>CM020034.1:5110225-5756684 GCA_009769605.1 Bucorvus abyssinicus | reverse complement strand
ACTTAAAGCCAACTCTGATTTTTTGATGTGGAGAGAAAACACTTACTTTTCAAAAGAAAAAGAGGTCACCTACTAATTGAGCAATGGAAAATATTTACAATACTGCCAAGGAGAGAACCTCTGCTACAAAGAAATATTTCAAATCTGGAAGACAAACTGATTATAACAAGTAACTCTCCACTACACACAGCCTCGCCTTCATCGAGCAGAATTTCTGTGAGTAGTGATATGGACTTTCTCAATCTACAGAAAGTGCAAGAATCTAGATCTATTTTTTTTATAATACTTTTAATACCAGATAGTTCCTTTAATTACTATAGAGTTGCTTCTTTATCATATACTGGCAGTATCTTCAGTGGAGCAAGGAAATGTGACCGTCTTCTCTTTCCCAAAACCAAATTTCCATTGTTAAGTTAATTAAGAAGTTTCAGTGACTTTCTGACAGATTTTACTGAAAATTGCAGCAACCTTATTATGACAGAACTACTCATATTTTGTTTCAACATTGTGAGCACACAACTATCCAGACAGAAACTGGCACCAACATCTACTTAGCAGACAAGTGACATGTCCAGTAATTCCAGTCGAGTGCACTGGATGGAATGTTTTTCTTACATCAGAGAATGTGTTTTTATCTGTCTTGACTCAGAGTCATCATACAGCACTTCAGCATGAAAGATGAGAAAACCAGCACAAAAACACACTCAGACACAGAGAGGGCAAACAATAAAATGGAAAAGGCACCACTCACCGCTGTAGTGACCCCTCAGTTTGGGCTCATGAAAACTAGTGAGAACACAGCGGCAGGAAGAAAAGGGATGATCTTTTAAGTACTTTCAAGGTAAGCTTTGACAGAAAGCAACTCTAAAGATATTCTGAAAGATAAGAGTGAACAGATTTGTTAGTGTTAAGTAGACACTCACAGGGATAGAGCTGCACAGCACAACTGGGAAGCATCCCTGAGTGGAGAAGTGGACACGAAGGGGAAGGAAACGCACATCTTCACTATTTGATGGGGTTTTTCCTTGAAATTTCTTAGAAGGAAAAAAAGGATCTGGCCTGGCTATTGAAAAACTAAAAGCAGAATGAGGTGTCAATGCGCTGTCCACTCTCGCACTGGAGAGCTGGAGTGTGAACTGTTCAGAGGTCAGAGGAGTCTGTGGATCCTCAGAGTAAGCTGCTTCGTTGAACCAATTTCATTTTATTTTTTTTTGTCGCTGGGGAAGTGGCAGTTGATTTGGAGTGCCTGTGTTGTACCAGGTGACATGAATAGTTGTGTATTCGCAGATTTGGCCTGGAAATAGTCTGCGGTATGCCTAGAAAAACAGTGCTGCAAACACTTAAATATTTTAGATACAGAGACTCATTGATGGAATATCTCATGTCAGAGCAGCTCGCTGGGAATACTTCCACTAGACAGAAGCAGAAGCCGCACAAAATATTGGCCTGCTACAAAAAGGGAGAGTTTGGGCAGAGAGGGAGACAAGTAGTAATAAAGAGTGGGCAAAAGAAGAACAACCTGTGTACAGGAATAAGACAGAAAGGGACGTTATGCTATTGATGAACAGAAAATAACAGACTTTGTAAATAGCAACTACTGTGTTCAGATGCTGCTAAACGGTTACAGCAAAATTCGTCCCCAAATATTTGCTGAAGGTTTCTTCAGCAAATTTTAAAACAGATCTTTCATAAAAAGATTTTCCAGCTCTGGACTGGAAAGAACCAAAACATTACCTCATCTGACCTTGCGCATAACATGGATTCAGAACTCAGCAACAATCACAGAATTGTTGAGGCTGGAAAAGACCTTTAAGATCAAGTCCAACCATTAACCCAGCACAGCCAAGTCACCACTAAGCCACGTCCCTCAGCACCACATCAACATGTCTTTTAAATACCTTCAGGGATGGGGACTCCACCACTTCCCTGGGCAGCCTGTTCCAATGACTGACAACCCTTTCTGTAAAGAAATGTTTCTAACCTAAATCTCCCCTTGTGAAACTTGAGGCCATTTCCTCTGATCTGTCCCTTGTTTCTTGGAAGAAGAGACCAGCCCCCACCTCACTGCAACGTCCTTTCAGGGAGCTGTAGAGAGTGATAAGGTCTCCCCTCAGCCTCCTTTGCTACAGGCTCAACAATCCCAGAGTTCCCTCAGCTGCTTCTCACAGGACTTGTTCTCCAGACCCTTTATCAGCTTTGTTGTCCTTCTCTCCTGAGGACTTCGCTGTCACCGTCCAAGCTCGCTAGGCCCTGGCAGATGAACCTCAGGTGTAAAGGGTGGGGCCAGTCTCGCGCACGCTGCGCCTCACCTAAAAAATCCACCGCGCAGGCTTGAAGGGTGTACTCACGTTTAAAGCCCTTCCCAAATCTTCGTCCGCGAAGCCAAGCCAAGCCATGTCCTTCTCTGGACATGCTTCAGGACCTCAATGTCCTTCTTGTAGCGAAGGGCCCAAAACTCAGCACACTATTTGAGGTGCAGCCTCATTAGCGCTAAGTACAGGAGGACTATCATGACCCTACTCCTGCTGGCCACACTATTTCTTATGCCAGGCTATCGGCATTCTTGGCCACCTGGGCACACTGCTGACTCATATTCAGCCACTGTTGACCAACATCCCTAGGTCCTTTTCCTCCAGGCAGTTTTCCAGCCACTCTTCCCCAAGCCTGTAGCATTGTAGGGGTTTACTGTGACCCAAGCGCAGCACCAATAACGTTGCCTTCTTCAGTAAAAGCTGTTCTGCCAAAACCAAAATATTCTGTGAAGACTCCAGCTGAAGTCCAAGCAGAGGTCTTTGGAAACCTCCTTTGATTCCTGCAAGATCATTTCATAGGTTATTGTGCAGTCTGGGCTTGTGACAAGTGGTTGCCCCAGCAGTAAAAGCATACTGCTCTCAGAGCTTAATACAAGGTCTACGTAGAGCAAGAGAGTCACAGGAAGGCCTCTTCTATTGACTACATTTCTCTCCTTTATGCTTAGTTCCTAATCATAGAATGGACCTGAGAAAAGGATTTGGACAGCTGTATGCTTTCCAAACCATTGCCTCTTCCTGTTATTTTCTAGGTAGCAATTTGAGAGATAACACACCAAGATGATGCAACACGCTGTGCCATGGATGTTAGATTTAGTTGCACTTTACTCCATAGCAAAGTAGTACTTCCAAGAACAAGCAAAAAACACCAGAGGCTTCTGCTTTAACTCAGTTCAGTTTCTCTAAGATGGTGCTCTTGATGTATTGAGGTTCACTTTCTTGAACTTCCATAGCTGAGGGACTGGCGGCTGCTGCGGCTGCTTTTTTTGCACTTCAAAAATCTAACAAAGGTAATTGTTCAGGGGGCAGCTGCAAGCGGTATTAAAACAAAAGAGTACAAACCAAAATTGTCATTCTCTGCAGGCATGTTAAGGAAATCTGAAAATATTAGCAATGTTTCAAAAGACTTTCTAAAAGTCTGAGTAGAGTAGCAGACTCTTGATTCAGGAAAGTGTTTTTACTCAAGTTCTATCTCATGTCACAGGCAATTCTGAAAGTCCCTTGGACACCTTCCTCGGCTGCTATTGTTACTTCAAGTTGAAAAAACCAATGACCATTTTGTCAATTACTCTCTTATCAAAGAGGACATTCAAAGTTACTTATCCAAGCATATCAATTATACATCTGTGGCTTCTAAATGATGATTATGGTTTACCAGAGAGAAACCTTGAAAGTATCACAGCTCTGTTCGCAGACAAGAAGCAGCAGCAGCAGCAGCTGGGCTGCTCCTCTAGAGCTCAGATAAACAAATATTCTTAAATGGTTTAATTTGTTGGGGTACAAGTATTTTCAAAACATTGCACTTTTCAAGAGTTTTTAACCCTGACAGAATAAAAATGTTGCAGGAGCTGTATACATATCAGAAAAACAACAATATTGTTGCCCAGCACAGGAGACAATCATTCTGCTATTCACATTTCAACACTGATTCATACTCTAGTAATCCCAAAAGACACGTTTTGATCCAGCCGAGTTTATGACAAAAAGTAACAAGTCTGTGCTCCTGTACTGTCAATTACGTTAAGACATCTGATTAAATTTGTTCATTAAAAAAGAAAAAGACAAGAAAAGCAAAACAAATGGATGTCATTGAAATAAGTTCTTTAGTTGGATGGCATCAAGTTTAAGAAAAAATTCTCCTACATTCTTCCCCATTAGAATCCTACAATGCTTTGGGTTGGAAGGGACCTTCAAAGGTCATCTAGTCCAACACCCCTGCAGTGAGCAGCAGGGTCATCTTCAACTAGATGAGGTTCCACAGAGCCCCATCCAACCTGGCCAGAGATGTTTCCAGAGGTGGGACATCTACCACCTCTGGGCAACCTGGGCCAGTGTCTCACCATCCTCGCGGTAAAACATGTCTTCTGTATGTCTAGTCCAACTCTCCCCTCTTTATTTTAAAATCATCACCCCTTGTCCTGTCACAACAGGCCTCGCTAAAAAGATTGTCCCCACCTTTCTTAGAAGTCCCCTTTAAGTATTGAAAGGCCACAATAAAGTATCCCCAGAGCCTTTTCTTCTTCAGGCTGAACAACCCCAACTCTCTCAGCCTGTCCTCACTGCAGAGATGCTGCATCCTGCTGATCATTTTTGTGACCTTCTCTGGACCCTCTCCAACAGGTCCATGTCCCTGTGCTGAGTACTCTAGAGCTGGATGCAGCACTCCAGGTGAGGTCTCACCAGAGCAGAGCAAAGTGGCAGGATCACCTGCCTCAACCTGGCCACTCTGCTTCTGACGCAGCTCGGGATACAGTTGGCTTTCTGGGCTGCAAGCACACATCGTCAGCATTAAAAGACATTAATTGTATTTAGAATACACGAAGAGATAAAACATGCTGAACGCTGAGGATGCAGGGGTAGCAGTTTGTTAGAATCCACGTTACAGGCTATTAATTCATGTGGAGGAAATACAGCTTGTTTGGTTTTTTTAATACATTCCAGGAAAATTCAACTCACTTTCTAGTAAACTGTAGATCCAGTTTAGAAAAAGCATACATTTGTCATGAAATACATTCATGACGACCTGTTGTTTTCTGAAAAACTAGCTACTTGTACCTCAAAGATGTCAATGGCTTTAATTATGTTAGTTGCACAACAAAAGCCCTGTAAGAAGTACCAGATCTGCCTAACACCATGAACCGATTTGAAGAAGCTAAACAAGGATGTCTTGCACTCAGCACCTTTTATCTTGCAGACTATTACTGACCAAACACTGTTGGTGTCAATGGAAGTTTGCCCTAGCTTTAGGGGAAGCGCAGCAGGAGTGCATAACAAGCACTACAAATCAACATTCCTGTTCTTCCCTGTGCTTCAAACACTGAGCTTTCCCTGCTTGCTCCTAGAGTCAAGATATTTCTGTAGAACTGGAGATACATGTATATATATTAGGAGACAGGCTGAAGTCATTTATCATTCTGTACCAATCAGAATTTTCTATCAAAAGACCTTTGTCTTCAAAACCAGCTCACATTTGCTGGGGTGGTTTTTTTTTTCTCTTCTCTCTCCAGCAACAGAACTCAGACGATTTCCAAAGGCTGATAATGTTATGTTATTACAACCACAGTAGTGTAATTTTCTAAAACTACATTACCACACTTTATTAAGGGTTTTCTTAACATGTTTAAAAGCTATCTGGGACATTTGAATTTTATATCTAAACTATTATAAAATTAGTGAATTTTAAGGGTGAAATGTTCGAATGGAAGTTTCGGCAACACTACAATGAAAGTTTAACAAGTACCTGCAGATGAGTTTATAAATATTCATAACGTATTTGAACCAGAAATGTAGAACTATGCACAACAGTCAAAATGCTCATGTTTAAACCTTACTTTTAGAATAGTACTTTACAAAAGGTAAACTTCCCACAAACTTTTACTTAATAACCATGCATGAAAAAAAAATTTACATAGGGATATGAAAACCTTGTTTAAAACCTCAGTACTTCTGTCCTTAAGGAAATCTTAACACTTCAAAGTTGATTTCAGGAAGATAGGAAGTTGACCTCCTGAGGTATATAGCAAATAAAAATTTCTAGAAGTGATACGGATAACAAATATGAAGTAAAAGTTCAGTTTAACACAAGACCTTATTTTAAAGGTGGATTTAAGTAAAATAGTTTGCACATGAATAGTTCTAAAACAATCACAAAATAGGTTTCTGAAAGACATTTTAACAAAATTATTCTCAAAGAAAGAAAACTCCTGAGCGTTTTGCTTGACCAACTTGTGTAAATCATGCAAGGGACTTCTTTTTTTAATGCCCACTGAATTATTTTTGTTGAGCAGACAATTTTTAATTTTTGCTTAACTATCTTGATAAGAAACTGTTCACTAAACATTACTATTAGACAGTTCCTATAGTCAAAGTTACTTACATAAAACTCACCTACTTTTATATCATACCTTCTGTACAAAATTCCTTTCCTCTTATAAGCTCTGGTACATTCTACTACCTCTTCTGGCTACCCTTAGTATATCTTGTTCCAAAATATTTAAATACCAAAACTCAGAAGTTTGGCTCCTGCTCTTCAGACTGTAGCCAAGGATGACATCATTTACCATAACAGCAGCAGGCAGATAGAGCCAGACAAGGAAAGAACTAGCTAGCACAACGCACAAAAATGCATTCACAAGAAGCATAGGCAACTTTAATGTAAAATTATGTGTAAAGGTGGTTTCCCCCCCCCCGCATTTCCCTTACATTCTGGTGTTAATATTCTTTTCTAGAGGGGTACAATTTTTTTTTTTTTTTTCCAAATTCAGCATCTTGAGCCACACAGGGGGCCATAATCTTATTTCACATTCTATTTCTTATTTCATGAACAACAATTACTCATTCACAATAACAGAGAAATGAAGACTGGGGCTCCGTGAGAAGTCAGAAGAGCTGGCCTGCACATATTTGTTTATCAGAGCAGAAGGCTGATACACAGATACATCAAGGTCTACTTTTTTTTCACCTAAATCACAAATCAGTAGCACAGATATAAAATATGAGCTAATCTCTGCGTAGGGAATAACTTCTACAATATCTTTAGGTCAGTAGGAGATGCAAAACCTCACGGAGTTGGCCATAAGTGTCTTCACTGAAAACCAGTGGAAAAAAAATTTGCTAATTATTTTTAAAGGTAAAATCAGTTGCAATACATAAGTTACATCACTTGCTGAAAGCATTCCTCTGATAAACGTACAAAGAGTTGACAGCAAGTGTATCATTGTCACAAAAATAGTTCCTGTTAGTCTTGCTGTCTTATAAAGTCACATATCAGGGGATACTCTAGCGCTAATCAACTATTTTAACAGGCATTTTCTCCAGTCAAAACATTTTAGATGATAGCCGTCAAACTATTCAGTCTTCATTTGACAAAGTAATTAAATTATATCTACAGTGAAAGTCAAAAGAGGTAACAGCAACACACTGTAGTTCTCAATCTCATGTAAAAATAGCATCTGATATTGGCAGTGGGACAGATACATGTATATTAAAATAAGCAGGCACCTAAATTAATGGAACAATGCAAAGAATAACTAAAAGAAGCACATTTATGATTGAGTAAACAAGCAAAATCTGCTACCTGCTTAGGTTTGGAAATCCTTACATCACTAACAACCGAGAACACTGATGAGTAAGATTGCAAAACCACTTGAAATCCATTAAGTACAGTTAGTAATTAAGCTGAAAAAGACATGCAACAACTGCATGGCATTTTAAGGAACAGCCCAAGCAACTACTACAAAATTAAAAGGATTCACTGCTGCGCTTCTATATAGTTATTGTAAAGCAATACTTGCTCTCTTTCCCTGTACTTTGTTAACAGAATGCAAACCCTTTATCTAACTAGAAAACACTTGCTAAAAACCTGACTAATGCTCTGAATCCTTTATGCAATCAGATACTTTATTTACCTTGCTGCCCAGAACTCTGGGCTATAAGGGGAAAAAGCATCCGATAATTGCTCCGTAAAGACAGCGGCGGGGGGGGGGGGGGGGGGGGGGGGGGGGGGGGGGGGGGGGATGGTTTGGGGTGCTTATATTAGCTAGTATAGTGCTAGTGAAAATATTTAGAATATTTTTGGCTACAATTTGTGATGACTGACTATCATGCAAAACATCTCCAAAAGAACAACAAACATACTTTTCCTACTAGAAGAAATCTTTAATGGCCAACAGAAAAGTCATGAACAATTTCACCTTCTGACTTTTGGCTGTGTGGGCTATATGATGACTGCTGAAATGCAACAAATGTTGGAAGGTGCAACAGCATAGTACAGAAGAACAAAAAGGCTCTACTGTAAGCTACGTTCCCAAGTATTTCTCCTGTATATTCATCTGCTAAATGAAAAGCAGTTACATACTGATGCATTAGAGAAAAAACGCCACACAGCTGAACTTCAGGTCCTACTTAGCAAAGTGATTTCTGAGCTGGTACCTATTAGCTTTACCTTCCTTTTGTTACTTATTTCACATCTATTTGGCAGATCCCAGTATACCCACATAGTGCCCAGTTAAAGTCACTGGGTTTCTGTAGTTGCAGAGGTCTTTTGGTGTACAGGGAATCAGATTATCAGGACTTGAATATGTAATTAACTTTGACATAAAACAGAAAGAAACACTGAACCAAACAAACCCCAGCATTTAGAAGAACTTTTAAAAATTAGGAAAGATATTGTCATAAAAAGAGCTCATACTTCTCCCTAGAAAAGATATATAAAATACAGGAAAAACTTCCACACATATAATCCTGGCTGTTCTTTCAGTTACTATTAGCATGGATGAAGACTGAGTTCTTCATTAGTTACTGCTGACAAATTTAACCGAGGCGACCAGGCTGCTCTCTATGCGCTGGGAAGTTCAGTTCACTGAATAGTACCGAAAATGATATGGAAGTAATTCCTCACCCTCCCCACTTCCAAATTCAACAGACACTGGCAATGCACTGCTCCCATGCATCGGACCATTATTTTTGGAGATTATTTCTTTGCACAGTTATGTGAACAAGCTAAAATAGAAGTGTAAGTACGCAAAACCACTCTCTTCATGCCACATTAGGAGGTTCCTTTTCAAGCTGACCTCATCTGATGGTCATGAAGTTCAGCATAACTTTTTGGGGGGAGATCTAAATTCCATTTTGGATGTTTTTTTCCTCCTCCTGGGAACAGATCTGAGGTCATAGGGAAGGAAAGAAGAAAGTAGGAAAGACCACAAAGAATGTACTTCATGCCTCTCTACTCTTCTGAAAAAAGGCTGAGTGGTAAAGCAATTTGGATACTTGTAATCACGATAAAAACTGAATAGAGAGTACTGATATATATGTATTTTAATGCTAAAAAGCCTGTAGTTTTCCACAGAGTGGCAACCTTGACAGTAACACCGCATGCAGTAGCTATTTGTGCTTTATTGTAGAACCAATGTTATTGATTCTAAGATTAACTGTGTGACAGACTGGGAATTGTATCTCCTCTATAGACTGGTTCACTTTTGGCTCCTTCAGTAAATGATCTTCATATTGAAATACCTACAACTACAGTAGCCATTCCGACTTTCTAGGAAAAGCCTTTCAGCCTGTAAAGAGCTGCCTTTGTCAGCTATTTGAGCAGAGCAGACTACAGATTAGAACATTTTTAACAATAAGTAGTAGTCTTTTCACTTGAACCCAAGTATTTTTTTTAATTCCCATTGGCCAGGAAAGCACTAGAACTGGGGAGGAATTTGTTTGAAAGGATCTTGAAAAGGAAGTAAATCAATAGAATTTTATAGAAATCACTGTAGGAAACTGTAATTCATGCAGAAAATATGGTTTGAAGTCTATTTTTTAAAAACTATAAAATTTCTTTCGAAGTAACAGTGCTTCCACGTGACAGACAGGAAGAATCTAATAGACCTTCTACAGTGGGGGCATAATTTCCATCAATTTTTATGGTACCAGATGACGCCGTAGTTGCCTGCAGGAGCCAAGCACCTGACAAAGCTAAACCTTCTACCACCAGGAATTAACTGAGAAAGGGATGTCTCTTAAAACCTCTCTAGTAAAGGTCTGATTCTGACCTCTTTATAAAGAGTAGTACCTTATTCCATGACTGAATAGCACTTGTCTCACCAGGACTATCACTTTAAGCATTCCACTAGCTAAATAAAGTCACAGACAAATCTTGAAGAAGAATGTCCTGATGTACAGGTTTTCCCAGGAACCTGATCTCAGCCAAACCCACCACTCTAAGCCTGCACCTCATAAAATTATTCTGGGATGAATCCATAGAGGAAAATTTTGTGTTAAGTTCTTTGTTATTTAGTGAACTAACGCATGCCTTAATTCAAAAGTATAAGAATATGGAAGGTAACGTTTTAACTATTTTTCTGATATTTACATAAGAGATAAACAAACAAGGAACATATGGCTTTCCTCTAAAAGAGAAATATGCCTAGTCTGGCAGTAAACAGAAATATGCAAGGCATGATGAATACTCCTTAAGAATCAAGGAAAGAAAATAGCTCTTTATAGCCACCAGGTGGGCTTTCCAAAAGGGAAAAAGTCAAAGAAAATTATTGAGAAGGCTTAGACCCAGAGGCAGCACAGATCTTAAGATTGACTTTTCATAAACGCCTGTGCTTTTGATAAGCAAGTCATATTGTGTAAACATTTTATCTGTACTACAGAATCTGTCACTGGTTTGCAAGAAGAAAAGCTCTATAGGGTCTTTCATTTGAGAAAAAGAAAAGCAGGCATGGATGAAAAATTCAGGCTGTTTTGCCTTCTACCATTACAGTTGCTATTGAAAATAGGCTATGTAATGTATATTTAATTACTGTTTATATTCGTACAAAGTCTGCTATCTCCAGTGGATGCTCTAGACCAAGGCAAAAGATCTAACATCACTGTATAACTACATGGTACAGATTAAGGACAAATTTTACACCAGATCTTGTCAAACTTTGCTGGTGAAAAACTGTTGGCCACACTGGTACTTAAAAATCCATAACGGATTTGATGAAATTTTACCTGAAAACTACCTACCTTAAAAAAACCCTGATTTGTATAGCTTTGCTAGAATTTTCTTCTAGTTACGTACTATGGAAACTGACTGCTGAACCTGGTCTGCACAGGAGTAAGCTAATGTTTTATAATTAGAACTGAATATCTCTCTGCACTGCAAATAGTTATATACAGTTGGACCCTAATTCATTTAATGCTTCCGAGGGACACAGAACTGTTAGATTTATATGCAATTTCTTCAAAAAGCACAACTCTTTAAAATGGTGTCATTAGTCTATGAAATGCAAATACAAATGATTTCCCATCTCCTACACAGATGAACTGTGTTCGTTGTACAGAAACTACTTCTCAATTGCTTTGTAGAAAAATGGTTCTACCTGGAAGCCTTGGTGGACAAACAGTACAGAGACGACAGGACTGACTGGATATAGGTGTCACTGCTCTGCTAAAGACTTTCCAAGGCAAGTCACTTCAGATGAGCAATAAAAGGAAGCTTAAACTTCACTGAGTAAACAGGAAAATTGGCAGTAAATGCCGAAGTACTTTGGAAGATAAAGCCTTAGTCCTCTCTTCAAAATACATAGTAAAATGAGCTCTACATCACTTCAAAATAATACATAGACTAAATTACGCACATTAGATAACTAAAAAGACCTCTTAAAATAAAAAAAAGCATGATGCTTATCTGTTCAGTGTCCATACCAGTTTGAGTCATGATAAAACGTGACCTACCAAAGTGATATAGAAGTGCCTCATATGCAAGAGATTGGTATTTCAATTTCTTGAGAGAAACAAACAAAAAAAACTCATGAACAATGTATCTGCTTCTCAGTGATTGCTTCAGCTTTTAATATCACATTGAGATGAACAAATTGTTATTTCCAGGGCACCAAGAGCCTCCCAGTCATTTCAATGCATTGTTGAAAAAATTTTCTCAGTCTCTCATAGCCAGATAAAAACTGCCAAGAATACAATCCTATATCCAGCCATTTACTTCACGAAATGACATGCCCTTACTTTACCACAATATTCTACAACTTATTACTCTAATTTTTCATCCTCCTTAATAGTCAAAGGATTCACTGTCAAGTCTTCTGTCGCAAGTCAATTATTCACCACTGGCTCAGTGTGGAAGTTATCAGAAGCAAATACAATTGAAGTGTTACACACTTTAGAAATAACACCAGTACCTGCAATCCAATTTTCAAGAGATTTTGCAGCTTGTTTAGACACCATAGTAAAGGTTTATTACCAAAAGAATTCAGTATGCAGCATCATCATACACATAGACAGACTCTTAAATTAAGTCCATCTATTTCCCTCTTTTCTACCACAGCTTTTTTTACTAAAAGCTTATGTTGTGTGCCAGTATGTTAAGAGTTGTCACATGGCTCGGCTCCAGGTTACAAAACCAAGACCAAACAGACTATTTGGAAAGCATGGCCATGTGTTCTGCTGACTGAAAAAGCTAAGCTGAACTGAACTTTAAATAAATAACATAGCTCAGGAGACAAGGGTAGGGTGGTCTGCATAAATGACTATCATTATTGCTTTGGGGACTCAAAAATTTACAAGTAGTATTTTTGACCCACCATATCTAAATCAATCAAACGTTCAAAGTTTTCAGAGCACCTATAATAAACATGATGCTTTTAAAGACTTATCTACCACTTTGATACACTGCAGAAAATATATGGGTTCTAGACACAGAGCTCAGCAGCGCGGTGAAAAGTACCTAAAACGCAGCAGTGAACCTTTAAAGAGTGAGATTCTATACAGCTATGGTAACTTCAGTGGAACTAAATTCATTTACATCGGTGGGGCTAAGAAAAAAAAAATTGAAAAGGCATTTTTAAAATGTATATATGACAGCACATAGAAACCAGATGCAGGGGGAACATATCTGATTATTTTAATATAGAACCAAATCAGCTTTCAAAGCACAATGCCGATTTCAACGCATTACCAAGTTCACTGCACGTGAAATACAGTTGGTTACTGCTAATTCAACCACTACAACCTGTTAATAGTATAGGTTCTCTTGGAGTAACTTGTGTTGCAATGAGTCTATCCTCATTACAGGAAGGTACACTTAGATTCCAGAAAACTGGAATCTTTTGCTCTACCATAGCAAAATATACAGGCACTGTATATTTTGTATAATTTCAATTATGTAGCACAATGCCAACTGTGGGGGGGAGGGATTTTTTGGTTTAAGCCAAAACACCTATCCTCACAGCCCAAATCACATTCTTTACCTTCTCTGGCTTTAAACAGACTTGCTAGAAATAGGGCAAGCCAGCTTTGTTCCTGTGTTCACAGGCAAAACAAAGGAAAAAACCCAGGATTGGATTGAGAGACTAAAATCACTTACTAAACAAAGCAGCAAGGCTTGTTTGGAAATATTCCATCAGCAGAGATGAAGAGGCACACAACTTACTCTGTCCTTGACAACCTAATTTGCCAGAAAGGGTTTCCCCATGGATGCTTGTGACCTGACTGTCTTCAGTAAATTCTTTCAGCTACTCAGCAGAGCTGAGAGGCATAAAGGCCAGCATGACCACAGCACAGTTCTAGATGTGGGGGAGGAGAAAAACATACTGCAGCTGGGCTTCCAGCACAACACAGTAAGACAGAAATTCAAGGTCTCTGTAAAACAACAGTAAAAAAAAAAATAAACTGAGGTTCAGTACAGGTTTCTTCCTCCAGAAAGACTAAACATGCAAAGATTAAGCATGAGAATCATCAGTACAACAAATATGTCCAGTACAAAGGAAAAAGAAATGGGGATAGGGAAAATAGACCCAAACCTGACAGACACAAAAAAAACCACAAGGAAGGCGCAGGGGGCATGTTCACAAAAAGGAACCATTGAAAATTAGAAAGTAATCAAATATACACACTTCCAAGGTCCTTATGGATCACAGGCTTCACATTTCCCCCTCTTCTGCTGGAGTGCTACAGATACTATCTCAGCTGAGAGAGAGCAAAGCATTAGAGTCTGGTCCTCCCAACACGACGATAGGATCCTGAATCAGTCAAGGCTCTGCAAATGGCATTGCCATATCTTCTCTTCGGAATAAGAACAGGTGAAGAACACCAAAGGACCCTCCACCACTTAAGCTAAGATGTATTTGAATACACTAGAACAGCATGAAGTTTTCAACAGAAAATTTAGCAATGCTGAGCATAGCGGATTAAAACAAAAATTGTCAGTAAGCAAATCTGCTCACTTTATACTTGTAAAGCTGTTTCCTCCAATGCTTTCCAGAACTACAGTACATTCTACACAGTCCCTCAAAAACACTTTTTTTTTTTTCCTCCCTCACCTTGGTGGCTTAGGCATGATTTTGCTCCTTGCCTTTCCCATGCCTTTTTAACTACTTTTTTGCTGCAATACACTGCTGTTTGCACCCTCCACCCCATCTCCTGCTAGAGCTTGGTTAGGAGCTCTCACTGGAGGCACAAACTGTTCTTCCCAGGGAAACACTGACACATGGCAAAACTGCTAGGATAAGGTATGGAGGCAGCTGGCCCCCATCTGCCAGCCCGCTGTTACTGGGGGACAAACGAATACTCCCTGTCATGAAGTTTTTCTAAACCTGGTTGCTAGAGAGAGAACACCCCCTGGGTTTCAGGAGAACACCGTCTCTAATGCTTGTGCTGGCTGGGGTGTCTCTTTCAGAGCCTTAATCCTGCAAATCAACTTAAGAGTAGCTTTTGACTCTATTGCGCATGTGTCAATCCAAGCAGCCTCAGGATTACAGAGCTATCTGCAAAAACTTGCCTGAGGTTTTCTTGAACAATTGTTTTATTTAAATAATCGTAATTAATATCACAAGGACTCAGAATTAGTGAATTAAAATATAAGTTAAAGCTACTTTAAACACTATTTACTTCTTCACGGGTTACGATTTTTTTGATAGTCACAGGTTTCAGCATTTTCTGAAGAACGCAAGCATCTGTCTTCCGTCCAGAGCTCACTAATGAGAACGAAGAGATGGTTGAGAGCAGCAGTAATGGAAAATGCTGAATGGGGGGATACCCCACTACCTCTCAAATACGCAAGTTAAACTTGTTGTGGGAATGAGAATCATCTTTTGTCACTTTTGTGTTGGTTTTCATGTAAAGTTCTCAAAACATACCTTGCATCTTTAATAATAATAAAAAAGCATCACAATTAGCAGCTGAGATTTACAAACAGGGAAAGGTCAGCAGGAGGTGCAATCCCTTGCCCACCCTGCTACAGCACAAGGCAGCTCTCCCAGGCTTCCCCTTCTGTTACTCCAAAAATAATACTTGGCTTAACCTTTTAGCTTTTTATTTTTGTTGAGCTGCCTCCTCTTTGACCCTAGCAATAATAATTAAAAAAATATATAAAAATCTATTGAGCCTTTATACACCCTTTTCCATCTTCTCTCCCACACCTGCCTCAGGTAATTAATGCTAATCTCCAAGGGAGTCATCTAAAAAGATTTGCAGCTGCAGCCATCTTACCATTTGGTAAATTGTGCAATAAAACTCTACACATCCACATCTGAATCCACAAAAGGTTACTTTAAAAATGCAGAAGGGTCGTTTCTCATCCTCCCACTGAACAGGCCAGCCAAAGAGTGCATGACAAATGCCAACTCTTCAGCAGGCAGGGAAAAAAAAAAAAAGAAAAAAAAAGAAGGAAAATTTCTACTGCAGGCACCCTGAAATACCCATCTGGCCCTTTGTTGTTTCTCAGTTAAGATATGAAAGACCTAGGATATAGCCACTGCTGTTTCAAGTGAAAGTGTTTAAAGTTCTGTAATAATTCCAGAACGGTATTTTTCCTCAGAAAGAATGCTCTTTTACATGGGAAAACATTGAAGCACAATTGGTGGGTAAGCAGCACAGCAATGTTCCAGTCAGGTATCAGAAACAACAGCTGTAAGAAAAACAAACTAGTCCCTGAAGTTCCCTCTGGGCCTACCAAAATCCTGAAGAATTTGCAAATAAGCTATTGTAAATTGTGCTCATTTAGACAAACATACACTTAGGCTAAGTGAGGATGTGTACGTGCAGGCAGCCAGGCAGACTGGACCGCTTCAACACTGCAAAGTTCTGTTAGTGGCAAAAACATATGCCACGTTCTCTGATCTGCTCAGTGAGCTGCACTGTTGCGCCCCAACTGCTTCATCTCCATAAACCAGGCTTAAATGGAAACAAGGGGAAGCTTACATAGAAAACAGTCACACTTGCATTAAGTGATCTTTTCTTTCTTAACTGTTTATAAGTTGTTTACATACCTAGAAATTGGGTCATATATTTATGATCTGCCTGAACAAATAGTCGAAAGATGACAAAAAACTGACTTCTAAATTGAATTGCAGGGTTCAGAAACTTCAGCTGGCATGTACTTCAAGTCTTTAATGTTTTATCTTGACTGGTTTAGCCACTACTGTTAAACTAAAGAGATAATTTCAGAATGAAAGCAGCGAAGAATCTTAAGGAGTAGCAAGGAATGATATTTGAAGTTCAAGTATCATGCAAATATATTGCTTTGCAATGATTTTTTTTTATATAAAACTTTAATGAAAATGTATCATAATACGCTAACATAAATATGAATGTGAAAACAGATTAAAGTAAGGTTGACTTCATGGAGTCCTTTTCCTCCTAATGAACAGTATTTTTTCTTGGTCTACCATGAAAGTCATTCTTGTTCAGCTCTGGAATTTCTTTCTGCTACTACTTCATGGCTCACCTTTTTTTAAATATAAAATACAAAAAAATATAAAAAATGAGGAAGATTATCCCTTCCCTCATTTCTCTAGTCCCAGATCAGATAGTCTTGATGAGTTTGAAAATTCATTTTGCTCTTGCCAAAAACCAAGAAATAATTGTTCTCTGCATAGGTTTAATTTTAGCGCATTTTTAGTTTCTTCACTGTGCTCATTTAATCACTTTAACAGTACACAATAAACTAATAAATATATAAGGGATTTGGGGGGATTTTTAAGTAGGTAATTTTGAGTTATTGGCTAGTAAAATATTTCAAGTTAAGGCTTGTAAGCCTGACTTTTACTGAGAAGATGGTGACAGCATTTGCATTTGAGCTGTAACAACCAGAATAAAGTATAAATCACAAAGTATAAATCAGCATAGTTTTTTTTTTTCTCAATACAAAAGCAGATCATTAGGAAAATTGTGAAGCAAGACCATATAATTAATGTTAACCAAAACTATCATCTTTTACTCAGTCTGTTCCAGAAAATATGTTCAGCTTTGCCTAAGATCTGAGGGTTTAAAAAGAAGCTGGTTTTGGTTGATGCAAGTCATGTATATCTTTTGCAATTGTCTATGTGAGATTAGAATTCATACGGTAAGAACATTTTTCTCATTTGAAATATCAGTAAACTTCAAGGCAGAAAAGCTTTTCTAATCCTGAATGGAAAGGCAATAAATTTAGATCAGCCTTATGCAGAAGAGTCACATTTATCTTGGTCATGGATTCCGATACATAGGAAAACCCTGCCTAAATGGACTGTTCTCTGTATATCTCATCGTGTATCTCCAAGTAGCTGTTCTCTGAATGTTCTCATAACAGTTTTTCCTTCAGAAATGATTATGGAATATGAAGTAGAATCATGCTGTCATTAGTTCACTGGTCCAAATGAACTTATTATCACTTTTCAAGTAAATTGGTAAGCACAATTAAACACACATTTACATTCATTTATTCCATGACAGAAAATAAATTGTTTAAAAGAAAGATTCTAAAGGTTTGGAATCTGTGGGTTTTCTGTGGCAATTATCTCCTGTAATGAACAAATTTCATCTTCCTGGGGGTTTTCATTAATCCAAAAAAAAAAATGTTTCTTTCAGTTTACAGAACATTGGAATTGCAAAGCATCACACTTCCTATTAGATTATGCAGGCACTGAGACTGAATATCAACAATCATTGCAGGTTGAGTATATGCATGTGTACATGCCATATGTGTGAGAGAAAGAAATTGATAGGAAAGGGTCAAAAGAAGGTTTTCTTCCCCAGCCTCCTCCTTTCAACATGATGCTTTAACAGGTAGATCATGAAAGCATTGGTCTGTAGCCTCAAAGGGGAGAATATTGTCCAAGAAGGATTGAAACCAGGTAAAATTATTAAACTTCATGCTACCAAACTGGGCCAATAGGTTTCACTCTCTCTTCCAATATAAGACAACAGAGGTCATAAAAAGAAACTGGCAGAAGGCAAGTTCAAAATATATAAATCAAAGTTCTTCACATAAGACAGTGAAGTCTTGGAACAACTTGCAGCAGGATTTTTCAGACACCTAAATGTTTACATGAATAAACTGATGAGATAAAGATCCACACAATGTTATTTAATGCCATAGCATCACTTCTATTTGGCACGTTCCTGGAGATCACCGGATGCTCTAACAGCATTCCTGCAGAGCGTTCACCTTGCCTGTTCTTAGACTCTTCTCTGCACATCAACTCTTGATATTGCCAGAGACAGAATACTGAGTCCTCTACCATTAGAACTTCATTATTACATTACTACATTATATGTTTCAAGGACTAAGGATGAACTGCCTGATTCCATGATCACCCTATCATCTCCTTGAACTGCCCTATCAACTGCCCTGAGAAAACTTGGCCCTAAATTTACTCCCCTCAAATCCAAAATGGAGTTCTTCAAAATCTTTTAGGTATCAATGCGTATTTTGTGTCTTGGCTTAAGCAAATATATTAAGCTCAAAGAGGTCTTAGTTTACCCGAGAATGATCTGCAGGGAAGAAAACGTTTTCCGTTACAGAACTATTACAGAAAGCAAGTTTTCCAAATTTCAAGATGCTCTTAGTCAAGAGTAATTATTAGATGCTCCTGAAATCTCACCCTCACAGATGAACGGTCCCCATCTTTCATAGCCATGACTCATTTTTTAACTTTTGAAGGGTTTTTGTGTTGAGGGTTTCCTTCCCCTCCCAAGAACAACTTGCTAAGGAAATGTTGCTGTATGAAACAGTCCATGGAGATTTTGTAGTCTCCACTACTGAGCAAATTATTTACACATTTTTCCTGGTACACTGCTCTACCCTTAGTATTTGGGAAGGCAACAACCATCTGATTCCAACCTATACTATGCTATCTAGCTCAAAGAGTAAATACCCATCCTATCACAACACTGTTCAAAATGAAGTCAGATCCAAGTGTACCTTCACAGGTCTTGCTATATTTTATGTAAACTTATAAAGGTATACAATGTAATGATGCACGGATAGATTTATTCATTTAAGATTTCTATATTTCTAAATTTTGAAAGTATCAAATACTTTTTTCATTTTCCTCTTCTATTTCATTATTTAAAACCATTTCAATTATGCTACAATATTTTAATAAATTGAGCTATAGGCTACACTCTCATGCAGACATATTCAAATATGAAAAAAAATAGTGGATTTAAAGTTAGGCAATATAATCACACTGAATTGATTATTATAACAAGTGACAAACATTACACACGTAGGGTCTAGAACAACAGGGCATCTATTAAAGTGCTAAGCTGTAGTCACTCTGCACCAATTTACTAACAAAGGTCAAACTGTTTAAGAGATCTTGACCCAGAAATTTTAAGTGTAAATACGATGATTTTGCAGATGTTTTCTGGAATTTTTTCCTATGTTAAAGGAGGACAGCAGGAGAGAAAGCTTGAAAGGACCAGAGGAACTGATTATTCTGTATGAAAATGTAACAGAAAGAATGTTTCATTAGGTTGCAAAATTGAAAAAGTAGAATCCAGGAATCTAAAAAGTGGTCATGATTCCCCTCCCAAATTACCATGACAAGCTGTAATACTGTTCCTATACTGCTGCTGGTTTTATATTATTCATTCACAGCCTGACCTCCAACAGAGAGAAATATCTGAGAAATACGTAGCTGTACAATAAGAGAGTGAGAAAAACTCGGTACTTCCTTTAAAAATCACTTAAAGTCCAGGCTGACGTAGCTGAAAACTGAAGGTACGGTAAAGAACTAATTGAAAATTTCTCAGTGAACTCTGCAGTATTGTATTAATGAAGAAATAAATCGAACCTCAGAGTCACGAGGAGGTCTCTAGTTATGTTTATTTGCATGCATCAGATTAAATTAATTAAAACAATGTAATGCAGCCTGCAAACCTGACCCTCCGTGCAATTTCATGAGCTAGGAGAAAGTTGAGAAAGGTCACACTAACGTGCTTTATACAGTCTATTTGAAGTGAGAAAGCATTTTGCTTTTTTTGTGTCTGAGGACAAACGCATTACTTCTCTCCCTACTGTTCCCATCTTTTCTATTTAAAAATTAGTTCATATTATACCTATGTCAGGTTCTACCTACATTGGACTGTAAACCGCGTGTGGAAAGGCCATTTCTTCTTAGCACACCTCACACAACACTACACTGTTCTGGGATGGACCCGAGGTGTTAACCTAAGTGTAATTGCTAAAAACTATTCCAAACAGGCTGGGAAACAAGGAAGCCCTACTTCAGTTCTGGGCCAAATCCTGCACCTTTTTTTTGCTCAGTGAGATATACCAGTGTCACACATTAAACTTCGGCTGCAAATCCCAGATTTATTTGGGGATTTTAAACTAAGGTAGCAACATTGTTTCTGTCTGTAATTAACAAATTAGTTACATGCAATTTAAAAGATAATGTGCTTCCCTGTCACACTTCATTTGTTATTCATGAGACTGCATAATCTTTCCTACTTAGCTGTAAAGTTTCTTAACTTAGAGACTCTATGCCAATCCGTGTTAAAACTCATCCATGAGAGAACATCAGCAAAGAGACACACAGTAACAGCCCCGATCTCAAATCACCGCTAGCAGACAAAAGCATGGGAAATAAACACCGTTGCCTCTAACCCTACAGCAGAAGATTGGAAATCAGCACTTTTGAATCCTGGACTTGGTCTTGCCCCAGCCTCTACCACTTTGTGATAATTTTTCAACACTTCATTTTTTTCCAATCTCAAAGAACTGGAAGCATGCTTACACTCTTTTTGGTAGCCCTGCGAGGATAAATGCACTGTTTGCACGTGTCAGTGAAGACGCGTCAACATCTGAATACATACACAGTCCTGAAACAGGAATAGCTTTGATTCTGGCTGCTGGCGTTAAACCCAACAGGCTTTTCATACCAACGAGGGAGAAAACATCCCGAGTGTGTTCTCCAGGAGTGCATAAGAGAGTACTTTCTCTTCAGTTGCTCAAAATCTGGAAACTGCTGCCCTACCCAACCTGAGAAGAGGGAGGCATACTTTGAGATGGACCCCCAATTTTTTTAAAAAAGCCTAATTAGGAGAGTAGTAATCGCTCCTTCTTCAGAGCTGAATCAAGCCGACCTCAAGAAAGCTTGGGTAAGGACAGGAAGTGACAGTAACCACAAAATGAAGAGAGACTGCCTCAAGTTCATTTCTGGTGTCACTGTTCTTCTCGCTTCCTCACATCAGGAAAATTGCGGAATGATTCTGGAAAAGTCAAAGAAATAGGCACCAAAAAAAAAATCCTTTCTTACTGTTCTGGCTTTAAAAAGAATGGATCAAAAATTCTAAACTAATGTGTCAAATAGATTTTTTTCTGTAATAATTACTATAAAACTACATAGCTACAGACAGCCTTAGAGAAATATCAAAGCCAGGGAGATGGTGAGTAGCCAGCTCTTTCAAAAGTCAAAACACTTTATCTGCACCACCAGGAAGTTAGTTTCCTGAGTTTTTTTTTTTTTTTTTTTAGAATTTCAGCCTTATTCTTGTAGATCCTTGTTACTAAAAAGGAAACCATTCATGTATATCAGAAGAAAATTAATCTAGTTGAGACTCTTGGCAGGAATAGTAGGAATGGATAGCTGTTATATCTTCTAATTTGAAGAGCTGAGAGCCTGAAACAAGGCTATCCAACAAACCTTGGTTCCCACCTTCACAACACCAAACTATTGGAATTTATGAATAGTAAAGTTATTTTCCTGCACTGCATGAGATTTTAATCATGCCTTCCCTGATTGTCATTCCCTACAGGTCTTCCTTAACAAAATAGTCAGTGGTGATCAAGATTAGATTTTAAAGAAGCTCCACACAAACAGGTTTATGAGAGCCAATGCTGCATTTCTCTTGCAGGTACTTTTAGTCTTGTCATACCTTGCAGAGGAGCTTGTTTTGGAATGTCAGTTCCTGAATTTCAAGAGACGCTGTCACAGGAAACTGTAAGAGAACATCAGAGTATCTCATTCTGCCAGGATGTTTGAAGTGAGGCTACAGCTTCCATTTAACAAACAAAAGACTATAAATTGATCACTGCTGGATTAGGAAAAATGGTCCACAAAATTAGAGTCCGATGACAGAATATTTGGTGACAGCATCATGGTACTTCCTCACTTTTTGAACTCTTCCCTTTACAACTGCTTTTTGGCTACAGTTAGATGTGGGATATTGAGCTAGATGAAACTGGTTTAATACAGATGCTCTTTTGATTTTTACATTCTTATCAGCATCCCCTTTTGCAATGACTGCACTTTGGTATTTCCAAATGTTTGACAGCCTACTGTGAGCAATAGTGCAGTGTAAGCCCAGTTAACCTTTATACAAGCAAAGCAAATACAGGTTCAGTGTGACTCCATGTACACACCTTGCCTGGTCTAAACACAGACACTTCTGCCTAGAAATAGGTAACTTGTTACCACATCTTACAGAAGGCTTATTACCTGCTGACTATCTTCTTCCCCCCTCTTTACTAGGCTGGGTGCATAATTATAGTGACTTATATTGGCTACTTTTATTTACCTGTAATACAGCAAAACACCACAGTCAAACATTAACGGATAGAGTAAGTCAAGCCTATCAAGCTCAATGGACTTTGAAAAACAAAGAAAAGATCAGCTGTAAAAAAAAATATTACACTTACAAGACTAGTCTCAGTGAATATGTCTAAACATCACTTCCTTCTAGCTAATAAAAAAATATGCACTCCTTCAGACTAATCAATACACTGCACAACATCTAGAAAATAAGCTTTTATTAGTGTTTTAGAAACAGGAACCTTTAATAACCTGGCTGACAAAGCTCAGAAATTAATTTTCAGTAAATATGACCAACTTGTGCAGGTGGAACATGCTTCTCAGATCCTGCAGTAGCAGCAGTTCATTCAGAGTTTCAGCTCTTTGAGCATGAAATTCAGAATCATGCGATCACTGCCACCTATAGTTCCATACTTTTGTCATAATTCACCTTGCCTTCTCTTCTTATTCCACCAAATATTAATACTAGAAGCAAATTCAGATTCATTGATGCTATTGTTTTACACTGGAAGCATATAAAGTAGATGTTAAGTTTCAGTACAATTCATAAGTGCACACTAAGTTTATTTTGACATCAATCATACAGCTCAGCAGATAAAGCTAAGCACATACTTTACCTAACAGAACAGAGATTTCTGGTTAAATGGAAGAGTTTGTACTGAAAGGTCAACTGCTGAGCCTAAAGGACTGCCGTTAAACAGGTTATTCAGTGATCATCTTGGACCCAATTTTGTTAAATATTTACACTAATAATACCTCAAAGAGAAGAGTATTAATAAAAATGGTTTTGATAAAGTATTACCAATACAGAGGATCAGAAAATCAAAATTAATTTGGCATACAGAAAATGGAAGAAAATACCATCGGAGTGCAATATCATGCATCTCAGGACTGAAAAATTCTGTTAAAAGTCAGTGCTCCTCTGCAGCAAATCACTGATATTACTCTGTCTATGTGACTATGAATCACCAGTGCAAGTCTCCTTTGGAAAAGAATATTGAATTTATCAGACAAAACATTTCTAGAAGAGGTAAGAAAGATCAATACTGCTGTATAAGTCAGAGGTGAAATATCATCTAAACATCATATCTAGACGTCAGAAATATTATTTGGGTCTCCTGTGCTCAAAAGTGCAGCTTCAAATTGGAATACACACAGAGAAAAGCAATTGCTGTGAGCATAGGACTGGATTATCTCCTTCACAATTTATATCAAAATAGTATGGTTTGTAGAGCAAATGTGCAGCAAGGTACAGCACAATACCATTCCCTTGGTTTGCCCACTAGTCAGAATTACCCAGTAATTTATTCATTACGCTTTTTCCTCTAACCATATAGCTGAAAATGCAAGTTGTTAGTTTTACAAAGAGTCCTTGAAATTTGAAATTACCAAGTGGGTTTCAATATAACAGGTATATGGGATATTTCTCCTCAAAGAGGAGGCAAACATTTAAGAATTTTATTTCTAGCTGATACAGTTGCATTCACTAACGTAAGCTGATATCCAAAAGATTCTTCAAAAATATTTTGGCTCTTCTATCTTGAATACTGCTTTCCTGCTCTATACAGTTTTTGCAGCCTCTCATGGATCACTTGCCCCCTTCTAGAAATGGATGCTCCCATTGCTTTCCCTCATGTTTTTGTTCCTTCTTCTGTTATTTGGTTTTGTTGTTTGATCCCCCCCCCCCCCGACATTTCCTCAAATACTCCTGCCAATAAACTCAGATACTGCATATTTCAATAAAACTGCCCTATAAGAAGCTGCAAACGCAAATTAACCACATTTGTTTAAAAACACGAACAAGTAGTCTCCAACAATAAAAGATCTGTGATATTTGTCCTCATGACCACAGTAGTCTAAGTTTCAGTCACCTAAATTATTGGGAAGCACACTCTTGAGTAGGCAATCAGGGCAGAATGCATGGTAAACAAAAACACCTACTGAGAACAAAGAAGCAGATGTTCTGGTGAAAGAGAAATAAAATGTAGCTGAAATGCTTATCTGGAAACACTGGATAAAAAAAGAAATCAAAGTTATTTGCTCTAAGTTTTGCTGTGTTATGCTGCTTGAAGAAATCTATTTTACTAATTCTTCAAGAAAAGTATATAAAGATATAAAACTGACATGTGTTCCATGTCGCTAGTCTTTCCTAATCAGTGATGAAATAATATTGTTTTCATTGCAGCAAGAAAAGAGGAAGACTGGTAGTCAACCCCAGACACTAATACTGCTATGCAATTTAAGTCTTTCTTACAATGAGGACTTCCAAGAAAATTCCGATTGATAGATCATAAACCATGTTACAGGTTGGCTTTCATTCAGCACAAACCATAATATACTACTGAATATTTAGAATTGCATTTCATCATTTATTTGTCATTCATGATCTAAAGTTCTGTCACAGAAGAAGTTTTTAGAAGTGTGAATGCTTCCACAAATAGCATTTAGCTTATTTCGCTGGTCATTACTGCATCAGTACGGAGTATCTGCATTTCCAAACAGACAGATTGTGCTGGTTTTGGCTGGGACAGAGTCAGCTTTCTTCACAGTGGCTGGTATGGGGCTGTGTGTTGGATAACAGTGTTGATAACGCAGGGGTGTTTTAGATACCCCTGAGCAGAGCTTACACAGAGTCACTTTTACACAGGCCTTTTCTGCTCCCCACACCACCCCACCAGGGGGCAGGCTGGGGGTGCACAAGAAGTTGGGAGGGGACACAACTGGGACAGCTGACCCCAGCTGTCCAAAGGGACATTCCATACCATATCACGTCATGCTCAGCATATAAAGCTGGGGGAAGGAGGAAGGGAGGGACATTCTGAGTGATGGCATTTGTCTCACCAAGTAACCATTCCGAGTGATGGAGCTCTGCTTTCCTGGGGCTGGCTGAACCCCTGCCTGCCCACGGGAAGTGGTGAATGAACGAATTGTCGTTTGCTTTGCTTGTGCGTGTGGCTTTTGCTTTACCTGTTAAACAGCCTTTGTCTCAACCCATGGGTTTTCTCACTTTCACCCTTCTGATTCTCTCCCCCATCATGATGCAGGGGGAGTGAGAAGGCAGTTGTGTGGTGCTTAGTTGCCAGCTGGGGTTAAATCACAACACAGACTATAACTACAAAAATATAGAATAAAAGAATATAGAAAAGAGAATATAGAAAAGTGAGAACTCTACTCACTTAGGCTTCTACTTTAGGACTCAGTCTGAGATCAACTGAAGGAAATCCAAGAAAACAAGTCTAATAGGGATATGTAGCAAAATCTGGTGTAAAGTATATGAAAAATTGGGCACATAGAGAACATTATCGTCACATACAAGTTTCCAACAGGTTGTGGTTTAGAAGCTTCCTAAACCACAGATGGTGCTTTCCACATGAGACTTGGTAATCCTTGATAAATATTCTTTGAATTAATCAATTGCTTTGAATCTATTCATACTTTTGGCAGCCACAACATCCTATGACGACTTCCAATGCTGAAGGTACATTTTATATAGTTTTTCATTTTTTACATCTATTCCCTGAGAATTTCATCTCAAATCCCTCAGTTTCTTTTCTTTAACTCTGAACAATTATTAATTATTCTTTTTTCTCATGCCACATGACTCAGCTTTCTGCTCCTCACTTTCCCAAGCTGAGATGTCTGCTGTGTTTCAGCCTCTTCCTACATGAAGGGCCATCCCAGTCTTCCAGTTCTCCTTTCTTGTTGTGTTATTTTTCTAGTTCTGCTATATTCTCTTAAGAACTGTGCGACTAGAAAAGCAAGTACGTATGCATCATACGATGAATATTTTTTGCTTTACTTTCCCTTCCTTTCCCAACAATTCTAACATTCCAACCGCCTTTTGATTACCACTAGGGACTATACTGACATTTTCTAACAAATACTCTTTTCTGAGTGTTAATAATCAACTTAGAACCCACTGTTGTGCAAGCAGTTACACAGGCAGTGCAACTATACTGCGGGTTTTCTTTTTCCATGTGTAGGACTTGGCACTTAACTCTGACAGTAATTTTCACCTGCCACATTATTGGCTCAGTTTCTCAGTACTCAAGATCACTTTGCAGATTTTTGTAGCCATATTGGTTTTGACTTTCTCGTATCAGCAAATTTTCTTACTGCCCTCGTCACCCAGATAATTTACAAGCAGGATAGACTTAAGCACAGATCTCTATTGGTTTTCTCCCGCTATTGTAAAGCAGTGACTATTCCCTTTTTCATTTCTAACTAGTTGTTAATTTACAAGGTGGCTTTCCCTCCTACTTCATGACAGCTTATTGACATTAAGAAAATTTTGTAAAGACCTTGTAAAAAGCACTTTGTAAATCCTGATTCATTGATATCATTGTTATCCATGTATTTCTTGTCTTTTAAAATAGTTCTTTTTAAAATAGCTCACATTTATGAATCGTAACTTCCTTCAAAGGGAGTTGTTTTGGGTATTTTGTTTTGTAAAAATTTATATCCCTGTATTGACTAATGCTACTTTTTAATCATACAAATTTGCTTGGTATGGAAATCAAGCAAATTTTATGCTTTCCATAATTTCATTATAGATCTTATCATCTTGGCATTGAAGGTACCACATTCCATCACTCTGTCTTTCACGCCAAACTTAACGGAAAGGCTGAGCACACTGTTCTATCCACCCATGAGGCTGCACAGATCCCCGAAATGAGCATTAGCTTCCACTGAAGTTTTAGTCATCTCTAAAACAGGCAGTAACATCTACAGTAACATCTGTTCCTTATGCTACACCCTTCCATGTCTAACATTTCCTAATTTTTAATAAACCAGAAAAATCTTAACAGAAATGGAAACTTAATCAACTAACTTTCCTAGTATTTTATATGTTTTCTATTTGATTACCCCACTATTTAAGGTCTTTGACATATCAAAGGTCTTCTCAGATGCAGTATATATGCAGTATATAGTAAGCCATTTGAAAACACTTTTTTAAACTTCAAACATTTCCAGACAATGGAATAAGCATGTGCACCAAGGAACAGCATGACCCAAGACCCAGCTAGCTTTATTGTAAGGGATCTGTTTGCACAAGGATGATTTCACAGCATTTATGAAGAATCAAAGCCTCCAAAACTAAATTATACCCAGGACCGCCACTGTGCTGGATATAGCTTTAAAAAAAGAGAGTCTTTTACTTCTCTTTTGGAAGCATGAATGAGGAAACTGGTCTGCCTCTAGCCCCTACTTCATTGCACAGATCTAGTACCTCTTCTTCATTTTCCAGATGCAGAAATGACAATAAATTACTCCCAGCTGTAAAGCTGCACATAATGTCTGAGAGTAGCTAGAGGATCTTTAAACCTCTACTTTTTCTTGCTATAGGAAAGTGGCAAATGCTTAAAGAAAATAGGAACCTTTTTGTAAATAATTTTGGCTTTTTAATTGTTTTCATTTCTATTTTTGACTTCTCCCTTCTGATACACTGGGCTGAAGAAATAATGTAAGACAAACTATAAGGAAATGTAGAAATTTATAGGAATTGTTTTAGCTATGCTTATATACTTTCAGAGAACCTATAATGTTCATCATCAGAAAATGAGGAAACTGTTACGTTGATCTTTTCCATTAGCCTAATATGACTAAACTCTCAATGAATGTCTTAATCAGAGATCTCTATGAAATAGAATCTTTCATGTTTTAGAAGCAAGGAGGCCTTTGGTTCATAAGACAATTATGCTGAGCTTATTTTTACCACGGTCTACGAAGAAGGTAATCCCTCTTGTTAGCGGTTTAAATATCAAATGCAGTAGACAGGTTTAATGGAATTATTTTTTAATCTTTTCACTGTCACCACAAGTGCCACCTGACATTAATCCCCTGGCACTGGTAATAAGATTAAATGAGAAAATTTACCTTTGGCATTGTATGATAGACTAAAACACAGGAAGAAGCCTCATCAATTGTTTAAAAAAGTTCTAGTGTCAGTCTTATGGCAATGTAGCAGATGTTCTCTACAGGAAAGTAGCTACAAATAGCAAGAAATCATTGATTTCTCTGTCTAGTGATGTATTATAAAAAATATTCTATCGACCATGTAATCTAGGAATGGATACTTTAAGAGCTGGAAACACAAAGCAAATAGGAAAGTGAGACCTAAGCAGATGAAAAATAAGGAGTATAAATAAAAATAATAAAAACTTTGAAGGAATGCTGGAAAAGTACTTAACAACAGCAACCAAAAAAAAAAAAAAACTGTCTTAAGTCCAAAAAACATAAGGATAAAGTGAGACCTGCAGAAATTGAGATGAGTCACATCCTGTAAAAAAAGCTAAAACAAATAGAAAAAGCATTTTCCATTTCATACAAGAAATTGAGAACAGAGAAAGCAGCAGCTTGCTGCTAAGAAAAGAGGATGGATTGGAGATGAAAGATAATCTAGGTTCGACCCGAAACCAAATAAAAAAGGGTGAAAGTTAACAAAGTGTGGATAAAGTGAAAACTATAGTAAAATAATTTTGCATACTTAGTCACACACTGACTGAGAATGGTCTCAAGCTCTTTTTAACAGATCTGTAAAGTCAACACTGATACCATATTGCTAAAAAACAACAAATGGAGCATTTTAAGAATGAGTGAAGTAATTGATCTTTAGGTCCAACAGATCCTCAATTTAACAATAAAAAGAAAAAAAAATAAGGGTAATTAGTCATAGAGTTGAATGTATAGTGAAATAAACTGAAAATCATTTACCAAAGATAATATGACATTAGTTTCTCTGGGTAGACTTACGCCCAGCCTGGCTGTCAAGTCAAACTCAATGCTTTATCAAGCCTACTTTGGCTTTGTAAACCAGCATAAACCATATACTGGAGATGACCTCATTAAGGAATTTTGCTAAATGGGACATGGCAACAGGATTGACTGGAGAGACACTCCCAATTTAATTACTCAGTAATAATTTATTAATTTTTTTTAAAGATTAAGATTTTAAAAATGGGCATATAAGATTTGTTGATGACTCAAACTTGGGAGGGGTTAATGAAGCAAAGGATTACAGTCTTATCACAGACAATTTGGATGACTTCAAGAAAAGCACTGTTAGAAACAGAACTAAATAAAAGTGCAAGGTCGTAGCCTTGAGGGTCTAATAACTAGAATGTCTGCAGTAAGTTAGCAACTTGAGTAGGAATTGCTGAGGAAGAGAAAGACAAAGACATATTAGCCACAAGATGGAAAAGTCCCAAAAGAATGAGGCCATAAAAAAAAGTTCAATCCTTGATATGTTTCAGTCTTCCAGGCAAAGAATAGAGATGAATAAATAAAAAACTTTTTTTAAAACATGAGTGAGAGCTCACCTGAGCTATCAAACATCTTTTTGATCACCATATTCAAAGATTATGAATTCAGACTGGAACACGGAATACGTGTCTCCTAAGAAGAGACAGAGGGCTTTGCTTATTTAGGCTGGCAAAGTAAACACTAAGAAGGAAAAGCTGCTCATCACGTGCATAAACGTTAGGTGAAATAGCTTTATAAAACAAAGGACAACTCTGGTTTGCTAAAGACAAGCACTTACAAGATTTGGATCCTGAACTTAAAAGTAATTTGTGTCACTTCCACTACAAGTCAGACTCCAGAAAGTGTGCAGGATTTGTCCTTGTCTGTCAAGCATTTACAATTCAGCAGCGAACAAGATTTCCAGAGTACTGAACATGAACTAGATGATTTGGGAAAACTGGTTTCACATGTGGGTACATGTTGTTTGAAACCAGTCCTAAATTAGACTAGGAATATTACTTTATTTCAATTAATGCCAAGTTACTTCCAAAATTTTACCCTAGCAGTACTTAAGATCCAACAGTCTACGTTTTGGGTAATATGAGAGGAAACCTTTTCATTTTAAAAGTGACCTTTTACCTTTTCCAATCCACTTGTGTTCTGCTCGGTTGACAGATTCTTTTAGAAACAGTGTTTTCTCTAATTTTGAAACAGGAGCAGGTGCTTCAGGCAATGCCATTTTTGCACAGCAGTCGGCAGGCAGCCCGGAGGCTAAGGAGGCTCATTTTAATTACTTGGCACTTCAATCCAATAAAAACATACCATAATCGTTAGCTGTCAGAATGAAAATTTGGTGCAACTTATCTAAACCACTACCCATAGCCAATATGCACCAAAGAAATCATTCCAAACATTTAAGACATTTTACTTACATTTGAGATTACCTTACGATAATTTTATCATTAATACTTTTCAAGTATTTCTTTTTAAGAAATTCAGGTCATCATTCCCTAGTAAAAGAATCCTGCAATATTCTTGCCTTTACTATACTGTGCGGTTACGTGTCTAATAATTTTCCGTATGAGCCTGGGGACAGCAGCCATTTTCCTTAGACCACAGCAAGAGGAAAGCAAACGAGTTTCTCCCAAAAAGACTCAACTTGTGACTTTCCATGTTATTTCTTGACTGTTATTAATCTGAATTACAACCTGTTTGGGGTGAAAAAAATCTATTAGTCCTATGTTTGTGTGTAGAACAAAAAAACTTCTTGTCTTCCACAAGGCAAGTACAGTGATCCGCATTTTTAGTCCTTCCAGGAAAGGAAAGGTTCTTGTAAAGCTAGGAGCAAAATAGGAAAGGAAAACACCTCCACCTAATTTTTAAAGCTCCATTTTGAAGTTACCCATGGATTCTACTTATATCTGAAACAACTTCACAAAGTGATTTAAATCTCAGCATTTATCCTTTCACCAAGTACATTGTAGGGCACCTCTATTTAGGCTGCATGGGTAGTTTCACAGCTGCCTGCCCACTGATCTATGAATTTCGCACTCAACTCGATAGAGTATGAGTTCACAAATATTATGTAAAAATCTGGCACAATGGAACGTCAAGCCCCCATGTTGCCTTTGCTACTATGTGCAGACACAGAAATGTTAAATTAATTTTTTTTTTAAATGCTTTAAAATATATTGGTTTATGATCATATTCTTATCAATAAGACCCAAACACACAAAACTAGACACACCTCACTGGTCAGAAGGCTACAACTTTGAAGTTCACCTTGAGGCTTGCAATTATTATTCACCAATTAAGTGACAGTCACCGTACTAGAATATCAATTGCAAATTTGTTATTGGCATCCAGGAGATGAGTATTCGTCACACACAATGTGCAGAAAATAATTAATTCAATCCCTACAACTGTCTTCTTCACTTTTCCCTTAAGTATCACCTCAAAAATCTCTTTTAGAATGAAGTACTGTCAGAATGGTTATTGTCCCGGTTTAAATAATCTCTAAACTACAGTTACACAGCACATTCATTTCATTGCAAGTCACTCTGATATTTTTTTTGCTACCTGAAGCTGAATTCCAACATATGGGAATGCATAGTGAGTGATCTAATACGTATTTTCTAGAAGTATTAAAGTGTTAAATATATTTTCCAATCTCTTTATTATTACAATGAATAAACTGTCCATTAAAATATAGATAAATCCAATAGGAAAAAAAGATTCAAATGAGAAAGGTCCACAAGAATTCCGTAGAATTTTTGAAATTGTATACCAGGTTTGAAAGAAACTGAGCATTATTGGAAGAAATTTACCATTACAGGTATTTCTAATAAAATGATACCCATCTATATGGTTAACAGAGAGAATATTGTCAACAGCTTGAATTTTGTCAAGGCAATCAAATAAATATTTGCAGCACTCAAAGGCAGAAGTGACAGAGAAGTGACGTGCCAAAAATTTGAGAAAGAATTAAGACCAGTAACAGAAGGCTTGTCTTTATAAAAAAAAAGTCAGTGCTTTAAGGCCATAATCAGAAAAGCTGCTGTACATGAGAAAAGAAAAGCATTTTGCCTGCGGCAGGCTGAATCAGAATAATTATGTAAGTTTCAGCTCTCTAAATCAAGCTGCAAACATACTTAGGTATGTTTAATTATTACCATCATAGGCTTTTCTCTAATAGATCTACAGTTTTAATCCCCTTTTTCAGTGTCCAGGAAAGATATCTCTCCACTCTGTTTTGAAGAAGGAGATCAGAAGGAGAATTCTCTCTTCCAAGAGTCAAATAAATACAAGGAAATGTTCCAGGGAAAGAAGGAAAAAAAAAAAAATGCCCTCATATGACATGTTATATAAAAGTATTTTAAATAAAATGACAGGTGTCAGAAAAGAATGAATAAGGTATGTAGCTAAAGTCACTGATTACTTCCAGCTAAGCAGTCTTGCTGTTGCTTTTGGGACATGACCCTACCAAAATGATACCCTAAATCTTACTGGAGATCCTAGTGATAAGTACACCACTACTACCTTGTCTTGTCCACATCAGGACACAGAATGTTGTGAAAGTTGACTTCTACCCCACACATAGAATTATTATTCATTTTGGAAGGGAGTAACAAGGTTTCAGAAGGCTGAAATCGCTCAATACAAAATAAGCATTAAAGCAGCAATACACAGACATTACTCTAAGCAAGAAGAGCCAAAAAAGTTAATTGGTTTAGAGGCAGATGTACAAAACCAAGAAGAAAAACTGCATTTCATAGGTACTTTTTGCTCAATTTCAAGAAAGCCCGTTTCATCCCACCAAAGATGACTTTGGATGTTTACATAGTTCTTTTCTCTGAAATCAAATCCTTTGTCAAGGCCCTTACCCTCACTATTGCTTTCCCAAATAAGAGACAAGCATGTATCTCATTCCTCTTCAGGGAAGCACCCATTCGGCTTTAAGCATTCCTGTAATGGATTTGTTTTCATAAACATAGGTAAGACAACAGCTTCTTGAATATATTTCTACTAAAAATACTGTCAGGTTTTGCTTCATCTTAAAAATCAGGCATGACTGGACAGAGTTATATCCTAGCCAGATAATGAACAAGTATCTCGTCTCTCATGAGAGCTGGAGTACCGCATCCAGTTCTGGTTCCCAGTACTAGGAAGACACAGACTAGTCAGAGCAGGTCCAGAGGAGGGCCACAGAATTGAAGAGAGCGGCCTGTAGCGATGTGACAGAGGGCAACAGTTTTATACTGAAAACAGATAGATTTAGACTGGACATAAGGAAGAAATTTTTTTTTACAATTAAAACAGTGAGACACTGGAACAGGTTGCTCAGAGAAGTTGTGGATGCCCCATCATTAGAAGCATTCAAGGCCCGGTTGGATGGGGCTTTGAGCAACCTGGTCTAGTTGGAGATGTCTCTGGCCTTGGTGGAGGGTAGAACTAGACATTCTTTAAAAGGTTGTTTCCAACCCAAACCATTTTGATTCTATGACCTTCACTGAATAACAATACACAGTCTAGCAGATGGCCCAGCATTTAATTTGTTTATAAACACATTTCCATACCAATGTGGAGAAAGTGTTCTGTACCAATCAGCAAGTAAAGTTCAAGAGCATAATTCTTGATATTTTAATCTATAAAGATTTGAAGACACAATCTGTTTGCTAAACAATTACCAGTTTCTAAAGGGGTGGTGTTGTTCACTACTAGCTTTTGATAGATGATAGTAGCTAAATAATTTCAGGAAGAATGGTGGTGAAGCCACCAGTGACCTAAACTTGTTGGAATTCAAAAAACATACATTCTAAAACTAATTTTCACACATCAATTTCATTGTAAAATAAGAATCCACTAGTGAGGATACTTTCCAGCAGCATGAATGCACTGACAGAAATGCAAAATAACCTGTAAGATAAATCATGATCAAGAAAGTATTCACATGCCATCTTCAGGTGCCTTAGTTTGTTTCGTTTGTGCCAGAACAATGTGGGCTCCTGGAGGCCATGACAGAGAATTATTAATGGATATTCTCTGCCAAATACTAGAGAAGATCTGCTAGGTAAGGGTGCAGACAGGGTTCATCTTCTCATGGGTATGACATCTACAGCAGTATAAAGCATATGGGCTCTTTGGCATGCTTCTAGGTATGAAAGTCAAAAGCAATGCAGTAGAAGCATCAAAAGATAATTACCAATGTGGATTCCATCATCAAAAGCTGATGCTGGGCAGTTAGTTGGCACAAATGACAGATATACTTTTGCCCAAAGTTGGCAAGCCAGGGAAAAAAATATTGTTATTTGCTGCAGATTCACACCAACTGTCTAGAAGTGAATTAGGTAATGAAATTACTTATGTCTAAAACAGCTGATGAAATAGCTGCTAGAGCTTAGAAACAAAACAAGATCTTTGAAAGAGAAAAAAGATGTTCATTGGAAGCTTAGAAGCAGGGTTTACTGGATTTCTTCTGATCTAAAAAAGACCTTAGATGTGGAGTCCAGTAAAAACACTGATGGGAAGAAGATTTAGTTTCATTGCAGTCCTGCATGAAGTTACAAAGTACTAAGGATAGGAAGTATATTAAACTAGAGTTATAATTGTCACATCAAAGACCGAATTAGTGCCGAAACTCAAGTGTAATACAAAAGCTGTACTGAATACCCAAAGATATAGACCAAAATCTTAGAACTCCAGGAAGTGTACATTGTGGAGACTAAGAGCAAATTCGATACAAGTTTTCTTACATGCTGTGCTTGAGGTACCACACAATGAAAGTGCTGGATGCATTAAAAACATGCATTCCTTCAAAACAGAGAATTCAAAACAAAGTTTGTATTTTGTTTGTAAACAAAGCTTTTCCTCTGCTTTTAATGTTCATTTTGTAATCACTTACTCAGACCATCAGCTGATTCTTTCTTGAGAAACATGACAAGACTTCTGTTGTTGGGCACTTACTGAGCTGATTTCCAGGCAAGATCATCATCACATTAATATGACTGTTAGAAAAATATACTAATTCTTTGCACTATTACACCCCTAAGATTATCAAAACAGAATTGATTTGCTTTACAAAACATTTAAATTTAGCTGGGAAATTAAAAACAATTTTGTTCCAACAGCATAGTCCTTTGAAAACAGTAACTGCTGCATAAATTAACTGTGAAATACATAGCCTGCACCACTTGTATTATATCAAGCATCCAGCAAAGTGCAGAAATACGCTTCTGAATTTCTGTTGAGGTTTTAAGGCAGTATTCTCTAGCAAAAGGATTTAAACCAAAGCTCTACTTCACACCAACATCTTTTAGAAGGGTAATTTCTGCACTGTGATTTCAAGCTGTTTTCATATTTTATCTGTTAGAAGCCCTTCCAAAGCCAGAATTTTGTCAGCATAGAAAACTAATAGGTAAATTCTCTACTAATAATCAAAAGCTTCAAGATAGTGCTTTCAGCTGTCATTTTGTGACAGGGACCTAATTTGGGTGCATTTTTTATTAGGGAAGCAAATACTAGCTTAATGTATGAGTGCTATTTCACCGATCATAAACGGAACACAGCAAATCCCGAGGTAACGCAGTGCAAGACTGCCTTTATGATGGATAAAACTTAAAACATTTTCACAGTGGTCTGTGTTTATTTTTTCCTCTAGCAGTTAATTCTCTGTAGTTAACAGATTTTAAGTGTTCTGAAATTCTGTCACTGCATCAACTGCCTCAACAGCATTTATTCCTTAAATCTAAGTAAATATTCATTTCCTACCTCAAACCTTACCTAAGCTATATTCAAGAATATTTACTGCCTCTTTTACAGTTCCCTACAAAATAACACACTAGTTACATTCCTCCCGCACATGTCTGTTGTCTGCCGACTGATTTAAGCAACAATGTTGAGATGTGTAAAGTACTTGAGAAAATACTAAGAAAAACACACAAATGTTAATCTCAATAGTCTATACTTTGTTGTTAAAGATGTAAAACACGAACTAGCAGCATAAAGCTACTACGTGTTTAGAACTCTTTGCTTTCCTGACATCCTTTTTCTTGGTAAAGTTCATCAGTCAAGACAAAACAGATATTTCTTATTCTTGTCACCATTTCTATATTGGCAGTTTTCCACCAGTACTCTTCGCTTCCTCTGAGTAACCAGCCAAACTCACTTTAAAACAGCCGCCAGCACCGAAATGTTCCATTTTAAACAAACCCTTTGTTTGAAGTCCTTCATTCAACATTTCAGCCCCTATGGAAAATTTCGGATTCATGCCATTTCGGATTAGTTTCATCCAATGATTACATGACAGTTGATAGGTCCTAGCTGGATCTATCACAAAACTTTCCAGATGAATGCATTTCCAAAACTCTGCTTCAAAGTTCTTTACAACTCTCTGCTCTAGCAGAGCAAGTAACAAATTCCCACAGCAATTGACTCAATCTTGCCTGAATTCATGTAAATTTTACAAGGTTTTTTTTTATTATTTAAGAAAAAGCTATGCTTCTAGAAGTTTCCACTGAATTGTAATTAATGACATAGCTCATTATTTTCCATGACAAATGTGCAAATGTATAACTTTTCCTTCAATAAATGCATAGTTATGTACACAAAGCATATGTGAATATCTTTCCAGTGAGAGGCTCACCATATACAATATTTCTGTATTTGCTTTTCCAGCAGTTTGCTATGTTCTTAACTTCTTAAAAAAAAACCAAACAGGTCTTGCAAAACTTTTTAAAACCCTTACTCTGGCTTTCATATAATCACTTTTGATATTAGCTATAATGTAGACATCAGTGAATTAAGTTTATGTGTGGGGTTTTTTCTCCCCTCAGATTACGGGGGATATTTTTGGAATATATGTACACATTTAAATTTTAAAGAATATCTGCTGCTTAGTTTCCTGTGCATGTCTGAAGGACACAAGTCTGCCCTGCATTGGTAAAAGCCATTTGCTTACTATTGGGCACAGTAAGATGTTAGGGCGCAGTGAGGGTGAAATAACACAGTGGGCAGGGTAGTGGCCTTGGCAGCCAGTCCCCATGCCACCAAATCCAAGCAAGGTGAGCAGGGCAGCCCCATTCCCCATTGCATTGCCTGGAATAGCTCTCCCTTCTGTCACTGGCTGCACGGCCTTGGGCCTGGCAGCCAGAGCCCCCAGACCGGGAAACGTGCTTGAGGCGGCCCTGAGACAGAGGGGAAAATATGACCTTTGGCAATGTACTTAGCTCTCTCCTACACTTGCTGATCTGTTGCCAATCTGTTATTCTTGGGTTGGTTGAGGTACCATGGGGAACCAGGGTTTACTGTGTTTTTTCCTTTTGCCCCAGTGTCCTTGGGCTGGAGATGAAGCTGTCAGCAGTATTTGTCAACTGACAGCAGAAAAAAAAATAGTTACTTGGGGTAGAAAGTAAACCTGATACTTCGACCTCATGATTGGTAGAAATTGATCAGGCTATTCAAGGACAGAACCTCTCATGCTTAACTTTCCTTAGTTACCATCTTTTAAGAAGGCATTGAGAAGCAAGATAAACCCAACCATAGCTATTTATGGTCAATGCCCATGAAAAACCTTTCTCTTTCCAGATTTAAAAGTATTCCTCTTCATAATAATTTGCAAACATGTGCCTAAAACTCACTATCTCAAAAGCTGACTTCTGTAGGAGACAATTAGCTTCAGACTCCTAAAACCAAGTACATGTTTGTATCTACTAACTCTCACATACACACACCAATCAAGAGAGCTCCTGCTGTCAAGCAAAAGCTGTCTTTGCTTTGGTTATGATAATGCTATAAGACTTCAGAATTTCCCTTGGGTTCACCTGCTTGGATTTGCCCTAGAAACAATTTCATGTTATAAACTGAAATTTCACAAAATTTAGAAGTAATGCAGCTTTTATACTAGTCTTCAATCTTTTAATTTAATTTAAGCAATCTCAGTTTGCTGTCCAAATTAAGTGCTGCTTTGGTCCTCACACCTGAAAATATTCACAATTATTACTAATGACATCTTTATGCTTGAGACTGTGTAAAATTATGTCTACTAGTTAGAATATGACACCAACGTGCTATGAGGTTTGCAGTTAACAAAATAAATGTCTATTAGTCTCACATGAAATATCAGAAGATAATATAAATCCTGCCACTGGTCTCCTGTGTGTCCTTATAACAAATTGTGTGAAAGATGTAGAATGTCCTTAATTTAGAAGCAGCATTCTTGAATGTGTCGTTAATTCAAGCATGTCATTACTACAGGTTTAACCTTTAGCTGTACGATCAATAGCCTCATGCTGCAGTCCAAACTGATATTTTTATACTAAGTGCAGTTGCAAACCTCCAGTCTGCATTTTCACCCTTTCTTGCATGAAAATGAAGAATCGAATCTGTAAAAGCTAGTTACAACTATGACCGTAACTACAGCTACAGTTATCTTTTCAGTTTGGATGTTATGAACCTGTGGCAGTCGCTATGTAGATGTGTTAGGAGATTACATACTGGGAGTCAGAGTCCAGGACTTGCTGTTATAGAACCACAGGCCTCTCTCATATCTGATATCTTCCCACATATACCACTATCTCATGCATTGAAGTCAAATTTATGAAATGCCCTGCAATTTTGGAGACTTAGTATTTGGATGTTAGAGACACATATTGCAATTACCTAAACTTTGGGGTTTAAGAGATAAGCCAAACTGTAATTGTGCTTCTGCCAAACTGTCTGAAATTGGGGCAGTGATAGCATGGTCCTCAATAAGTCTGCAGATCAGTTGTCTCATGTAAAATAATTACTCTGCTTTTTGTAGACAGGTATAGATTAGAAGATTTACAGTGCTGCTATGCTTCTCTGCGCTGGTTAAGTTTACTGTTCAGTATTGCAGAGTACCCAGTGTTTACATGAGCTCATTACTTGCAAAAAATTCTCCTCCCGGGGTGGGTATTTCCATGCCTGGTCTCCTCTCAAAGGTTAATTTGTTTGGAGAGATGCTATGAAATACTCTTTAGTTATTTCTCAGAACCAAGACTTTTGAAGGGCTTCAGGAAAGAAGCAATTTGAACTTTATCTCTGCGTGCTTAGGACATTGCAACGATAGTTCCAGCCTGTCTTGGCAAACCCATAAGACAAAAATACAGGTGCAGAAAAATATAGATGGATATGTACCAAACATTGCAAACTAACACTCATTGCTGAGGTTTGGATAAAATTGTCAGCTGGTGTCTTCAGTTTTAGGTAGCTGGGAGTCTGGCCTGTAGTGCTTACCGCTGGAAGTAGTCACGCTGATTCCTCTTATTTCACAGTCTATGGCTCTGTATTACTTTTCTGCCATTGTTCTCACTTATATTTCAGCCTTGAAAGATACATCTCTAGGTAAACAACAAAAGCAGGAATGTATAAAACCCGCAGTCATGTTGTACCATCCCCTTGGATGGATTGTCACTCCCCTGGGAAGACTATTAATATGATGTCAACTTCAAACCCATACATAATCACAGAAATCATTTCAATTGAACAACCACAACCAGTGCTATCCCAGGGTACTAAGCTACATTAGGAAAATGAGCAGCATTTTAAAAATCATTTGCTATGCTGATTTTAGCCCGGAAGATGTTACATCACAACTTTTTTCATTCAAGTACTGACAAGAAATTAAGCCAGGGTTTTCAAAACCTGGGGAAGTATCTGCCTTATGGACATGAAAATGAAACTGTAGCCTAAAGAAGGAATGAAATTTTAATCCTAACAAAAGGCTTCATTATAATCAGATACTTTCAAGAATGTCCTGTTGCCTGGTGATATTAAAGCCCGTCATGGCTACTTATACCTACAGTATCTACCTTAAAGTTACCACAGGTATGCCAGCTTGAGCTACACTTGCACACTCATTTCAAATACACACACATCCTGTGATTATAAGGTCATAGCATACCTTGGGTTGGCAGGAACCTCAGAAGGCTGCTAGTTCATACTGTTGCACAAAGTGGGGTCAGACCATGTTGCTTGGGGCTTCAACTGGTTGGGTTTGGCAAACCAAGGACAGAGACTGTGCAACCTCTTGGCAACCTGTTCGCACGTTTGACTTACCTCACTGAGCAGGTTTTTCCTTACATTCAGCCTGACCCTCCCCTGTTTCAAATTCTGCCCATCGTGTCCGACCCTCCTATCACAGTCCTCTGTTAGAGCACCAGACTCCATCTTTTTTATAACCTCCTGATGGGTATTGCAGAGCTGCCTTGTGCTACGGGACCCATATATCAAGACACAGCAAGCAGGAAGGTTTCATGTCAAAGACTTGTCTGAAAATTTCTCCTCTTGTTCATCTCCATCCTCTTGATTAAGGAGATCAGGACTCGTAGCACTGAAGGCATAACCTTGGGATCCACAAGGAATTCAACATAGCATACTAGATAACAAATTTTTGCAACAACATAATTCAAAGTGTCTGCATAAGTATAAACACAGAGAAAGTGGATCGACAGCTGCCTCTGTAACGAGGCATTTGCGTAAAACACACGTTCTGTTAAGTGTGTTGTCTTGTGGTCTCTAGCTGTTTCCAAATGTAAAAATCCTGAAGATAAAGATTCTTCACTGTTGTTAGTGAAATCCACCACTGTCCAGGAGGGAGCCATGACAAAGCCTATACATTACTTAATGCCTTTGTGAATAGGAGCTCACCTACTTCACTTATTTTGGTGTTATCTTTTAAGGCACTTGACATACTTCAGTTCTCTGGTACAGCAGCGTGGCATGCTGTAACTGTAGAGTTACTAGGTCAGGTCTCAGGAACAGCATAGCCGCAGTTCAGGCTAGATTGGAGATCTCTGCACCATGTGCTACAGAGACATCCTATTCTGAACCTCTTATATGAGCTGCGGAAATCTGAATAAACCAGAAGAAAACTGAATCCTAATGGTTTCTTCACACAAAAAGGTAAATGCAACCAGCAATGTGTTTCTAAACATATTGTGTCTAGAGGAGCTGAAACATCCAGCTTCAAAATATTTTAGCTAACATGTAACAAGCAGAACTATTTAGCTAGTTTAGGTAACACTACAGGAAGTTAGTGGACAAATGACTGACTAGGGGCTGTAGCGAATGAAAATTGACTTCAGATCAAGGACTATTTTCATTGGTGTCTTTGCCAGTGTATCAACAATTACTCTTTTGCAACTATAATAAAAGAGGAGAGGAGGAACTGCCCTGCGTATAGCTAACCTGGCCACATCTTAGGAAGTGTGCCTTGACTTCCCATCTTCTGTCACTAGCTAAGTACAATTGCAAGCAGGCGACTTCATCTTTTATCCCAACCTTTTACTGCTTTGTTTGACTGTTCAGTTTTGAGATCTTCCCCTCGCTCAGGGTCATACAAGCTGTTATGCATAATGAAATTACTTAAGGTTTGCTAAAGCTCAAAATTGTAATACGCATTTGAGAGCTCTAGGATGAAGCAGTACACCAACTTACAGCTACAGAAAGGGAAAATGCATTCCTCCTTTCCCTCACTTACACATCTAAGGATCAGATACTTTATTTTGGATAATGTAACTTTCCCTGCTACAAATAAATCAATGCATAGACAGAAGGTCTAGCAGGTGAATCAAAATAAGAACCTTCCTCATGACTCAGTCAGAAATAGCCGTGATAAACTTGTCTAGTGTGGGTCGTTTCCTGTAATTCTTACATCCACACGCTGTCAGGATAGATTGAGAGCTCCGGTTTAGGAAGGGGAACAAGAAGAAGATAAATGAGAGAACTGTGCAGATGAAATGTAGTGGCACAGAACACAGGCAGAGATGGCACATACATGGAGAGATATATTCAAAGAAACTGCCAGAGTTACGCAGCTAAACAAGTTCCAACGGTACAAGCAAAATGTTTTACTGTATGACTTCTATGTCATACTTTTTCCATTTATAGTCAAAATAAGGTTACTGCTATTCCTAGCCCGTGGGCAAGAGTAAATCAAGCTGTCTTCCAGCAACTCTCTCACTACAGCAGGGTTTGCATCATTTCCGCCATTCCGAGGTAAAGCAGCCATTCCACGCCTTTTTATGATTTCTCATGCAGCCATACCTGGTTAAATCAAGAACTATTTATAGTCTACATTTTTCCCATAAGTAATATTTTTAAACAGCAAAAAACTCATTTCATTGAATATCCTTGAATTTAGATTAGCCTGAACGCCCATCAGACATCTATCTAACACAGGTTAAAAGCAAAATAACTCTTCTTCATTACTAAAAGTGAAGGGAAAAAACACTGTAATAGTTGACAATAGATGTATATATATAAACATGGAATAATGTATCTGCACTACATTTGCATATTTGTGGAGATACATATAATTCAGGTATGTTTATACATAATGGTGACACAATAACAAATATGAATGACAATAAATACAGCATGTTAGAAAAGAAACTTCTAGTTCAAATACCAGCTTGTGATATGGAATACGCTTTGTGGAAGAAAACAGTTTCTCTCCATTCTTGTCATAAGTAGCAAGAACAGTTTTTCCTTTAGCTAGCATCTATGATTGCTAGAAGGCTGTTGGCTACTTAATTAGCTACAAAAGACACATTAATGGTTATCAGAAGATATAAATATCTTAAAGGTCTCTTCCAACCAGATGATTCTGCGATATAACTGACTGCCTTGAAATTTCAGCTATTAAAACTGGCAGTGGAAAACACAGCAGAAGGAGTTAACTGCTAACAAGAAACTTGTGTATAGGGGGTTGTGTCCAAGCAATAAGTTTTCTACACCTACTTTCAGAGTTATGATGGACAGACAGTACACTCCACCTCTTTCCTATCTTCACATTACAAGGACTTTCAGATTTGTTAGAAGTACCCTCAGAACTGCTATTATGCAAGCATCCAGGCTGACTTGCATTAATTTTCTTCCAAAGCTAGATCAATGACATAATTATTTGTTCCATTCCAATTTTAAAAATTGTTTCTGATTGTGTCCAGAAGTGATAACATTTAACAGCCCAGACCTCCATAATTTTACAAACTGTAATTATACTCTCATGGACTAATACTACAAGCCTCCTATGAGACAAATATTTTGTTCTTCTGATGAAGTTTCACTGTTTTCTTACTGTGGTTTTCAGTGCAATTAATATACACAAAATAACCATGAGGAAAACACGATAGCCTTACCAAAGCAAAGGTGGACAAAACTAAATTTAAAAATGTTACTATCTGTTTTATAGTGATCAAGATTTTGCGTTATTTCTAGTGAAATCTAAAATCTTCAGAGATCACGTAAAAACTGATTGTCAGGAAAATTAGGACTAAATGACTTCAAATGGAGATCAAACAGCCATAAATCTAAGTTTGCTCTACAGATCAAAGGTTCAAACAAATTCTAGTCAGATCCAACACGTGCCTTATTTTTCAAAATGAAGAGAAATATTGCTGTATGCTAAATGCTATAAGCTACCCAGATGGCCACTTGATAGATGTCTCTATTGGAGGAACCACTGCACCCTGATAAAAACAGCATGTGTGTTACATTTGGATTCCAATCAACTTCAATTCATTTTTACCAGACAATACGGGCATGTAATGATTACTCAATTAACCTCAGCGCACCATAACAACCAGTGAATCTCTGAGAAACATGATGACAATAAACACATTCTGAACCAACTGAATAACATGGGGCAAACAAACTGCATTAGAAGAACTTGAAAGCAAGAATAGCAAATTCCCAAAGCTTTGTCTCTTCCCAGCTTCTTCTAACAATAATTAGCAAAGTAAGTACAAAGTACAAAGAGAGCAATCTTGTGCTAGTATCTACCTACCAATAAAGAATGCAATGTCTTACACCTTCATTACATACATTTTATACCCTGGAAGACATTAAGGCTCTTTAAGATGCATCTAGATATATGTAATCTATGAAACTAAAGCAAGCAAAAACCAATTATATTCACAAAATGTCTACTTGACAGTAGATGTAGAGCCCTCCAGATGAAAAACAAAACTAACCTCAGGAAAAGGCTGAAGTGACAAATATTCAGTGTCAATTAAAAAAAAGTATCAGACAAAGAGTAGCGATAACCTAAGAGAACTGAAGATTCTCCACTAAGGGCACATGGTCCTGTGAGATGGTTGTTAATACAGAAAGCAGCAACAACAAGCTTCAAGTTTTTTCCATCGCTTAGCAAAATGTGCTAAGCAAGAGTGGAAAAAAATCATATGGTATCACTGAACACACCAAAAAGAAAATATATTTTAAGTCAATATACTGGGAATGTTCCTTCTATTAACATATATAGCAGTGTTATGAAACACTAGAACTAAGGATGTGCAATAACAGCATATCACTAACTGGTTCATACTGTAAACATTTTATGCTACTTGAAGGTTTCCATCCTTTATTATTTCTTGTCTACTATATCCACAGAACAGATTTTGAAAAAAATAATTGGGTAGCGTATCATATGGTATGTTCAATGACAAGAACACATTATTTTATATTTCTGCTTGCCATCCTGCATTATTTAGCATTAGATCGAAAATTCTGTCAGAAAGCACAAAATAATTTGGAATAATTTATTACATCATTAACTACTTCTGAATAGATTACCCATTGGGCTTTTGTGCACTATTCCACACCTATGGTGAACTTTTAAACTGATTATTACACTGACAAACAGTTGCTTAACCAAGACTACTTTTGCTAATGCTTGCCCCACCCTTGCTCTTCAAAAAACTCCTCTAATGGCAAGACAGGCACATGGCAAAGGGATGTCAAATTCCAAATTATTTGCAGAGAGTGTCACACTAGAACACTGAATGTAAAGCAGGCAAAGGCAGAGCCAACACATTTACTAACTGGAGTACAAAATGTGTCTTGTTTTGTAATTCCTCAGTTATATGAGGCAGTACAAAATTCACGCATGTCTATCGTAATGGTACAATTAAAATCAATATAGCTAGAAAGACATAAATCAGCCATGGAAAATCCTTTTAATTTCCTGGGGATGACATAAAGCTTTTATTTCCATGTAGAATGCAGCTGGGACAATTTGGAAATAAGTGAAAACAGACAGTCATAGGAGGGGAAAAAAGCAATCCAGGGAGAACAATTCAAGTGAGAAGACTGAGGAAACAAACCAAGTTGCTTTGTGGAGTTAAGGACTCACAAGAAAGCTCCACGGACTTGAAAGGAGAGCTGTGATTTTTTCATTATATAGAGAAAAGTCTAAAGATTCAGCTGGAGTTAGAGCCCTTAGATATACCAATTCACACTCAAAACAAACTGAAATCTCAGAAAGGGGAACATGTTCTCAAAAGATGACAATATTTCTGGGCCTGAACATCTTCAAATACAGTGATTATGAGAAGATCATTAAAAGTTAAAAAAAATACACGTGTATATTAAAGTTTGCTCCCCTACTCATTCCAACCACCATTAGGATTTCGTTATGTTAAATTTGGTCATTTAGGTTTCAACTTAGTTATTTTCCCTGATAATAAAAAGGTTTCATCCTTCATCAAATGTTTGTTGATTCAAATCGGACTGTGATCAACCCCTCTTTAAAGAGCATGCTTTTCTTCCTCATCCTCTTCCAAAATTTTGACGTGACAGCTTTCCAGCTTATAGCTCTCTTACCAGCTACACACACTACTTCACTAACTGCATTCTTCAAATATATTTCATAAAAAGACAAGGCACATTAAGATGTTCTTACCTCACAGCTTTAGCAGTTTTCACAATTACATTCTTCAGAGCAATACTGCCTAATGGGTTCAGAAAATTAAAGTTCACACAAAATTACATACCTTTTGAAGCCTTCCAGACAGAGCAGACATCTCTGCATTTTGTGCCTTCCATTTTGGTAGTTGTCAGATATCCATCCAACTCCTTTGGAAAAAAAACATGAAAGTGTCTTTTAACAACCTAAATATTTAATAATAAACTTTAAAGTCTTTTCATATAACACTTCAAAAGAAGGATCTATTGCAGTTACAGAGCAGCATCCAATAAAGACAAGTATCTCTTCTAGCATTTGCAAACATTGGTAACGGGGATAAAATTCTCAGGAGAGGTCCAGCTAGTCCCTCCTACCCTTCCCTCCCAACTCAATACTATTCCAGTAGAATACTGTAGCAGCGAAGCAGGAGATTTGATGTACTTAACCTCCAGTCAAACTGTTGGTTCCTGCATAGACAGCTGGGAGCTCATAAGCAATGATCTGAAAATATGCAAGCAGTTCATATCTGAATTTTTGTAGACCCCAAAGGGGTAGTGAGATGTGCTGGAACAGACAGGAAGTCTCCCAGCAGGCTATGTATAGTCTCTGCCTCCATATACCCCTCTAAGCAGCTTTTAAACAGTCCAGACCAGCACTACCTCAACTGGGACATGGAGCTGCTGATCCAGGGCTCAGAAAATACCTCTTTTTCTGCAGTACTTCATGAATTTTGTAATTTGTTAGAAGTCGTGAAGAATATTTTTTAAATGTCACTTGACTATAGGAAATTACAGCAACAGCTGTGAGGAGTGATAAGCGGATGGAATTCAAGAGGACTTTTTTTATCCCTGCTTACTATTTGCCATAGACTAAGCTCCTACCTACAAGTCCATAGTGCTTTTATTTGAACACAGCTTGTTTGGGAATTTGAAGCTATTTTTAAACCATACAATTCCACCTTATTACAGTAGAGCAACTTACAGGTTTTCTGCTAATATATTTAAATTATTATCTAACCATCTTGAAAATCTTTGGTAAACAGTGATAAAAAGAAGATCTTATCCCTACCCTATGCAAACCCGTGAGACTCATGTAGCAGATCTCCCATTCTAACTGCTTCAGAGACTATTTGAAGAAGCCACTATGCAAAATTATCACTCCATTCCCTAACCTTATGCCCTATAAAAATACATTTGAGACTAAGTTTGAATTTCACACTAACTCAATTTTAAAAGTTATTTCAGGATCAGAATCTCTGCCATAATGAGTCTGCATCCATACTACACCTGTTGAGCAAGTAAGAAAGGGAGCCTACACCATAATTGAATACCTTCCAACCTAAAGAGCCAAGCACCATAAAGTTGCTTTGCATAATTAAAAAAATCCCCTGAAGCCTGCTCTAAATTACAGTAGGAAGGAAGAGAAACTGCTGTATCAGGCAAAGCTTGCTACTGGCACATCTCCCGTTTGATTTATCCAACTCTGCAGAGTTATACAAACAGACAAAGGTGTTAAACTAGGTACATAGCACGTGGCCACTCACACCGAGCTATAGTCCAGCTTTATGATAGCCACACTTTTGGGACAGTGAGCAGCAGCACACTAAACCTTCAACCTTGTGCAGCATCTAGCAAGTATCTGAGCACTGAAAATTGTATGGTGCAAAGCACACCTGATGCAGTCCTTCTGCATCGCTTATATCCAGTAGAGATCTGTTGGAAAAACCCTCCGACCAAAGTCCACAAGCTGAGCACCAGCACTGCTAGAACAAGGCTGCATTGCTGAGGTGAAACTCCACTGCTGTTTGAAGCCTCCCAGGGTCTGGCTCATCACAACAACAAAGCTGCCTTTTTCTAGGGTTCAAATTAAACAAAGCAGCTCACCTAAGTCTAATTTAATCCACGCACCTTACTTTATGCTAGCAAACGAAAGCACACGATTCATTTACTACTTTATTCAATGTTGAAAGCAGTTATTGAAAACTGTAATTTTTTTTTCTCAGGTCATCCTACTGCGTTAATTTCCAGTGTTGTCTTCAAACATTTGATGCAGCAGTTGTATGACCCAAAGGAACGTAATAAAACCTGACTTCACTGCAAATAGGAGAAGGTGGAAGTTCTTATTCTTCTATGAGATGCCCTAAAGAGAAAGCTGAAGGAACCTTTTTTGTACATTAGGTATTTGTTAATCACGAGGATACCAACTCAGAACTGATACTTGTTGATAAGATGCTGAAAAGCTGGTGGTTTTCAGTTCAACAAAGTGATTGAAAACGTGACACTACTGGGTGGTATCATCATAAATTTACCAGTGCAATGACTTCTTGAAGAACAGAACTTTTCCAGAACTTTGTGTGTTTGGAGAGAGAGGAAAAAAAAAAAAAACAAACAACACACAAAGTTTTAGTAGGAGCCGTTGCTGATACTGGAATACCGTTAATGGCAAGGAGCATTTGGACCTGTGCAGTTACATTCAGTTTCAGTGCATACAGGATTAAACATCTCTTGAGAAAGGAAGAAACAATAATATCTTAGAATTGTAGTATGACTCACTGGACAGCATTTCTTGTGACCTGCTGAGGGGCACAGGTGGAAGTGTTTCCACTAAAACACTGTCACTGATTTATAGGAGGCAGTGAAGAGTTCACATAAATGGGCAACAAGTGCAGCAAGTCAACCGAGAGAAAAAGTGCCACCTTGAATCGACCTGAATGAATGTTTTCAGTCAGTTACAAAAATCTTGACAGGTTGAGACAATCTGAAATTAAACACTTTTTTCAGTTTGACAATGAACAAATTTAAATCTTGAAAACAACAAAACTGAAAATCTTTTAATATTTTTACCAGAGCTGGGATTTTTTTTATTCAATCTGCCACTCTATGCATGTCTTTTGTCTCTATGTCTACTGCACCATTAAGCTGAGGGTTCCCAATTTTTCTTGGCTGCCAACATGAGTAAAATAAGCTTTTCTAGTGGATCTTCATATCACATGCCAGCTTCAGCTCAAGGTAAGCTTCGACTTTTGCAACTCCATCTCTGTGCACTCAGGCAGTGTCTCCATATTCCTCCCGAGAAGCATGTCACTGCTTCCTCGTTACATGTGCTTCGTTTTCATATTTGAGCTGAGTCAGGAGTGCCCCATTCACCCATGCTGCCTTTCTGTCACACTTGATCGACCTTCTGCATGTTGCAATGGACTGTTCTTGTGCTCTGAGGAGGTTGACCTTGGAGATTACCCAGCTCTTCTGGATCCTCCTAAGCCCTCTAGTCCTGTTCATCATGAGATCCTACTAAGAAGATCCCCAAATAAGACAAAAGTGTGATCTCCTGAAGTCCAACATTATAATTCAGCTATTTGTCTTGCACTCCTCTTGCCTGATGAGCATCCTGTCACAGACAGCTTTCTTATATGTGCATTTGTAGTAAAAAGACCTGAATGCTACAGAAGAGTTAAATTTTCCAGTAAATGTGTTAGAGATGCATCTATAAGTCAGTAAACAGCAATTTTGCTTTGTACTACTAATGAGATTCCTGGTTGAAGATAAGGTTTCTTATGGAAGTTGCTACTTTTTGTTTAACATCTTAGTGTGTAGCTTTAATAATATCAGGGCTTTATATTCTAACTGTCATACAAATAATTTAAACATTTCTATTACTAGTGCAGAAAAAAGGAATTTTAAAAATATATTTAATTATCCATAGCTAACAAGAGTTGATAGCCACTTCAGAGTAGCAGCAGCTCTAGTTCTAAGACAAGACTCCATAAAATATGCATTGACATGCGCAGAAAAGGAAGATCAGACTGCATTACAAATGCCACCCAAGAGGAACTTTATCTTAAAATTTGATGTCTATCTAAGCTAAAAAAACCCCATCATCCTGGGATTGGAGAAGGCTATAGAGCAAACACCAGCTTTTTAGTTATTCAGGAATGACATGCTAGTTGCAATTAAACCACGAAATGCCCTCAGTAACTGATAACAAAAAAACCCCAGAGTAGGTTATACATTAATCTTTTTTTCTGCATATAGAAACACAGGACATTTGTCCACTTCATATGTCACTAAAAATAACTTTAAGCATGTGAAAACTTATTTATTTGCCTTAGTCCTTTCAAGAAGATTAGCAGTCATTGTGCTTTACTGGTTTATGAATAAAACTAAAACCAAGCCATTCAAACCCAAAGTTGTTTAATTGATCTAGAAATGAAAACCTGAAGAGTCATGAACAAATTACTTATGTGATTTTCTGAATAGAATTCAACAAAGTACACATGGAAAGGTTTTCATGAAACAATGCCTAAAGTGATAGTTACCGCATTGTAATAGATGTATTGTTGCTTAAGTGTGATTCATTCTGAAAAGTTAGTAAACAGTGTCCCAGATATGGAGTGATTATACACAGACGAAGTAAGAAATTAACTATAGCAGTGACAACTTAAACTTAGCAGCTATGAAAACACAACTCTCGAGTATTTAAAAGAAATAGTTACTTTTCTTTCCTCTCCTTAAAGGGCATTAACCATTTTCAACCTCAATAAGACAAAGCAAGGAAAAGGTGATTGTCCTTTTGCAGTCAGGGAGACAAACTTTCTGGGATATTATTACAGGAACATGTTAAAAGTAAGTCATCTAGATGGTGGATTCACTGTCTTTAAGGTATTCTACAGTATGTACCCCTAAGAATGCTTTTATGCTATGGCAAAGATGCAACAGGTCACACTTTTCTGAAAGTATGGGGATCTGCATTTAACAAAATCAAGTTCACAGTGAAAAGCTAATTCAAAATTATCATATTTAAACAAAGAAATAACTTTTTCCCCCTCAGCTATTAAAGTTCATTAACGTTACATCACAATGGTAAACATGTTGTTGATAAAGCAACCAATTATTTTGAATATTTTTTAGGGCAAACACAACCTAAGAGGTAGATACTGAAAATTAATCTTTAAGGGACCAGCCTTTTTTCATAAAAAAGAATATCCTACAGCACTTCTCACCAAAAGCATCACAACAATTAATTTTTTTGCTTGTGAAGTTGAAACAATGGCACAGGATTCCCTGAGTCTGTTGCTTATAAAGAAGCTCTTCTCTACACGAATAGAATTGTAAGGATCAGTACGCATTTACTGACCTTAGATGAAAATCAGAGTTATATTGGAAATATTGGCCCTAGGATACCAACATAGCAAAAAAGGGATTTTACACTTACTGACACCAAGTTTAGATGATGGTGAGAAAACTAGAAATGCCAATGAATCATAAAAGCTAATTACAAGATAAGCTACTGAGTCCATTTTTCTGTTTGCAGTAGCCTGTGTTTGTAAGGAAATGCTTTGGAAAGTCCTGGGATATTTTTCTTCTCACATCTGTGGTTACACAGTAAGTTTTCCTTGAGAAGAGTCTTTTGAAGTCTTCCAAAATCAGCACATGAAATAATTAGCTTTTTGCAAAGCTAGGCAGCCATCAGACCTACTAAATTTTACATTTAAGAATACGAAGCGTTTTATAGACTGTTTTCTCATCATCTGAGCTCTAGAAATTTCCTTTTCTCATCTGCTAAGAGACATCTGTGACAGCACCTAAAAATAAGATCCCTTAAATAAGACTACTTAGGGAACAAAATAACAGCAACCTTATTTCCATCATGTTCACTCACTCAGTTCGTATTACCACGGCTGAAAGACTCATTCGTTTTACCCTATCTAATCCAGTTGGCTATCTGTATTTTCTAATACAAAATTGTTTCTTTCATGGTCTGAAACCTAGGCTAGGTTGCACAGATCGAGAACTACTAAACATCAGCAAGTCACATTTTTTCCTACTTAGGATCTACTACTAGTGGAGAATGTATGGAGAATATTCTTTTGTATCTAGCAAACCGGTGCTTTTATATTCCTCACAAAACATGTGTTTAAATAAATCCATTCCTACACACTCTCTTTCAGGTTTGTTACTTGCACCACCAGCCATCTTGTGGGTGGCTGAGTGAGAAGGAAACATTTGTGTGTCCCTGCTTTAATTAATTAATGGTATAAATGTTTGAAAAGAGAGTTTCCCATTTCATAACATCTAGTGATCGAACACGGAACAGCCAAGCAAGTACTGCCACAGATATCCGAGTCTGATAGGTGAGCAGAGCCTGGCTCTGCGAACCTCACGTTGCAGCCGAAGGCGCAGGTCAGGCCTACGTTCCCCACAGGACATGGCTGCACCGCTGCTGAGCTGGCTTACCCCTTTCCCCTCTCATTGCAACGTCTCCTTGCCCCACTCAACAAAAAAATTCATTCTTAAAACATAGTGACCCTGCAAAGGCTCCAGCTATCTCCCAGTAGTACGTTGTGTGTTACCTGGTTAACAAGGCATCTAAGAGTCTCCCTCTCTTACTGTACAGGCCCTTCAGAAATGCACAGCCCTGAAGCTTTTCAGGTCTATTTTAGCTGAAGCAAAGGAGGCAGGTTTTCTTACAAGAGAAATAAAAGTTCTGAAGTACTCAGCAAAACCCTCTAGGCCGCAGGGCCGTACCCACCAGGGCAGGTGGCCTGAGGCTGCCCCAGGGCAGGGGGGAACTCACCAGTGGGTGCAGCCCGGGCAGCCCCAGCCGGGCCGGTGCAGCAGGTCCCCAGCAGCAGCAGGGTCCAGCCGTAGCCCTGCAGTCTTCAGGCAGGGACGCGGCTGACCCCTGCAATGAAGGGTGAGCACAGAGCCTTCCAGCACCCACAGGAGCAGCAGCTCACGCCCGCGCTCAAGAGGAGCCGCACCCTCGGGCAGCAGGTGGGGCCCCTCAGGGCAATCAGGGGCCGCCGGGGCCGCCCCTCTGGGCAGTCCGAGCCCACCGGGGCCGCCCCTCAGGGCAATCAGGGGCCGCCGGAGCCGCCCCTCTGGGCAGTCCGAGCCCACCGGGGCCGCCCCTCAGGGCAATCAGGGGCCGCCGGGGCCGCCCCTCTGGGCAGTCCGGGCCCACCGGGGCCGCCCCTCAGGGCCATCAGGGCCCGCCGGGGCCGCCCCTCTGGGCAGTCCGAGCCCACCGGGGGCGCCCCTCAGGGCCATCAGGGCCCGCCAGGGCCGCCCCTCTGGGCAGTCCGAACCCACCGGGGCCGCCCCTCAGGGCCATCAGGGCCCGCCGGGGCCGCCCCTCAGGGCAGGCCGGGCCCGCCGAGGGCAGCAGGGAGGTGCCGAAGCCGGGGGTTCCGTTTATCCCACTGCTGAACAGCGCTGAATTTTGAAATTCTCTCTTTGCAAGTAAAAAAAGAAAGAACAGCATTAGTCCATGATGGAAGAACCACTGAATGGCAGTTATCTGTTCTCCATCAAGAGAGGAGAGACTTGTTAATTTGTCTTATTTTAATCAGGATCAAGTACATATGACAAACTGTTTCAAATCATTGCTACTCAGGGGGTTGATGACAGTCTCCCAGACACATCTGTTCTTTAGTTCATTACTGAGCTTCCAAAAAAAGTAAAACAGGCTCTCTTCCGTTTGATTAGCAGAGAAAGTTCCTCTATCGAAGTATACACATACATGCAGAGCCGGCCCCTCCGTTCTTTTCTGTGACCCTGTTCCCCCAGACAGGAGCACTCAGTCTGTCCAAGGGTGATATTCAGCATGCACAATTACCCTGCAAAAAGCAGAGCGTATCTCCTGGCCGTGCCCCCGCCTGAAGCCGCAGTATGTAAAGCCGAAGAGATGTAAACCGTGTTAAAGTACCTTCACGATTCCAAACCCTAAAATTCAAGATCCTTCACAAGTAAGTGCAAATTTAGGTCATGCAACTTCCTGACCTTCCTGTGGAAGAAGCCTAAGCAGCGTCCTAGACACAAACTTCTGGTTTTATTAAAACTTCTTTTCTTTCCTATTACCAATTCCCTTGATCTTCATTCTTCATGCCCGTCCTGAAGTCTCAGCTTAACTTGACGAAATTCACAATGATTTTCTTTCACCCTTTTGTCACTTGTATTTTCTGGTGTAATTCAACATATGCCCGACTTCAATGCACAAAGATTTCTGCGTATCTCCCCACAATACCTGCCGTGGGGGGCAGCGGCTGAAATGAAGGGCAGGATGCTTTGTACCATAGTTGCTGTTTGTGAACCTGAAAAGTGCTGCTGCATATAACTTTCATGGAATTCGGGAAACAAACCATTGTGGTCAGAGTACTTTCTGTAAAAGATTTACTTGCGCTTACAATATTTGTGGTCAGATTAGAATCCAGGAGACATGCACACAGTCTTTCTGCAGTTATTAGACCACCTGTCTCAAAATATGATCCCTTCTACTAATACTGCCTATAATCTCTCACTTTCCTGACACCACTCTTTTTGTTGTGAATTTATAAAGTTATTACTCTGGGATGGAGGCCAGTCTGGTTCTAGAATGAAGAATGATTCTTTTGAAATTACTGCAAGTTGTAAATTGGGTGATAAAGTACCTCAAAGAAACAGGAATCTTCTGGTCAAAGCAAAGAGTTGGGTCTCAGAAGGTGGTTCAATTTCTCCATGCATTTAGGGGTTTTTTCCAGGGCATTTTAAATCAATTCTTCTGTTCCTGTTACAGAAGACGAATACTTCCTTTCTCCTGTCTTTAGGATTTTCTTTTTTAGTTGGTAAGCTCTTTAAGGCAAGGATTGCGCATATAACCACGAGTACAAAAGGCAGCATATTTCACTTCTGGCTTCTGAGGTGCTATTGTAATACAAATGATGATGCTTGTCATATCTGGTGAGTCTCCAGAAAAACGACATTTTAGAAGTCTGATATAAATCAAAGGAGGGCGAAAAAGCAACCTTATAAACATGGCAGTCTTAAATAGAAAGCTATTCATTTTATATTATTCTTTCGGTGCCCCCTTCAGTTGGTAATGACCAGCAAACTAATCAGTCTCTTGCAAAGGAAATTTTTGCATTACTCAATTTTTTATAATTTTTTGGTCAGATTAGAAGATTTTTGCCTTCTTTTTTTCTTTTTCCTTAAAATGTTATAAATATTTCTTTTCCATCTTACCCTGCCACTGCTTTAGTCACTGAGGTGGTTCTATCACAACCACAGATAAATTAAAATGACTGGTGTGAGGTTATAAATACACACAAGAACAAAAGGACTGATGACTGAAAAGAGAACAATTTTAAATTATTCAGAGAGATTCTTTTTCTTTCCTTGGGTTTTTGAGAGCAATTGCAAAAAGTGATGAATGAATATGAGCACTGCATGAGCAATCTGACAGTGTCAGACCCAGCCTCAGTGCCATGTGCATTTTCTTCTTTTGATCACTCAGTTCAAAACTTGTCCAGGTCTTTTAAAATGGTTTACCTCTTTCTGTTTAAATGCAGAACTTAAACATTGTCCTCTAATTCCACTTCAGAAATTCTTGCAGCAGTACACTGGAGTACCTACCTGGTACATGCCCGTGAGAATCACAATGTTCTCTAAACTTTTTTTAACCTTGATAGTATTGAAAAGGATAATGTGGTGTCTTCAAAGTACTGAAAAACCCAGGAGTAAACCCAGAGGTTTTCAGTTCCTCCCTTCAACTTTGAATTAAAAACCAGTGAAAATAGGTTTTTTTTCCTTAGATATACTATCAAAGCAGAACAGCAATCAAAAAGATTTTTTAAAAAAGTTAATAATGCCCTTAAAGATGTCATGTCAGCTAGAATCCTTGATTTTTTGAACAAGAAAAAAAATCACGGATACAGATGTGTGGGGTGTGCACATGTGCTTACTCAGGCAGAGTTAGGTCTCACACTATGCAAATGATCTGTATGAACATAAGTAATGAGTTCTGTTTCTTGTTATATGCGCACTTACAGAAGCAGAACATTTCTTTTTTGATGGAGGCTGAAAAGCAACGTCACCATATTTTTTCCCATAAATCACAGGAGCTTTAATTTCATTGTGATCACATTTACATTCTCTCCTTTTTATTAGCCATGCCTTCAGAACACAGGGGAAATGTTGTGGCAGTTATCAGTTGCCAAAGCCAACCTGCAGAAATGGAGAAAACCTTTCTTGTACCTGACTGGCAGTCAGGCACAGTCCAAGGATAACAAGAAAAACACGTGAAGCTGGCAGAAATGAGCAAATTAGCAAACAAATGCACTTTAGATTATATTTTCCAGAGATTAAAGCTTCCTCAACCACTTAATTCTCCCAGAATTTGTGAACCGGCTGTTCATAAACTGTTCTAAACTGTTTCAGATACAATGGGGGAGAAAGATATCTGTTCACAGAATTAGGATTAGAGAACATCGTTCCTGCCAGCCATACATAAATGTCATTATTTTCGACATTTAAAAAAAAAAAAAAAAGTCAAAAAAGTCACTGTTACCACTAGTGAGTAGAGGGCAAACTCAGAAAGCTGGCGTAACAATGGTTGTATGTGTATGTCTGTATATAACACTGAACATATATATACCTAGAAATAATATATATGAAAGCATTCAAATGTTACTTCTTTTCACTGATGTGACTAGGGCCACACAGGCTCAAAGAAAACTCCTTAATTCCAGGTGTTTCTCCTTGGAGGTTTAAGGTTTCATCTGTATTCCCAACAATGATACAGTTCAATAATGGAGGACAGCAGGCAAGTTTTCTACATCCTTCCATGATTTTGATAATGTTGAAAGCTGAAGGGTTTCAGTTTTCTTCTTATCTCTGTTTAAATTTGGTAAACAAGTTGATAATGTATATCATGAAATTGCCTTGACTATCTATTTGTTTAGTTTTGTAATACAGCCTGATTAATTCATTTGGTGAAATTGCTTCCTTCTGTTATTCAGGGTGTTCTATTAATACTTTAGCATTTGACTTTCTCTTACTTTATGCTCTTTAATTGGATGGCACGAAAGGTTTTAAGTCAGACTGACAGATTTTGACAACCATTTTCTACCTAGTTTATGTAAACATAATTAACTTCCATTTAAGGAGCAAACAGATGCAAAGCCAGTCCTTCAGTGGCTCTTGCAATTCCTCCAAAGGTATACATTGATATTCCTTTCTCAGCCTTTAAGAGTTTTGAACTCTTCTCTGTTTCTACTTCTGCTTTGCAGGTGACTCTCTCCAATAACTGTAACCGTGCTGTGAACCAGATCCGTGAAGTGACCTTAGCCTAGGAAAAAACTCTGTCAGCTACGGAGAGTAGGGTAGAATCCCTAAAGGAATTTCCCTCCACTGCCAGTGTGTATATATAAAATCTAGGAAATGAAAGCATAACGCAAAAGATACCATGCGTGTATAACAGACAGGTCCGGACTGCATGTTATAACGAATACTATATGCAGAGAAACAGTGTCCATAAATAAATCGTCGGCCTCTGTCTTTTCCTTGTCACACAAGGACCACACAGTTGTATGTTTTTCCCATTATCAGTCCCTGGTAGTCAGCACTAACAGAAACCTTCTATTCATCTTATTTAATGTGACTTTGAATCCACTGCTCGGTGGAAACAAAGAAAAGAATTATCTATACTTCCATGGGTTTGGATAAGACCCTCTCAGCTGGAAAATAAGATATATCACATAACACAGGACGTACCAGAAGCTTATCCTGCAGCAATATTCTGCCTGTAGTTGTTGAACTGGTTTCTTTTTGACTCTGGTTTAACTCTGATGCTAATATTTTGTTCCTTCTGGCAAAAAATGTGAACCAAATCCTGCTACAATGAATGAATGAAAACACTGTTGGCTAAAATAACTATAGTTTTATAGCATTAGTCACTGATAAAAATCAGTGTAATTATCTTTATTTTTCAGGGCAAAAAGAGAGGCACAGAGAAGAGGTGTGATTTATCCAAAAGGCTGTCAGCAAAGGCAAAGAATTCCAGAGCCCAAGTCTAGGGCTCGAAGGATTACTTCCTCAGTTTGAGACAAATCTGTCAATCAGGTGAGCTAATCTTCTGTTCTACATACTGTGTTTTCTAGCATAGATTTCATTCATGTTTTGTATTATTACTGAAACGACTGCAATATAAATGATCAGAACACTAGTGGCTTTTTCTCTGATACAAGTTTTCCCGAAAAATTCTACCAGAAGATCAATTTTCTGCAAAGCCTATCAAATACTACCACATTAGGAAGCTGTGAAGACAAAGCTATTCTGAGCCCGGGATGGGATTATCCAGTCCAAAAGCATCAGGGTACAAATGAATCTTTCTATTCACAGTTTTTCCACTTGCTGTCTTGACTTGTTTTTACTTCACGAAGTGTACTTCTGATCAGTAAAGGAGTTAATAAAAGGATAGTTGCTCGTTTTACTACTGCATGTAGGATACATACATATGTTTCTGAAACACGATTTCTAGACAGATCACTGACACCTAATGTATTACTCAATTTTTTTATAGTGGAACATCTCATAGTGTCTACATTTCTCAAGATCTGTAATTAATTAAAACAGTGGCTCTCTGTACAATTATTTAATCATAAAGCAATCTAACTGACTAGTGTAGTTAAGCTTGCTCCTCTCAGCAACCAGGGATTCCCATCAGTGTCCCTCCCCAAAAAACTGTCTGATTTCACAGAGCATCATTTCAATTCCCTGTATATCTAACTGCGATGACTCCAGTTTCTGTCCTTTAAAAGATTTGCTTTATTTTAGCAATTGCATTATTCTTTTTTATTTAATGTTTACTTTTGTTATATATGATTATCCTTTTTGCAACAACTCAAAATCATGTTTGATCTATCTTTCTCTTGGCTTTTTAAATGATTGCCTGGCGCATACCTGTCAGATTCAGGGCGCTGAGGAAGGTCAAAGCAATGACAGCCTTCAGGGCTCTGCCAGTGAATGCTAAATTCTCTTCTCATCACTCATCACCACCACAAGCTCATCCAGAAAATACAGCCATAGCATAATGGAAGCAGTGCTTGAATAAGCTTCAGAGCTTCTTTTCATCACTCATAGCTTTCCAAATTTTACAGCTAAGGCCTGATTTTCTCAGCAGTAAGCATCCTCTCCTCACCCTGACTTTCAGAGAAATTGCTGTTTGAGAATATAGCTCCTATAATTCCCACTTCTCCCCCTACAAGAAGAAAGGCCTGTTACTGGACAGCCTGAAAGCATGACAGTCAGCAGCACTGACTGGGGAAGCAGAATGTTACTAGGGTGAAGGAAAGGAATATGCGGAATCCAGACTCCAAAACAAGTTCATTGGTTTAGTGTATTCTGACAGCAGCATCTATTAGAGTCCCTTCCCAGCGTAGAAGAGAATACTTATAAATCTGTTCTCTCTAGCTTAGGCTGCTGAAACAGAAAGTCTGCAGGTATTAAAACTGAAGGTGTCTTGTTCCTTGTGATACTTCTGTTTTCTGTGTTATGAAAACAAGCCACACACTGTTTGTTCTCTGTGTTCATGCCTGCCACAAAATAAACCATGCTGTTAATGATCTCTTACTTTCCAGTGTTGGAAGTGCCCGAGAGTTGTGCTGCAGCAGCACAGATACATTACTTTAACAGGAACTTAACTCTATGTCCTTAAATTGAGTTGTGCTTACCTTCTTTTAAATGTAGTCTGTTGGAAAAAATGAAGTTGAAAATGAATACATGTGAGAGAACACATGAACTTTGTATCTCTGATTTCTGTATCACTTTCATCTACTTTGAGCCACATTCTAAAACCTTGTCCATATCAAGCAGTACTTTACCTCAGTGAGGTAAGCGAGATACTGCCCAGCTTGAATGAGTGCTTCAGAATCTGGCCATTTATAAACAATATTTTCCCTCAACTATGAGTACGACAAAAATAACTAGACTCTGACAACTGAAATGAGTTCTTGTCATCCAGTGCATAATTACCAGCTACGAAAATGTTGCCATGCAACTTTCATTCTACAGTGCAGCAGAGAAATCCCATTAGCTTCAGATGCTGCTCGTGGTGACAGTGACCTGTAGCACTGAAAGGCTAATGGAATTGCACAGGTGTCACTACAGACATAATCTGAAAGCAGTGAAGTTGTGCTAGTGTAGCTGAGAGCATAATACAGCCCACTGAGAATTTGTTTGTGCTGAGCAGGTATACGATGGAAAGAAGCCAGTACGACTGGTAGGGTCTATGCAGAGTTTGAAGTGTTGGCAGTTGGGAAAAAAAAACAATCTTCAAGAGCAACTTGCTGACATAAGGTATGGAAATTCATGAGACTCAGTGATCCACGTCTTTCTATGTCAATATGTCATGCCCTTTTGTGCTTCTTTTAATGGTTGAAAAGTATTTTAAAGACTTGAAAAGGAGATTTAAAGGGCCAAACAGGGAGGTTTCACCAAAACGATAAAAGCATTTCTAAAATTAAGAATTAATCGAGAGTTTTCTTAATTTGTTCATAATTTTAAGACAGTGCTACTTCCATAATGACATATGTAAATTTTCACAGTGTTTGTGGATACTTGTTGGAAAAGGAGGCATTTCTTCTTTATCTCTGTCCTTGACCATATATTAACATAATTATTGTAATACACGCATAATTTCAATTTAACTTTTAAAGAAGTTCTTGTTCTGATCACTAGTCCAGCTTCTGTTCTGCTGTCAGTTAATAACCCTAACTTCAATATGACGATATAGTTATTTTACCTCTGATGAAGATTACAGTGGTTGGATAAGAGCACTCAGCTTTTAGTTCTTGAACATACCAGTGCAAGCTTCTAAAGTATTTTAGTCTAATAAAAAAGGTTTGGTTTTTTTATGTCAGGACTATAAGACAAAAAAATTGTTTAATTCTGGAGAAAACTGACATAGAACAGGGTCTGCTCCTAAGCCTCAAAAAATAGCCCAAGTTATAAGAAAAGTATGATATGAATCTTCCCATTTTCATATTGTTTTTAACAATTTCCAGCCCTCCTTTAATTTCCAACTCCATTAGGTAGTCAATAGCTCTAAATATGAAAACCTCAGAGAACCTGAACTACAAAGCCTCCACGGTTTTCTCATTCACAGCATCATCTACTGTATCAAGAGACAAGCATAAGCAGGTGCCTCACAGTCCCTTCCTTCGGCAGGTCATTCTGCCACAAAGCTGCAGCAATCCTGGCAAGCCTTACGCAAACCTACCACACTCTCTGCTTTTGTGCCTCCCTCCTACCCCAGCTGTAACTGTTGGGTTTGCACTGCAGCACATTGGTCATCAAATTAAAATTCAGCAAGTTCTTATATGGGATATTTTCATTTGCAGACAAGCGATAGTAAACGTTCTGTGAACGCACCCACTATATAATTGATATTACAGGAAACAGCACACACGTGAAACCTGAAAAAGAAATCCTAGAGGTTTTCTTTTGAAAGGAATATGTCAACCCCTGCTCCCTACAATAAACTAGTAAAACACTCACCAAAAAAAATAGATTTTTAAGCTCTTCATCTCTCTGAAACAATTATTTTGCATTGAGTCCCATTAATATTTCACTTAGTGTTCAAAATTCCAGTTTTTGTGGTTGGGGGAGGGCTGTCACTTCAGTGAAGATTTTTTTTTAAATGAAGGTTCAAAGCTGCTGCATACACTGAGCACTTTAATGCAGGCACTGCGCTGTAGCAAGTTGAAAGGAAATCTCATTAGGAGAGGATTCCAGGATAAAAAAAAAAGCACCATGACTGTTAGTGCTAATTAGCAGCTTTTTCTGCTGTTTCAAACAATGTTCCAAAAACTGAATGAGTAGATGGATTATTTCACCCCAGCAGTATTCTTTGAGGTCAGGGGTGAGACACCTTGTGAGTGTGGTGCTAGTTCTTGTTCTGATCCAACAGCTACCTAGCCTGCCAATTTCTTAATCCAGTAATAGTCACAAATTCAGGTCTGCCACTCTGTAATAACAGGAAACAGAAGAAATGTAATTTCTGTTAGAACTGATGGAGCTCTTCTCTTTCAAAATTAACTGAACAATAATTCAAAGGTGGCAAAGTTGTTGGTCAGAACTTTAAATTCTGACTTGTATTTTTAAAATAGTCTATGTGGTACCCTAAGACAGTAATCCATTTTCACCATACTATTAACGATTAATGTGCTCGGTACATAGGCAGAATATACATCTTCTAGCCAGGAGAGAACTGAAGGAGTATTGCTGCACACTGGATTCAGAAGACACAGAGAATGAAGGAACCAGTGAGTCAGCGCAAAGGAAACTCTCATATGAGTTAGAAAAGGAAAAGAAAATTTTGTGAAGCAGGCTATAACTTTAAAACACCATCAACATTTCCTTTGATTCACTTCAGCTTGGATTACAGAAAGGCATAGACAAGTAATCAAATTCACAGCGTATACAAAAACATCCACAAAAATCAGAGACTATATAATCCATCCAACATGTCAGAGTGCATAATCACCTGTATCCTGACAGTACATTAAGACTGTATTTACCACATCTCTTTACGTCGATCTGTGTTTTCTTTACCCATGCACAAGAAAGCCTATAATAATCCACAACTCCTGATTTCAAAATAACAGACTAACAGTAACCACTTTCTCCATCCTTCTCAGGCTCACCTCCCTAGGCTCAGACCCTTTAAGAAGCATAAGCAAGCGCATCCAGGTAATCCTTCCACCCAGAATCTGCAGACTTGCAAGTGTAAAACTGTCCTATACTAAATGAAAAGATCTGTAGTTCTCGTAGAGATAAAAATAGTGTGTCAATGCATCATATTTAATATCATAGGCAAGTTTTGTTTAAAGGAAATTATATAATCAATATTCTTGTGGTGCATATTTTTGGTTCTCTAGTCAAAGAAAAGTGATGCAGGAAAATGAAAACTCTCTAAGTTTTAGTTAAAGTCTCTTGGATGTCCTCTCCATGAACGTCCATGATTTCAGAAAATATAAGTCCTTTTCAGCTTGACTATAACTCTGAGTTTCTTACATCATATATTTTCAATCAGGTTTGCCAGCTGTAGAACCTCTGAAATGAGCTCTTACCTTAAACTTATCTAATGGGAAATGGGAAGATAGGAGAGCTGTTCATGGTTGTTTTATCTTACTGCCAAAGCTCGAAAGGCATCTGTTGCTCTGCAGAAAAAAAGTGTGTATTCATCCAAATTAGACAGCCTGTATCATTTAGCGACAACCTTTGATAATGGTATCTAAATGCTCCAATATTTTCTTGGCTATCTATCACCTTGACAGTAATGCACTTAAGCCATCAGACTCCTTTTAAGGACAGCCACTCTAAATTAATTTTACTGTAACTTAATTATTGTCGATGTTCATTTAAAAGAAAACAAAAGCTAGCAATAAGAAGTAAAGAAATGTTCTAAGTTCCTCTGAAGTTGATAGGGCTGGGCTAGAATGAAAGCAGAGTGGATGATGAGATGCCCATGAGGGCTGGAGGTTAGAAATACATTTTGCTGTATACTGTTCTCGCTTATTAAATGCTCTAAGCTGTTTTTAATGGGATTTATCTCTATCAGTTCTCTAATCTCTTTCTTTTTCATGTGTTTCACAAACTGCAACAGATTTACAGGTATGTGTGGTTCTGAAATAATTAATGGATTTAACTATGCAGTTCATTACTACCTTTTGATCGATCCAGTAACTGCTATAGCCACAATCTTCCTGAATGCTGGTGCAGGAGATGGGATAGATGGAAACATTTGTAAGACACAAGGATCCATGGGCCGAGGCCAATGGTATGAGGTTCAACAAGGCCAAGTGCTGGGTCCTGCACTTGGGTCACAACAACCCCCTGCAACGCTACAAGCTTGGGGAAGAGTGTTGTGCTTCCACTTCAAGGCTTGCAGACCCCCATGTGCCGGACACTCGCTCCTCCCCGGCGAGGACCAAATGAGACACTGACTGTAATGTAGAGGAAGCTCAAATGGCGTTTATTGCGTAGTTACAAAGCCTTATATACTAGGGGCTGCTTATAGCCCTGCCCTTAGTCTGCCTTCGTGGGAGGGTCCCTATTCTTTCCGTACATCGCGAGATCTTCCGAGCGCCCATCCCTGCCTGTTACTCCCTATAACAGAAGAGCAGCTGGAAACTGCCTGGGAATAGGACCTGGGGGTGATATTCAACAGCCAGCTGAATATGAGCCAGCAGTGTGTCAAGGTGGGCAAGAAGGCCAATAGGATCCTCACTTGTATGAGCACTAGTGTGGCCAGCAGGAGTAGGGAAGTGATTGCCCCTGTACTCTGCACTGGGGAGGTCACATCTTGAATACCGTGTTCAGTTTTGGGCCCCTCACTACAAGAAGGAGATTGAGGTGCTGGAACGTATCCAGAGAAGGGCAACAAAGCTGGTGAAGGGTCTAGGGAACAAGTCCTACGAGGAGCAGCTGAGGGAACCATTTAGCCTGGAGATAGGGAGGCTGAGAGGAGACCTTATCACTCTCTACAACTCCCTGAAAAGAGGTTGTAGCGAGTTGAGGATCGGTCTCTTCTCACAAGTAACAAGTGATAGGACAGGAAGAGATGGCCTCAAGTTGCACCAGGGGAGGTTCAGGCTGGATATTAGGGAAAATTTCTTTACAAAAAGGCACTGAAGCAGGCTGCCCAGGACAGCGGTGGAGTCCCCATCCCTGGAGGTATTTAAAAGAGGTGTAGATGTGGCGCTGAGGGACATGGTTTAGTGGTGACTTGGCGGTACTGGGTTAATGGTTGGACTTGATGATCTTAAAGGTCTTTTCCAACCAAAACAATTCTGTGATTTTTTGTTTTTAACAGAGACATAATCAATAGGGGCAATAAAATGCCAGTTTTGATTAGGAGTTTGAAAGCCACATAAAAGCCTGCTGAGGCAAGCTGAATATTTCTACCACTCATACTGCAGCACGTCACTTGTGCATGGTAAGAGGTAACTAGGGAGGTGACCTTTTCATAATGAACAGTACTATAAGATTTTAGGGACTGGGTGGTAAACAAAGGAAAGAACTGGAAAAGAACAGAAATCACATAACTTACTAAAGCTTGTTTTGTTTAGCTTTGATTTTTAAAGCTGTAAGATATTTTCCCATCACTGACATTTGGTATCAATTATGGATCCCAAAGCTGGCAACCAAATTAATTGTGTGACCTCATTCAAATTGCTCAGACTGAACTTGTCTCATTTTTAGCCTCTAAAAATGTAAAAGCAGAAATGTCAACGCAGACGGTCAACACAGGATACGAAAACACAGTAGAAAGTTACACCATTTTAATACTCCAGATAACTAAAGGTCTAGAGAACCTGATCACTAATTGTACCTGTGTCATTTGGCTAGTTACATCACCCTGATGTGTCTCATAGTCTCTGTGCTTTGTAACTAATAAAACTCAAATGAGAAAATCAAAATGGTACCTTCTGTCTACTCTGTAAGACTTCCGTGTTTCCATGCTTACTGCTCCTCTTTTTCTCATAGACAGCATTGTGTCTGAGCCATTGCATTGCAGCAAGTATCAAATAGAAATCCTTTATGCCTCCGAGGGAAATTGATTTCAGGGATATTTAATAACAATATTCTCCATGTCTCCAATTTTGTGCAATCTTCCCTATTCCTGAGCCAAAAAGGAATTTATGTCTCTTATCTCTACACTCCGTATTTAACCCAGACACTGATGACCCTCAAGGGAAGTATTTGCACTTTGTCAGAATTGCACTGTTTGGACAGAGAAGGCCAGTATTGCCAAAGTTATTGCAGAATGTGCCTGGAAAATTGGCTGGTGGAGAGACTTTTTATTGTGGTGTCTTTCAACAAAGCAGCAGTTTATTTGAAATTTTCATGACTAACTACGGGAACACTTTAAAGAGATGCTTCATTTTTACTTAATCATTCCTCTTTTATATATGTTGTATTGCAATGCAACAAGCAGTTTCGTGAGAATTGGAGCTGATGGAAAAAGATTTTTCAGGGCATTTATGCTTCATGGGAGACTGTAACTAAGAAAAGCATTGTGAAAGTATCTCTCATTAACCAATATGGGATCCTAACACGAGAGACAAATCAACAGATTTACTGGATTCTCTTATTTTTTTAAGAAAATATCAGAAAAATAATACAGGGAATACAACTTTAAAATCATAAAGATCTTTCCAAGATTTGCACGTTCCTAAATTTTTCTTCAATGTGGATTCTGTGGTGCATAACCTACAATGAATTCAAACTTCATACTTTAAAGAGGCCATTTGCCAGGCTATTTCACAAAACTGGTGGACATTTAATATTACTGATCCATTTCAAAATATGGATGAAAGTCACCAATAAATTCAAAAATAATTTACAGGCTGATGATTAACACATTTCCTTAGGAAACTAGGCTAAAAAGTGAAGTGATACTATCAAAATCTCCACAGAAAAATCAGTATTTCCAGTGATGTTGCAAGAGGACAGTTAATGAGGTCCAAATTAAATGTCTTCCTTTGAAAAAAAAAAACAAACCAGTATTTATTTTTGAATTATTTTTCAATTTTAACTGCAATTTGTAATTTACCTTGTGATAGAAATACAGTTTTGGGTGGGGAGACTATTCAGATACATCAGTAATATTCTGAGGGATCTGATTATTGAACCTGATCATGCATTTTGCTTATTTCAATATTTCATGTCTTAATAATAATGAAAATACACCTCTAAACCAGAAACTTACATATTAAACAACAATTCAGCCTGCTTTTCTCCTCCAGGAGCATCTCTCTATTATTTATGGAATAAGACAAATGCATTATTTAGTTAGTAAAATAAATAACAAAAATGAATGTATGCTTGCTTTTCTAATGACCTCAGACTAATTCTTCCTGGTTTGTGTCCACAAACAGGAAGAAGGCAGAGGATGAGAGACTATTTATCCTAACTTTGGACAACAAAGAACAACAGAATTCACATTCAGATTTTGTAATTCCTCATCTCTTGCTGCTTGCTTTAGCTGCTAGACTAGAGAATCACTGGGGAAGAGGTCATGGTCCACAGAGAAATTGTACATTTCCTTTACCATCTTTGGAATGAACGTCATAGTTCTGCATCATAGTGTCCAGGTAAGCATTCATTTCTTTTTCAATTAACGATTTTCAGTCAAATAACAAGAATCCCCCCAGAACACGCAGAGAGCGGGTAGCATTTGTTCCTATAAACGGAGCTGCTATTAAACCATTTTTATCCCAAAAGAATGCTGCGTGCACTTATTACAGTGATTTGGTTATACTGCATTTAGGATGGATGTCAGACCAATGCTTGTGAAGAACTGCAGAGGTCCCTGGGCAGTAAGTTGCTTAGTGAGGAAGTTGCAGATAAAATTCAGTGCAGGTAAGTGAAGATGATGCAGAGAGAAGAAAAACTATCCCAACATTATTATGTAATGATGATCTTTCAACGGAGAGACACGTAGGAATGAGATTTTCATATTATAATAAAAATCTCTGTGAAAACATCAGCTCAGTAGGGGTTAGAAAGAAAACTTAATGTTAGAAATGACTGAAAAGTAATAAAGGCTAGAGCAGACATTGTTATTATCCCACTGTATAAATCAGAGTCTGCTTCCTCTCAAGAAGTGTGCTGCAGAGATGGAAAAGGTGCAGGGAAAGGCCTCAGGAATGATCAGATGTGTGGAACACCTTTTGTAAAAGGAGCAACTGAGTAGATTAGTATTTTTCTGTTTGAAAAAGAGACAACTGAAGGCTGAATAGAGAGAGGTCTATAATATTGTGAGTGGAAAGCAGACAGTGAATAGACATTGATTGTTCACTGCTTCTTCCAGTACAAAGGGAAAAGGGAGAGAGAGAGGGTAAGAATTCAAATAAAATTGCAGGGCTAGGATCAGAGCAAACTTCTTTGCACAACGTAGAATGGTGAGATATTTCTTCATATAACATGTATTTAAGTTACACAGTAAAGTTACAAATTACTTTCCAAAGAACTCAGCAGATGCTACAAGCCTTCATGGGTTGAAAGAAACATTGGACAAGATCACTAAAGAAATTCCCCGAGTCCCATTAAAAACTGACATCTCTGCTTCAGGACAAGTCTGACTCAGAAATCTCCCAAAGCTAGAAGAATATTCAGAGAACATACTGCCATATGTTTGCCCAGGCCCCTAATCTACCCTGCAGAGGGTGATAGCCACCATCAGAGCCACAAGGTGTTGGACTAGCCTGACCCTGTACTGACTCTATCCTAGTTTCTAGATAGAAAATCTTCCAAGAGCCACAGGCTACTCAGCTAGAAATGATCTAGTTCTTTTTTCCTGACTCTTCACATTTCTGCCAATTGTCAGAGACCATTGGCCTTTAAGAGTAAATTAACTGGGTGATAGAAAAATGACCAATAGGACAATGTTCTCTGTCATTGTTTGTGTATATGTGTGAGAGAGAAACAAAGAAAGAGAAGGAGATTGGGTGCTGGTGCTTTCAGTAGAACAGAAGGGTCCGTGAGCCCCTTTTTCAGGAAAAACTGCAAGTCGGATCATCAGCTGGATAAATTGGGACAGACCCATTGTGATTGGTGGAACTGCGCTATTTAGCCGAGCAGAGGGTCTAAGCTGAGTTTCTTAAGCCTCAGAATGGCTCTTAGATTTGCAAAAGGATTTTGCTGACACAGGACACTGCAAATTTTTTCAGTTTGTCCAGCTGGTTACACTTTCCACTAAGTCAGATATCAGATCCAGCTACTCTCTCGTCTATAAATTCTGTTCTAAATCTGACCTTGTTTGCCCCTTGACTATGTTTTGCCACACTTCATGGTAATTCCTCTACTTGTGCAGCTCCATCTATCTTACAATCTCTTCCTCCCTTCTTACTTCAGTCCTATGTACTATAAAATATCCACTAAATTTTCAAGTGCTGCATAGCGTGCCAAGTTACTTCATGAAGGACACTCCATAAAATTCTGTTCTGACAACAGTACTAAATATACTACATCGTTTGTATAAAAGTAATTTTGTGCATCAACATGCGAACATCAATCCCTACAAACAAGATTATTTTAATTAAAATTTTAGCCCAAGGGAAAAAAAAAAAGAAAAATTAAAACGAATGAAGAAACAAAAAACCCAAAAAAAGTTGTTGTCAGTGTTGCTGCTATACTGAGGAAGTCCTGGGAATAATCAAGGAGTGAACACTGCAGTATTGGCTTTGCAAACAAGCAGTTCACCACAGAAGGCACTAAAGCAGTCTTCAGGCACTGTGTCAGTTTACATCTTAAGCTCTCTTTGTACTTGCAGTTTTCTTGCTGTAAGTCAGTGTGTTTTCTACATCTATTTCTCGCATCTTATTTTGGGGGAAGGCGGTAATAAGAAAGTTTGTTTGATTTGAAATATTTACTCTGCGTCTTTCCTAATCTGCAAAATACAACTACAGGTAAACAGACTAAGATGTTCCCTCTGCTACATTAAACCTGGTAAAGCGAGTATAGCAGTAAACCAAATTACTATAAAATTCACCTGAATGAACCCTGTTAGAATTGTAACTTCTATAAGGACAGTTAGTATTATTAAGAAGTTATTTTATAGTAGGTATGTAGTTATGTATAACATACGGCTAAAGAATATTGGCGTTATAGTCCTAATGTGATTGACAAATTTAAAGTCCAATTGATGTTTACATCTTCAGTGGATACCATCAGGTTCAGTGCTTCAGGAGCTTTTAGATAAGAAGCAGGACTAATTGCTCTAATAGGCAACAAGAGCACAACAAGGCTAGAGCAGGAATGAGAGTGGGAGACAGAGGGGTGGGAGAGCAAAGAGCAGTGCATGCGTGTACAGCTGACAAAATGCATTCCTGGGGTACGAGAGCCCTTCAGTACAGGGACTGTCACAGTTACCATGCCAATTGTGTTGCTGTCTTTTCACAAGGTCCTGCAGTCCATCACCACGTCAGGTCTCAAGACCTCCTCCTTCTGGTGTGAAAATTCAGTTATTCGCTCACTCGTGAATTCATTCCCTACGCAGTGCAACATGCCTAAACTGTATACCACAGGGAAGCATACAGGGACCAGGAGGACAGCCACAGAAGTAGTTTAGAGAACAGAAATAGTGTACATGCTTCAGCGGTGAGAAATGCATAAGCTAATCAACCCTGTTTCTTCTCAGTAGGATAAATCGGCCTTTGCAGTGCTCCTGCAGCTAGACTGCACCTCAGACCAGGACAGCTAGTGTATGTAAAGCCTGGTTCAGCAGGTCCAGCAGAGGGTAGGCCCTGTAATAGATTTTTTGTGATATAAAACAGCTCCTCTGAAACACAGAAAGATGAATTTATTAAAACTACATAGTCTATTTTAAAAGCACTGAAACAGATACAGCTTATTCTTCTTCTCAGTGCTCACCAGCGCACAGTGCTGAAGCGTCCCGTTCTGCTTGTAGTCTCTGACCATTCTGGGGGCTGGATAAAGCATCCCACCTAGCCCTTGTTATCTCAGAAGATCAGTATTTCCTTTCCTATCTGTATTGCTGTTTTCCCCTTTTATGTCCTGTAACTATGTTTTATAAGCTACCTTTCATTCAAAACGCACACTACGGCACACTGGACGTGTTGCCTGCGCACTGCTATGCTGCTTGTTAGATTTCCAGATACCTTTCAGGCACTCGACATACTGGACAAACGGGCAGATTTCCCTTCTTCCAAAATCTCTTGTTGGAAAAGGTGATCATGTTCACAAAAATCCAATCATACGGTAGCCAGTATCTGACCATCTGACATTATTATCCTCGTCATACTGACTGGGAACACTTCCCTTAGCAAAAAACCCCATTGGTCTTAGAGAAAATAGAATGAGCCAGATTGTTACTAGCTGGTAATAAAGAGCAGTAAACCAGTGAGGAAAATCAAACTGTTCTCATGGACAGCAGCTCTCCACCTATCCCTGGCATTTTAGAATCATTCTACAGAATATTAAAGGTGCAAATATAAATTATACTTCTTTTGCTGCCTGCTGTAATGACTCTCCTCAACATCACATCAGTGAATACTTTGTCTAGGCTTAGCACATTGCAAAACAACTTCTACATACTGCCAGCACTGTGGCAGCTGAGAAAAAAATCCGTGTAGCTGCGCTAATGACCTCTTCTGTGTTTACCATATGTTCCCATTCCCCCTGAAATTAAGTAACTATTTTACAAGAGTTTCTGCAAATGTCAGTCTTTAGCAGGTACTAAACACAATGTATGCTTGAAACAAGGGATAAGGGAATTATCTCAGAAAGAGTGGGGTTGTATAAGCACTTGTTGATTGTTGTAATACCTTAACAAGGAATAATAGCAGATCTCAGCTACTGGTAAACAAAACCGTCTTGTTTCAATGGGATTTTGTTTACATTTCACTATGCCATCCTAGTTTTCTAGAGGAAAAAAATATATACAAATGTAGGGGTCTTAGCTTTTTCCAGTGCTAACCTGATAGAGACTTGATTCTGCACCAGGTCTGCTTGAGCGAGAAGAGGATGAAAGGGCAGGAAAGCCTTCCAACATGTACTTCGCTTGGGCTGGATGGCAAATTCAGCTCAAGGAAGGAGTTGTGACTTCAGTAGATCCCGTGCGAAGCATCAGTTTTATACTAGAATTGAATTACAAGATAATTTTTTCTTTAGTCAACTGATGAAAATACCTTGGGCCAGGGTAATATTTTAAAGCCAGTTTTGCCAGCAGTAAGAACCTTTGTACTCACTCAAACACTCCATGCCCCAGAGATTTGACACACACCTGTTTTGTTTCATGTAGGCTGTCAAGAAGAAAGAGAAAAAATAAATAAAATAATATACTTGAGAGTTGAACCCCTGGGTCAGATTATAGGAGAGAAGGAGAAAAAAATCTACTTCAACAGGGTTAAGCAATCAAATACATCTGTTCTGACAGATATTTGACAGCCATGTTTTTACTGACCTCTTTCTGTTTGAGGAGGTGGGAAGGAAAGCAGTGTTTATGGAGGGTCATTTTGGAAAAAATAAGCAATAAAAACAATGAGAAAATTGATAGGATTTTCTTGCACCAGCCAAGGGCTTGTCTGTGTGAGTTAAATAGCATATGAATTTAGCTCGCTGTATTTACCTTTCAAGTCTGGCAGACTACTCGCCTACATTTACTACAAATCAAGACACTTTGAAATATATATTATATTTTAAAGAAAGTCTTTCTCTACTAATGAATATGTATACTAAAATACTCCTGGAACTACAGTGCCTGGAAGCAATTCTATGACGCCTCTTCTATGTCAGGCAATTACCAGCAGGAGTACATTTTAAGGCTAAGTAATTCTAATTGAATGTAGTTCATGAACATTTCAACAAGCTAGAAACAAACATAGCATTCAGAGAAGAAGAGACTCTCCTCCTGCGAAGTTGTACATCTCATTAAGCAAACATAAATAGAATCTCCCTGTCAGGACTGTTGGTGCATGTCAGTTGAAGACTATGGAGCTGTAACAATTTACATCAGTTGATGGAAATTCAGATCCTGATCCAGATCTTTAACATTTTATTGCTATTCTAGTTTTTGCCAGCTGCATAATTTTAGGTGGAAAAAAATGTTGCTACTGAAAAAGAAATATTAAATCCTGACAGGAGAGAGAAAATTTGGAATTCATGGTGAATTCCTTCTTTTAGTACCTTATGTAGTGCTCTAGTGCCACAGCATCAGCTATAAGGATGGTGGATTAAACAGCCAGGAAGAAATGTTCTTTCTAAAATTACTTGTATTTGTAGATGCAAAGAGAACATAAGGGAAGAAGACAAGAATAATCCTGCTGGGGCTAAACAGAGGTCCAATTAACATCAAACACCATCTCCTTACAGTTACAAGAAAAATATACAGAAGACAAAAGAGTGGGAGAAGTATATTTAATGCGTAAGTACTCTCCAACAATTTTCAGCTCAAGGCCTTCCTGATTTGAGCACTGTAGAAGAGCTGGGCTGCCCGGCTCTTCCACAAATGTTACCAGTTTCCCACTGTACCCACAGCAAGGAGAAAAGATAGTAAATATTTTAAGAATCTATAGCCATCCAGCCTTACAGAACAATACAGATTAAAAGATGGGTGAATCCTAACAGCGCTGGAACACCGATTTTATCTCTGTAACAGGAGGAAATAAGAAAAGCTTATCTAAGATACGGTATATGAAGTGACACTAAAGTTTCACAAGAATCCAAAAAAGTTAGAAGTCCAGATCACTCCAGATTTTGGAGAGATTTAAGACACTTACCTCCTTTGAATATTTTTAAATGGTATTTCAGACACTTGTGATATTTCTTTGGGACAAGAATATACACATCAGGTTCTGCTGTGATTTCTGATTGAGTTTGCAGGTGGAATAGAAGTTTCTGTGTCAAAAGCCAAATGGACGTGGAGAAATGAACAACCTGGTTTTTTCAGTAGTGGTCCTTCCTACATTAGTTTGAAGCTCATTAGTGGGACAGCACAAGTTAGTGTCCACTCCAGTGACCACTCCAGAATTTTTAAGCAATAATTCAGTTTCCGATGTTATCAAGCCATCACTTATCATACACAGAAACTCCTTTTATTCTTCCTTTGGAAATCACTTTTAGGTTCCCAGAGACCACAGTATCTACAGTACAGGACCCAGAGCAATACCATAATATTCTTGGCAAGGTAAGATGCTCTTCCAAGTATTGCTTTTTAACTGTGATGTAAACAGAGGCTACTTTCAGCCTAATAACTCTAGATTAAAGTTTCTCTAAGGTCAAGATCTCTCCAGGAATATTTTAAAAGTCGTTGTTCAAAAAAGGCTTGTATATGTATAATAAGAGCTAGTTTACAATTTCTTTTCATCTCAACACTGCTTTTCTAATATTTATATCTGAAATTGCTGTAAATCCTATCACTTCAGAGTAAGGAAAACCGAAACAAATATTTAAGAATAGCAAATCATACTGCAATTTGTATTGCTTGTTTGGAGGAGCAAAAAGAATTAGTTTATATAGAGTTGGAAAATGCGTACCTAAAACTTATTCTTCAGTCTTGGATAAAGAGAAGAAATTAATCCGTATTTGAAAAATTCTGTATTTTGAATTGTTTTGTTAGTATCCCAATGACATGTAGGACATCAATCAGCCATACAACCACAGAAATAGTTCTTGATTTTCCAAAATTATGTTTACAAACTTACTGCGTACATTTCTTCAAAGACTCATTAGGGGATTTGTGATGGGTACAATTCCATTTTGCTATACTCCAGAGGCTGGAAGTTTGATACAAGTGCTCCTTATGGCATGTTTCAAAGAAAGATGCTCACCTCAGGGTATTCTGTATCAGACTACAGTTTATTGCATAAATGTAGCTTGACAACTTTTTGTCACCACTTGCAGTACATAAAGCTTACACATTTCACTATAAATACCTTGCATAACCTTGATAACTCTATTCACTTTCTGTGGATGGCTCTTGAGCAGCTTATAGCACAACTACAACCAGAGTGCACGATAAATATTTTATAAAGGCATCTATTGTCACCTATTTGTCATTCAAAATGTACTGTGAATGCACCATTAAATATGTACTAACATTTTACAGATGTGCTACTACTAACATACATGTATACACATTTTTAATCCTTTGTAAGTTATACAGCATTGTACCAGTATAAAAAAAACTATATTCAAAAAGTTGGTGCATGTTCAAATGACTGCATCACCAAGCCATTAGTCATTTGAAACTCTCATGCATACCACATTTTCGTTGATAACTAAGTCACAGCATAAAGGAATGGTAAATTTATACAGTAAGACTTACTGGAAACAGTGACTACATTGTATAATATCCTGGCCAATATACTCTATGGGGCTCTGGCAGGCTGTGAAACTATAGTAAGTCTGTGAGAAAGAATACCTAAATCAAATGATCAGCTGTATATGATTTTCCCTCTCTTCTCCTGTTAAAGAAACTTTTTGTAAGGCTTGAATTAGTTCAGATTCAAAGCTTTGTTTGAAATCAGCCATACAGCTAAATTTGGAACGTCCATAACTGGGGAAAAAAGCAATTACTGAATGATCTACAGAAATTTGGGAAACAAGAGCAGACAGCTTAGAAACATTCAATATTATGAAGAATAAAAGAGAATTAAAAGCACATATATAGAAAGAGTGGAGAAAGTGACACCACCAAAGTATATTTTTGCTATATGAGCTTACCTTTTTTGTACAAATAATGAGATAATTTTCACATATAATATATGCAATTAGGACAAAGATATGAAAAATATAATCCTTGAGAAGATTTTTGTCAAAAACTTTTGACTGCTCTTCACCTCTCCACTCAAAGTCATGGGATCTAAAGTTGTATGAATAATTGATGCTTCAGGTGAGAGTTCTTGCTTTCTCTGTTTTTCTTGTCCAATGAATAATTCATTATTTTTGCAAAGTGGAACACTTTAAATAGGAAAGATTAAGAGAAAGCCATCTTCAAATACTCCATATCACTTGACTTGGAAAAGCAAAATACCTGAGTCCCTGTCCCTCTTCTGAATCTGGCAGGCAGCAGAGCTGAACCCATATTTCTTAGATGCTGAGGAAGTGTGTGAATAGAAGGAACACCAGTATCTCTACTATAGTTCTAGGAACTGTACCTAAGTCTCCTGGACAACCAGGACTCAAAAAAAAATAGCAAAGCATTTCATTTTAAGTAATGCTGTTTCAATGTTTTCTAAATATATTACTTAACCTCAATTTGTTCCTTAAAGTTGGGACAGGATGGCAAACAGTTTGTACTGCACTGAAATACAATTTTTTTAACTTATAAATGATTCCCAGAAAGATTTTTACCGGCTCAGATGTGGTCATATATTCATCATGAACTGGTCTATAGATGCTGTAATCTTTAACAGTACTTCATCTAGTAGTGATTTTACATGTATGTTAGTGTATCACCTGTCTGCTTTGTAATATTTCTTACGAGACATTATTATATTTCTGTCAGGATGACTAAATGTTGCAGTCCTTAGACTTCTAGTATTCATTACTGTTTGAAATCTTAATAAATCCCTAAGATGAATTCATTTCTAGGGCATTCAGAAAGATAAGACAGAAGATATTGCCTCAGATCAGACACTACATTTTCTGAATCCTCCTCAAGCCCTTCAAAAGCATTGTTTTAATTCTGAGGTTTAATTTATAATATATTATATTTTTAAAATACTTTACTTGGATCTTCCATGCCTCAGACCTCTAGCAGCTTTATGTATCTTCCTTTCGATAGTAAATCTGAGATTTTCAGATAACTGAAGATGGAGGCACTTAGCGTAAGTCGTAATTATTCTCTATGTGCTCTATTTATACAGTGAAACAGTATGAACAAGAACTGGAAAGATCCATCCCAGAATACTTTGAGGCCACAGTCTGTACATTATTTTTAATGAGTAGAGTAGCAGTAGCTTTAACTGACTAATGTGTATAAAATTAATGCCGCTTTAAAATATCCATTGCATTCATTAGCTGACAGGTGGCCAACATGAATTCTAAAAAATTGTCAGCACATTCCTACCTTTTGGTGACAAACAGCATCCTTATTATCTTAAGCTTTTCATTCCAGTCATACTGAGGCTTAAGTGACTATTTTCTCAGAATACATCAGATCATAATGCTTTTTATTACTACTTTAAACCTTCCTCAATCTTACCTAAATGGGTAGCAAGGGAATTTTTTCTTCTTTCTTTCTTTTCCCCCTTCATTTTATCATATTAAATATACAGCAAAGATTTGTGAATCTTCAAAATTCTTCTAGTAAATGCGTAACTAAAACGTTCCATCTACTCAAGCACATTTTAAACTTCGCTCATTGTTTCACAGCCCACAACGAGCACTCGAACACTAATGACAGGCTGCACGCTCTATCTAGAGAGGGACCAGGAAAGGAAGATGAGAAAGGCAGGCCAAGGAGCTCCATCACACCATACTGCTCAAAATAATATGCATTACAGTATTAATTAGCCTGTCTATTTAACAAGTGCCTTTAAATATTAATCTATGGCAAGTCATCCAATAGCTCAGCCCATGTCTGCCTCTGAGACATATCACTGCAATATTGCTGTTGTTTTCAAGCTTGTAATTAATGTTCATCTCCTGAATGGCTCTTTATTAAGATTTCCAGCAGCCACTCTGGACAAGGGACTCCCCCCAAGCTTTCAATTACTATTTTATTGTGAAAAATTTACACACTTCATTCATACTGTGAAACTCCGAGAAGAGGGAAAGTTACAACTTTCTGAAATGCTACTGCTTGTTAATCGGGTAAAACTAAAAAAAAAAAAAAAATTCCACTTATATTAAAAGATAATGCCCTTTAAATCTACACGTTCATGCCTCTCCTGATGTGAACCTCTTTCATCCTCCTTCACGGCAGATTCCTGTTGTACCCAAGAACTCAGTAACTTGAAAGAATAGAGAGCACATGAAGAAAACAAAAAGTATTGTTTTTCTCCTCTTTCCTTTCTCTTCCTGTTGCAGCAGAACTCACTGAATAGGAAAGTAAATTTAATTTTCTCTCCCCCTTTCCATAACGTTACATGGTGCTGTACTGTTATAGTATGTACAGCTATATTTCCATTAACAGGAGACATTTCCAAGGCATAAAAAACTTGAACTACATTTATTTTAGGGTATCCCTAAGCTTATCTAAACTACGCTAAACATGTTATGTGGGCATGTTACTGAAGTGCTTCTGATTCTATAAGACATTTATTTTCTTAGCACACTGTGTTTTAGGGTTGCTATTTTCTCCCTTTCACACAGAGGAACTGTAAATTCAAGTTCATGCAGCATAGGAAATCTGAGGCAGAACAGATTTCTGTTCTCAAACCTGCTTTAGAAGGTTATAGCAGACTTCCACTATAGCAGACGTAGTAACTAACAACCATTTCTCATAAAGATTTTATTATAAAATCACAGCTTCAGGCTTCTAACTTCATTATGTAGTTTACATATTACTGACTGCTATTATCTAATGCTTACTAAACACATCTTCTAAACTGAACACCTGACGACCCATAAAAATCCCACCAATTTTATTCTCTCTATGCCCCCAGGAGAAAATATAAGTAATATAACAAATGTTATTCTTTCAAAAAAATATAACAAAATGAACCCCTATTCACCTAACCTAGGCTACAAATGGTTCAGAATAGGACACATCCTTTGTTTTAAAATGGTCATAGTGGTAACAAATGTGGATCCAAAATAACATCTAAGTGCAAGCAGCAGAATAGGAGTGTTGTCCAGCTCTCTCTAATTTTCTTTCTACGTATTTCTTGAGTACCTCAGTCCTCTCCTTTCTATACAGAACGTCCTAAGAAACCTATCTATGACTCTGTTGACGCCATCAACTACTCTAGAAGTCAGTCTTGTTTGAGGAAATCACACCAAGGCATTGACCGTGTGTGTTATCCACCTTCTAAAACAACGTCCACCTTCTCGTACACATGCATAACCCCTGGTATAATCCTTTTAGCCTCCTCTCTATGCTCCACTGCAGATGGAGCTTTTTTCTTTCTACTGTAACGCAAATTTATGGTAAGAGTGATGAACGGCGCTGCTATGTCAGGTTGTACTTCCCCAAATTCTCCACATTCATTTCTGAAGGACTAAGATCCTGTTACTATAGTAACTGCAGTTTTACATGCCCTGACTGCTCTGTCTTTAAAAGCTTTGCCTCAATGCTGCTGCAAGTATTTTTTGTTCTCTTTCTGTAATGCTGTAAATCATGAGTTCCTCACCAAGCAGTCACATCTAAACATTTTCAAATATTTCTCTCGTAAAAAACCCTACTCTTTAATCCTGTCTCTCCTGGAAAAGCCACAACAGTAGGGGAGTGATTTGAATCAGTGATTTTAAATTGCTTGATTTAAAATTACATCAGGTCTGAGCTTTATAAAAATAGTATGGAAAAAAGTGCTACTTCAACTTTAAATTTTAATTTATAATGCACCAAATTATAATTTTTAACATAGCGCAATTGATAAGATATCTTATTTCACTTTATAAAACTGCCATAAGCAAGACCCATTGCATTAAAAAATAAGATCCAAATCCTTCCCAACCTTAAGCTAGAATAAAAGTATGCACGCGTCTGAAGATAAGGATCTCCATAAATGTTGCAGAGTACAAGGAACAAACTTCTTTTTATTAGTAACTTTTTGAAGTCTGAAATGGGTGCCACTTCAATTCCCACTTCAAAGAAATTCCTCTGGTGTTAACATTTTTTAAATTGTTAACTTTGTAACGTTCAAATGCGTGTATGTTGTACTACAGGTAAGTAGGAGGGCTCTGCTGTGTGGCAGGAGCTCACTAGTCATCAACATCAGACTTGCCAGGTCTGAGCACAAACCACATCTGCCTGGGAATTCTCCAGGAGTCCACCGGCTTCCTGATCCCTCTACATAGCACCGGCACGTACTGTGCCACAGCACCTACTGATGCTGCTGAACAGAGGCTTCTTTTGTAGCATACAATGTTAACAAAAAATAAAGAACGCCAATCTTGCGACTGCGTGTATTTTAACGTGAATGAACAGAGGTGGTACTTCACAAACACAACCAGATAAAACTTCTAAAATCAAAAGAACCACCTCAGAAAAGAACTCCAGGTTCTCAGTTACCTGATTTTCACCTCCTTGATCATCTTCAACAGTTTCTTTCCCCACTAATCTGTCATTTGGTTTACTGACGAGCCAGTCTGTATACCTGACAGCAGATAAAGCTTTCAAGCTCCAGATCCCTTCCGGTTATTTTAGCCTTTCCCATCGGTTGCCAGGTTCTCTGTGCTGGTAAGACTGCCTTCCCATTTACTCATCAGCACACCAGAGATACCATGCAGTAGTGCAGTGTCCCCTTGTTTGAACATGGAAACTCAGGAACTTGGCAACCTAACATGAAAAATGAGCCCCCCCATTTCCATGTCACATTTCTGATTTGTGAGAAACAATTCAGCACGACTTTAAAAATCCTGACGTTAAGAGAAGAGCTGCTGAGGAAAGAGGTTTTTCCCATTATCACCCACTGTACACAAATTCTTCTGATTAACGCCTGTTCTCAGGCGCTTGTATTTGACTTGTAAGTACAGTCCTGGGTTCATTCCGAGATGCTCTGCTCCCAGCTGTGGGGTATGCTTCCAGTTTGTGATTTCTGCTGCGGTTACTGCCTGGCCTGCTTTAAAGAAATCCCAATTTCTCACTAATCTCAGATTGTGCTACTTGTTGAAGTATGAATTACTTTACTGCCCACCTCACCACGTGCTGTTAGCAGGATTTTTGCCTGCTTGCCTGTAACATATATAGGAGTGCCTGGAAAGGTTACTCAGATGTCCAGAAATGCCTGGTTGGTAGATTCTGCTTTCTCTCTGGAATGTGGAAATCAAACACGTTTTCCATTAGCGCGTGATTTTCCTCTCATAACACTGCAAAGGCCCCAAAAACCAGTGTGGTCAGTTGGATTTACCCAGCAAAGGCTTCTTTAAGAGACATCCTGTTAAATTTGGATGAGGCTGCACAGCTACCACGCCCTCAGAATGGCTTGACACGTCCCCTTCCGAAGAACACAGCCAGGCAGAACTCCGTTTAGCGCTGCTGTGTCCAGCATCTCTCAGGGCTTCACTTGAAAAATGCCAACTGCGTATCAGTGCTCTTTCTAGGCTGTCTCCTAAGGCATCGCTTTGCTATCCATTAAAAACTCTGTAATTTATATATTTTGTGACTAATAACTTGTATTCTTCCTTCACTCTTCAATGTTAGTCCTCGGGTCCGTATCTTTGAATACTGTCTCTGGGGTTTCTCACTTGGGCAGAATCCAGAAAAAGAGTTGACCAGCTGTTTAGATTTCTGACCTTTCGTAACTCTAGTTTAGACTTATTATTTTTTAGGCTCTTGGCATATATCTGTCATCACTCAGGAAGTGTCAGATAAAGGTTAGCTGTTCAATATTCTGGAAGCTGTTCCTATCACCATGATCTAATTGCTGACTGTGACATCTGTTTGATACTGCCAGGTGCTTTTGGATCAGAGATGACTTCTGTGCTGCCTGGAAATGCTTTGCCCCCCACAAAGGAATTGATCCAGCGTGCAGGTGTTACAGCAGGTAAAACGAGGCCATTTATTTCCAGAAATATTCTGTCTTGATTTGTTCTGGTACATACTTTAATCATGTGGGGGTTTTTAAGATACTTTAGGACCCATGTCTCGTTTTATTATGCTCTATAGAAATCCATCTCCTTTTTGAACATCCTCATACCTTGTTGACTCTTCAGAAAAGCCCAACGGGGATTTGTTCCTCTACCCTCTTGCTGAGATGAGTCTGGAGTCACAGTGTAATCAAACGCATTGTTTTGCACTATTCTGTGCAAACTATTGCACAGCAATGCTGGATTCTTGTGTGTATGTCTACTCCTGTCAATTCTCGATGCAAATGCCTTGTAGTTTTTCGGGTGTGTCTCTCCTCAGTTTCACAAAACCCCCTGATTTACTCTCAATCAGATCTAGGCCAGATGGCACTTTTTGCATGGCGCTGGATTTGCAAACACAAGCTCTAATTCTGAAGTTGTGCTTTAAAGCTTAGCAGATGCTGTGGCTGATGGGAGGTTTGCTAGCTGGCTTGCACTGCTTAGCAATGACAGTGGAGAAAGGCACAATAGCCCTTGAATTCTGTTCACAGCCTCGTCATTGCTGTGGCAACTTTTCTTGGCTGGAAGGCTATAACATCTTATTTCTGAGCCAGCTATCACCGTCTCCCAGTCAGGCAGCACAGCCACCTCCAAATACACCCTCGGGCTATCTGTGGAAGAGGGAGCCATTTTGTGCGTCTGGTTTGTCAGAGGAACTTCTTGGGACACAAGAGAAAGAAATTCAAGTACCTGAAAGCCCTGGTACTGTCCCAGATTTTTTGCCTAATAATTTAAATAAATGAAACACATGAAAAAAATATAAGAACTGCTGAAGGCTGAAATTCTCTCTGCCCACTGTCCAAGTTGTGAGGGGTAGTGCACTCTAATTTTATGAATTCTACCTTCACTTTTAACCTGAATTTTTTGCAGAACCAATACAGAAGAGTTGTTTAGAGGTTAGGAGGAGTACTTTGGTATCACATTATCTGCTGATTTTAACTACATCAAATGGAAAAGAAGCTTTCTGTCCAAAAAAAAAAAAAAAAAAAAGGCTAGATTGCAGGTGGTGTCACAGATAGATGTTAGCAGCAGCACAATTACCCCAACAGCCTGCAGTTACTGCATCTGTGTGCAGAATCAATTAGTACGAGTTGCACGTAATTTCCAGAGATCACAGAGCTCATGTAAATCTCATATACCAGTGCTCACTGCAAATACAACGTTCATGAAGTTGCAAGGGAAGAAAGACTTTTCTTTCACCATATTTAGAAACACAAACATAGAACTTGAGTGAAGGAAGGACAAGGTGAATGAGTCATAAACACCTCCCTTCCCTTCTCCTGTTCCCCCAGAAAAATCTTAAATGTTGGAGATCATTTTAGGAATAAAATTCTTATCTTTCTTCTCATACTCCTTCCCACATGTCAGTTAAGCGCAGTTGAGTGCACACAGCCCTCTCAGCTCGGTAACCTTTCATTTCAGTGTAGGACAAAACTAACCAAAGAAAAAAAACCAGTTTGTTTGAATTAATGATTATTTCTAAGATCTTTTTCATCCAAATTTCCACTAAGAGTGCCCAGCTGAGTGTCCAATTAACTAGGGATGAGAAAACAACATAAGATAAAAGAAGAAGCTGCAGCCGTCTTCACTAATTCTTCAAAATGAATCCAGAGCAAATCTCTTTAAGAAGGTCAAAAATCTATTTCCTCCTTTTTTAATACGCATGCCATACTTCTACTCTTTGTTTTCAGATATAATTGTGTGCAAAAGCTAATTCTTCTAGCAGTAATCAGGGAAAACAATTATGAATAACAGCACATGTATGAGTTGTCCAGATAGGGAATTTGAATGACGACTTAGACCTATATGGAACTCGTGTACAAAAACGTGAATGTCAAATTTCTTCATATAAACGTCTATCATTTTGTATGTACATGTATAATAAAATACAAAGTAATATTTGTTTTATGACCGGCTCCAGAAAGAAGTTAGCATTTATATTTAGAAAGACAAATAAAATCCTGGAATTGGAGGCAAAGCAGGCAGGTTTGACTTGACAAGAGGAAACTTTGAGGGAGGTGAAGATATTTTTATGTTTTCTTTAATAATGAACTGTCTTACAATTAGCATGTGCAAAATAAAAGTGTATGAAAATTTATCCGACACACACTCATACTTCCAAAAATGTGATACTAGTAATTCACAAGGTTTTAGTCGATGCAAATTTTCAACTTTTGAAGACTTACTTTATCGGTGCATATCCCTGGCTGTCTATAAAATTAGACTAGTGATTCCAAAACATCACCTTTTCCTACAGCAGTTTAGGGTTTTCATTATGTGTATTCTAGGACTCTCAGTATAATTTTCACATCAGTTTGTCCGCTTCATAGACTATTCTTCCTATAGTTCATAAAAGGGCAAAAAGATCACTCTCCAGCACACAGATTTTTTGTACCAAGTTTAATCATTCTTTGAAAGCTCCCGAGACTTGCTCTTGAATCTAGCTAAATGGAAAACCTCCACTTCAACAGCTCGTTCAGAGAGATTAAATTCTGCCTACTACATGATTGAACACATTCCTGATCAAAAAGTAGCAATCACAGAATACATCAATGAACAATGGCATTGGGGAGGGCATTGTTCTTCATTCTGTCCAATAGACCATGGCAAAACACCTCTTTCAGATCAGAGATTGCTACTGAACGAGTCAGCGTTAGAAAAGCATCTGGTCTTGTACTCTTTTTTTCCCACTTTTAAAAAATGATTGGAAAAAAACAAACTTTGGCAAGGTTCTGCCTTAGAAGCAGAAAATTAATTTAAAATCCTGTTTCATTTTACATGGCATTAATGTTACTTAAATGTTGGGATTGATCATCCTGTAGCCATATCGTTAGGCCTCTCTCCAGTGTGTCCGCAGGGGGAGTTTGGCATGACATCTTAAATACTTTTACCAGGGAGAGGGCTCCTCTCACAAGTATTTAGACTCATAGAGTGAATTAAAAAATAAATAAATATATGTAAGTTTGGGTAGAGCTTTTAGAGACATCCTTAGGACTGTTCTCTGCTAAAAAAAAGAAGAAAAAAGGGCCAGAGTTACAGAGTTGGCTTTTCAAAAGCCAAATAAATTGTAACCGTTGGTAGTTGCAGCTGAAGGGGATTTAGACACAAGCAACACATGACCCTTACCTTGATATGGTTCCTAGCTTTGAGATATGGCGAACGCCAAGATTGTCAGGAGCTGGCATATGGGACATACAATGAAGGGTTGAGAGAACTGAGTCTGCTCACTCTGGAAGAAAAAAGACTTCAAGGGGACCCTATTGCTCGCTACGAATACCTAACGGCAGGACACAGAGAAGATAGAGCCAGACTCTTCTCAGATGTGCACAGAGATGTTTCTCAGAGTGGAAAGACACGAGAAAATGAACACAAGGTGGTACACATGGGAAATCTTAACGCAATACAAGAAACTTTTTTTTTTTTTAATAGATGGGTGTTCAAAACTGGAACAGATCACCCAGAGAGGCTGGTGAATCTCTACCCTTGGAGATACTCAAAATTTAACTAGGCAAGGCACTGCGCAATGCTGCTCTAGTTAGCAGTGCTTTGAGTGGGAGGCTGAATGAGATGACCTCTGGAAGTCTCTTTCTAGCCGGTGGTTTTGTTGTCTGGTTTTACATATTTACTACATTTCACTCAAATTTTATGTCCCTTCAGTTTTACCACTGAGCACTGTTCATGTCAGAAATAAAGATTGATGGTATTAAGGTTATGGACAGAGTATAATTTATAACAAAAAGAACGAAAATCTTGCATTTCTTAGTTCTTTATCTGCCACATCTCAGGTAATTGATAGGAGCTGCATCTCACTCTGGAGTCTTGACATGTGTATGGGGACACATTTGGAATTAGAAACTTATCTGACTAGCTCTATTCAGTAGCTTTCTACTTCATAGTGGTTCCCACTGTGCAGGAGGCTGGAATAATAATGTCCCTTTTCCATTTCTCAAACAGCGTTTCCTGACCCTAAGGGATCCTTAACAGAGTTACACCACTGTGTGTCTCTTAGCATTCTAGACAGAGAAGACAATAAGCCCTAAATTGCAAAAACTTATCCTAAGCTTTTTGTAACCGCAATTCAGTATCTCAAAAGCATAAGGAATGATGATGTATAAACACCACAGCATTCATAGCTCTCATATTTAGCATTGACTAAAACATAATGAAAAGTTTAAATCCGGTTACTGAAATCTACTGCTTTTATTGTAATTTTCCAGTCTGCTAAATTGGAATTGGAGGCAGTTTAGCTCCAATGCAATAATATCAACTTATAAAAAACACTTTAAAAAATGTTTTCACTTTTCTTTTGCAGCCTACTTTTTTCTTGGCTGAATAACTTGCTACACATGAATTATGCAGCTCTCACTGGCATATGGAAGGAGGCAATAACTACCAAAGGATTTAGTACTTCTGGTGCTATGGGTAAAGCACAATTTTAAGATTTTTTTTTTTTTCCCTCTTTCTTAAAGAGTGGAAGAAGAAGAGGAAAAAATGCCCACCATCTCAGTTTAGTTTAAAACACGATCGTTTAATTTTCTTAGATATGACTTAAAAAAATATAAAAACTTTCTTTCCTCCAAGTAGCAAAGCGGAAGTAAAAAAGAAAGCATGAAAACATGATAGGGGGGAAAAAAATGCAGATGAGAAATGAAAATTGCATGAAAACAAAAATGCTTTGCAGGAGATTCCAGATCACATCTTCACCTATATGAATTATTGCTCCTGCAGTGAAGTCAATGAAACTACTCCAGCTGACTTTACCAAAGGATCCAGCTCTCTCTTTTAACATGATTCTTTCCCCTCAGCTCACCTTAGGTCAAAGAATTGACAAGTGACATGATCTACAGAAACCTCAGCTATATAAAAAAGTCAAGGTCTGACCCACCGGTGAATTGGCTTGTTTTTATTGCTTTGCCTGACATCACATTTTAAAGAATAATTTTAAGAGTTACTTTAAATGAAATCATTAACTAACTTATTAAATTACTATACGCACTGCTGACGCATCTTTCCCAGGTTGTATATGGCAGCTATTAACTACGTGTGTGTAGACATTACCCCTACGTTTTCTTATGAGGCGATGTAATTGATCAAGTGGGAATATACTTAGTCATTTTCATGGCTTTTCTGGCCATCTTAATCCTCATAGGTATAAATTAGAGTGGCAGATATACTGGAGGTTTTCCAAGTTTGTCTTCTAAATTATGAGCTGCTCAGCAAAAGCCATGCTGCTGACTGCTGTGCACAGAATATATGTAGTGAGGGGAAAGACCCAAAAAGAACAGAAGACTGAAACCAAGCATATGTGAGTCCACCTTCCCTGCTACTGTCCTTTCTCTCGCTCACTCTCACACACATGCGCATACATTTGTACAGGTTACAGTCTAAGTTTTAGTGCCTTCATTTTATTTGGTTTTACTTCCTGCTGAGGAAACCTCCAAAAACTATCTTAGGTTCACAGTGAAAATAACGTGGCACACCATCCTTCCTCCCCTGCTTCTCCTCATTCCTTCTTTTCCCTTTTCCCACCTTCACATCTCCTTCTTGTTAAGCCTCCCTCGTCCTCATGAGCAGTTCCATATGTTATATACAAGGATGCAATACCACCTTGGAGAGTACTCATGCCACACTGAGTATTTTTGAAGAAAGCTGTTAGAGTGAACCTTTTTGTCTAGCTGAATCCGGGGTTCAGGCTGCATATCTCAACTTGGAATTAAAATAAGAAACATAAATTTATTAGCCTGCAAGTGTGTATATATACATAGTTTCAAAGTTTCCCACTGAAGAGTCCAGTACTAAATACCAGTAACACTGCATCACATCTATGAGGATTCACTGCGTACCTTTTACTGACATATTGGAACAGTTGCCTTCACTCCGGTGGCCCTACTTTTCTCACTAACCACTCACTAGTGTGAACGAAGGATTCACAACTGAGTCATTAACAGTTTGGGCAGCCCATGCAGCTTCTCCTAAGCAACAGCGTGGAACCTCACACATACGCAGAGTGGCTCACTACGCTAGGGGTGGAGTAATTTCCTTTACATCATGGAGACTTACACAAAACTTCTCTTTGATGCTAGTTAATCTTCTTCCTCTCCCCATCAGTTTTCCTGCTGTGAGAATTAAGACAATTCGCAGTGTAAAAGGGATGTGAATAATCACCGATCACTATTAGAACCTTTGGTATGAAGAACAGTGAGAGAGACAGAAAAAGAAAAAAAAGACAATACAAGCCAGAGCAAGTAAAACCTGGATAAAAAGAGACCAAACAGCAACAGCAGTAATCATAGAAATGGACTTATTAAAACACGAGAACTACTTTGTTATTCTATCTAATTGCAGAAGAGCAAATAAATCTAAAAAAAACCAAAACAAATAACAACAACAACAACAAAAAAAACCCCCAAGAGGACGACTTAGAGAAGGTCTACTGTAAGTAAAGTCCCTACTTCCACTGAGCTTCCAAACGCCACGTTAAATCTGTAAGCGCAACATTAGAGTTAAAGAGAGAAGAGAGGCATGGAGAAAACAAAAGAGCGGGTAGATGGGGTAATGCCTCCACCACTCTCTCCGAGTCCCCTTGTGAAAATCGAAAGCTCCAGCTGCAGTAATGAAAGCCCGAAGCAGGGGAGAAGAACCCTTGTTTTCTAAAGCTCTGAGCTGCGGGTTAAGCTGCACCCTGACTCCCACACCGTTTATATGCTATTTAAATGTGTGCCTAGTAGTTTTGCCTAGGACAGTACTGTTGTTGCTTGCGTCTGAGGCAATCAATCAAAAATACAATAAAATATGGGATGAAAGGGCAAGAAATAACCTTTCATGACAACGTCTTGGTCATATATGATTTGTTTCCTGAAATTGAGGTCCTGAGTGGCAATTCTGCTCTTGACCTTGCATTCATTCCAGGTTGTACGTCTGTCGTTGTAATGAGCTGCCTTGCTGTTCCTTAAGTTCCGCAGCACGTTATTATCTTTTTCAAGATTTTTTCTGTCCTCACTTCATGATGCAGTACGAGTCATTTCTTTAAATCTGACTCCAGTTGTCTGTTACCGGTGAGTTTGCTACATATGAAAATGTATTCAAAATCCACCAATTCCCGCCAATAAACAGGAATGGGAACTGAGGGGTTTTGCGAAGTAGAGGCGGGATTTCTTCTGGAAACAGACAGAATAGACAGGTCATCTGAAAATAGCACAGAAATGCAAGACAAAAGCATTTCACATATTTTATATCTCAAAAGGGTTCTCAAGGAAGTGTTCAAGAAAAAGAAATATCTCAGGCTAATGATATGGTATGAAATCTTAAATGGCTCATTTCTTGAATTTCATTCAAACACAGCTATGCTGTGTACATCCAGCTTTTGCAGAGGGCACTAGAAGGCAGGAGGGTAGTACCTAGAAATAATTATGGGGCAACCACTTTACAGCTCTGTACTCAGGTACGGAAAATTTAGGTTTTAACATTAGTCGCTTAGGCATGCTTGTGCTGAAAGGGTAATTCCCAAAGAGCTTACAAAAATTGTACAAAGGCATAGAATACAGAATAACATTTTTAAAGGCTATCCCACAGAAATATCACTACTCAGGGATACAACGGCAAAATACGCCCCTGCACTGAATGGGAAGTATGGATATAGGATATTTCACCGGGAAATAGCATCTTTATGTTGCTGTGTGCCAACATGACAAAAAAAATCAAAGATGACGATAAACTACCCTAAAGTAGCCATGCAGAGTAGTAAATCAGCATTAAATAAACGTATACGCACGCTTCCATCCACCCATTCGCTCTATGTGAGCTTCAGATTCAATTGCAGTACTGAAAACTTGCTAACATTCGAACAGGAAAAAGATAAAGAGAGGACAGAGTGCGAGCAAATGCTTGTCTCTGCCTTCCAGACATGCTGTCAATGGTAATGAGAAAATGTGGGAGATTATTTGATTTTCTGGAGAGCAGCAAGATGACCTCTCCTTAGGAGCTAAAGCGGAGTGCAGTTGTCACTCCTCTCTGGACTGGCTCTGCAGTTGTGCGGGGCTCCGGCAGGAGCATACTCAGCCTAGAAGGAGATGGACAAAGACATGGTTCTGCCTTTGGCAACAGAAGAAGGGCGTAACAAAGATCTTTAAAAACGCCAGCACATCTTGCCAATCACACAGATGGGAAATTGCTGACGAAATAATTTGAAAAATGTCCTCTTTATAGTTGCAACTGGGTTTAACTGTCAGATGTTAAAACTGGTATTTAGGGAAGAGCTGCCTGGAAAAGCTGAACCATAGAATTCAGTAGAAACCACAAAGCCAAAAAAGAGAAGCCCAGATCGTATTTATGTGTGTGGTTAAATTTCAACTGCCGCTGAGGGTCAGGAAGAGCTGCCAGGCAGAACGAGGGAACCTTGGCATTTGAAGTGTTTAAAATACTGTGTTTATCTTCTGTTACGCCCATTGTTAAAATTACAGAAGAGCTTTTCCTATGTCCACACTCCACGCTCCGCACACCTATCACATACTCGCAAGGCAGTATGAACGCCGTGGTCCTTCAGCCTGGTTTAAGCTCCCAAGAATTACGCGTACCTAATGGAAAGCTGCAATACCGCTGTGTTGTAGCACAACTGAGACACGTTTGCATATACAAACCTCAAACTACTACTCAGTTCTACTCTCTGTTTCACAAAGCTAGATCAGTCACAGAGTACAGGAGAAGTGCAGCATGACATCATTTCGCACGGACAGGCACGTTCTCCCCCAGGCCTGGGCGCTACCTATCAGCAATACTGAACACACCAATACCCTGTCATACTCGCAGGCTAAATTCAAGTGTGGGGTAAGACTGAAGCCGGGCTCGTTTGCTTTTTAAAATACCATTATTTGTGCCATCTCTTCCAGCGCTTCAGTAAATATCACAGAGGTAATAAGGGAGCTTTGTCCGTTAGAACCTTGCATAAGCGAGCAAGAAAATTCCTCAGAATAAAGACTTGTGAGTCTGGGTGCTGAGAGCATAACTCTGACTCCTCTGGGCCACAGTCCACACCAAATAAATCTCACGCACCTGCCTTAGGGGCCGAGAACTGCTGACGTAACAGCTGCCACAACTGGAGCTGAGCCCTAGGAGGGATGGGAGCTGAAGTTTACTCCCTGTGGCAAATAAACACTGCATGCTGGGAACCGTAGGAAGAATTCACTTACTCAGTATTTGTTTAGCTCCAACTGCTGTACCTGAATTACTTACTTCATTTGGTGTTAGAGAAACAGAGGACATTTATTTGCAAAAGGAAAATGCCACAAAGGCCTCAAAATAACAGTGAGCAGATCTACATTTTATATGTGCTTGAAATTCTTTTTCTGGTGAAAACTAGCTGAGGTTTAATTAATTTATATCATCAGGAGATGTGCAGTGCAGCTGCTGATTTTGCAGCTCCTGCATGTAACCCAATTTTGAAGAAATACCTAAAGCAGGGATTTCACCTGAACTACTGAGAGCAATTTGGCTTGGTTACTGCTAAAATGTTACCTTCACAGCCAGACTGGGCTGCTGGGCTTCCTCTTTGGAGTGAAGTTTTTCAAATCATCATATTAAATAGAGATTATAATGTCTCCAACTGTGTTAATTTAATGGTAAATTTAATCCTAAATATGCAGAGCAGTGCAGTTCTACAGGAAAAAAAAAAATCCCTAGAGGCTTACCTCAGGTGTCTCTTTTTAAAATATTATTTCTTATCGTGTTAAAATTGATAATAAGTCAACCTAAACGGACACACAAGTAAACAAACAAAGGCATAAATTCATGCCTGCCTCAATCCACTGCCCCAAACCATACACAAATATGTCTTGGTGAATGGAAAATGATTCCTGTATTGACAGTGTTGGTTTTTACCATACTGTGTATTTCAGGAACTGGCTGTTTGACATATACTGTTATTTTATGTGCTGTTCCTATGGTCATAAGAAAAACATCTGAATACAAATAAAGATAAAACCATGCAACCTCATCAGCCATCTGACCCAGGAAATTGTAACGATCATTAGATTTGTAAAGCTGAGTAAAATTTTTATTCCTTTTGCATCTGTGTTTGTGAACTGGGTTACTGATATCTTATTAAACAGAATAAGCACATGAGCTCAGGACCAAGATCTAAAATACCTGTTATCTGTTTATTCTTCATCATCTACTCCTAGGAGCCAGATACCAGCAGTCACCAGCTACTATTCTCCTGTTACTGGAACTAGCTTATTGCTGATAAACTTTAGAGAATATGTACGCACAGTTTATTCCTGATATCGAAGTCTCTTATATTTTAATGGCTTACTAAAGCAGTAAAGTATGCTAAAAGAAAGTTAAGCATCATCAGAGCAATACATTGGAAAAGTTTACTCTCCCTCTAACGGATTCTACTTTCCCCTGTAAAAATAGTAACCTCTTTACATGCCAAAAGACTGTATTTTATTCAGAAATTGTTTTACTAGCTAAGTAAGCTGTAGTATCTAAAAAAATAAATTGAGAGTGCAGAATGACCCTTGACAACAAACAAGGAAGAACCATGGAAGCACACTGAGGAAAATAAAAGAAATAACACACACGTATTTCTGGAGGAAGTGCAAAACACAATAGTGCTTACAACTATTTTAAAATAGGGCCACATTGTCCCGGACTAGAGAGTCAGGGGACAATCCTGAGCTTATGTGACAAACGCAACCCTCCAGACAAATTAACCACCTCCTGGTGTCTGTTTTCTCTAATGAATTTCCCCTAAAGGAAGCGGGAAATCACATTTCCTATAAACTCCAAAGGTATTAATTGCAGTCCTGGAGGCAATGCATACACTCAGCAGAAAGCAGCACACTGAGGGAGCTATTGATCTCCCTATCAAGATTATGTGGAGAAAAAGTCTCTAGATGCAGTGGGGACCTAAGACGAGGACAATAGGATTTGAGTGGGTGGGGGTTTTACGTCAGAGCGGGGTCTCCACTGTAAGGGGCAGGAGAATCATCTGAATGAATCTGAATTCAAGACAGAAAGGTTAGAATGGAGATCAGAACTGAAGAAGAGGTGAGGTTAAAAATGGGATCTGAAGAACAGTAGGGATTGAGTCCAGGAAAAGTTCTGAGGAATCAGGAGAAAGCTGAAAGTATTGGGGTAGAAGTGGAAGGGCTTCCCACACAGAGATTTAGTACTGCTGACTTTAACAACATAAAAATCCTACCGACCATAAAATATTTAGATATATGTTTAGTTCTTTTTATTTACCTTTCTTGCCAGGGAGTTATTTCAGGTAGTACATGCTCAGGTGTTCTCCACTTCAGTGTAGACTGAACCGTAGATGACCCAGCTGTATATTTCTTTAGAACGTGCGGCATCCAAATCACGCAGCAACACATCCTTCTGGAAGGCAGAAAAAAAAAATTTTGCTTGAAAATTCTGGACTTACCGTTTCTTTGTCAGAAAAGTGCTAAACAATAATAATAATAATTTTTAAATCTTCACGTGGTAATAGGAAAAATACTTAAAATGTTTCAGTTCAAAACTAATTCAAAATCACAGCATTTCACAGCCCTAGCAGTTCTTCCAGATTGAACACTGGGCTTAAAGACCCAGTCAGTCCCCAAACCATGTATGCACCACGCATAGGAGAGGTATATACTATATAGCATGGATTTCCAAAAAAGCAACCATTGCCATGAAAACTACATCACACGTTCCCAAAATACTTCTGAAAGTTAGTGGATGAAAGGTATAGGGTAGTTTAGAATGACATAGAGTACAGCAGACTTCAGTAAATCAAAGTATGTGCCAAATAATCTGCCTTAAAAGACATCACTCAGATTGATTTGTTCATGAGCACAGACTGAAAACCGACTAAGGGCCTATAAACAAGGAGAGAAAGATAAATGCCAGTATTTAGGTACCCAAACACTACTGGACGGGTGTTATTGCTGGAATTCTTTTACCTCCTCTAGCCAAGCCAGAAAACTGGATGAAAAAAATGATGAAGTACAGAGGAGTCAGGTTTTGTATCCTGGTTACCTGGAAAGCCCTGTATCACAAAACATACCAAACACTGCTTTTACAAAACAGAAAAGGGAATTAAAGATATCTGTGACTAGAGTTAAATAAAAGGTAGTGTTTCTATAATGACACGATCTTGAGAGAACTGAAGATGTACACAGAACTCATTCGGACTTTACGGCAGCTCTTCCGCAGCGGCTGAGTAGAGTGGGGTACTGGCAGAAGCTGTCGTTGCTTCACAGAGACAAACCGAGCACATACGACTTTGGAGACCGTAAAAGCTGTATCACGGGGCACAAGAGAGTAATGCTGTTATTCAGTCTGTCTTAAACCTGTTGTGTGTCCTTGGGCATTTATTTTCACTATGGCTCCAGTTCACGGTGGGAAAATGGATAGAAATATAATGGTTCGAGAAGAATGAGTATCCAGGACTTCTATGTCTAACTGTCTCTAGCGGGGAGTGCACAGAATGAATCAGGCACCCCCTCCGCAGTGCATTTTAATTAGGGGTGCTAAGGTAAGCATAACTCAGGTAAAATGAAACACAGTTACGGCCACTAAAATTAAACCTGAAAAGAGCTACACCGAAATTCATGTTCAGTTGTTGGCATGGAGGGAAAGAAGCGTTAATCATACAGAAAGTGCCTCGCTTAGCCACACAAAGAGCAAACCACGGACCGAGGGGATGTGTGATGCACGTTAGTCTTGAGTCAAACTCGGCCAAGCACCCGTGAGATTGTCTTCACGCAGTCCTCCCCCTTCCACCACTGGGGCGAAATCTCAAGGCTGTCACAGAGGACATCGGTCCTAGAGTGTGACAACCTCTTCTGCCTTTAGGCTAGTTTATCTCTACAGGATAGTCTGACAGGAGCCCTGGAGTGATTAGGAGGGGCTAAAGGTTGAGCTAAACCCGTCAAATGCAATCCCCTGCAGTATTACGGTGGTTTGAACTTCAAAGTAAGAAGCAAATGTGAACTAACAAGTCAGCCGATGCCGCAACATCCGTCTCATTTGTACGATGCACATTAATCCCTGCAGTAATATAGTTCAGAACCGTATTTTTAATGAAAAGGCCAGCTGTATGTATTCTGAGAGCCAACTGGAAACACTTCGCTTGGAATTTTTCCAATATCATCACCTTGAAAATTTCACTAAAATCTTCACAATTTTTCCAGTATGGGCACATCCTACATTTGCCTAGGCAGCTGCGCTTGCAACGTGGAGACGCTTCATTTTTAGGGTCTTGGTAATAGTAAGATACCGGGGTCCCCCCGCAGAAACACTAACTTCAGTACACCACCGTACACCAACTCATCCTCTATGTTACCGTGATGTGTAAAACAAAACACTTTAGAAATTATTTATCTGAGGGCTGGTTTTTTTTTTTTCAAATGACCTATCAACAAGTTTGTGTTTCAATCCATCCATAATTTTCAAATATTAATGTATTCAGTACTAGAATGTTGCATTTTAAGTGTGAAGTCAAACGCCACAGGCCATTTTTGTTGTATTTTCGATAAACCTTTTCATTCCAATTTGCAATTTACAAAGTGAGCAGCAGCTTAAAAGATTAAAATAAACATCATGATAGTTCATAGACGATGGGATATGAACAGAATTCATTATATTTCCAGTTGAAATAAATTCTTAAACTGATCTTTTTCTTGAAAACTTTAGGTTTTGAAATGCATCAGAAGGAATATATTTTTTTCACCAGTCCCTGCAATGTTGCATTAAACATCTTCCTGAAATACAAGCAACTTTTTTAAAGCCACCATTTTTGCCTCAGCTGAGTATAATCAGTGAAATGCAAATTGATGTGTAAAAATTGCCTACAGTGCTTGATGTAAATTAAAATTACTCCTATAAATTCAATGTTCAAATTATCTGACAACTGCCGTTGTATTAATTTTGCTGCTGAATACATTAAACATCTGCAAATTCATTTTCTCACTCACATCGCAATTACTTTAGATGCTGGTCAGGGAGAGCTACTAAATATACCAATAATCATTTAATATTAAAAGCCTGTTTAAAAGGAGGAGATTTACACCTAAAGTGAATGACCTTCCTAGCGTTGGTATTTCTCTTGCAAATTTAAAAAAACCTTAATGACAAAACCTCCTGTAAAGTGACCAAGTCCTGTTTCTTCCCTAGAAAACCCCAACATCGGCCAAAAGAAGCCTTTGCCGTTCCTTGCAGGAGAGCCAGAATACTGCCCAGCCCAAGTTCGGGTAGCCTCGCAAAGAGGGACGTGTACACTCAGGTACATTAAAGAAGGTGCATGGTTAAGGCCGTGTGGGTGAGGACTAGATATATATAACGAGCTGCAGATGACGGAGAAGGACAGCCACAGAATTAAAATTCAGGTCTGAGCTCCTCTGCTAGTGCCTGGGCTTCCAGACTAACCATTTTCTCAAGATAGTTGCAAGGACTCTTGCAAATGAAATTAAAATCACTTCACCCTTTTTCTCCCCTTTTACTCTCAAACTTTGAAGAGATACCAGAAGCTCGCGGAACGTGTCTCACGCTTTTGATTTTTGGTGTTTACCCTGATCTAGCACGAGCTCAGTTATGCTGCTCGAAATGGATGGCCGCCAAACACTGACGGTATTGGGAGGCTGTATTTTTTTAAATACAGCTGAAAAGGTTAGCTCTAATCCCAGGGTAGTTTTGTCCTTATCTAGTACTAGTTCCATGGATTTTTGTTTTGCGTAGCTGCCTCTGTGTCAGGGCGCACCATGGACAGGTGCTGTCCTGCACGGGAAGGAGATCTGGAAGTCAAGGGGGACAGCAAGGCAGGCAGGGCTGTGCCCCCACCAAAGGGGACAGGGGGACGCCGTCCCCCAGCTCTTGAGCAAGGTGAGCAGAGCCCGCCCGGCACGAGAAGCAGGCTCAGGATGCTCCAGAGGTGGCCAGGCAAGTCCAGAGCAACGAGGCGCCGAGCTGGAGAGGTGCTAAGTGGAGGAAGAGGAGCTCTGACCAACAAGGAGACCAATCTTATCGCTAAGTGGTATCGCCATCACACCTTCTGTCCTGGCTCTTAAGTCAGGCGTAACGTTGGGTTTCTAGCAAATGTATCTTGTTCCCAGACACCCAGACAAAAGCTGGAGGCAAGATACAGTCTCTTTCATTTTCTTTTAGCCACAGGGCATTTGAGAAAGGACTGTCAGTAGAAATGTGCTAACTTTTCACCAAAACTGCGTAAATAAAACATTTCAGTCAATTATTAAAAAAAAAAATATTACGGATTTTCTTATGTAAATTTAATTTTCTTAGTTTTCCTTATTTTAATTTTTTTGCTAATTTTCTTGGATATATCAGGGCAAAGTATTTTCAGGAGATTTTCCCTAGCCCTGTGTTAACATGCCTAAGTACAACCATGATCTTCGTGACCTTGCAGTTTCCAACCTTTAGGCTGGATTAGGTTTTATTTAACCCAACTCTAGAACTGCACTCCCCCTTCCCTTCTGTGTCATTCCCTACTGTTCTTACATGCATTTAGGGGCAGAGACAGAGAAGGGCTCTCGGTGCAGAAACACCTTTGCAGCTGAGATCCCATACAATGTCGAACCATTCCACAGAAACTTTCAGTTTGCCATTTTCGATTATCGTGTTCAACAAGTGAGACATTGCAAAGGGCTTGTTATGTTGAATATGTCAGCGTAACTTTAGGGTATAGTTCAAGCATTCCCTGTAGTGATTTCTCCAAACATCGACACCTTCCCTTATGTGTCTCTTTCCAGCTAAACACGAAAGCGAGCAGTTGCCCTACAGCCTTGCGTCTCTTTCGGTGCGGCTGAGAAAGTCTTGCCTTGCCTTTAATTAAAGGTGCCCAGCTCACAAAAGATTTTAACGCAAACTCTTCGGTCCTGACTGATTTCAGAAGTTTTACTGAAGCTACAGAAACTTACAGAATCAAGTCAGACTTAATTCACCACACTTTCCACCTTCCTTCTTTTTCATGACACAACTTGTTTACAAGAAGACAACCCTGTTTAAAGGGGAAAGAAAGCATTTCTGTAGTCACTGTAGGAACTCAGTGATAAGCAGAACAACAGGTATTAAATTCTCGTTTTCCCAGGCTGTATCACTGAGTATCGCCAAAGTACTTACCTTTCCAAAGCGTAAACCCTTTCCCTTGGACTTTTGTGAATGTTTATAAGTGGAGTTGATTACATTTACTCTCTCACCAATCTCTTCTGCCAGCCGAGTTCTTAAATGCCAGGGGAAACAAAAAAAATCTGTTTCTGTCCTTCCACCAGCAAATCACTTTCATCCCTTGTTACCTCCGAGTAACCAACTCCAAGGCATGTTCATTGTCGCTTCCAGAGCTGACTTTCTCCTCCTTTGTCACTGTTATCACATACACCCGCCAAATAATTTTAAAAGGTTGTAAGTACCAAACCCAAAACTGTTTCCTAATTGTTGGGAGGGAAAAGCCACTTTTTAATGGAAGCTTGTTTCCGTAAGCCTTGGCAGCCTGGTTCTCAGCCTGGTAACTGCTGCTGAGGGGTTTGAGACTTCTGCAGCCTGGCGCTGCAGACTCCTGCCTTCCCCCAGGGCCAGCGCTCCGCTGGCCCAATTCCCTTGATTCCTCCAGATTGAGCTGAGCAGCAGGTTTGCCCTCTCTCTGCTTTGGTACGTTACTGAAACTGGTTTTAAAGACTAGAGCATATGGGTAAACCTGCCAGGATTTCATAACGGGACATAATCCGGGCAGATGCGATGATACATGATGAAAGAATCGGCAACTGAAGCAGCAGAGGCGGTGCTGGCCCGGTGAAGTCATACGGTGGCCCGGCAAGTACTCAGAGTTCAATGGTTAAAGGTTGTTTCCTTACTTGGTACGATGGAAACGGCAGAGTGAAAGTTAGAAAATAACTAAATATTCGTTCAACTTCCCACAAAGAAGATCTGACGTCCCTCTCACATTTAAACTTACGTAGCAATGTCTCTAGTTTCAGTTGTCTGCCTGAAGCTCCCTTAAAAACAGTGTGCTACTCTTTTCTATTTCTAGTCTTTGAAAAGCTTTTCAGCCTAGTTTAACAACGAGTGAAACAAAACAAGCCATTAGCTAGTCGTTAGATACTGTAAATCAGCATGGACCTTCTGAAGACACTGAAGGGATATCATTTAGGTAACATTGCTGACCTCTACCTTACTTTTCTTTTTAAATTTGAGATTTGTAGGAAATTCTATCATGATACATTGGAAAAAAAATTTAAATATATATATAATCTTCCCTTCTTTGACACCAATAGTGAAAACTGGAATGAGATAACATTCCAGAGTTTTGTTTGGGTTCTTTGTCTAGAGCACACAGGCGGCATTTATCTTCTGTATGTCAAGGTAGATTTTAAATGTGTTGTAATACATACTTAATTTTTTAGGGAGGAATGAATTTGTAATTATCTTTCCTAATGAAATGCGTTGTAATTTCAGTTAGATTTTAAATGGGGCATGACTCAGATTTAAAGGACCATTGCATAAATGCCTGTTAGTTGCAGTTTAATGAGTTAATGCCCAACTCATATTTTTTCTGTCTCTCTACACGACTCTTACAAATTTATTCAGTACAAGCGAGCAACTCGCTTTCTTCAGGTTAGGATGAACCACCATAAAATGACATTATTGAGCACCGTAAAGAACAATGCGTTCCTTGCTAGTCCCTGCCTCTAACGGAACAGCAAATAAAAAGCATTAGAACATGAAAGCGGCAGAATCACATCGAACTTAGCATTTGCTACCCCAAAAATAATTACATTGTTATCACGGTAGCGGTAAAGTACGAGTCTTCATTGCTAATAATTCTCAGGGGGCCCCTATCTTCACAGGGACCATTGCCTTTAAGTCCTTAATGCCTAATAGATTCGCAGAAGTGAGTAAACAGGATCGATCCTGTCCTGCCTCACACCCTACCTGTTCCACTAAGGAGGCAAAACTGCCTGGGCTTAATGGCTTTCCTCTTCTCACCGCAGAGAAAGCACTTGGCGTCTCAATTATGGTGTGCCTCGGTGTACTTGGTTTGCAAAGCGTGATGGCTCGCTGGGGAAAATGAGAATTTGAATACGTGTCCGAAGCACTCTGCTGAACAGGACGGGACTTCAGCAAATGTGCGTTCACTTGCGCTGTGTCTGCAGCGCTGCAGCCCTCTGAGGCAGTCGCTGCACCAAGCCCCACTTGCCACCCCTACGGATCACAAACATTGCTCAGGAGGGATGTCACCCTTCTCCACACAGGTAGATATGGACAGGGACCTACCACGGAGCTGGCCCCACTAACAGTCACGACCTCTCGCTGAGAGCTGGTAAGAACGTGGGAGACAAGGCAGATCCCTAGTGTGCGGGAGGTACTTCCGTTACAGCAATGTTTCTGAGACACCGTGCACATTCTTTCTAAACTTCTAATTTATTGCTAGTAGTATTTCTTATTCTTCACTGAATTTTAAAACTGTAGCAAAAAGAAATTGAAAAGCTCGTGACAGGAAAATCAAGCCCTAAGTGTATTCATCACACAAACAACTTTATCCCCTGGTATTTATGCTCCAATTCAAACAACACATCTGTTCATAATTGCATGCATGACTGTAAGATTACTACAGGCTATAAATTTACGTCTGTGAGTACTGGAAATGGTGTAGGAAGACAAGGATAAAGTATCTGAAACGGAAATAGTATATGTAAAATATAATGTCAGACTTCAAAATGTATCTTAACATGGTTTTTTCTAATTCAAAGCCAAGGTGTTGCTGTACATAAGTCTGGTTATATTGATGGTCTATCACATAATTACTTTCGAGAAAAGAAACATTTTTTAAAAAACTTGGAATTTCAATCCCCAAATAATCAGTACTTAAATAATGACCGTAAATGCCAGCCTTCAAAATGCTACATAACCAACTTCCTCTGGAATAATTCTGGCCCTTTATTATTCCATACAGGAAAAAAATCACCTTTAACATATACATGATCTTAAAGGTCTCTTCCAACCAGATGATTCTGTGATACGTCTCAGGTCTAGAATTTCAAAGCTTATACTATCTCACCTTAAAGCTGAGATTTTTTTTTTTTTTTTTAATTCCATGAAATACTGATGAATTTATAGCTCATCCACCAGCGCTCTATAAAAATCCTCATTTCCCCATAAAACCACATACTCCTCCCAACATCCAGTAGCATCGATATGCGAATGGCAGCTGTCCCACATTGTACCCTTCCAGAAAAGGTTAAAGAGAATGGGATAAAATGAGTGGAAAGCAGCTGGTATTCTGAGCAGCGTGAATATCCTGAAGACAGAGTGAGATGGCAACTCTCTCCAGGCAATTGAGCTTGAAGATTGTGCCTATCACTAGAAAGGAAAAATACCAATGACCTTCAGCAAGGGCTCTGTCGTGACCCAAGAACTCAATACTGTGAAGCTTCATTGCGTTTATCATTTTCGTTTTTATTGCAAATCTCTAAGTTTATATTAATGCATAAGGAGAAATTTGCAGAGCTCAAACACTCCTAAAAATTATGCTTGTAAATGAAACATAACTATTTGACGTTAGGGCAGTGCTGTTAGCCAATACAGCTTTGAGCACATCTGCCCGTCTCATTAAAAAAACAAAGAAACAAAACCCCAAAACTTCATTGTAAAAACGTGATGTCAAATTTTTTTCACTTTTATAAACAGCTTGCAGTGTACATTCTTCCACATTATCCCTCTAATGCCTCTTCTATCATAAAGAACTTTCTGGCTGAACTTGCTACCCGTGATGTTGCACAATATAAGGTTATTTGAGCAGAATGAAGAATGAGACCTTCTGCCCTTGGTTTTATATCTGGATGTTGGTTTTCAGCCATTTACAGCCTTGTTTAGACTGAGTGAGATGCTTTGTCCTTATGCAACTTGCATGCTCACAGCTCCACTTCCTCCAGTGACGTTCTTGTGTGTAACAGACTGCAAAGAACTGAAAACGTGTGCCATTACCTTTTCCTGATGACGAGTCCAGATCTAATCAATTTTAACTTGACATTACAATGAACCTGGGAGTTTCCCCAACATCTTTTTCCAATTTTACAGGACCAAGTGAATTTGCTGGACCAGAGATACCTACCATCATCGACCATTAGAGTGACTTCTATTGCACATCCACAGGAAGTAACAAACAAGAGGTCCCCACACTCCGAGGAGCAGGACTGTTTCCCTCTTTACTTTGCCCAGCAGGTGGACAGGCAGTCCAGCCAGGTGAAAATGATACTGCTAAATCTAACTTAAAAAAAAAGAAAAATTATCTTGGAGAAGAAAGGGGTGGGGGGGTGGGGGAAGTTTTGGGGAAAAAGAAAGCTCTTATAATTAAATTTCCAGAGCACATGTTAATGAATAAGAATAAAGACATTTGTAAAAGGATTTCTCACGGAAAACACTGGTTTCTGAACAATCCTGTCAGGCCCTGTAAGGGAAGCTCAAGGTATAAGGCTGACTCTCTCAAAGAGGAATTAAAACCTCATGTGCTGTTATTCTGTCTATACCTTACTCTGATTCCTTGGAAGAGAATGGAATCACAGAAAATTAAAGCTAAAAATTAGCTTAAGAATCCTAGAGAGATCAGAGGCTTACTTTTTGATCGGAAGTTAAGTCTAAAATTGAACAAACTGCAGAAAACTTGAGCAGTTCGGCAGCCTTACAAAACACTCCCCTTCAGAACTGAAGCTTTTATGTCCTTCTAAATGCTTTTGTAATGAGATAGATAGTTTCTTCCATTCAAGTAACAGTACCTGCCCTTTCACTTAGATTCGCCAAGGATGTTTTTATTCCCAAACTCTGTAGGAGTCAATAGCTGTTCAGTAACGCACGATTACTGCACTACATACAAGAGTGCTTTGTGCCTTCTAATGTAATACAGAGCAAAGAAAAGGAGAGATTTATTAACCCCTTTTGGACACTATTCCCTGAAGAGTTTGGTTAACCCTTTTGAGCTATTTTGTATGGTTTAATTTATAAATCGCAAATACCTAAACAAACAAATGACATTTTTCTAATTTAAAACATCGATGGAGGTACACAGCTGAGTTAGTGAACATATCAAGCAGTCAGTACTAAATCACAAAAAAAAAAAACCCCAAATTATCCTGTGCAACTTATTTATTATAAGAAATCATTGCTTTTAAATGGATAGAAGGCATTTCAGAATTATATGAGAGGAAGAATTCCACAGCTAATAATAATGCTTCCTAGGAGTTCGACTGCCTGACTCTACGACGTAGAACTCAAAGATTCCAGAACTCTTCATGCCTTAGCTTCATAGCTCTCCACGATCAGCAATCTTAGTCCTTTTATAGGAAAATGCTTAAACATGTGCATTCACGGGCTTAAAGTCAACCATTTGCTTGATCTGATTTGGACCCACTTCCTTCCTTTCACCAACGGCACGCAGGAAGACAGGAAAGCTAAACGGTGTTTAAAGAGCCAGTCTGTATCAGAGAAAGAAGCTGCATTTAAGATGTCGAATTCCAGGACTCCTGTAAGTCCTTCACTTCTACTTATTAAAAATGAAATAAAATTATCCTTCTCCTCCTCTTAGACACTTTACGCATTGCCTTCCCCGAGTGCAAGCCCGTAAAAGAGTGAAATACAAGGTATTCCACATGGTTTATCTGAAATGAGTGCTAAATCAATGCTGAAGTTGTCATATAATCTCGTACACCTTCAGTCTAAAGGTTCAGTCGGCAATAACGTCTCTAGGATGCCTGGGAATACAAATGGGTACTACCTAGAAGTCAATGGAGCTGCTGAACTGAAAGGGCAACCTTCAAGATGAGATCGATGTATCACGCCGTGTTGTAAAGATGATTGTTGTTGCCTTTCTGTCTGAGACAGGCCCGTATTAATCAGAAACAGCAAAACAAGCAAGCAAGCGTTTAGTAATGGCGAATCTATCGAGAGAAAAAAGTCCGCTTCTGTTTTAACGCCTCTTTTTGAGCAGCAGTAACAGAAGCGGAGACCAGGCTCACAAAAGGCGACGGATTGCACACACACACTCCCGCAAATGCTTCAAAGCGCTGAACCGTCTTTTAAGAAATTAGTATTGCAGGCAACCCAAAAGGGAAGAGGCTAAGTTGTGAATACAAAGCAGCGTTTGGAGAACGCATGCTGCTCTTAGTGCGAGCGTTGTACATCTCTCGGGTGTTGCGCGTCCTCGGCCACGGACCGTAAAACTAAATTAATACCTGTCAGAGTCAATGAGACCATCTTCTCCGCCATCGCCGAACTTTGGTTCAGGCTATGTTTTCAGTGCAGAATTGACAATGGATAAAAATACAAGAGAGCCTGTTCAGACATCTCGTGTCTGTTCCCACATTTATCAGTACTCCACTGTATGGCCTTCGGCAACTCCTACCCTCATTATGCTTTAGTTTTCCCAACATGTAAACATTTCTTCGACTGGGGAACGTGAGGCGCAACAAACCCACAAATAAGCGCAGAGGCTCAGGCAGTAACTTCCCTTTGAACTGGGTTATTTGCAGATACACTACCATATATAGTGATCAAAGGACGAGCATCTCAAATTTTCCGTGCTGAATAGGAGCCGGCTTGCACATAAAATCCCTGTTGTCCATTAAGCATCTCTTGCAGACACATTCAAGCTATGGGGTTGCTGAGTTTAACTTCCACTCCAATATTGCCCTCTCAGACTCTCGAAACACATTTGAGTCCCAGCCCTACCGTAAATAATCCACAGAACCACCTTCACCACATTGGTAGCACTGTTAACTAGACATCGCTTTCTAACTGAATAGGATAGAACACAACTTAACCAGTAGTAAAGATGCAACTACTGAAGCAAGACTCCTCCTGGCAGTATTAAACAACTGTCCTTAAAGTCATAGACCTATGTAAATATTTTTCATCTTGAAACATAGAATGTGAGCAAAAAAGAAAGCAAGGTATTACACATGCACATTTTAGGGGGTTCTTAGTAAAACTTACAAAAAATCTTTATGATCACACATACGGAAAAGTACCCAACCTTTGCTATTGGATATAGCCAAATTTACCCCATGCAAGGAAGCTGTAACACAGAGACAATAAAGAAACCACTGTGCAAATATCCCTGTCAGAAGCTGAGTAGACATTTCTGCAAACATAACACACAACCCTTCTAGTTAGACAAAAATAGTCCTCAATCAAGTACTTGGAGATCAGGAAAATTAAACGTAAACACCTGACAAAGAAAAAAAAAGAAAAATTAAACCCAAACCTACAGACTAGAGTTTACTGACTGAACAAGCAACACGGTTCCTTGACTTTCTGCTTCTTAAGGGTGTGGCCATTTGAGGAAAAAAAAGAGATTCCTTTGTTAAAATGGCTGTTGCTTTTCTCAACCTCTTGATACTTGAGTCACTTTCAGTAGGCGTGTCGCAGATAAGCTGAAGGCTGATGATTCCTGGTTTGTGTTCAAATTGTCTGACACAAGATACAACATTGGAACACGGCCTTTGAATTTAAAAAACACTTCCAAAGAATCCACAGAAAAAGGGACAGTTTAAAAGGAATGCATGCATTTAATACTGAGTTTAAAGGACTATACATTTCAGAAACATTTTGCTAAACCCGGAAGACATTTTCCCTCAGGAAATTGCGTTTTAAATCTGGAGGCCATAAGCGGATTGCCACTCGTCTTTTTTTTTCTTTTTAAGACACAGGAAAAGGAAAATGTGATGCTTACAAATTCTATGCAAATATAGTAACTGTGACCTATAGTAACACCAACTCTTTTCTAGCTGTAAGAAAGATATTGCTAAATCTTTGTAAAGATAGCCACATTCTGCTTCCCAGAACATCTTCCGTCACGTCCACCTAATCCTGACAGGCATAACCGGGAGCAGAATTTTAACCGTTAGCTTCAGTGTAGTTAGATTTACGATAGGGAAAGAACTCTCTCCCTGTTTATGGCCAAACCCATACACCAAATAAGGTCGTCTACTCTAGAGACCAAACCCCAATCGCCTAGAGAGGTAATTAATCTTGCTTGTGGTGATTACCAATTCCCTTTATATATGCTAATACCTATACGTAAGAACCTTTCAATGTATCAGTGAAGGACATGAAACGTTTTACTCATTCTCCCCTCCAGTAAAAATCATCTGTACATAATTAATGGATAAAGCCCATTTTACTATCTTTTGTTCTTCGTAAAAATCTGATAAACGCTGATAATCACATGTACTAGTTTCTGCCTGGACCCTCCAGCATCCCTTTTCCCTTCTGTTTTTTTTCTTTTTTTCTGTAGTACCAATGTGTCAAAGAGACACCAGTGCATGGGCAGCCTCAAAGAGACACGCACTTTTATTCAAATGCGCAACGTAAGAAAAAACAACTCCCCAGACACCTGCAGGAAGAATTGGAGAAGTCCTGATTTCCAGAAGTGCTGAGTACTGGCCATTCCCAGCCGGAGTCAGCTGAAGGGAGTATACCTGGAGAACCATGCAACCACCTCCCGCTTCCTGCTGTCGCTAGCTCCTGTTCCCGTTGTCTTTGCAAAAGGCACAGAAATGCAAACAAATTCAGTCAGTTACCAGCCTGGAAGTTAAATGGGTGCATTGACATGTGCAAATGGGCAACTTTTCAATTGTGATTGATCCCTCCTGCGTGTCCGTGTGTCCTCACAGGGCCTGCCCTAATGCACTGTTAACAAGCGTTCCATCATCTGATTTTAGGTTCACTGAGAAACTGGAGTAGAGATTCAGGCATGAGTCCTGACTCTACATCTTTCTATGCAAATATAACAAAATCGTTCAGGATTCAAACACTATTGCTAGCTGATTTCCTTAAATTATTTGACTCATTATCAACTTAGACGTTTTTATTGTTGTTCCAAGCTGATTTTCTGACAGTTCTTCCTTCACTAGTCTTTAAAAGTTGAAGGGACTCTCCATCTTGGGAAAGGATTTGCTTGCATCCACAAAACGAATCAATGGGAATGAATCAATGAGAACCTCCGTATTATTGTTATTGTACTATGAATAGCAACTAAACCCTTTGTGAACCACAACAGCTGAAAATGGCAGGAAGGTCTCAAACAAAGGTTGAGGTGTTCTACAAGAGCTCTGCCCTATTCAGCTGCTTTTCGCACGTGTACGTAGGCAGCACCGTTCACATGCTCTGGCATTAAAGAGCTGAGTGGACGGACAGACAGACAGACACACACACAACAGGTGCTAGTAGAAAGTTTACTGTCAAAGCAATATTTCACAAACAACATTACGGTCTGTACTAAACACGTTCAAATTCGTAATTGCCAATATCAAAAACCCCAAACGAAGCCCCTCACAGCAAGTACCCAGTTAACCGATGACAGAAATCAGCTTTGGCACTGCGGCTGTCAACTACATCAAAAATATCCGTTAGCGCTGGAAAAGATCTCCTGCCGCAGAAACACGCTTAACGTGATCAGATTTCAGCGTGGAGATACGCAGAGGGCAAGGCAGGCACAGCACACGCTCAAAACCCAGGGGTCACGTTGTGACAGAAAGAGCTAAACAATTCCAAGAGCTTTAGCTGTGCAGGCACTGAGAGAAACCTGATCTCGGATCGTTTCCTGGGCTGAGGACACACAGTCCTTCTGAACAAGAGGCTTTCGGCAGATTTGGTCCGGAAGAACATCTCTTCTGGTTTTTAATCTCTCCCGGTACACGTAAGCCCAATTACGCAGAGCCCTGGGAGAGCAGGAGTCCTTTGCTGCAAGAAGAGCTCCGCGGCAGCTGCCAGCATCCTCTTCCCTCACCCACCCATTCAGCACAGCGCAAGACGGCAGCTGCAAGCAGCCAGCGCTCGCTCCTCTTCTGTCACAGGAGAAAGCGGAGCCCGTCCTGCAGAAACGTACTGGCCTACAGCATCGCTCTGAGCCGTCTAAGCAGAGGAACAAAGCGCTCCAACTCGGCGACAAACAGCCTCTCACAGAGAGCGGAAACGGGCTGAGAACAACAGCGTGAGCTTCTGAGATGGCGCCAGCTCGTGCAGCAGAGGAAAAAAGACAAAAAGTCATCCTTCCCGAGGAGAAGACGTGAGAATAAAGGATAGATTGCGGAAAAGGGGCCCTAAATGGGATGGGCTGAGGCATGACTCGAATGTGAGGAAGCAACGTGGTTATAGTGCTGCTTATCGACGCTAACGTAAAGGGCACGTGAAGCATAAACTGAGGAAAAAGGGGTTTCCTCTGCATAGTGCTTACTGGTGTTACTGAGAAACCGACGCCCAGCCGTGTACTAACGGTTCGCTCTGAGGAGAGCAACTGTTTTCCAAAGTAAAAGAATTGGCCTCTGAAAGGCTCTGCTCATAGATACTCTTTATTTTCAAACTTCTTTTGATGTGTGTGTTTTCTAACGAGCAATTCAATCTCGATTCAAGATCCCGAATTTCTATATTGTTCTAACATAGGAATTACTATTACAAAATGAATCCTTGTATTACAAGGTCACCGTACAGATAAGAATACACATCTGCTAATTTTGCACAGCCAATGCCACTGGTAAAAAAAAAAAAAAAAAAAATCTGCTCCGACAGCAGACTAAAGCACCTACTCATTTTTTCATTGTCTCATAATATATTCCTTCCATGCAGAAAGGAGCTCAGAAATTCGTCTTGATTCTGATCTGACATTTGAATCATGTGTTTTTGCACTAATTAAATCTGCCTGTGTATCAATGACTTCATCGCACTGCCACACTACCCCTGTGCGCTGATGACACATTTCTTATTCATGCGTTTTTTTCATCTCACTTAATCTGTTCTAATCATAGCCTCTCTTTGAGCATATAGTTAACAGTCTTCTCGTCTTGATGCTACTTTCAAGAGTATTTAAGCTGGCCAAGTAGCGTAATTTTGGTTCTTGGTTACTCATTACAATTATTACTCCATAACTCCTTCCATTTAATTCGCTTTCACCTTTAATACCGTTTGTGTTAAGGACCCGTTCTAGTCAGGCAATCCTTAAAAGATCAATGCACAAGATGAGTTCAGCTGATGCTATTCTTTAGTATTCTGCAGTCAAGCTACTCACTGTCATCTGGGGTAGGTTTCACTGCCGATATCTAAAACAGTCACAATGAGTGGAGGGTTTGGAGACAATTAGAACCATCTCATTGGAAGTCTCTTTACTGCTCTGATAACGCTAGCATTATGGTATGTTGTTCTGGCAGCCGTTAAATAAAAAACCCAAAAGAAAATTAAAGCCTTCCATCAAATTTGGATGGCTTTAGGCACACCTTAAAAATCAAAAGCGATGGCGTTCTGATAAGCAATAACTTACATTTCACACTCACACCCACTCTTGATAGCCAAAGCAGAGAATCTTGACTCTAATCTCATTTATATGCAAAAGAGCACTATACATTCGAGAAGGGCTTTCGGTAAAATGGATCCAAAGTACTGCACGGTTTCCAAGGATGTTGGTTTGGTTTATTGCCACCTATTCCCAATGCTCTATGCAACCTGAATAACTGACGTAGATTTGTGCGTGTGTATAATATATGCTTATCGATGCAGAATTAATAATGGAGTGCTGACATTTCAGTGACATGGTCTTGCTTTTCCATCAGTATACATTTCTGCTACATACGCACATGAAAGTATATTCACAAAAAATAATTGAAATACAGGACCATTTTTAAAAGCGTAATTTTATATCTTTTCTATGCTTACCTTTATCCCCATTAGCAATCTCAGTCTGTGCCTCGTGACTTGTAAACCAAGTCTCGTGACATGCCTAACCAACCTAGCCTTGTTGGGACAAATCTGGGTACTAGATCAATTCCTAAGGCAGCCAGACACTCTTTGGGCTGTACGTATCTTCTTCCCCTGCTTTAACAAAATACCCCAACTCACACCAGGTTATATCTTAGTCGGCACATAAAATCACCATCTGCAGCAGGTCTGCTGCACACTACACGGCACATGCTAACACGCCAGGAAGATACACCGTTGTCATCCGTTAGGTTTGCTCTGAAGAATACATGGAAATACATGTATTTACAAGCACGCATTCGTAGCAGAACTGCTGAAAGGAAGCGTTGAGTTCAGCACAGGTCCCTCCATCAGAAATGATACCACTTGGAACACACCACAAAACCAGCTCCTCCTGGTCTCCTCTCAGAAGAGGGACCAACTGAAGAGGTAAGAGGCAGTGTGAGAAATACAAGGGGAAAAAATTAGCATTTTCAGAGAGACCTTTTTTTCTCTAGAAGTATCAGACATAAAAAGAAAAATGGATTAACTGTCATCAGTACTGTAAACATAAAAGGGTAAGAGATACAGCCCTATGAAAGGTAAGATGTTAGGAGAGTATGTGCTTGGGCTACTTAAACAGCACTTCTAAAGCATAGTTATCAATCACAAAAAATTAACATTCAAAGCTAAAAGGTTTCTATCTAATATTGTTCTTAATAATGTCTAAAATTGTCTAAGAGCAATTTCACGGAAGAAAAAATAATCCATTTTCTCGGTTTATTTTGTGCACTTTGTGGTACGATGTGCTTAGCTCTTCTCCACGTGTAGTCACTTTGGCACCAGTCCCATGAAACTGAAGTTATTTAGTTAAAAGGAGGCGAAGGGATGATGCAGTTTACAGAGGCACCAAGGTGCAGGTACCTTCAGAGAGAACATACGGTAACTAAGGGGCCATGCTGGGCCATGGGAAAATGACTGCACATTTAGAGTGGGAAGTACTGGTAGGTTTTGAACCATGAGAGCAGAAACATCCTGGAACTGCCCTGCGTTTGGAGTATGAAAAGGAAAACCTCGCCTGCTTTAAAGATGGAATTACTCCCGTGTGTCAAAAGCAGAACGCCGTACCTGCAGCAGTACACGAGATCTGAACCTGTTTGAGAGCTTTGTGTTTCAAGGCATTGGCACGGTCAGATCCGCGCCTTTGCACAGAGCACAGCGTTAGGAGCGCTGAACGTCCCAGGGGAGCCGAGCCGATCAAAACCTTGAACTTCCCTTTTTGTGGCTAAACACAGACTTTGCCACAAGATGTATTGTGCCCCGAAATGAACGGGAATGAACTTTAAGCTATACAGCTGCACAAAACGCGTGACTGTGTCAACTGCCGATTGCCTACGCGCAACAAAACAGCCCGCCTTGTTAACTGGGCATCAGCCAGCCTGCCCAGAGCCTGCTGCTACAGCGGCAAGAACCCACGCTACCTGAGAGCCAAAGTTCCCGTGGGGATCCTTCCAAACGCTTGCACAGTTTGCGCGGAGGAGCTGGGGATAAAGTCAGGGTTCCCAGGACTTTCTGGGAATTCCTGCATTTCGGCAGGATGAGGCTGCACAAATGCACGATCCCTGGCCCTTGCGGCCCAGACTGCAGATCTGCTTCAGCACCGCAGCTCCAGGAATCCTAGCAGCTTGCCAGGCGGGCTTGTTAGAAAGCGCGCTGGTTTCCAATAGATGCTTGCCTGGCAAATGCAATTCAGCCCCGACCACAGACAGCAGAAAAATGTTCCAATTTCAGCTAGTCAGCATGTTTTGAAGAAACACTGATCATTCCCGAATGCATGACTATCTGCAGCTTATTTCAACTGAACAGTAAATTGCTCTAAGAATATTTTTAAATTTTACGGTAAATGCAAAACAAATATTAAGCATAAAAAGAGAACTAGAAGATGATACGCAGGTGCCTGGAATAGAGACTGATACATGCAGCCTCATCTCTAACACCACTGACGCTTCACCCACAATTTCTACAATCATAGAACGCCCTGGTTATACATTTGTCTACCTTGTAACTTAGAAAGGTTTGCTTAGCACTGTGCACTCTTGAGTAAAAACTGTTACTAATTAAGATAATTGAGTAATTAGAATTTAATATGGGATTTGGTACTCTGTATATTTGGGTTTGCTTGGCAATAAATTTGTCAAATATGTAAAATTAATAAATTCTGAATCATGTATATATCTCTAATTTCAAGTAAATTACTTGCAAATACAATTCATCATCATGGCTTGGCTTCGCGGACGAAGATTTGGGAAGGGCTTTAAACGTGAGTACACCCTTCAAGCCTGCGCGGTGGATTTTTTTAGGTGAGGCGCAGCGTGCGCGAGACTGGCCCCGCAAATACAATTATTGCTTCTGTTAAAGTACAGGAATTGATTTTAATGGAAGATTTTTGAATGCTGATCTTTAATCTGTCCTGATCCTTTTGTCCAAACCTATCATAACTTGCTTTTATCCTCAACCGTAGCTTTCTTTGGTTTTTATCAATGACCAATATAACCTGTTTCTAATTTAATACGGCAAAACCAAAAACTTCGGCAGAGTCAGATGCAGGGACTTACAACACACCCAGCACCTCACTCCAGTGTAAGGCTGAGCGTCTAAAGAATGTTTAAAGGGGATTCTGCAGGTGATCTGGTACGCGAGATCAGAGAATATACTCACACATCACTTCTGGGATTAAAATCTTTTGGCAGACGCATCTGGCCACACAGAGACAATTCCAGGCACGTGGTCTATTCCAGACCAAGCAGTCCTTTCCAACAGTGCAAGCTTTTATCTCCCAGTCCTCTCCGATTTTTAACTGATGTTGCTTAAATCCATATAGATGTGCATTTTCAGAAAGGTATTAGCAAATCATTTATCTCAATATTGTGTGTAATGGAATACATGATAGCATATTAATATATGCAATTCTCTGCTAAAATTCATTATTTACACAATTAATCACTCAGGTAGCACAGTTTCTTCATTTTGTTCATTCAATTTAGTTCCTAAATTAAGTTACTTTAATGAACGAGTTAGACATAAACAAAGCATTTTGATTTATACTTTCCATAGCAGCTGTCTTCATTTCTACTTTTAAAAAGAGCAAAGACTAACTGAAGCAAGTTAGGCACAGCTCCGTCATAATTTTTCTAAGGCTCAAACTGGTGAGCAAATTAGCTACCTGTTGAAAACCTCAGGAGAGAGTGGCCACAAAATAAGGGACCCAGGATGAATGTGTAAGAAGTCACAAAGGAAACCCCGAGACACGCAGCGTGAGATGGAGCCGCCGGTGAAGCCCAGTGCCTGCTGCTCGGGACTCTGCTCGAGAAGTGACTAGCAACAAGGGGGTTTGGAACGCAGTCAATAAAACGCAACACGCTAGCTTGTCACGGGCCCGTGGAGGCATCTGCCCAAGCACCCGCGCTTGGGAGCTCGAGCCTCACTCCAGACTCATACCAAAGCTGGCCTCCAGGCAATCACAGGAACAGAACACTAAACAAGGGAAAGGCAGAAAGCAGAAAGTCTCAGCCAAAATCTAAATGAAAATGGCAAGGAAGGGACACAAGAGAATTCCGGGCAAAACATCCACCAAATGCCACTGAATACAGCACAGAGAAAAGTGGCAGCCTTGGCTGTCGGGGTCCTCCATAGACTAGTCTGGTCCCAGCCTCCGTATTTTCCTCCACCAGGTACCTTTTAAATAATTTAATGAAACTAAAATTTACCCGGGAAGAAAATTCACTGTTCAACTTCTACAGCGAAGGCCTTTCCACGATCACACTTCTGAGCTATTTTGATTGCAGAGGAGCCAGATCAATAACACCAACAGTTTTAATCGCTACGAAGCAACAGGATTCGACCAAGGGCAAGAGGTAGTATTTGTGTTACAAAATAAGCTAAGCGGGGAAGTTCTCCAAAAACATTTAACCTAAGGAAGAGCAAAAATCTGGATTTAGGAGAAAAGGAAAAAAAAATCAAAGCCTATCTGAAAAGCGTAGAAGAAAGCCTTTTGTGCCTGAAGTGCCAGCAGTATTTGCCAGTAGCAGTTCTGAAGTGTGCATGCCTGGAAAGATCTTTAGTAAGGCATTGTTTCCTCATTTCCTAATATTTTGCCCACCTAGGTCAGCACTGATGATTTCAATTCTAGTCAGAGACAGCACAGCCTACAAGCAGGTACTGCGTGGGAACGCCGCGTTCGTTAAGCTCTATGAGAAGTCACCCATTAGGTAAACAACCACCACCTTCGCCACAGTTTTTAAGGGAGATGAGGATAACACGTCCAGGGTGAATGTGCTGGGCAGAAAGGGAGCCAGACTGTTGGTTTTAGTGATTCTTTTCTGCACACATCATGAATGTCACTCGTTTACTCTCACAGAAAGTATTAACCGACTCCTCCAGTGGTTAGCTCTCGGCTCCCAGGAAAACAAAAGATCTTTCGGCATTCCGTACTACAGTTATTAGGTTATTAGGAGTAACAACTGCAGCATTGTCATTCACGGGCATTTAAAAGAAATGTCTAGAAGAATAGTGTTACTTCTTGTGCTTGCGTGTCGAACAGTAAAGGCATACGGACACAAATTCATCGTGGTCTGGAGAGTTTTGTATTTCAGCGCTACGGTGTAGACTCCTCACCATAGAGACCATGTGCAAGCAAGCTTCAGGTCCAGGCTGAGGCTTGGATTTCAAATGAGAACGTATTTTGGTAGTGTTTTCATCAGCGAACTCTTCAACTTTATATACAAACTTAAACATATGCCAGAAAGAACATATCACAAATCTTTCTCTCCGACACTACTTTAGTTTTGGAGATCTGTCAGATATTAATCACCCCTTTTTTTTCCCTCTCATTCTTTAGGCAAAGCAAGAGAATAATCAAATGACATACGAATACAAATGTATACACTTCTATTCAATCCAAAGCAAGAACAGGAGACCGAATGGGTCATAAATAATTTTACCTGTTCCATATTCCATGAAGTTAAATCTGAGTAGCTCAGAATGAGCTGGCTGCAGCTGCCTCTGATGAAACCGCAATATATTTGGTAATTTAGGTCAAAATATCTTCAGGCACAGATTAAATCCAAACACAGGGACATAGATCATTTAAGTTTGTCTTTAATCTTCCATACTGCTTCCATGCCTCCGTAATATTGCAGTGAAAGAATCTGGAGCCTCTCTGTATAATACCTGCGGAAGACCTTGAGGAAGCCACAATAATAGGAAATTTTATGCCTCAATATTAACTATAAATCAATGCACACAAGAGAGAGACATTTTCCAGTAATAAGTGGGCACAAAAGCATGACTTCAGCAGGAACCAAATGAAGAGGATGAAAGTTATAATGGTGCTTCATAATCAACACAGCTGTGCAATAATTTGATTTTCATTATCCTGATGCTATTTAGACATGCCCTGCATATTGAGCATCGAGCACAGTACCTAATTATTGATTAGTTATAAACCATTTGTGTTTTATGCTTATTTCATCTGGCAATAATTATCATACATTTGCACTAATTAATTCATCATCTTTTATTACTGGAGCTGAAAGGTAACTAGCACTAAACCCCAGAAAGGGCATTCAGAAGAAAAGTTGGAGGCCCTGTAAAGCAATAGCATTGTAGACCATGTAATACTACAATAATGGTCTTTGCTTGGTTTTTATTTTTATAAAATAAATAGGGCCAAATCATTTTCTAGCTAAAATTTACTTGAAATTACTAGTTAATTGCTCCCTAAAGCATGCTGAAGTGAAATTCAGCAAATACACTGATGATGAGATGGAGCGTGACCTATCATTCAGTGTTACTGTTAATTTTTTTTTCCACGAAGATCTGCAAAACTATTGGTCATTTTGGAATACATTCTAGAAAATGTGCAGAATATTGTCTGGCTTTGGGAGCAGAAGCTCTTACACTACGCATCTCGTACTACAGTGTATTGAAAACTATACAAAATTAAGCAGTATAACATTTTGCGAACTGAAGTTTGTTCCCTAAATAGAAATAAGAAAGCTTGATGGATGGCTTCATCGGCGAGTAACACAATTACTGCGCAGCACTGCTATAAAAACACTGCGCGACGCTGCGTGCTGCAGGCAGCCCTAAGCCAGAGCCAGGCACCAGAGCAGTGGACACGCTCCAGCACGGCATCGCCACTGAGCCTCGTCAAGAGACACACCACACTGAACGGCAATACTAATGGGGTTCTACTTGCAAAACCTGTGCTCCTAACTCAGTGGTGCTGCGATGTGGTGTCGTACAAAGTGGCCTGCAGCTGTGCTGAAGATGCACAATGCTGTCGCACCTTGTGAATGCATCTGAAAGGGATTGAACGGGCAGCAATAAAAAAAAAAATTCAGAAAGTACACAGACGTATTTGAACTTTTCCCCTTTGACTACATATATAATACGATGGAAAAACACATGCAAAGAGCCACCTGCTCTTCCAGCAGCGTAGATGACCATGCCTTACTCCAGTAAATCGTACTTACCTTGTTAGGCGCGAGAGATGCACACCGGCTTGGAAGCCCCTGCTTTACTGAAGTGAGGGAAGGGCAGTTTCAGACCACTGAGCCTGGGGGCTTTACGAGCGACCAGTAAGAACTTGTGGTGGTGAGAAAAAGTGAACAAACAAGTTTCACTTCATCAAACTTGCATGGCCCTAGCAAACGTTCTCCTGCCTTTATATCAACTTTATTCTCCGCACATCTGTCAGGCAGATTGTGGTGTTCTTAAGCACAGGAAAGCAAATAAATTACAAGAATTTTGTATAAAACCTTAACACTCCACAAACAGCAAGCAATTCTTTTCATGCTTAAATTTGATCTTTAGGGAGCAATAGGATAAACTCTCACAGAACAGCCTGATACCAACAAACAGAGCCCTTGAATAAATGGAATTTTGGAGATAAGACTGACAGAAAAGCCAAAAATCATACAGCAAAATGCTACTGAATAAATATCTAAACACTTGATATATCCTCGGAGCAATACACATCACAACAATTTGCACTTTCCTGTTCTGTTTTGATTTTGGCAGCTTCTCCTGATTTAAACGCGTTCCAAAGATTGTTTTAAGTGCTAGGGTTTGGTTGGATAATTTCGTATTTAGGATATTCGAAGGTATACTTACGGTACCTCACTTACTGTGGGTGATGAAATACTAGTATTTTAGGCACAGGCAAACACGGCAGTGATGAATAGATTGCTTCGGTAAAACAAGAAATGCGACTTAGTGGTTTTAGCCCTCATGATGTGAAGGATGCTGCACATCTTTTACATGCATCCACCTCCCTTCCTGCCGTTTGTCTCCCTATCAAATTATCGCTGACAAAAATCTTCATCTAACACTTGACACCCATTCATGTTCCACTGACTTCTCACTCTCCTTCCAGGCAGATCCCCACTAATGATTCCTCCTACAAAACTGCTGACACTCCAGGTATTAAAATGGTTTCAACCCCGCGCCAAGATTTTGGCAGGGCCGGCACTGGTTTCACGTTTCCCCGGCCAGCGTACGCTCCAGCAGTGCACATGAAGGTAACGACTGGCCCGAATGAGGCCCAGGTGTGATAACCCAGCTACTGTCTTTGGTGTCAGCGAACGGCTGAATCACGTACTTGCTTTGGAAGTCTGGTTAGCATATTGGAGAAATGGGAGTGCTGCTGTTTCCAGTGACTCTTTCTTCTCACTGGTACAAAAAGAGCATACGGACACCTTCATTCTTCCCTTCATTCATTGCTGATTTGCACACTGGGAACTACCCTAGCAGCACACGAAATGTCATTCACTAAAAGAGGTACTCAGAGGTTCCTCTTTCCAAGCTCTTTGTTTACGTAGATTTCCTTCTTAGCTATTTTTGTATCCTGGAGGAGGCCTGCTTCACTCCATCGTAAGGACGTAACCGGAACATTCCGGGCAGAATAACTCTGTTTCCCCTATTTGCAGACGTTCAGGTTCTGTAGCCAGACTCGATATCTAGTGTAACATTAAATACTTCCTTATAATGTATACGTGTGCCAGAAAACACCAACACAATTCCGCAAAACATCTGAAAAAAGAGTTTTGCAAATTTTTCACCAGTCTCCTCAGAGCCGGTGTTTTCCATCTATTTTTCACCACACTAGAAAGAGCCCGTGGGTCACATCCCCTGCTACTCAGACACGATCACCCTGTTGTAGAGGGTTAATGACGACCAAAGCACATTTTGGAATGACTGATAAATCCTTCATGGGATTATACTCAGGAAGTTGATTCTCAGTAGCAGAAAGACAGGAGGACGCACACCTGGTATTAGTCGGGCAAAGCTAAAATACAGACAACCGTTACCGATTATTTTTCAACAGACACCCCAACAATAGCTAAAGGATAATTAGATTTAAGAGTAATTCTTTTTTGCCTCAGAACTCTGCCCCCCCGAAGCTGCCTTGCGCTAAATGCACGCGTAAAACCGCAGTGGAAAACACCTGGAGGTGTACGACACGAGAAAGCAGCACCCTAACGGGAGGCGCATCGCGTTATTGCCTTCATTTTTACACCTGAGCACAGCAGTAGAAAGTAGATTAATGCATAATCAAACACGAAGTTTCTGGCAGTTCCTCCCCAAAAGGGAGTCTAAGGGAGCTGCCAGTACCAGCCGTTTCACACACAACTGAGAGCTAACGCGCAGCATCCTCTAAACTAACTCTCACCTCGCTGTCTTGCTCTGTGAAAAACACACCGGACCTGACTGCCTGGAGAGGCTGAATTACATTTCCAGCTGACCCTCCTGCAACCCTGATTTCTCGCGCTAGAGTCCCTGACACTATATACAAATCTAATAAGCAAAATGTTTCGAAGCGGCGATTTGTTTGTTTTATAGTTTACTTAGGGAAAATCAAACGGGAAGCTGGCGACAGACTGTAAATTGAGTCACAATTTCTAAGCCATTACTAAAAAATCAATAACAGCTAACGACTTGTTTGATGGCTACACGTCAAGAGGAAAAGTCCAACGAGTTGAATGCTGTAACAGATTGGTGTTAACTATATTAGCAAATATTTTTGCTGTTGAAAACTATAATTACCAAGTGAAGTAAACAATAATCTGTTTTCAAAAGACAAACAGTACGGGTGACCTAAGGCAGGGTGAGAGACAGGGAATGTGTCCAGTCTTAGAAATGAAATATAAATGTGATACAATGCAGTTAAAATTTGTTGCTCTGCAGTAGGGAGTTTCTCTCTATACCTACCAAATAAATGGAAAGCATGATTGCCCTAGTTTAAAAAAAAACCCAAAAACCTAACTTCAAATACCTTCTCACCTTCCTTCCCCCGGTTGATAATACACAACATATCATTGGTTTTAACTGGTACAAACTAACTCATCCTGCAGAAAATCCCCCAGTGGTGGTTGTCACAAGGAATGTGCATTACAATTGTTTATGGAGAACGTTTACCTCTGGGATAATCTGGAACAGTGTTTCAACATGCCAGACCTCGACGAAGCCCACGCTTTGCCACCATCTCCTGCGTGTCTCTACACCAAACAAAATATGTCCACGTAAACGTAGGCTGCGAAGATAACTCGGGCACTCCTCGCTCAGCATTGTTTCTTCGACTGCGCGTGAAGAAAGGTGCAATCAGTAACTAAAACCGTGTAAAGTTGTCCAGAACACTTGTTAACAGATGCTAACATTATTCCATTGCCAGGAACAGATCATACAAAGCGCAGACAAGGATTTCTGGAACCTCACTGTGTTGCTGAGTCACTGACTCTGGTTCCAGGCTCTTTTCACACACACAGCCGATGGGAAACGTGATAATGCAGCACCCATGGCACAAGGATGTGGCCAGCTCTAACACTGCCTCTCCGCTGCTTTCCTCACAACAGTCAACTTCTTTTGCTCCCCTTTTCCCCGGGTAACTACGCGCAGGGTCCTTTGTGTGCGTGTTCTCAGAACTTGTCCGTCAATCAAAGCGATTCAGTAGGATGTTGGAGAAAGTCTTCACCATCTCCTCACCCAGAGATTAAACGCAGAAGAGCTCCGGAGCAAACTAGTCACACCGTTGTCCTGAGACACCGGGCAGTGCTGCCCAGCACCAACCCAGCCTGTCCTTTTGCCTTCAAAGAGGTGAGTACGGATTTATTTTAAAGCAACTGCAACCAGGCAGGCCTTGAGGTTCGTTGGCGACTAAGAAACAATCATGCAGTGTGTGCCCAGCACCACAGTATTTAAGAAGAGGGAACGAGAGGGTTGGTATTTTACTACAGCTGCAAAGTCAAGCCCACTATAAATAGCTCTGTCAAATAAATTGTTATTAGAAAAGTACTATACTCAAGGAGGAACCGGATACCCGTTATCCTGCTCGTAAGCCTGAATTTTTAAAATGTAATTTCATGAAACCTCAAAACATTTTTCAGAGTGAAGCTCTGTAAAGGGAAAGGCGTTGCGGAAGTCACTTTGAGATCAGTCAGCACGCTCGCGGTGATTGCCTCCACTGCCATGCCACCTTCCCCCTGACGGTCTGCGGGGCTAAACGTAGGCTAAACCACCCACTCTCCAAAGCTGGCTTGCTATTACAGAGTTAAAGAGAAGAGTCATCTCTAATTACACATAAACTCGATCATTCTACACTCCATGAGGGATTATGAAATAATCCCTTCTCTCTTCCTTGGCCTCAAGAGGGGAAAAAGAAAACCCCCAAAATTGGCGAATTCCATCACCGCGCACAAAGGCTGTTCTGGCAGATGTGGAGCGCTCCCAGGACCACAGTAGCCGCAGGATGTACACGGTGGGTGGCAGGACCCGGCTGCGCAGACAGAAGAGAATTACCGGCAGCTTTGTGAGTGCCCTTTCCGGCCCCGTTCTCTGCTGGAAGGTCCGTAGATAGGCTGCAGGGGACAAGAGAGCTACGCGCTGAGGTGCTTAGTGCCTGTAATGAATGATGAAGACTAGAACCCAGGTTAACTTGGTTAATATGACAAAAAGTAGTTCTCCAGTTTTCTAACTGCAGGACAATGCTCTGGAAAATATTGAAGAAACGTCCAGTTTAGCATCTTTGGGATCAGAACCTGGAGGCTTCCTCTTCCTTTAAGAGATCCGGTTTTAGCCATTTTAAATACAGGGTTCCAAAAACAATGAGATTTTTTTTTATTATCCTCATAAAATAGTTCTTTTTTTCTTTGACAAGGTAGTTTTATGAAAATACAAATGGTATTGTAATATCATCAGATTACGTGTTTCAACATAATAGTTTAGTGAATTTACCTTATCTAGACGAAAACAAAAAGTTAAATATTTCTGTTGTGGCGGGATGAAAGGAACTTGTTATCCTTCTAGAAAAGTATTATTCCAAGAGCAATTAATTATTACTTTAAGTAAAGATTTAACCAAATTTAAGTTAAAAAAACCCTTTTTATTTAGTATTTCTTTTGTAGCATCCACTTTTGGGGTTTTTTCCTTAGATTTAGCTGGTCATTTAAGCTTAAAAAAAGCTTGTTTTGTGCAACTTTTATGAACTGAAAAACATTCTTAATTCACATAACCCATTCCATACTATGTGAAAGCACAGTTGTTGACTGTGCCGTTGCAAGTTTATTATCCTGTTAAAAGTTGGTGTGGTCATTGCTCCTGGGCCATTGCTTTTTAAACCTAATACAGGCCACTGGTGTAATTAACTGTGTGCAATTCAAAGAAGCCCAAGAGAACTCTTAAAGCTTCAGGATTATGGGCATAAGTTTGTCAACAAACTAGAATTAAGTAATGTGATATATCTGGGAGAAAAAATATTTATATGCAGTAAGATAGCAGAAAGAGGATGGATTCTTCTCACGGGTAGCCTGTAGGTAAGGTAAACCCAAGAGGATATACAGTACATCTTGAGGGCCAGATTATTTTGAAGATGTTACTGCAGAAAAAGGAAAATGTTAAAAATTAGTACAACTCAATTTTACTATCCGTCTCCAGCTGCCCTTGCCACGGCCTCATTGGCACTAGTAGAACCTCACCCAGCTCATCAGAAGAGGAAAACATGCAGCATTAGTCCCAAGAATTGCTGAGAACGGACGGTGTTCCCATGCCTGTCTTCACATACAGATTCACTGGGTGGTCTCAGCTCGACTGCGAGACTCCTCAAAATTAAATACTGAAAATATTCTAAGCAAGAATTCATCTAGTCAGATCTAATACACAAATACATAATGAAAAGTACACATCCTCGGCAAGGATTTTGTCTCCCTTAGCAATTTGCCGGTGCCTGAAAGGCCCGTGGAAGGTATTCAGCCTAACGGCTGGTCACACGAGCAGACAGCCATCCTACCATTGGCTAACCAAGGAAAAAGGCTTTGCAAGTCTAACTCCAACTTAAAGTTCATTTGCCAGGAGCAAAACACAAAGGCAGGCAGACAAATGGTTCTTCCAGCAAAAACTCAGCTGCAGTCACACGTCCTTTGCAGCTCAGACGGCTAACTTAGGTGTAAAGTACAAACCATCACGGTTTTACCTTACTCCAACTAATTCAGGTTGCCGTCTTTTTCCCGCCACAGCTCGGAGCCAGCAGAACACTTTATTCCACAGACAAGCAGTGTAGACCTGCTCCCCTCTGTCCCTCGTCACTGCAGTGAGCAGACTGCCGAGCATCTGGGAAGGTGAACGCTTTCTGCCAGCTCCAGTTCCACAGTCTCATTTCCTGGTGGGGCACGTTTAAGACGACAGGATCGCCGACACTAATAAATACTCTGAATCAGGCATCCAAACTCTGGGCTTTTGCCGTCGCTTAAATACAATAAAGTACGTGCTTCTGTGAGTCTTTTTACAACAGTACAAGGATTTTACGTCTTCCTCCTCCTCTGCAGGGCCAGGCATGAGTACAGAACATCTAAATGGGAATGCATGAATCTCTTGTAAGATTCGAGAACAGTAGCACAGCTCTCTTCCGCACGTCCCCGGCACCAAGAATTACAGTGGTTTTAGCATCACTGGCAATGGTTACGTCTCTGTTGCAGGAGGAACTGTTTAAATAACACTGCACAAAAGAGATTGTCATTCAGAATCTGTGAATAACTCCACTTATGGAGAGAGGGGTTGGCACCCACGAGTTAGATGAGCACGTACAGAGTCGTAATAAGGGCAAGTGTAGCGTGACATCCCAGCACAGCGCAGGACTTTGTCCTTGAATTGTAAGAGCCTGTTCCTGAGTGGATTGCTTCCTGGAGACACTGACAAGGAGGTCAACCAAGTCCACTTACTATTCTAAAACATGTCCTTACAAATACATTTACGCTGGCAGGTTCAGCCTCGCTGAATCCCATGCTTGAATCAAATTAAGTCATTTCCAACGTAAGCAGCCATTATCAGGAGTACGTCTGCTTTCTGCTCAGTCTAGCCCCACATTACAGCTGACAGGCATTCAGCGAGGGTTTAATCAAGGACTGCTTATTAAACTGCAGGTTTGTGCTGTTTCCAGAGAAAATACAAAAATAGAAACATACTCTAGCTGTCAGTCAAGATGATTATTTTAATGCTGCCACTCTTAGTTTAAAAAGTTCGAAGCAGCTGAGTTTAAAGACGTACACCCTGTGCATATTCACTATGTACCTGTACCTTATTAACCTTTGCATTTCACTAAGTTCGGTCTAAACCTCTGTGCTCCATGACACCGTCAGTAATCTTGTCCATCGAGTACTCCACCCTGCTGATTATTCTTGTTAACAGAGAAAGGTGGGGGTGCTTTGTCCCCTTTGGGTTTTTTCCTAAGCGTTTCTTAAAAGTAAATGAACTAATTTGGAACCTCACAAGTCGATGTATCAGGAATAGCTGAGCTCCACACTTTGCTTTTTGACTTTGCAGGGAGAAGAGAGAATATTCGTCACTAGAATTAACAAGCAAGAGGTGGAAGACTGGACTGAGGGGAAAAGTAGAAGCTCTGGCGTAGACAGCCGGTAGATGATAGCAGACAAGTCAACTGATGCGAATTAACTTGCTTCCTTTTTTCTGCTTCCACCACAAAAAAGGTCAAGATACACTCATGACTGAGCCATAACTTGTTCTGAGCTTTGCACCTGAGTAACTGTCATGATCTGCTGTCCCACCTACCCACCAGGCAGAGTGCAAGGCTGCAGATGACGCCTCTGGGCGAGACGATCTGCACTTCAGTGGATACAGACTCCGTGTACCTGAATATTCCATATGGGCAGCGGCGTGGAAGAACAGTCACCAAATCACAGGATTTTGAAAAGCAAAGAAAAAACAAAAGAAAAAAAAAATCCAATTTTAGAGCTAACTGGGGAGAGGAGAGTTTACGCTGTATGCTTAACACTAAATGACATTTACCATATGCCCAAATTAATCTCCAAGGAAAACAGTGATGGTCAGCTATTTTCCAATAACATCATTTTTAATTGAATAATTCATTTAATAGAGGAAATTTTGATGACATTTTTATTGAAAATTGTTCCTTGGATCCAGAATGGACTGTCTGGTTAAACAAGAAGAAATACCAAATCGAAAACAAGAAGGAGATCAGTTCTGAGAGGAATCTTAACAGATGGAGAAGGCCTAGCGTCAGGACTATATTCGGTCCTGCTTAACCTCCGGACTTGAACTCCAGCTTCTTAGAGCAGATGAGTGGAGCTGGCTAGAGAGAGAAATCCTCTGTGGCGCCATGTTCAGCCAGCTACGAAACGGCTCTGGCAAGATCAATGCTGCCTACCTCACGGTGTAAGTAACCTCCTGGTCCCGAGCATTCCTGTCTTGGGGTCACTTTTTTAATGGAAAATTTGGAGTCAGGTTCACCCCTATACAGATCAGGAGAACTTTTTAAATCTCAGAAATGTTCACGGAACAGGAAAATCATTCAGCTCCATCTTTAGTAAGAAAGATTTTTTTATTTGATCACAAATGCTTATATGAAGCAAATGCAAAGATAAATTCCAGCTTTATTATGGGTAAAAACTGTAGCTGGGGCCTAAAGTCTGATCCGCAGTTCTGTTCGTATTGGATGAAAATATTTTAAATTATAATCTGGAATACTAATTAAAGGCCAACAACATTTTCTGATTATAAAAAAAACCCCAAACAAACAACTTGGATTGATCAAAACTAGCCTAAATAAGTAGTAAAATATTCTAAGAGAAAGCAAATTTAAACTTGACTGAAGAAAAAAAAAAAAGGCATAATATAATTCATATTGGGCAAGTGTCTTGTTCACTCTCAGATTGGCATATCTAAACATCACTCAAGACGCTGCTCCGAAAACATCCATATATTCGTCATGCAGCAGGGCTAAATAGAAAACAGAAGTATTGGAGGAGCACTGTTATAGACATCTCTCTGAATACTTTGCTTGCTTACTTTATCTGAGCTCCAGTACATCGAACACAAATGGGAAAACAGCCTAATAAAGGACAAACAGGAGAAGCCACAGGGCCAGCTGGCATGAAGTGGGGGCAAACCTCAGGTTATGTGACAACTGCGAAGAAATAACGGGGGAATACGTCTTGATATATGTTCAGAAACCCATATACTTTTACTCCAATCTGCAAGTATGGAATTACTGCACAATTCAACACAAAGAATAAAGAAGTTTGAAATGATTCGTTGCTCTATTGAAGCTAAAATCATCGTTCATTCAACCTGTCACCCCGCAGCGAATAACAGAACAGTACTGAGCCTTTTGGCCTGTGCATCCTTACAAGAACCAAAACCGTGAAAGAACAAGAACTGCTAATTCATAAACCCACCCTTTTCTGAAAACGATGTTTTCCTGGTGACCAAAGAACTGCGACAAGGGGCAAATACCAAAATAAATATTCTTCCTTCTTCATCAGTTAAAGTGTACGAGAGTGCAGATTAAAACTTTTTGCACTTCTTCACAAAACCAGATGTTCACCAATTACTTCCTCTTCTGCTGCTGGAAAACCTGCTCCTCTGGTCTTGCCATTCTGCCCTTTGCACGTAAAGACATCACTACTGTTCTCGTATCCACTCATTTCTTATCAGGTGTCCGGTATGTCCAGGTAGGTGCTGAAAATTGAACTGCCAGGTCACTATGGCCCAGCTGACTCAAATTAAGGATCATATGCGATAGAAAGAATCAAAATTTCCTCAGCAGCAGAATTTCTGAATCCCGATTTCCCATGGTTTTCCCCTTTGCAGATTCTCTACTATCCAACCACGTGCTCGAGCTCTTCCTTCCTGACATAACTAGAGTGAAAACCCAAAGCTCACTGATGACAGAAGGAGACTGGAGATCATCCAGCGGGATACCTGCAGCTGGCACACGTCTCTCATGGAAACGTGGGAGCCGTATACTTGCTCTGGACCTTTCACCGAAGGAAATTGCCCGGACACGGGCAGTACCTCCCTCTGGAGCACAACCGTTTTATTTAGGTACCGTACTGTAATCTGCCTCCAGAGAAGTCTAAACTCTATTCCTGCCCTCTACTGTCCATCAGCACGGATGGGGAGTGCCCCCACCATGACCGCAGAGGTACAGCTTGGAAGAAAATGAGCAAAGCATGCGCGAGGAGGAGGTGTTTAAGGAGCTAAGGAGGAAAGAGGATTAAATAAAAAGAGATAAATAATAAAAAAAAGAACCCTCAATACCAAGAGATCTAAACCAGAATAATTCCAAAATATGGGACGGCATGAAACAATCTGCCCTCTCCTTTACAAAGGACTTCTCTCCCATGTTCCTGTCTCTAAATCACAGTAATTCCAGGTCTGGATTTAAATAGAAGATAGAAATTTTTTTTTTCTTTGAATCATAAACCGTTGTTTAATTGGACACCCAGAAAGCTTTTTTGTTCTCCTTTTCATTAAATCGTAGCTGTGTTTACCAGAAAGCTTAAAACAAAGGATCTTTAGCAGAGTACTAGGATCAATACCTTTCGTAAACATTGTTTTCTCATAAAAGCATTTTCATTTGCGGCTCTCTCTTTCCCGTACAGATAAGCTGCTTCTAAGCCATAGCAACTGCATTGGGATTTACACATTTCACTCTATAATTTTAACTATCCAGGCTTGACTGCTTGCTGCTCAGAGTCAACATTCACTAAATGGGATTGGTTTTTTTAAATAAAATATACAGGATAATTGCTGAAGTTTACACAAGGCATTCTTTCCTGTATTGAAACTGTAAGCAGGGTAAATAGCCCTGTACTTCCTAATGCCAGGATTTCAGGCCGTTCCAGTTAACCACTACAAGAGGAATACGCTCTAAAGACTTGTGACTAGCCTGGAAATGTATCAGTGTTACACAAAATCCATCGGTGTGTCCATCACAGTGGTTCGATAAGTAAGCCACTGGCTGTGGAATTTGATTCTAGGCCAAGGCAGCTTTTATCTAAAAGTAATGCAAAGTTTCGTACTGTTATGGCTGTGTGAGGAAAACCTGTAGCTCAGGTGACAACCCAATATAAGAGCAGAATAAGGAATAGTAGTTTGAGTTCCTTTTATTTAATGATGCTTGAGGGTTTGGATTGGCCATCATGCACCCAGGAGGTCTAAGGTTCAAGAATGATGAAAGATCAATGCTGAAATAACAGAAGCTAGATTCAAAATACATCTGGATCAACAAGATGGCAATGACACGTGTGCAAAATAGAAAAAACAAAGCTCCAAAAACATGAGGTCTCCCCTGAGCCTCCTTCTCTCCAGGCTAAACAACCCCAGTTCCCTCAGCTGCTCCTCACAGCACTTGTTCCCTAGACCCTTCACCAGCTTTGTTGCCCTTCTCTGGACACGTTCCAGCACCTCAATGTCCTTCTTGTAGTGAGGGGCCCAAAACTGAACACGGTATTCGAGATGTGACCCCCCCAGTGCAGAGTACAGGGGACAATCACTGCCCTACTCCTGCTGGCCACACTATTGCTGATACAAGTGAGGATCCTATTGGCCTTCTTGCCCACCTCGACACACTGCTGGCTCATATTCAGCTGGCTGTTGAATATCACTCCCAGGTCCTGTTCTGCTGGGCACTTTCCAGCTGCTCTTCCCCAAGCCTGTAGCGTTGCAGGGGGTTGTGGTGACCCAAGTGCAGGACCCAGCACTTGGCCTTGTTGAACCTCATACAGTTGGCCTTGGCCCATCAATCCAGCCTCTCCAGATCCCTATGTAGAGCCTCCCAACCTTCAAGAAGATCAACGCTCCTGTCCAATGTGGTGTTGTCTGCAAACTTACTGAGGGTGCACTCGATCCCCTCATACAGATCATTGCTAACGGTTATCAAAGAGAACATTGAGCCCTGGGAAACATCACTTGTGACCAGCTGTCGACTGGATTTAACTCCATTCACCACCACTCTTTGGGTCCAGCCATCTACACAGTTCTTCACCCAGCAAAGACTATGCCCATGCGAGCCATGAGCAGCCAGTTTCTCCAGGAGAATGCTGCGGGAAACAGTGCCAAAGGCTTGACTAAAGTCCAGGTAGACAACACCCCCAGCTTTTCCTTCACCCACCAAGTGGGTCACCTTGTCATAGTCATGAGAGGCAATTTTAGACTGTAAAGATAGAGCACAGAATAAGAAACATAAAAGTACTGTTTTTCTCTACGTTTTTCAGTGTGATTGAATGCACTCTGGTCTTAATTACATCCTGTGTATTTCATTAGTGCAAAGAAATTGGTAAATCAGAAAGCCAGAGAAGAACAACAAAATTTATAGATATACAACTTAGACTTAATTATAAAGGATAATGAAAAGAAGAAATATGCACACACATAGCATGGCAACATACTTAGAAGGAGAACAGGGAAGTGAGAGAGGAAGAAGATTGTTTACCAATATTTTCAAACACCAGGGGAGAAGAGTAATTAGGTGTTACAAGGAATAAAGGAGAATGCAGTTGTCATGGATATTGCGAAACACATTTGAACAGGAATTCTCTTCAGCTTTTGAAAAGTTCCCCAATACACGTAATTGATACATTTTAATTAAAAATACCCTGGATAAATACTATGGAAATGTATATTGGTAAGCGACTCATGCTAGCAAGAGTGACCGTACAGGACTGCTTCATCTCTAACGCCTACAAGGACTGGAGCTCCTGTTGGGTAGAAGTCACCTGAGAAGAAAGGTAGTGAAAAAAGCTGTGTGTATGATTAGGCCAGGAGCAACAGAACCATATACACACTGAGTGGGGGGGAAGAAACCTATCACCGTTCCTGTGCTAGGAAGGTATATTCTGGGAAAGAGATGACCTATTTGAAACAGATTCCACTGAATGAAAAATGGTCCTAAAGACGCAAAGACCAGTAGCCCAACTCTTGCATCAACACATACCAAAGTGGACTTTCTGTCTCAGATTTGACACTTGTTTCCTCTTATGAGCAAGAATAGCAGCAATTAGGTATCTTTTATCAAAATACTACAGGGATATTAATAATCAGATTATAAAGAAAAACCCCAAACCAAACCTCTGTTGATCTCAGTGAAGCCACTGGAAGCCACAGCAACTGAGAATCAGAACCCAGGTTGGGTTTTTTGGTTTGGGTTTTTTGTTGTTGGGGTTTGTTTGTTTGTATTTTTTTTCTTACTGTTATAGTGAGGTGAATTTTGCCACAATCTCTAGGGAAGAATTAAAAATTACAGATACTGGAAAGGAAAAATAAAGCACCCTAGCTAACGCTCTGAGCTAATTAGTGGAGGTATTCTATTTCAGAATAAATCTGCCAACCATATTAACTTATAGCACAAACATACTTCAAGAAGGCTCAGGAGTTAAAAGTAAGCAGCTGTGAAAACACCGAGGACAGCTACCTCTCTCGTCTCTGAAGAATCACTCAAGTTCAAAAGATGCTAACATTTTTACTTTTAATTAGCTGCCATTTTGATGTCAGCCTCGAGACAGCACAAAAGAGAAGGGAGCACTGATGGGTGGATGTGACAAAATGCAAGACATCCCCTTTCCTTCCAGATTTCCTAATCATCTTTGTTACTTTCAGAACGGTGGGTGAGATTCAAGAAAGTTACAAGCTCAAAAAATCCCCAGCCTCCCTCAGTACAAGACTTCTTTCCTCTGTACAGCTGCAGTGAGATTGTTCACTAAATAGCGATTCAGGCTCTGGGGAATAAGCACCACACGCAGCCTCGCTTGGAAGGGAACACCGAGTCCCTGAGGTGCGCCCCGTAGGCTCGGGGAAGAAACACAAGACTGCAAGCTGCCAGTGTTAATATTTGAGATTCTGTTGGGTTTTTTCCCAGGAAATGAGGTAAATCAAGGAGAAATCACATCTGTCTGAGGCAAGAACACACACAGACACACATTTAAGTGCTTTTTGAGGGTAGAGAATGAGAGAAAGGGGTTCTTTTCTTTTGACTTATTTAAGCTCTCCATGGGCTTGTACACTGTTTAAGCTTTTAAAAGGGAGACTGAGAAAAACCGCAATCAATAGTGTCAGCTAAAGGTGACAAGCGGAGCACGAGGCGGCTACGGGAGGGACGCACTGTGAAGACGGCGGCTGGGCAGTGATCAATTGCATTAGGAGATAAAGACAGACAGAGGGAGCAAGAAGAGGAATCGATCCGGTCCACTGCATCTGCAGATGCAGGCACCTGGAGCAGGTAGCGTGTGACAGACCAGGGTTTAGTCTGTCGATAACTCATACTGCTGCACTGCATAACTGTTACTAAGAGTCTGTCTTGAAAGCAGCAGTATTGACCCATGTTGTGTGGTAGAGTTTTACTAAAACCTGGCATCTCCGGTCAAGAGCAATTCAAAACACACTACTCGGGACCCAGTCACCTCCGCCCTTTCTGCCGAGTGACTTCTAGGCCAAACTAAGGAGGCATTTGAAATACTGGTTTGGACAGAAAAAATAATAGAGAAGCGCTTCCAAAACCAGAAGAGGGGAAATCAAAACCAATCCTTCTCTTTTAAATGGATGATTCACTCCAGCTCTTCGCTGCTGAAAATGGGATCATCGTATTTGGCCAGCATGCCTGACATGATAAACTACCGAATCCAGCCTGATGTGATATACTAATGAATTCAGCTGATTATAAAGTCCTGGGATCTGAGTGGGAAGGATGATCTAAGACATCTGAAAGCAGAGGCTGTAATTGCGAGATAGTTCCTGGGCCACGGGAAAAGAATGATGCTGTTCACAGCCTGCATTGTTCACAGCAGCCAAGAGAAACACCCTGTACTGCTGAAAAGTCACTAGTGGGCTGGTACTTCCACGTGGATGGTGCTCAGCCCAACCCGATTTTTCCAAACCCTAGACATTCCACTATACCGAGAGTAAAAGTAAGTATGAAAAGTAGAATTTTAATACTTATCCTCAGAAGAACACCGGAGTAAGTCACCTCTCCAAAAGTCTCCCGTAGGTGAGCAATAAGCATCACAAGAAAAAGCTGATGTTAAATGCTTTACTGTATTTACTCAAGTACCTGGATGTATTTATTAACTTCAGCATAGCCATTCTCAGGAGAAAAGATGGGTCCCTCCAGCAACATGATGTCACAATTGGCAATTAATATGCCGTTACTTTATTTCAAATCTTCTCGGTACCATTTAATTTAATTGGTACTTTCTTTATTTTGATAGTCAATGTCACGCAAGGCCAAGTCATCAATTAATTGCCTCTTCACTGCTGAAGATGGAGATAAAAACGGGTGCTGGCTATTATAACAAAATCCGCATAGGTAACGGCAGTGTCTTTAACAAATTATAGAGTAAGTAAAAGTAATATGTACCAAAACTCAGGCACTTATTAAGCAGAATTATCCTGCCACACGAATACTCACACATTTAAGGGTAACAGGTTGGTTCACAGAAGCACGCGCTTTTTAGCGCTGGTGACATCCACTCCTGACTGCATATTTTAAATAAAGTCAGTCGGTTGCGCAAGAAGCTGTCATTGCAGTGTAAATTGTCTTTCAAATCACGTGACGGTTTTCTTCCTGGCTGCTGACAAGGGCTCTGGTAAATTTTGTGACCCTCAACTGAGACCGTGACACGAGGTGCATCTAAATTCGGCTTCTCTAAGAAACTATTTCAAACTGTTGTGCTGAAGTTTCTAAATCATCTATCCCTTGCCTCTTCGCTTCCCTCTCTTCTTCTAGGTCCGAAACCGATGCATGGTTATTCATTCAGGACATGGCTATTAATTTAGAACATGTTTTGGTTCCCTGCCTTTGCGTAGTCCATAACTTACAGCTTCTCCCAGATGCGCACGCTGTACACAAGTCATTAATTTGGCACAGAAAGGTTCGGACTATGCTGAGCCACCGGTCCCTCCTAGTATAAAACAGGCCACTTGGCTGCTCTCGTGAAGCCTCTAGCAATCATTGGCAGGGACGGTGGAAATGATTCCGCATTCAGCACCCTCCGAAACGTTCCAGAAATCTGTTTTCCAAAGCAATTGCCGGTACCCTGACAGCTATACTCAGGTTGTATACAATGCCTACGGATAAGTACGTTTCCAACCTCATTACAGTGCCATCAACAGAAGCCAAGCACATAAAATGTTTTATGCATTGGCTGAACCATATTTTAGTTTCGAACGAGCAGGTAAGATTTGTTTCATCACAAATAGGCTAGACATTAAAGTAAACAAATCAACAGCGTTATTCTATGCTGTAAGCTCAAAGCAAATATCGATCGCAACGTTCCACTGCTGCCTACCAATACTTAGTGAAATTAATTTAAACAGGCTTGCTTTCTTCCAGTTTTAGTCATTACCCACCACTCCATTAGTTCCAGATGTAAAAAAGCGTGTTTAAGCCAAAACAAGAGGTGGTGATAACAAGTCCTTGCCCTTAGATGAGCACAGCAGGCTTTCAGCTCCTCAAAACTCCAGGCAGCCGCAATAAAAATCACTGGTGGTTCTTCATGCAGTATGGTACCTATATCTTAAGATGTTCTGTGTCGTAGCCAACCCGCAACGAATTATATCTGCCTCTTTAAGTGTCAGATGCACGGTTACTCTGAGCATTTTGGGACGTTCATCTGCACTTTTTCTAAGGCCACCATCATTTGCTAATTATCCCTCATCTCCAAATCAGACCCATCGAAATCGTCACCTTCTCACAATTCAGAAATTGAGTTTCTCGTCCAAAATCACTAGTCATTTAAAAAAAAAAAACACATCAACCCAAAAAACCCACAACCCACAGAATAAGGAAAGACAACACAAAGAGCACCGAGTCATTTCACAGGACAAAAGTGAGTGGGAACTCCGTGACTTCAACAAAGTCTATACAAGAACTGGTTTCCAGAAATTTCTAATGTGCTCATAAATGAAGAACAGTTTATTATTAAATTCTGATCAGCTGTAGTATTGTCTCCACTAATATGTTTCCACACACTTTTTTTGAAGAACATGCTTTACTTGCCACATTTTAAAAAAACCTCCCTTGTAAAAATCTTCTCTGAACAGAACAAGGTTGTTCCTGAAGTAATTTAGTGTCTGTGTGTGTGCAAAAAAGGAAAAAATGGACTGGATTTACAAGTTTAAATAATTACCCCTGAACACAAAAATTAGCCTGTCATGTACAGAGTGAAATTGTTTAAAATGCATTTTTGCAAGCTGCACTCTGATAAGGGAGAGAGGCTTTTAAAGGATGGAATTGTTCTAATGATCCACCTGAAAAGTATTTCTTAATTCAAAATTAGAACTTTTATAGAGATGTAATGGAGTATTTCTTTTTGATAAGCCACTTCACAGAACGGGGATCAGAATACAAATTACAGTTATTTGCTCTAAGTGGTTTTCCGTCAGAATGGCATTAATACGAAACATTTTCTTTTTCCATTTCATCAAGACATTTCACAGTATTTCTGCTACCTGTAAGACATGGTGTATTAATGTAACGAAATTATATATAATCTTCGGTGTATTATGTGTGCTTCATTTACTCTTTGCAGTGTTCATTATCTTATTTTTCACGTTTGAAACTGTCAACTGGTAACACAGCCGTGTCTTCTTTCAGAAGATCAGGTTTCAGATCAGAGAAGCAAAGTCTAATTTCAGCAGTCATTTGTCAAAAATTGAGGGTTGTACTAAAGAAAAGGATGACACAAGCCCTCGTGTTTTATAGACCGAAATCTTGCAGGCAAAAGCTAACACAAGTAACGGATAACTGTTTGGGGTTTTTCACTCCGGTGTAAAGGCAGCGTGCAGGCACAAAGGTGCTGGAGTGTGAATGGTCTGTAACGCCAACACCGCAGGTAGAAATTACGGAATACGTAAAAGCAAGAAATAACAAACTTCTCTGTGGCTTTTCCACCCTGACTATCCAAAGCTACTCACACACACTCCCCGTAGACACGGGACACGGCTCCACCAAAGGTAATCCAAAGGGCATCTACAACTGTCAGATTGCCTAATGCCTGAACACTGCAGTTTTACCAGCTCCTGGTTTAGCTCCAGCACCTGTGAAAACTACTTCCATCCCCATCCCACCGAGTATATTCCTTCTTACTTGAACAACCATTTCTGCAGTTGTGCAATGAAAATTGATAGGCAATAGGTCTGGGACAACCTTCTTCTCCGGCTTGTTTTCCATTCACTCCAAATTTTTCCCATATCTGCTTTCAAACACAGCTGCACAAACGGTTGCACTAGCACAGCTCAGAAGGTCGAAACACGCCTACAGATAGAAAATCTGCTTAAGCTAGCACTCCCATGGAAAGATATGGTCATTAAATGACATAGCTATGAGAAATGGTTCACAGTAAGGGCCCCTTTACAGTCTTGATATCCCAGGCCACTAGAAGGGTCACTGGGTAACCTGTGTCAGAGAAGCTCTCAGCCCCTTCACTTCCTTCACACCAGGACATCAAGAAAACATGAGAAGTGTTTTCCTTACTCCTCTAAATCTCTAGTAGTTTCCAGAGATGTGAACCATCAGCAACCTACAACAAAGAAAACCTCAAGAAACAAACCAAAACAAACAGAATATTCTCCAAGACCCACTTGGTGCCACCACAAAGGTTATATGAGCTTTTTGTCTTCCACAGTCAGCCTACACATGGCTCACTACATAGGCACAAAACCCAGGGGAAAGTCAGAAACAGAAGATACAGAATCAATGATCTGTTTTGTTATTTATGAAAATACAAAAAGGGGCTTCTTTGACCTTGTCAAGTGCAACCCCTTCCACAGTAACGTGCAGTGGTCTGCACTTGTAAACACAGCACGCAACACTTCTGGATTAAATTAGTAAAAGGAGCCTTTACATTTCCTGCTGGTTGTTACTCCCTTGTCTGAACCCTCCGGCTTTGCAGAGAAGGCTAAGAACAGACCAGTCCAAGTTTCCATTACACAGGCTGGGAATCACAGTCCTGGAAGTCTACTACAGGACCCAGTGAAGTCTACAAATAAAGATCTTCTAATTTAACACTCTTGAATAAACACAATGCTGGAAAAGGAGAAGAGATATCCCGTGACATATCTGTGGTAATTACCTGCCAGAAAAAGTTGTGACAACTGTCAGTGACTACAAAGAAAAGGCAGCAGTCGCAATTGTTTCTCTGGAAGAGGTGGACAAGCAATAGCGCTACAGTATGGAGATAATGTCAAATGAAAAGAGACTAGTGAATATTTGCGCTCTCTATTTAAAATGAAGGTGTTACGATGGATGAAGGAAAAGCGGGAAGGAAAAAATACTCAGGATGTCAAGCAAAGAGCATGTTATTAATAAAGTGGGAATCCCTGCATTAGCGGCCCCTATGGACAATTAGCTACTGGTTTAGTATTTATTTTCATTACCTGACCAGAAGGCAGTACACATTAAGAAAACCCCACGCTATATGTAGTAACCTGAGGTTTCAAGGGGATAGGCTCTTTTATAACCTGTGTTAACTAGTTTACAACAGCCATAACACACTTCTAAGCACGTTAGTTCTGTGGCTGCTGAGGAATCGGTCTCTTCATCAGCTGGCTATGGATTTCCTACCAACCCAAACACTACGCTGTCGCACCATTTCCCGAACGTGTTTTCCATTATGTTTTAAGATAGCCTCACCCATGGCATCATTTTCTGTTTGCTGTTTTCAAGTGCAGTGATTGCTATCTAAAAGGAATTAGGCTGAATCATTCAGTCCTTGTTCCAGCCAATCTCCCAGAGTCAGACCCTCCGACTGCCTTTTGTTTCTCAGGTCACTCACACCGCTGTGACCTGCACACACAAACAAAACCAAATCAGAGAATGGGACAGACAGGGCAAAGGAGAAGAGCCCTGCCTGAGCCTGCAAGTTCTGAGCTGGAACGCTTCAGATCGCTCTTGTCCAAAACGCGTTGTAGATCTGTATTTCTGTCAGTGGAAGCAGTGGTCACGCATTTCAGAGCGGCATCTGGCTCATAAATACTAAAACAAAAACCAATTAGCAGAATACAGTCTTTGCAGTGTCTGATTCACCTCAGACAGCAGAGCAGGGATCAGGACAAATCCCCGTGGGGGGCAACAAGTGAAAAAGCCCGTCCCTCCACAGCGAAGAGTTAGACTTGATCTCACTCAGCATCCGTCGCTGCCGGCTGGCCTCGTCCGGGTTTGAATGTCTTGATAGACTACCTACAGGTGGCTGGGGGTACGACTCATTCACACTTTCACCATCTAAACAGGTAGACTGAAAAAGTCTCCCGCAGATGCAGTCAGAACAATTTTATTTCAACAGATTATTCCTCCTCAAATAAGGTAGTTTAAAGCCCCCTGTTGTTCTAGTCCTTCAGTGGTGGCTCTGCTTATACGGCTACCCCACCAAAATTTCCCTGTGACATAAAGGATGGCATAAATAAAAGGGAAAAGCCCATTTCTTATGCTTCCTTGAAGACGAATCAGAAAAAGCAACGTCAATCAGCAGTCTCATATAAACAAGTGCCATTCTAGACGTTACCAGAAATGAATCTCAATTTATTTTGGAACAAACAAGACAAAAGTGCAGATGCAAAAATGTGTCCAGGAAGGCTGCGCTGAAAAGCAGAAAGGTGACAGAAAAAGACACAGTTTTGCAGACAGAAAACCATGAAGCTTCAGACAGGTACAGAGTTGTGCATGTTGAGAGGAAGAATGAGAGAAATTGATGCCATTTTATGTAACAGTCTTAAAGTATTTCACAGAGATTCAGAACCTATTTATAGGGAAAAATCATTCAACTCACTCAGAAAATGGTATTTTCCTACACTAGGCTGGCTCTGTCACTGGAGGATTGAAGAAGAATATATCTAAAATACACGCGAGTGTTTCTTCTATGGGAACAAAACTGAGATCATTTAAAAATTATCATTCAAACAAAGTCTATTAATCAAGTTCTCTTACATATGTGTTTAATGTCATAGCCAAACCTTTTTTAGAGCTAGACAAGCTCTTTAGCCAAATAATTCTATATTTATATACAATAGAGCCACGTTGATAGGAGACAATGCACAAAAGAACAGATCAGCAGATTTTATTATCTCTCCCTTTTAGTCCAATGATTTGCTGCTGCCAAAGGGGAAATCCACCTTCCCAATCCTCCCAGGAGTGAGCTACCTCCTTTTCCTTTCCAACTTCTCTGGTACTTGTCTGGCTTCTCAGTGAGCACATTCAGCTCTGGATTTTTATAGTTCTTTTGTTAATGTCTTTTCTCCTTAGGAAGACTAGCAGACTCTCCAAGGAGTCAGATGAGCACCAGAGCTTACAGGTTGGACAATCAGCCCCCTCTTGAAACCTCACCATGACTCTCCTGCCCTGAGGAAAGTGCAGCGTGCAGTGATTCCGACTGAAGTCTCTATTCTCAATTAGAACTGGGTTCTACAGCCCAGCAGGTGTTCTTCCTACCACAGATCCTTCCACAGGGAGTTAATCTGCTTTTGCATTGTCACTCCTTCCTGACGGTAGGAAATGTCTCCAGTAAAGCCTTTACCTAAATCGTGCGTTTCTGCAAAAGGATTTGATCTTACTGTATCAGTAAGTTTCACCTCCCAAACGTAACACATCTCCAAAAAGCCGTGGCCAGTTGTCTATGGGATTTTTGTTCCATACTGTGGAGTAATTTATGGGGTATACGTGACAGCAGTTCGCTGGAGAATACGTCGTGCAGTTCAACTGAAGTAGTATTTGTACAGAAAGCAGCAAGTTTGACACCACTGTTAACTTCTGACGTCCTCCTAGTACCGGGCAATCGCTCTCTGCAGGGAGGGTGAACGGCTGATTACGACCGATGGAATTTCACTATCTTCTAGACATAAATGTGCCAGCATCATTACAGTCCTTTGCTCACTTTGAAATAATCACGGCACCTAAGAACGTTGGTTTAGTACCTCATCCTTTCCCTGTTTGTCTGTCACTGCGTCTTACCAAGCTGCCTCTAATAGCAATAACTGTACCGTACCTCCTCCAACCCCGCACTACTCCTCCAGCCAAACTCTCTCTTGTAACGATGGAGAAGCAAGGGCTGTGGTTTGAGCCCACCCAGCTGGAAACAAGGCACCTGTTTGCTCACTCCTGCCCCCCTCCAGGGGGATGGGGAGGAGGAAGAACAACTACAACAGGCGGCCCAAGGGTGGAGACAGGGAGGGATCGCTCACCGGTTATGGTCACAGGCAAAAGACAGACTTGGAGAAACAAAACTGACGTAGCTCAAACAAACCACCACCAATTCACCGATTTGATCAGATCAGGACAACGATAAATGTAACACCATCTTGAATAAATTCATCTTCCTGCCCACCCCTCCCTACTTCCCGGGCCCAGCACTCCTGCCTCCTCCCCACGGGCATGGCGGGAGGGCAGGGAACGGGGAACTCTGCTTATTGCAGAGGGGCTGGTTAGCTGGGCCTTGGCCAGAGGCGGGTCTGGCTTGGAGCTGAGGGAGCTTCTCCAAGCTTCTTAGAGGCACCGCGCCAGCAGCCCCATCCCCTGCTGCCAGTGCCCCTCCCAGTCACGAACCCGAGACAGCAAAGAGGCTCTAACTACTGCTAGTGCAACCACCACGGGCAGGTGCCCTCATCAGCTGGGAGGAAGCCCCCGTTGGGGACTGTGTAACCGTCTGCACCGATCTGCTTGCAGGAGAGGAACGTGGGTTTCCATGACGCCAGGACAGCAGCCAGTGCCTTGTTGAAGAGTCCTAGAGAGTGGCTGACCATCTCATCTAGGCGTTCAAAAAACATCTCCTTCCAAGTCTTGTGATAGTGCTCAACATGCTAAAAAGGGAATTAAGGTTTAAGCAGAGCAAGATGTCGTTCTTCTAGGTTTAAAAAGAAATAAAAGGAACATTTCTTTCTTCCTGTTTAAAAGACTTGATTTATAAGCTTCCTCTAAGAAGGTTTCCACAAGAAACCACCCCATTCCAGCCCTGAGACAATTATTAACGCTAACATATAATGTGTTATTTACTCCATTAATATATAAAAAGTACTAGTTTCCCAGTAATGCACTCAAAATACTGCTGCTAGACTCTGACTATTACTGGTTTGAACAGTTGGACACGGACCTTAAGCTCAACAAATGGGAGACGATGCATCATTTAGATCCGCTAGTTTGTGTGGGTGACCCAAGCATCCATCCGTCAGGAAGAAACAATAGTACAAACACAGACTAATTTTCTCCCAGATAGTTCTACCTACCTCAAAATCAGAGCTTAAATATAAACATGAGCGCAATCCAAAAACTATCAATAAGAAGGAAAAGTGGAAATAAGAAACAAAAGGTGTTGAAACAATTGCCTTCCTCACGGTGGAAAATAACCCTTGGGGAAATTGTGTATTCTGTTATCAGAAGTGCATGGAAATTCATAATCAAAAAACAAGTCATCAGCTCTATTGCCTAGTTCTATGATCTGTGTGACAGAATTAAAGAGTATAGTGATCATCTCAAACGAATCTACATCAGTTTTTTAACTGCTTTGACGGATCACATGACTTTGGGGTGGGGGGGAGGAAAGGTGTACAGCCATACTGTATCTGTCACGTTGTCTGGAGGCAGAGAAAGTGAGGTGGACACAAATCTGTACTTTGCCTATCAGTGCATGCAATATTATTTCTTTTACAATGTCATACATTTTGTTATTATAGTCATGACACACCAATCGGGCATCGGCAACAGTCAAGAGCCTGATCCTGGAGCGTGCTGCCATTAGCCATCTACCCACTGCACTTCTTTGCATGCTTAGTTCCCAACTTTCTGCGGTTCTACAGATCACCGTTTGAGGTGTGACACCCATTCATTGCACCTTCAGCAACAACAACGTCCTCTGCTTCCACAGGTGGCTCTCTGCCCCCCCTTCTTCAAGACAAACCGGTTCTACCTGTGATATCGCCAGCTGACATATGCCTGCTCTGTTCTGAAAAATCCTTCAAGGACAGAACAATCGACCCCTTAGAAATCCTAAATGCTTCCTTCCACACTCCAGCTCCCTTTATGCAATTTGAGTCTATTCCTTCTTGCCACAGAGCTGGGCGCTGGTATTTTACTTCAAATTTCTTTTGTTTAAATTTATTCAATAACAATTTTCTCTTCAAACACTTCTGGATTGTTGCCCCAGATTTACTGGCAAAATTCCCATTGTCTTCAGTAATGCAGTATCTGGATCCATGACAATAAAAAACACATTTTAATCCAATATTTCTTTTCTTCTATGACAAGCTTTCCAACAGAACACAGGTTTAGTAAGTTATCTGAAACATGTATGAATCATCCAAGACATCTGAAAGAACTCCGAGATTAAATGTTTGAACAAGTGACAATGACCGTTTCATTAAAACTGCCTCTGAGTCCCAGCAAATGGAAAGCCAGATTTGAGAAGGGTCTCAGATGGTTCCAGAGAATGGATCAGCCAGAAAGATCGGCAGTCTTACTGAGGAAAAGGGGTAGGAAATAAAACACGTAGTATTTTTCCCACGGGTACAAGGACAAAGGTGATACAATGAAAGGAAGAAGTTACTAGCAAAATCTTGCCTCCCAAATACATTGGAGTTACTTGAATGAGTCTGCAGGTACCAAAGGCACATCAAGAGGATGGGGTCAGCCTGAATTTCCAGACGACTTTAAAAGAAAGCAACACACATTACAAGAGCTGATCTTTACACGCAAGTAACTTGCTAAGAAACCACGAGAGTATATATACTGTGGCGAAGTGATGGGATTTGCCCTATTCTGACAGGAAGCCCTATGGCGGAACATTCAAACGCTTCCTCCAGGTCCGCTGGATCTCCTAAGCATGAAGCGAAGGTCTCCTCCTCCTCACTTCAGAAACCAGTGAACTTTCATTCTGTAAATAAACTTAGTTCCACTGAAATTCTAGGAAACCGGATTTTTAGAAGACCAAAAACCCCTAGAAAACCCGATTTTTAGAAGATTCGGAGAAGGCAGCAGCCCTTTTTGCTTAAGAATTCTTGTTGTTTAGAACTCACACCACGAGAGAGGGACTTACCCTCACACACGCTGATATAAATTAGTAAACATTACAAATACCATCCCCACTAATTGCTGAGAAGCACAAGTCCCCAGTTCAAGAGAAATGCTTCAAGGATTAAAGGGAACCTTGCCTTCTGCATTTCTGATGCAAACTCATTGCATTTTAATTTTCCTCTGAGCACAGTCTTGCATTTCAGGTTGGGCATCGACAGTCTGCATATCATTCCAGTGTTTACTCAGTTGCCAAAATTTGAGCTTCCTCAAATGAAGACAGTAAACAGTGAGGAGTTACTAATTTCACCACCTGCCTCATCTCACTGTGTGCACTTTAAACTACAATTATTTTTATGGATCATGAAAATTAGGACCTCTTGGGACTCCGAGACATCTTATTCAACGTGCTAGCCAAACCTTAGAGCGATCAGGACCCACGTTAACTGTTATAAAAGAAGTGTGCGTGTGTACAAGCAGATGTGTAAAGTGCAAATTAGCATCTTAAAGCAGAACAGGCTTTTTTAATTCAGCATCATCGCAATTTTTATTTTCATCTTATTTTTATCCTGTGTTTCTTCCAGCTGAAAGCCCTGTGAGAGCAATTCACCTAGTGTCATGCCTTTATATTAATGAAATTCTTTGTAATGGGTAATGCAAACCTTATGAAAACACCACGTCTGAGGGGGTTTTAACTTGCCATTAGGCAAATTTACTTATATCAAACATTATTCCCAAAGATACGTTCTTTCTGGAAAAGAAGGTATGTCTAAACAGTAATTCACATTATCAAGAATTTTCCTCCCCACAGTCAGCTCATTTGGGTCCTTTTCCAAGTGACCAGCAAACTTGGGAGGTGATAGAACTGACAGGACAGGGAAGAATGTCAGCTCTGCTTCTTTCTCGATATTCTGAGGAAATAAAATACCTTATAAAAAAAGTTCATTTCCAAGCTTGGTTGTTTTTTTCCTTTTTTTTTTTTTTTGCTTTCAGTTGTCACAGAAATAGATTTTATATGAATTACTAACATAACAGTACTGATAATTTTGAAAAGGTTATATGGAAATGGTACTAACATCAAAAGTCACATTTGGCAAACTTTATGACAGCTTTTGCTATGTTGTTGCAGATTCAAACTCCCTTGCAGAATACCAATCATCTTCCTACATTTGTAGAATAAAACATGAATAAAATATGAAAGTTTGACATTAATAAATATTAATTTACAAGTCTTTCTTGAGTTCTATTCCATCTCTTCCAAGTTCTAAGTAAAATGAACGGAGGTTCACTTCACAAAGCTCCATTGACCTCTAATGATGATGATGAAATTTGCTTTTCATAAAGTTCTTTCATGGCCAGTCCATAGCACTTTTATGTTGAGTAAGGTCACATTTAGCATGTGAGCCACCTTTATGGTATCTACATATGATTTTTATACGAATCAATATGGTAAGGAACGAGAACTTAAAAGATACAAGTAGGGCTTAGTAATGTGGCTTTAAAATGACAGCTATAAATTCAATTGGTGATAATTAAATTATTTCAATACAACTCCAATATATTTTGTTATTAGAACTAAGAGTGAGCAAAACATGGTAATGAGAACAGGTCCTACTTTAAATGACAATTATACTGTGAAAACTAATAGGTTGAAAATTATTCATCGTGTAATAGAAGTGCAGGCACATATGAACAGAAAGAATCAAACAGGATGGATAAATGAAAGATTGAATATTGATAGAATGTCCGACAGGGTGCAAAAAAACCACAAAGAAGGTATTAGGAAACACAGTTATCACTGTGCTGTATCTAGTGGTTCCCAAAATAAATCAATACACACCACATTCTACATTATTGTTCCTATTCAGCATGCTGTCTGGTTATTGCAAGAGAATATCGGAGGTTATAGAAATGTAACCTTATGGAAATATTAAAACTCTGCTAACTTTTAAAAATATTACCGTGTTAAAGGAAACCATTTTATCTTCTCATTTTTTCCCCTCATAAAAGTCATTCACTTCAACAAAACAAAACTAAAAGAGCACTTTAGAGTCAGCTATTATTATAGCATTTAATGCTATTGAAAATTCAACATTTTTACACTTTTAGTTTCTTCTTTTTGGTATTTGTGTTCCGAACAAATTACAGAATTTTCAGGGTCTGTTCTGAATTAGAAAAAGGATTATTTTTAGAATGTTGCAATGTCCCATTAAATGTAGATTCCATTTTTTCTGAAACTATTCCTAGAAACAGATAAAATCTTGGACTGCGCTGAATTTTGTCACTTAGCCCCATAAATCAGGATCTCAGCCCAGTGCAAGGAATCTCAAGGGAACTGCAGTCCAATGAACACTGCTGGAGCAGAAATGTTGGGCAACCTGTTTCAGAATGACATAAGGTAGCAGATCTACCCTTCTAAATTCCACGGAAAAGAATGAAATTAAAAAAAAAAAAAAAAATGGAGAAGGATGAGTTGGAAAGATTCTTACACTGATTGTGTAAGGAAGAATGGCTAAATAATTAATGAATTATATGGAAAATCCCTTGTGCTGTTACGTACCTTGTAAAGTAACAGGTAAATTGGGTTCCCAGTTTAGCTAGACATAGCTCAAGGCCACAAATACCCCAGCTGGGGGATGGCAATAGCAGTGAGGCAAGTCATCCTCGCTATAGTTTCTGCTAAGCAATGCTGAAATGGTACCCAATGATGTCAGCCTGCGCATCCTTTATGGTTACCAACATACTTTCCATGTAATTTCAGACTTCTGACAAATTATAGTGAAGTTTGATTGTCAGAGAAAAAAAGGAATGGTGACAAGATGAAAACCTGAATTTTGCTAGTTAAAAATGGAAATTAAGATGTAAGTGAAAGAAAATACTTTTTTTTTTTTTTTTAAATGTAGAACTGAAATACTAAATCAACATGACCAATAGAGAAATCTGTTCCTAACGGAATCTTTCATAGGAACAAAGACAGCTCTGGAAAAAGATTGACCTTAAAAACTAATTTTAATAAATACGCTAGCATTGGCTAGAGGCTAATTTTTGTCTCAGCTTTTCATGAAGGTCGATCTCAGACTGACAAATTAAACCCCAGGTAGCACAATAAACTTCCAAGATACTGGTCTTAAGAGGTCAGCTCGGGATAACATTAGTATGCTAACAAAATACCGCTTACAACGAGAAGGGAACAAAGATATCAAGATATCAGAAGAGGATATTTAAGATTGTTAACTCTCTTTTTGACGAGAAACAGAAATTTCCGCTGGAAAGTAAATAAATATTCATGAAAGGGTTTGAGCCGTGAGATGAGTCTCTCTGATTATGACAAATTTCCCATCCACATTATGATGAGGCTGTCATCCTGAATATGAGAAGGGAGGGGAAGAAATATGGATAGAGCTTTACTAGCTCCCCGAGACAAGGGAATATTCATAGGAGCCTCTCATACCTCTTGGTGTTTCTGAAGCAGCAGTAACTCACTTTCTGCTTGGCTGTCAATAATCAAAGAGAACCCTCCTCCTTTCCTTCTCTTTCAAAAATGTTTTTAAAGGAAGAACAAGGGATGTTTTTATTCATAGTACACACCTCTAGCAGGCATGAAATAAAGAGGCAGAATTACACAGACTCAGGAGAGTGTTATAAACAACCCTGGGTTTGGATTTATTTGCACCCCAATATTTTCAAAGTTTAAATACATCCAGCTTCTGAAAGACAATCCAATACGGGCACCCAATCTAAATTTCTTCCACAGTTTGCATTTCCTCACAGGGGATTTCCTACCAGAACAGGACGTGGCGTTTAGAATATCTTTAGTATTTTCCCCATCACGAAAACCTAAGATTAATTCTCATTCACCCCTGGCTTTTTGTGTGTAATGAAAGCTGCAAAGAGCAAGAGCCAGTGGGGTTGCCAGGGAAGATTGTGCCACGTTGTCATCACTACTAGGGAGAGACAGGTTCTTCTGCATTCACTTCTGGTACAGAAAAGCCTATCTCCAAGAAACAGAAGTCCAGAAGCGTTAACATTTAACAGCAGAATTAACACCCAACAGGAAGACAAAACTAATTACTGTAGTCACTGTATAGGAATTCTTTCACGCTCCTTTCCACCTTATGGGTACAAAGCCTCCCCAGCCGCCTAAGCTTCCTACAACTGCCAGTCAGGCTAAACTTGCAATGGCTGCTTTGCAAAGGCACTGCTCACGCGCAAACCGCGGTCAAACTTAGGCGCAGAGCCCAAAAACGAGCGGGAAGGAAAGCCACGAGTGAAGACAAAGTTCTGTTTCCCTTCTTTTTCTGACATTTCTACCCAGAGCTCGTTATACCTCTCTCTGTGTCCTGATATATTTGTCTCATTTACGTCCAGACATGCCGTCAGTTGGAAATACATTTAATTGCAAAAACCGATATCAAGTCTGGTGTTTGCTCCTATACTTTAGACATACTTGAATAAAAAAGCGATTTTTGATTCATCCTTCAGATACGGAGAGCTCAAAAGCTCTTGGAGGAAAAAGAAAACCTTTTTTTTTTCTTCCAATCACTAGGCTTATATAGAGAATTGCTTTATCTTAAAATTTCCAGCTTCTCTTACAATGAGCCGTGTCAGTCCATATCTCATTAAACGTGGTAACGCAGTAAAACTGATGTAAACCAGCACGAATCATCACAGCACATACCAGCTAGAAAGCCATGCAAGAAAGAGTTACTATCACAGACAATAAACATATAAAAACGTAATACGTTACGGTACTCGCAATGATGCAGCCAGCGGTGAGATGATCCGAAGCATTACAGCAAAGTACCACCTTCGTCTTCTCCTTTCTGCCAAGGTTCACCAATCACTGCGTAACAAAAGCCGTTTTACTCCAACGCCGAAGAACTTCTGGTGACTTTAAACCCACGTAAGATTTTCTAACTCTTAAACTCCGTAATATCCCTGTGTCTAAGGGACAGTAAGAGTAAACTCCGTCACATCCAAGACAAAGCGTACATCCACTGTAAGAGGCCCCTCTGCACGTCTGTTATACAAACACCTCCGACGTGCACGATTTTCCACGAACGCTGACCTGCCTTTGCTGATCTGGGGCTGATTTACACTAGAGACCGCGCTGGGGAGTCGTGAGTTTGAGTAACCTATCCAAAAGATTGCACCGTTAACCGAGATGTGTTTCAAGACCCTTTTGCAAGGCCACTCTTGAGGGAACTAATATGACCTATAACGTAATTCCCCTGAAAGAAAAACGGCCCGGTATGGGGTGCAGGCTAGCTACAACGCTTCTACCAGACAAGCGTTGACCAAGAGCCAGGTTCATACGCTCGTTTTTCCTTCCGTTTGTTAGTCATGCGGGAAAGCCTCTCTCACCTACCTGCAAAAAGGAGGAAAACCAACCAACCACCCACCCACGCAAACAAACCCAGAGCAGTTCTTGGAAGGCAGTGCCAAAAGTGGAAATCTCACTGCGTAGCTCCGTGAAGGCTGAACCCCCTAGCGAACCAATTACAAACACAACACTAACGGGAATTAGCCACCTCCACGCCCTTTAACAATCCCTGCCCGGATAAATACATGTGACAAAGCGGTCTCACAAAACACAGCATCTCTACACAAGCCACAGTCGAGCCGGCTCACCGAAGGCTGCAGCAGCAGTCCTCAGGAGCAAGTAGCAATCTGTTTTAATGGACCATGAACTAATCTTAAAGGAAAGAAAATGAAAGAGCAGTTTAACTTTTTTTTTTTGCAAAGCCTTATGAGAATGACAATATTTACAGCCCACACACAGGAACACAGATGGGGAAACATTAATTTGCCAAGATAACTTTACCCAAACTTGTGGTGAACTTGCCCGGATGAAGGTTTTATGATGATACGCTGAATAATGCTGTTCAGAAGTACGGGTCGAAGAGTGGCGTGGTGGTACATAAGTGGGTAAAATTACCTACCAAGTGAGAAGAAGTAGATCACTCATTATTGTTATGCAGATATGAAACCTACACATCAATGCCTGTTGTTTTTCAGCATCAATCTATACTTTTCACTGAAGTGCTAGACGTATAAACTACATAAAAAATTCTCTTATTCAAGAGAGGCTATATGCTACAAATCCCATTTTTGCCAGAGCTGCACTTGATTCTGGGTAATTTTCCACAATAGGACAAGGGGAAATTAAAGTATCTTTTTGCAGTTTTTTAGTAAAGCAGTTTTTATGCCTCAAAGGTCAGTTATTTCCGCCAACTAAAATTGATTCTGAAATACAGTGATTTTCCCTCCCCATCAACACATTTATTTTTATCATGCCACAACAGATTCAAATTTTCAGAAGAAAGCACAAATTCCTCATGCCATTTGTTCCTGGTACATGACTGAGACTCAGTCTTACATCCATGTACAATCATGTTTATAAAATGTTATCCTATCAAATTCCACTTAAAGTGTAGGAGTATAAAAGATGTGAGCTGTATAAGAACTGTCTCCTGTTTTCAAATATTATCTTGACCTTTCTTAGATTCCTCTGTAACTGTCCAGCAATCTGTTTTCTAAACTCTCATATGAGGCTACACACATTAAAAAACACAAGGCAAAGCGGGTACCACATGGTTTTCAGGCCATTCTCTTCAGCCAAAGAAAAAAAAAAAATTATATATATATGTATGTATGTAGATGATTACCAGGAGACAACATATTCAGCTGTATGGTGTTCAAGGTCTGAATTCCTGGGGGGGAAATAAAATGCTGCAACATTTTTATTGCCTATCTCAAAGGATGCAATAATTAATTTTTTCTCAGTATAGTAATGCTCTTCATGGATGCTGTTATTGTTATGGTAACTGTTATAGGCTGCTTTAATGTGAAAATTAAGGCAGCATGACTAGAAACTTCAGAGGAAGATTTCTCTACCAGGGTCAGAGAGAGCAAGCAAAATACAGGATTAAGTGTTGTTATAGGCCAGAGATTTTCTTTTCATTCCCTTTCCCTCCTTCTGTCTTTTTCTTTCTTCTCATAATAATAATCTTTTGAATAAAACTGCCATAGTTGTTCAAACGAAATCTTACTGCAAATGTCAATGTACCAAACACCTTGAAAGTTTTAGGATGTCAAAGTAACCTTGAAATATTTTATACTACTTTGTTCCCGTCTTACCCACTTGTCTTTTACTCACCACAGTGATTTGAGGCAGAAAAACTAGAAAAGGGGAGGGGGGACGATTTTACATCAAATTTTGATCAACAGGAGCCTCTACAGTGCAAATGAAGCGTCAATACAAAAACAAGAAATAGAGCAAGGGACAAAAATCACTATGATCGTAACAAAACAACGTGTCTAACGTCTTTGCTAAATTTGAATTTCAGGATGAAACTATTAACACACTCGAAGCCTACACTTCAGTCCTTTGCTGGGTCGGGGAAATTGTGAATTAGACCTTGTCTGTAACAACTATTGTCTGCTACAATAGTTTCTAATCTTCCTAGGTCCACAGACTGATAATAACGTGTTTGGAGAGCAACCTCATGCTCAGATTTTTCTGGACAAGCAATAGGATGGATGCTCAGTCTGAAATTCTGGGTTGGGTGGATGCCAACAATGTCATATGATCTTATAAACAATATGTTATTCACAGGCTGGGAACCACCATCAACAGAACCTAACCGATCCATATCCACTTCAGGTCGTATCATCTCCCTCTATATTTAAAAACTTGCATATTTTACATATTTTTCTTATTTAAGAGAATTATGTTTCTTAGCTCAAAAAACAAAGGCTTACACTTGCAGGTAGTTCAGTCTTTGCTGTCAACGATCCAGTTAGGCCCAAGGTTTAAATGCACTAAACTACTGCTTAGATAAAAATGATCAGTTTGTATCACCAATTATCAGTGTCTGCATGTACATGTCAGTATATCAATGATGATCAGAACCTACATCCATCCATATATGTCGGTCAATTATCAGGATTAGTAATACAGAGTCTTACCACAAACGTATATTATTCTCTTCTCCATGCTCTTTTTCATAATTTCCTGCTATGTTCAAGCAGTCACAGTTCTGTTTCTTAATTCAGGTGTTTTATTTATACTTGTCACCAAATGTTTACATTAAGATGAGAATTGGTTTTTTCTTAAACATTGGAAGATTACAGTCTTTTTCCGCATTTCTACAAAAAAGAAGAAAAGAAAAAAGCTGGGTAAAAAGATCTTTCAGGCTTTCCGAGTGTTGTTAGCATCCACGTACAATCGTTCTCTCTCACATCCTTGTACAAAGGAGTGAGATCCCTGCGGACAATGAAACATCAAGTGGTAATGCGTTATGTTGATCGTGCTGAAAATATTACTCGCCTTAGGCTCTGTCAGCAAAATTAGCCTCTCTCCGTGATTTCCTGACTTCTGAAGCTAGAAGGGTTTACCCACATTTTCACTAGGGGAAGCCAGACTCCTCTTTACCCGCAGAGATTCTTACTCCGGAATGCCTGGGCAGAGACCCTGCACCAACACAACGGTGACATCAAGAGATGAAACGATGAGATCAGGGGAGACTGAGTCTATACCCGTGAAAAAACAATCTGTGGTTTCTCTCATTCCTTCAGATAACAGACACTGTCATGTGAAAATAAACCAAACACAAAGCTGCTCCCAAGTGGGCCAGGCAAGACTGCAACCCTCCGAGCAGGTATACCGGCAAAAAAACGGCTAGCAACGGTGCCTGGTGACCCCGCGCCAAAAGACAGGACTGCGGACTGAATTCATTCCCCGCGGGACACCAACGGGACATACAAATACATTCCTTGGTTTAAATAGCTCTTGAGAAACACGGTTCTCATCTACTCCAAAATTTCACTGACCCAGCTTTCCCCTCATCTATTTAAAACCCATTTTTAGGGCTCTAGCCTGATTTCAGGCATTCAGTCATGCGTGTCATGGTATCACTGGGAACACACCGATTTCAGCAGCAGGTTCTATACCATTTTTGTACTTCTGTAAGGGCGGTTCATTATTAAGTCTCCAGTTTTCATAAAACAGACAAAAATAGCCCGAGCAGCCCAACATGCTAGGCAAACGTGTTGCTGGCAGAGATGAGACCAGAATAATAAGCAAACATGTTCACAGATGTTTCTGCCAAGCCATGAGCAGGATGAATAGGGGTTAGTTTCTGCCTCCCGAAAAAAGCACGGCGTTTGAACACCCTTGAACTAATGACTTAAAACCCCATGGCTGAAAGGCTTAGCTACGTGGTCAGATGTGCCAAATCCTTTTCTTTCTTTCGTTATACAAAGATTTTTTTTTTTTTTCCTCCTCCAAACAAAGGATTTTTGGAGCTTTTTGTTTCTTCAAAACACAAGGAAAAAAAATAATACAACAACTAAGGCTCTAACCTAGGATTTAGCAAGACCTAGATTAAAAGTAGTGCACTGTCTCAAAGGCCCATCATGATCTTGGGCATTCAGGTCCTAAGGGCTTGTATAAATTGAGCGCTGTATCACTTCTCTGCCTCAGTGGGAGCATAACACTAGCACAGCCACAGCAACCCCGAATCCTGACCGTGACCACGGCAGCAGCAGATGCTTAAGGAAGAGGTTTCACCTCAGTACTCTGCCAGTTTTCATCAGTCTGCTATATCACGTTATTTCATCTTCCCTAGATCTTGTATAGTGAGAAAGAGTAAATAATTGTTCTCTATTCACTCTCTCCAGGCAGCTCATAACATTGCATTATTTGCCCTCTGGTAATTTTTTTTTTTTTTTCCTTAAACAAGAAATTCCACAAATATTTAATCTCTTTCAGCAGATAAGCTATTCCACCCATTCCCCTGCTTTATTGTCCTTCTCTCTACACTTTACAGTTCTCTGCTACACATCGTCAACGTTGTCAACATTCCGTGCTGGTGGATTAAGCAGACATTCACAGATTTATACAACATCATGACAACTATTTTCTGTTTTCTTCTCCATTACTTCCAAATAATTTCTAACATTGTATTGGCCTTGTTTACTATATTAGCAAAACACTCAAGTCTCATCAGAAAAACTGGTTTTTATTAAACACGCCCTCAGATTTTCTATCAAATGCTACTGCTGGCAGAACGTGTTACTATCCTTGTGTCGCATCCTAAAGAACCCAATATGCTGAAAGACCTATATAATTTCATTGAAAGAAGGAACCAATTTGTCTCTGTAAATTAGTCAGGATAATTATGGTATTAAAAGTCAGAAATTAAATTAGAGAAGTGAAGGACTGGTTCGAGAGTTAGCAGCGCTCAGCAACGCCAAGGGCCGGTTCAGGTCAGGAAATTAAATAGACTATGGCCAGCTGAAACAGAGAAAGTGGCATGGAGAAATAACATGGGCTCAAAACTGACTCCGCAAAGGTGCCGTCAGATACTGACTGATACCATCTAGTCGAAGCCTCCTGATTTGAGAGGATACATGAAAACGGACTCTTTGGGAGCACAGGCACTTCTGACTTCAGGGAGCTGTTACGGTTCCTGTTGTGTTCTAACGGGCTCAGAAGGAAACCCTTGTCTGATACCGTTTTATCCCAGCGTGGGCTGCCCTGCTCATACCCGTCTGATGCCTGATGCACACGCTGTTTCTGAGATCCGAAGGTGTCACAACCCAAGGAAAGGCAGCAGCGGCTAACATCGGCATTATCACTACAGCTCTGCGTAGCTCCGGGTCACGGACGTTCGCGGTGTCCCATGCGTGCTGGTGACGGCGTCGATATTGCGAGAAGTGGGAACAAACCACGTACAATTTCGGAGAAACGCTCCAGAATTTGTACTCTTCGGCGTATCCCAACCTGGAAACAGAAGAGTGCATAACCGCTGCACTCGTTCGGAAAGCATTCCCCAGCAGACGGCGAGCTGCGTAGTCAGCATATTGCAGAGCAAAGAGCCGTGCTGACCCGCTCTTCCTTCCAGCACCGTGTGCTCACAGCTGTCACACGGGATGAGAACCAGCTAACGCCGTGAACTCCACCCACACACCAGTAAGAAACTGGCACGGCTCCTGGAAAGGCAGACCCGAGGGGTGTTTTCTGGTGAGAGCCCACTGCAGCAGACAGCTGCTTCAGGCCGCAGTCCCTGCGATCCCTGAGCGGGCTCTGGGGCAGCCCACCGGCAGCGAAAGCAGGAGTCCGCTCCCAGGAGCAAAGGGGAAGCTCTAAGTCACATGCAGCTGACATCCTGCTAGAGACACTCCTCTGCAGCACCTCCTGGAAGCTGTCAGCGCAAATCAAACCCTCACATTTCTGTTGTCACTTGCAAAGGTCTTCCTTTGCAAGAATGAAAATGAATTTCTCTTCTGCATAGGGATATAGGATTATCGTTCTCTTAAAAGGCTGGAAGAAGACGTTAAATTAATTCTCTCATTAACAAACAGTTAATGCACCTGTACAAAAACTATTCTTAGATTTTAAGTCAGGAAACTCCTGATCATTACCGTGAAGATGTAAAAGACGAGAAGTCAAATGGCAGCTGTTAAGCAAAGAGCACTCACAAAGTAGGAAAACATGCAGGAGGAGATGGAGATGCTGCTGAGTTCACACCCAGCTCATTGCTTGGGCAATGGCAGGATTATTTTCCCTACAATACCCTACCCGGCTTACCCATGACTCCACTTGAAAAAGTGCAGCAATGAGATCGCTGACAAGGTACCGGCTAGTATTTACGCTCAGATACCCAAGCATGACCAGCACAGTAACAGCTGCCAATTCCTCTGTACCTACTAGTAACTCCACTTGGTGCTGGGGATGGCTACAAAGCACTTCTGGAAGCAGACAGAAGTCAAAACCAATTAGTCTAAAGTCTGCATGGCAACATGCCGTGAATAATGTTCCTAACTGGTGCCAAGCTCAAATCCTAGAAACAGTTTAGCAGCATCAGCCCAACTCACTGCCTAAAGAAACTTGGCTCCCAAAAGGAATCAAAACCCTCCTATTTTCATCAAAGGGGATCAAAACCTTCTATTTGCTTTGAAAAAAACATGCTTAATGCACATCACTGACAAGTACAGGCTGCTAGAAGGGGATCTTTCCTTGGGAACAGAAACGTTTGTTTGCCAGAAGCCTCCCCAAACCATCCTCTCCCTCTTCATTTCTCTGTCACTCTGCCTTCTGGTGGAAAACTGGAAGAGGAGAAAGGGCAGAAGTTACAAATGAACGCGTGCACCGAGTAGATATTTACTGTGGAGGTATGACCCTCTATCACATAAGCTTGTGAGTGAAAAAAAATTCAAAACCCCGTTTTTGTAAAAAACTATAAAATGAAAAGTATTTCCACATTTTTCTTTAGGAATCCCTTCCTTTATCTTCGCATTAGCTGTTCAAAAAGCAGCTTGAAAAACGCACGAGCAGTCTCCACTCTTTTAGTGGAGTTCAGACAGCGATGTCTGTCTGAACCAGAACAAAAGCTAACGAACGGGGGGGGAGTAGCTTGAGCGTATTGAGATCCTACCGACTGCAATCAGACGGGACTACGGCCAGTGGAAACTCCGTCAAGACGATCCACTGAAGAACTCCCTTCACAGCAAGAGAAGATGAGGACAGTGTAAGCATGTGATTCAGCAGGCCAGATTTTACTACGAGGGACACGATTACTGGAAAATACCTCTGTGAAACTTGTGCATATGGATGGTGATGAATATTCGATAGAAACTTCCGCAGTACTCGGGATGTTTCTGTGTGACTGTATCTACAGCATAAACATCAGTTCTCTTCTGTTACTTCTTTTGTTCTTCGGTTTAGTCAAAGCAATAAATTAACCCATTTTTGAGAAGAAAAGGAGAAGATGAAATAATACAGACATATAAAATGTATTTCCTTTTTTATTATAAAAGAAGTATCTAAAAAATATTGGTGGCTCAGAATGATCTGCGTCTTGAATGTTAGCTACCTATCAGCCATTCCAGCCACAGCTTTTACTCTGAGATGGCAGAAGAAAACACACACTTTACTTGTAAAAGGTATGGAGATAATGAAACGAGCTACATAGACATCCTGGGATATTATTGTCTTCTTGCATTAAAGCAGAAACCTGTTGCTCAGAGGAAAGGTAGAATGATGAAGTGACTCTCGTGCACTTCATACTATACTCGAACACCAGCATTAACCTTTCGCTACGTGACAGGAGATCTCTAGCCCATACAGGACGGAAATGCTGAAATCAAGAGGGTAAATACCCACAGGTAAGTATATTTCGTGTTCCTGCTTAAATGAATTCTGAAGAAGAGGTCATTACCGTAGCCCTTGGAGCAGCCCTCCTTTTTCAAGAGCTTAGTAAAAACGGTGTGAGGATTTTGTTGCCACACACAAATCAATCATCAGACATGGAGATAACTAGTCTGCAATGAGTATGTTTAGAGCCTAGATTTAATTTTCAATATTTAACTAAAGGATGTTTGAGCACAGTGGTGCCACAGAATATTCTCGAACAAGAAGAGCAGCTTATGCTCACCGTGCTACAGTTTTGAACCGCATTTCCAACATCAAGTACAGTATCGGTTTTAAAGCTTTAGACATGTATAAGATCTTATTTATAAATCACAAGAACACAGGGGCATTTAAAAGCTACAATCAACTGCGTAACGTTGAGTTTTTAAAACTCATATTTCACGGGAATTGTCATTCACGTTGTACCGATTTTCTTTCTAGCTGGAGGATACTGCCCAGTTGCCCGGTGCTGCGCTTGCACAATTAAAAGACCTGATCATAAATTTCTTGGCATCAGATTGAGACAGAATATTATGGAAAATCAATTTCCTTTGCAAGATACTATTGTTGCATTGCTTGCTTCTCTCCAGCCACACTACTTTGGAAATACAAATACATAGCAATAAGCGTTAGTGTCTACGCCGAGGTTCAGAGGTAGCAAATCCCCGAGGAGGCTGAGGGCAAGCTTACGGCTGGGGTTACAGAGCGAGGGCGTTACGGAGGCCTGTTAAAAACTGTGTCTAAAGAAAAATGTGATGGTTACACACTTGAAATGCTTTTTTATATTTAGGATTGAAAGCAAATCTTTCTAAATAAGCATTAATGATTATATTTTAGAGCACGTCGCTGTGGGTTTCCCCTGACGTCTTCAGGCACCCTACCATAACACGTAGTAGAGAGACCATTTTGCCATTACAAAATCTTCATTTATGTCATAAAGCTAATTTTAGTTGAATTAATTTTCAGACTTTACTGTCAGTATTACAATTAGAGCAAACCTTAGTATGCTCTGTCTTCAGAAGTTAAAGCTGAGTACTTATTCAAAAGCAGAAAGAACCATACAAAAGTTCATTAATTAAAAAAATATCCCTGACTAAAAATAAATTCCACCCATTTCCAAGGAGATTCTAACCCCTCGTCTGACTGCAAGTCTCCTACTAATTTTTTTTCTTTTTTATTCACTCCTCTGCAGAACTTGTGGCACACAACAATGACCAAGCCCAATCAGAAGCAGTCCATTCATTGACACACTAGCGAATTCATAGCGGATCTAATTAACCATTTGCCCAACAGCTAGCTGCTACAATGTTACTACCTGGACACCATCCTTTCCTTTTATCCAGGCAGTTAATTTCTAAGGCACTCGTTAGCGCAGAGTTGCCGGTTTGATGTGCTGGCCTCAGTACCTCCGCCGCCTTGGCTCTCCAGCCCTGCCTGCCACCCACTTCTGGGGGAGTCCTCCTACGCCTTGACACTGGTTGTTCCTGTTTACTTCTGCTGCCTGGCTTCAAGTTTTCAAAAGGCAAACTCCAGCTGAGGAAAGGTGCCTGTTTAAAATGCATTACCCTGGAGACGAGCGGCATCTGGTAACCTTTTCAGGTGGGTAAGCAGAGCTGGAACATCATCCGCCAATACAGACACCACCGAATCCCCTTCAATTGAGATGCAGATGATGTTCAAGTTTCTCATTCCCCACTTTCCTTTCTGGAACAGGAAAGTTGTCGTCTGGTGGTTTATGACTGAGTGGAGTTTCGAACTAAGGGCGCTGCTTCACACTTTTTTTTTTTTTTTTTAGCATAAAAAATTCAGTGGTCTCCCATTCTTAAGGAGAAATCAAAAAATAACTTGCAAAATACTTAATGCATTTAGTTTGAAATTAATGCATTTCATTTTTAAAATACAGAAGCAGGCTACTCAAACTCACTATGTTTTTCAAATGCTAATACTAGAATAATGCTTTTTTTCAGGAAAGCCTGTCTATAATTAGAACTCACTAACTCTTGCATATGGTACGTTTGGATCAATTGATATTTTCTCATGACCTCTTGCTATAACAGAATTATTAGCAGCAAAATTGAAGAAAACTTGTTTAGAAATGGCTACCAGCTTTTACTTTTATTTTCTACTAATAGGAACCTGAAAACTTACTGCTTTAATCCCTTTTGACCTGTTTCTGCCTGCCCCTCCTCTTTGTAACCCAACCTTTGTCTTTTCCAAAGACAGCTTGACTCCACTCCTACCAGCGGTAGGGAAGGCAAACCCAATATTCAGCTGAAGTTAACGTCATAGAAGCCAGCTGAGCAATGTTAAGAAAATGAAGCCTCTGGTTATTAAATACTTAGTGAGGAGAAAAATAAGATCACTTGGGTGCCATGATAACGGCCACTTCATTAAGTTCATGTTTATTTTAAAGATATACTTACCTTTAGATTTTCTGAACTTAGTGCTTTTTGTGGACAGTTGCAAGAGATTTGCGTTATTCTGAATTGATATTCAGACTATATTATTCTGAACTTTACTCTTAAGCAGCAAACTGTAAAAAATGGAGCTAAAACTACCCTTAAGTAGAACAGAGATTATTAATTATAGACATTTTGAAAAGTCTGTTCTCCCTTTGTATTTTTTCCTCAAAATATGATTTTGCATTGGGGGGGCGGTGGGGGGAAAAGACGAAGAAGCAAGCACAGCACATTTTCAGACCCGTATAAAGACCCTCTTTACCCAAAGCATAAGTATCTGACAGTCTAAAGACAACTTTTGGATGGTTTTGCAAAGTCAAATGAAAACACGGCATCAACTGAAATACACCAAATCTACTCCCATTTCTTAACTTACTAAGAGTGAATAAAAAAGAGTAGGAAAGCTTTGTAAACAGTCGTAAAGCTTTTACAGATTGAAGTCACAGAATCATCTGGTTGGAAGAGACCTTTAAGATCATCGAGTCCAACCGTTCACGCTGCACTGCCGGGGTCCCTAAAGAAGTAAAACACTGAGTTTTCCTAATGAAAAGTCTTATTTAGTCTAGTAGACAACATCATTGTAACAATCATCATTGTGTCAATCAGACACCACAATATCTAGCAAAATTAACTCCAAGGTCACACTTTCTTTACCGCTGAGAATAAGACAGCTGCTGAAACACCTTACCAAGGCATGTGCTGGCATCTCCATTATCCAGACTTTATAAATCACTGAAAAATATGTCCCACTTTATCCCCTAGAACAGCTGAAGGGAAAGTCTATGGCTTAAGTTGGCCTCATGGATTAGCTCTGATAACAATCATAGTCTTTATATGCCTTTAACACCAGAAACAAAACACCTTTCTGTTACTAACGGTAAATAATGTGGCCAAAATTCAAGGGCACGGAGGGAAATGTCCTACTTCTCAACTATGCTGCAGTTACATTAGTATTTATGAAGTTAGTACAACGCGGGCGGAAACACTCTGCTGATAGGTTTTGAAATAGTTTTACATCAACATTGTGCGTGTACAAATCACTGAGGAAAAACAGATCCATGGATAGCCAGGAGGTTTTTCTGCATAGCTGATACTCAAAGCATAGGACGCAGTAAGACGGGAGCGCAGATCTTGATTAGATTGCGTTAGATTTTGAATCATACTTGGAAAGTTATTCAAAGCCTGTTGTGACCCTGACATGATTGAGAATACTTAGAAACATGGATGAGAATTGGAACTGACAAACCATGCAAAGAATCTAAGTGGACTGTCTTTTTTCTTTATGGTGTCAAAAGGGACCTCCTCTTATGTTCCTGACATCCCGATGAGGGAGCCTGCATATCACCACATCTTGCGTGCATTTCACAATTGTTCCATTGTGCAAAATTTAACACTGTATCACTCAACGTCTCTTTCATGGGCACCCCCTTGCCGTGGGGAAAGAGCTTGCGTGCCCTTGTGAAGTTGAGAGCTATGCTGGTATATGGCATATGCCTCCGGTAGGGTCTCCCAAGCCTGACAGGTCTCAACTGAAGGGTCAGACAAAGTGTGTCCACGGGCAGGATGGGCTCACTAGCCTTCGGGCAACCATCCTAGGAGAAGGACAACTCTAACTCCAAACCCGGGCAGATGGAGCTCGTTTAGCCCTGTAAGGCCATCCATCTAAGAGAAGGATACTCTAACCAAACCTACGACCTGAGGACTTTGCTGTCACCGTCCAAGCTCGCTCGGCCCTGGCAGATGAACCTCAGGTGTAAAGGGTGGGGCCAGTCTCGCGCACGCTGCGCCTCACCTAAAAAATCCACCGCGCAGGCTTGAAGGGTGTACTCACGTTTGCAAAGCCCTGTAGCGACAGGCAAGGGACGAAACGGCAATACCACCCAAGGAGACCCTCCGGTGTGCTCTTTGCAACCGGTCTTGCCTATCCCGCAGTGGCCTTTTCAGCCATCAGCGCGCTTGCAATAAGCGTGGGCAAAGCCCTTCCCAAATCTTCGTCCGCGAAGCCAAGCCATGATGATCACTCAACGAACAAAAATTATCGTTCCACACATTTTAGGATGGAGTAACCCCCACAGAAGTAAGAAGCCACTCCTCCAAGAGAGATACTAGTAACATAAATTACTATAAAGAGATTGTAACACCATTGAGTATTGCTGCTAATGACTTGCAGAAATATATTACTTTAGCAGTGAACTACTACCAAAAAATAGATGCTCATCTACTTAGACATAAGGTAATAATGCCTCTACCGTTCTTACTCACCCGCTACCCCAAACACAGTCAGCAAGCATAGCCTTCTTTGCCATCACCCTCTAGTTCACAAACAAAAGGCTTCAGCCTGTAACACATCCAAATATTTTGCTTTAAGTCTCAAAATAAGTCTTAGACTTGTCTAAGACTTTTGACTACCTGTTGAATTCCCTCACTGCAAAAGAAGCTTAAGATATTCTTTCATTCCTCCAACTAGGATACTGGGGCACTTTTAACAAGTCCCCAGTTCTTCATGATATTTGAGTAACAAACGCAGCATGTAACATCTTCGGGTGACTTAAGCAAAGGAAACGAGAGGAAAGGCAATTAACGCAGTAGATTTGGACTTGTGGGGGGTTTTGCCTGTGCATTTTCTACAAGCTTCATATCTTCATAAAGAAAAAAGGTTGTTAGAAGGTCGTAGCCGTGCAGAGGATCAATGGAGATTTTTGACATTTAGGACATACAATTCTGAGATAAAAATATTTGGCATTGCCAAGCTCTCACGGCTCTAATTCGACTGCCTTCCAAGCCTCCATATCTTGTTTCTGCTGTTCTTGCAGGACATCCTCTCCTAAACTCCACCTTCCCAAGACCAGTTGCTCCCTCCCGTTGAGAACACCTCCTCTCTCTGCCCACGCAGTACTCACCATAACGCGCCTACCTGTCTCCTCAACTCACTTCTGGCAACCGCTAATTCTTTCACGTGCTCCTACCACCTCCAGCACAGCAATATGTTTCTGTCAAAGCACACCTAGGGATAGCACGGACTTGCGCCCGTGCCACACGGTGGAGGGAAGAGGTCCTGAGGCACTCCGGCTCTCACAGGAGCTTGTTCAAGCCCCTTCTGACTAGTGCTACGGACAGCAACAGCGAGAAGTGAGTCTGCCTGTGGCTGTCTGCCCTGAGGAGCTGAGCTGAGCTGAGGCTGATTTGCCACACTGGTGCACCCAGCTGCAAGAATTTCAGTTCCTAGAGGGGAGGGAGGGGAGCTATTTCTGTAACACGCCGTGGCAATCACTACTGATGCACGCAGCACGCCCTCCAAGGAGACAGGGAAGGTGCGAGGGGATGGCTCTTCGTGTTCAATCCTGCCCTCTGCACAACGTGCCACGTTTTCCCTGCTGCGAAGCAGAGGTGCATCTGGAGGGCTCGGGGATGGAGGGGAGTTCCCCTCCCTGGCTTGGTGGGCTCCTCCCACCCCAGTCAGACGCAGGTGGCTGATGTGGTCCCCATTTGTGGGTCTGGCCAGTGGCGGGGCTGAGCACGTGCCCCACAGGCACAGACCCACGCAGGTTCAGGAGTGCCTACAAACACCCACAGAAGAGAGCACGCTCATACAGAAAACAGCCAGAAGAGAGCTTAGGGAGAAGGTAGGGTCAGCTGTGGGGAGGAAGTGCTGTGCTCAGCCAGGCAAGGGCACAGCTTGCACTTAACGGGCCCTTTTTATTCTCTCTCCTCTCTATTCTCCCATGCTCATTCTTTCCCTGTTCTTTTTGATCTGCCCGTATCTCCCCCAGAGCAACAACCCACTCCCACATACTTTTTCCCATGGGCCCCGGTTTTGCTACACCCATGCCCACGCTCGGTGGGTCTGATCCCATTATCTAGGTCATCTAAGCTTTCTGCAGCACACTGCAAGGTTACCTGAGGTCTGTTGGTGCTGCAAGATTTCAGTCCCCCAATACTGCCCTCCAATTATCTGTGAAGTCCACTATCTCTCATCAAACTCCCCATTAATCACCGGCAAAATCCGGCTAAGCTCACAGCACTGTCTGTGCCCCAAACTGGTACTTCTGTTCCCGTTACTGAAGTCCCCTCAATCTTACATGGTTTTACTGATATGGCTACCTGGGCACTGCTGGCTTTGCAAGATTCCCTTTCCCCAACGGTCCCCCTTGCAATTGTCAATGACATTTGGATATTTCTCATGTAATTCCCTCTTAGCTACCTGGGAACTCTGACCATTCTCTCCACACTAACACACGCCTTCTCTCCACTCATTTCTGCTGTCACCCCTTCTCACACCTCCCCATGCCTTCAGCCTCCTCTTCCTCTAAACCTGCCTATCCTTCAGCTGCTCATCTCAGTCCTCATCCTTCTGATCTCTCCCACTCCGAAGATGGATACTCAGAGAAAAAACAGATGATTCAGGTAATCTAAGCAGATCTGGCCCTCCCTTGGATAGGGACGGAGCTGTCAGAATTTTTACATAAAGAAGCATTTTAATTTGTTTTGTTGGTTTGCCCCCTTCAAGTCCAAGAAAAAAAAAAAGCATCTTAATATAGTGTCCCTCCCTTCTCCTCCACCAGATTTTTGCCGCTCTTAACAGGAAAACAGTCATCCGTAAGAAGTCTCTCCAGCAGATGTCAGCTCCTACTTCTTGTAATGACAATTTTGCAATGAAAACAAGCAGAGAAAAGGGGATGATGAAGCAGGGCTCTTCAGCATCAGGAAGATGAAAAGTTTCCCTTCCCGTTTACTAGTGGTGTAACAGCTGAGCTCCCATTAGTGTAACTCATGCACTCGGGATTCATTTCCTTGCTACCATTAATCACTTTATCTCTCACTGAGAAAGCAGAAAGGCACGCAGGACTCTGCTTTTTGGGATCGTGACAAGATTCCCCTGATAGAATAAATTACACAGAAAAGAGTGAATAGAGCATAATTTTTAATACAAATCGTCAAATACTGCTTAATGCTGATATAAATAGCTATGCTTTGATGTTGTGGGTTATTTGCACGTGACTAATGCAGTTGTACAGGGCTGAGCCAATTCAAGAGGAGTCACCAACTTAAAAAACTGTTCTTATCTCCTCAGATCGCACCAGGTCACCAGTTCAGTCCGTCCTGGTTCTCAGCTTTCCAGCTTCCTGTAGCACCAAAACACAGTTGTGACCTGTTTACACTGCAGAAAAAGCTGCCAGATCAAAGATTCGTTAGCGATTAGAGTAAGCAGAGACAGACAACAGAGCTCTAGCAGGAGTTCTGCTATAAAATGAGCATTTTTGTACGAGTCCTTCGGCAAGCACTATGCTGCTGCGCTTGTCTGAGCAGGACGCATCACTGCCTCCTCTCTTCGAAATGGTCTGTTGTGTCCAGTGCAGCCTAGCGTCAAGAGGGGACCGCCGTGGTCCTGGCACCCACGCAGTATCTAGATAAACAAGGCTCACACAGCGCATCCTTCCGCTGCTTTGCTGCAGACACAGCTCTGCGACCAGACAAACAGTAACTCAGCACCAACAGAGAAGGCAGAGGTTAGATCAGCGGAGCGGGGAAGCAAGGCTGAATTCCTCAAGAAGGGATCTGGGGCAATGGGCAAATAACTCACACCCTGTTGTCATTGTTATATTTACGTTAACAGGGGTTGAAGGGGACCCAATTATGTAGGCCTGCAGATAAATGTAATTTTGTACCATTTGCTTCGGGGCACATTAAGACCCCCCAAAGCATCTAAAATCACTTTTTCAAAGTCACAGCATTCATTATTAAGGCACAGAAAATTAGTGATCAATTCAGTACGTCAGTTGACATTCTAAAGAACATCCATTTATTCAAATGATTTCTTCCAAGTCAAAACTGACACTTAAGCACTTAGCATTTACATATAACCTTAAGCAATTGCTCACTAATTATTTTAAGTGTAACCATAAAACTGATGTTTAAGGGCCAGCCAAAGGAGGACTCACTATTGTAAACATTGTAAAAGATTAGTCCATGACAGCAAAGAGCAGGCAGCCTGAGCAGATAAAATGTGGAGAAAAAGAATGCACACACAAAGCAGAGTGATCGAGGATTTATCCTGTTCTTTGGAAGAATGAATAGGTTAGTAAGCTCTTTCGACCTGAACAAAGAGAAGTGAAAAAAAACAAACCAAACAGAGGGCATTGATACCAAAGGCAAAGAGAGAGAGAAAGTAAGAAGGGAGAAAAACTGATACGACAAGTAATCACAGCCTGGGAAAGCGGGAGAGAAAGAAAGGATTGGATAATATGATCAATTTTCACAGGACAGAGGACATCTCGACAGAGCCCAGGAAAGATACTGAACGTACAAAGGCTCCTGCTTTGCCTGCTTACACACCACCCAGTCCACTCACTCAGTGCCAGGGTATACAGAAGGGGGCAACGATCCAACCTCGCAGGGAGCACCTCTACCTGAGCTCAGAGGCGTCCGATTTTTCAAGTAAATATTTAACACTGTACACTCCAAAACTAGACTTATCCCAACCCAACGCCTCCATAGTGCTCAGTTCAAGCCTTAGTTTTATAGGGGTGTCCAGCTGTGATATTCTGTCAATATCTTAAAGGCTAGCAGGTAATCTTGTCATTATTAATTTTGTAATACAGTATTTGAAAAAGAAAAAACATAACTAAACGATGTCATTGAATGTTGTGTAACATATGCCTCGGTCATTAATCCTTTATTTTAAAAGTCACCTCAAGGTTGGCTTTTCTGTTCCTTTTCAAATTTCCCTACTGCCACCAATTCATCACAAGCAAGTTTTTGTATGTTGGCTAACATTCCTCTGTTTTCATCGGTCTGCACCTCCACATTACAACTGAATTTATTAAATATGTTGAATAATTTCTGTGCTCTTTATTACCCCTAAAACTGGTTTTACCCAGCTCCCGAGGCTGCATTCCTTTGCTGACCAGTACCTGACCATGGGCTAGCTGGTTTTTAACCACAGGGTCTCTGGTATCCTCATGGACCTGTACTTTCAAGGCTTCTGCCCATGCCAGTGCTCCTCTGCCCCGGTCTAGGGTCATAGATAGCTCACTCTCCACAGACTAACGAGTTGTAATTACTTTGCATTAGTGGAAAAAATATTCATAATGTTAAGGGTTATGCCACACAACTGCACAAAGCTAAGCAAAAGCTTAAAGAGGTAGGTAATAGTCCCCCGGTCGGTAGGTAATAATCTAGCAGCAATTAGATAATTGCTGTTACAGCTAAACATGCAAAAAAAAAAAAAGTCTCCAGGCTGGCCAAGAGAAGCCCAGACAAAGCCTGACGGATGAAGCCGCACCGTTAGTTTAACACAATGCTGTGACTAGTTCCAAGCAACAGCAACTCCGTGTTTACTGGGCTACCAGACTACACCATAGATCATACAGACACATCCATCGTGGTGAAAAGGCTTACACGGGTCTGTTCTCCCGGGTTACTGTGCAGGTCTCTAACAAGACATCGTTACCTGATATCGTTTCATTCATAACAGAACTTTGCTCTATTCGGTGAACTTGCCATCTTCCATTTCCTATTGCTTTACAGTTTAATATCGGGAGTTGAGGTAAGATTTCAGCGTTATTTCTGCTCCACGTACCAGGCTTACTCTAAAGAGCATCTTTAGATCTGGTTTGGTTGCATCTTTTTCTGTTAACATTCACCTTTTTTCTTAGAAAGCTTAGGATTTGTATCCTTCCTATTAGGATACAAATTACATTGCCAGAGACCCGGCTAAACAACACCTGGAACAGTCTCATCGGTCAAGGACAAAAATGTTTTATACTCCCACAAATGGAAGATTAAACTCCAAACCCACATTTGAAATTCTGAGTAGAGGTGTCAATATTCAGGCATATGCTCTCACTTCAATCAATCAAGGTGTTTGTCACCTTCAAACAGTTCAAATGGGAGCAAGACTAACAAAGAATAAGATTACCTGCAACCGGGAACCGAGTAGGCTTGGTTCTGATCTTTCTGCCTGTGTAGTCTGTGATCCTATAAACTGTGCTGGGGTCGTATCTGCAGGACTATCCTCCCAGTTACAATGGTTAAAAATACTCATGAATGTACTCTGGGAATTTAAGAGTTATTAAGATACAAAGAAGCCCACGTCAAAATCATCAGAACTAACTTTCAAGGAACCACAAGTCACCGTGAACAGGCATGGGAAAAGAAGTGGGCAGGGATGCCACGAATTTCTTTTTCTCTAGGCCTTGGGCTGTAACCTTGGCCGTTGAGTCGCACGTGTCATACCACTGCATTTCCTGCTGAAATCCCTTTCAAGATTTCTCATGCTCCTTCTAGTGCCCTCAAAGCTGTTTTGTCATTTCCTTGTTTAATGTTTTAACTCAGAGGTTTCTCTGCAACTCTTTAACAGAACAGTAAAATCACTGCAGTTTTCTTCAAAAAAAAACCCAAAAAACCCCAAACCTAAAAAACCCTAAAAACACCCCAATCTTATGGGAAATACAGTGGTTTCCTTTTAAGAAAAATCTTATGGGAAAGTTTCTACAGTGACTTTCTAGATCTTGGAGTGAAGAGTCTGTACTGCGAGTAAGAGAAGTTTAGAAGAAACGCCATGTAATTTGTTGCGTTAATGTAACTAGGAAGCTGAGCTGCAGTTTATGCAATATCTGACTTCTGGAGTTGGTAAAATTTCATTTTAAGAGATGAAGGTAGAGATAGAAATCACAAGGTTCCATTGCAAGAATCTCCCAGTTTTGTTGGACCGGCTGCGGGAAAACCCGCCTTAAAAGGTCAAAGTCGAGCACGGGAAGAAGGGGTGAGAAGAACTCGGGAGAAACCCCAAACTGTTCCTTTTTCTGTCCCCTACAGCACGGTTCTTTAAACTCAAAGGCCTCCCACCGAAGCCTCCAAAAAGCCGGCTCCTCAGCGGTACCCAGATTCCCTGCCTGGTCTCTGGTGGAAGCTCCAACAAAACCGAAGCATTCCTCGGGTACTGCACAGCTTCAAGGGTGCAGGAAGACATTCTTTCCAAGATCTGGGAGCACTTTACATGTCGATAGCAGTGTTGGCACAACCATTTTAGATTAACATTTCCATCAATACTTCTGAATTTTGTTCTATGCATTCATTTCCCTGCTATTCCCACAGCTTCATGGATTTGAACGTAAAAATTAATTTCTGCTTATATTGAAAAGTGTTTCAGAATTCTGTGCAAAAACTCGAAGGAGAAGGCAAAGAAAGAAACTTCCCTGCTAAACTTATTGCATATCTAGAATCTCGTGGGCTGTTGTGTTTTCATTCCCTCGTGCTGGCAAATGGAAATGGCAACCCATCAGCAGGTCCAGCAGAGAAACACCTGGCACAGACACTCGAACGGGAAAGGTTTTATACACAAGCCCTACGAGTACAGAGAAAAATCTCTCCAGCTCCAGTCAGCTTGGTGCCTACGCCTGATTTTATTAAGATGACAGTTTGGCCTCTGCTCCTCTCAGGTTTTTTTAACGTACTGCTTCTTTCTTGAGGTTTCCTTAGGTTTTAGAGAACATTTGTCTGTTCACTCTTGTCTGAACACTGGGAGTTTTATTATGCCTTGAAGCAGTATAAATAAAGCTATTAAAAAACCATGTATTGTTCTCTTGCTAAATCTCAAGGTGAAATTTATTTCCAAACGAGGTATGTCCTTCATTTCTCCTATTGTTTGCATATGCTAATTTCTACGCAGATCAAATGTTTGACACATTCTAGTGCTTCAAGTACATAATCACAAGACAAAACATATTTATATGTGACTGAAAAGCAGTGTGCTCAGGTTTTTTACTCCACATGAAAAGGGTACGGAAAAAGCCACAGCCCCAATATACTTGGCAAGAGGCAAGTGAAGAAAAGGCAAAATTTTGTCTTATGATTGCTGAATAGCAACTAGATGAGAAAATAGCCTTTTTTTTCCCTCTCCAGAGACCACCTGAGAACTTCAGCTTATGAAAATAAACCGTGCAAATAAACTGTTTTCCGTTGTTCTGAAACAGTCTTGCTGCTTGGACAAGCAAGGAAGAATTGCTCAACTTCCCCAGAAATGCGTGGCATTGCGTACAGGCGGGTCCACTGAAGGTGTGAGGCAGAACCCCGGCGATGCTGAACACAAAGTGACCTCCGTTTAGAGGTAGAGCAAGAAACCCCACCTTTGCCAGACAGAGCGTTCTCAAGCCTGCGCTCCTCCACAGCCGCTGAACTTGCCCCACCGCAGAGCTCGCTAAGCAAGGCTGAGGAGAGACGCAGCTTTATACAGCGCTGGACCCTACGCCCTCTTTCCTGACTTTGCCAGCTACGGCTGTGCCTGTCACTGCCAAGAGCTTATTCTCCAAAGAGAGGATGGGTTGGATTTTTTAGATCTTCACTTCAACTGACACGTGGATCAGTAGAGCGTGTTGAGCTCTTTGCATCCCACCACTGCACCGCACCAGAGCACCCCTTTGGGCAGGCGGCACACAACCGTACCTTGGCGCTTGGTTATGACAATCGTTACGGAACTGGCAACCCAGTCTGCAAATTTGTGTTGCTTTTTCAGACTCAGGATGCTACTTCCAGACACCCCGTATCTGCCAACCAGCATACATGCAACGTCTCCTGTCCTTTCTTGGAAGCACCGAGTTATGAACTATTTAGTCCTAATCAATACATTACGTGCAGTCAATCAGTTTGCCTTATTACAGACCTTTAAATCTTGATAATTATCTTGTATTAGACTGGTCAAACACAAAAAGCAGCATTGCTTATACTAAATTATTGCTAATAACTAAGTTCCAAGCCCCTTGTGAAATTATTTCTGTGTTTTCCCCTGCTTCTCCCCTTTTCCTCCCTAGATTTCTCCCTTTGTCCCTTTCCTTCATTCCCCACGTTCTGCTTGTGCTCTATCATTTTTACACCAAAAATCAATGCCCTCACAAATCACCTGTTAGGAATAGTCCTACATCCTTTTGCAGACGTTGAAAAAAATAGATACAAGAACTGTTCCAAGAGTGATTTTTATTTGCCGTCATACCTATATGAAGCAGAAGCTAATAAGTTTGAAAATCATTTGTTCTAATTCTTTTGGGGGTGCAGGGAGAAATAACCAACTTAAAAACGCCCTATAAAAATATGCATTCTTCTTACTCTTAAAGAGAGTTTTGCCGTGATCCCACCTGTGAGCTGAATCTTTCAGAAGCCAACCAGCATCTCAGGAATTCTTCTATGACAAAGCCTAAGTATTAATGCAAAACACGTAACGCCTACACTGAGAACACACAGGGGTCCAGTGAAGAAGACTCGATATTTGAAAGCTATTGAAGCTAGAAACGAGGAGAACTATCCTTACAACACAGAAATAGCTCACAAGTAAACACAGAACTTTGGGTATTTGCAAACTCTGCAAAGCCTTCTGAGGCTGAGGAGTAGCTGGGACACAGGCTGAGCCACGGCTGTGGGTTCGGTGGGTTTCGCGGTTTCATTTGGGGTTTTTTGGTGGGTTTTCTTCTTTTACTTTTTTGAAATAGAGTCAGCACAGCTTTGTCAGCCTTTAATTCCATGGAGGAATGCACACGAGGTAAACAGCTGTCATTTCAGAGGTGGTTTCTGCTGGCCGAGTGCCCCTCTCCAGCCTGCCCCGGAGAATTCAGTGCCCGAGGAAAAGCTCTGCGGACCTGGAGCGACAGCCTGGGGGATCGGGAGACTGGAGTTACCCCACAGGGGGATCGGGAGACTGGAGTTACCCCACAGGGGGATCGGGAGACTGGAGTTACCCCACAGGGGGATCTACCTCGGCAGACTCGGCAAGGCACAGCCCCTCTTTGGTTCGAGATCAGCCTGAGATTGCGGCTGAGCTGTTTCCAGCTACCAGGAGAGCAAAATATTTATAGAGTTGTTTTGGGGCTCTCGTGTTCGGATGCCACACAGTGTCTGACACCTCGAGAACACTGAGTCACATCAAACCACCAGTCTCTGGCAGAAACTGTATTTAAAACATATGGTGCTCCCCTCAAGCGCTGGGTTTATTTCAGGAGGAGGCAATCTGAAGAAGTCCACACCGCACGAAGAACTACCAACACTGCCGTATGCAGGATGCCATATGCCGAAGATTTGGTTCTGCAAGCTGCCTTCGACTGCTGCGGGAAGAGCTGCCTCCGTCCTCCCCCCCGGGGTGCCGTCCCACCTGCTACCACTGTCCCTGCCGGGTCCGGGTCTGGCTCCGACGGCTGGCCAAGCTGCGCTGCTTTCCAGCACAAAAGCTCATTCACCTCGTGAATCAGCCGCAGCCCATCTCCAGCCCTCGCTGCCAGCGGAGCTCGTTCAGCTCCATCCAGATGCAAACCGCCCCTGAGCCGAGTAACGCGAGAGAAACCATCCCGGGGAGGGGGGGACCGGCCAGAACCTCCTGGTTACAAAACAGCAACAAAAACATCTACCCCAGCAAAGGCAGCGGAGAAGTGTTTTGTTCCTGCGTTAGGTGTTATTGAAGAACTCCTTTAGCTTTGAAATGGCCCTTCCAGCTGTTACGTGTTTCTGTCACGCATTCCTATGGCTGTCCTGGCTCCTCGGACTTGCTCAGTGATAACGTGCATCCCAGGGATGTACTGAACACCCAGAAACGGCCTTCGGGGTCCAACAAAAGAACAACTGTTGGAGCTGAGAGCTTCCAGCAGCTGCATTTAACAAAGGTTTTGAAGACTTTGACTGGCATCCCTTTTCTAAAGTCGCTGCTCTAGCAGAGGATTTGGGAAAAGGAGGAAATTTTTACAGAGAAAAAAACCCTTTGCACTCTGTTCTTATTCACAGAAATCTTCTTTCTCACATGATGCTACTGCATCCATAAAATACAGCCGATCGTGTGAGCGTGTCCTTTGATCCTTTGGAGGTAAAAATAATGGAGTAATTACAAGGTAACCGTTACACCTGTAAAGAACCCTGCTGCTCAAAATTTATGGTACTAACGTCCAACAGCAGTGAGAGGCTCAATGTTACCCGTAATTTCGGGTTGCCTCTGAAGTACAGCACATCAGGACCGTATCGCTTAACAAAGTCTTCATGCTGGACAGAGATCACTGGCGGTTTTCTAAGCATGATGATGTTTTCTAATCTGTGGTGCCATTTTAATATTACAGCTTGGTTGTTTATCTGCGTTACGATAACTACAGAATTCCAGAGCGTTAAACTTGCTGGACTGCTGCTTTTGAACAATTAGAAATACGTAACAACATACTTCTGCAAGGCTCAGGCAAGAAATTTTTAAATATTATAATCAAAGACATCAGACTGTTAATTAATGCAAAGATATTGATGACATCTGTAAACACTGTTTGGAAGGACAGCACACCTGCTTTTCACCTCCGACACTTCTACTTCAAGAACTAAGGAAATCCTGTTAAGGTACCAGCTCTATCCCAAAAGCTAACGCCCAGAATCAAACCCAGTGTCCCAAGATAAACCGCTCTTTAGCTGATAATGTGCTCTGGAAAGGCAGATAACGTCCCTGTCATCCGCAGTGGGTACATACCTTATGCCACCTTCCCACGCAGGAATTCACTTCCTCACTTCCATCCACTGCATTGCCCTACAAAGAGAACAGATTGTCTCCATCAGATGAGCGAACCCTGGAACTCGTTCAACATCTTCCAGGGGCAAGACACTTTCAGCAATTGTTATTTTTAACATGTATGAACCTGTCCTACTAAATTTCCTTCTAGCATTGTCCAGGTAAACCTGTCTGATTATGTAAATGTTTCATATGTTCTGCTTTTTCTTCTTTTGAGCGACTTTGATAGCAAATGACGTTCTTGTGACAGTTACAGCAGATTGTATTTTCTGGTACAGTAAAGCAAACCTCTCCGAATTTTTTCTGTACCGTAAAGTAAGTCACTCGAAAAATCACTTCAGTTTAAGGCTAATGATGATCACCCAGCTTCCCACAGAACAAATTGGAAAATTTCATCCTGTAATTCCTACACCTAACTCCTCTTTAAAACTCATTATTCTATGTGCACCTTGAAGAATCTTGGTCTCTACAGGCAACTATCTAGAGTTTCTGATTTAGGGTAATAGTTTACATGTTCATTTAGACTACGGATCATTGCAAGCAAGAATCTCACACCCTCATATGCATTGGACCCAGCACCTTGGTGTACTTCATACAAACAAGAGCTGAAGGACTGCTCTAGCAAGCGTTGAGTCAGTCCTTGGTGCCTCAACAACAGCAGAAGGCCTCAGGAAGGCACGGAATTTATCCCCAATATCTCCTTTTATGTTAGAAATGCGGATGCTTCTCAGGAGGTTCCTGACCTTGTCTGAGTGGAAGTGTCACAAAGACAAGGGGAGGTTCCATCTGGCAGCTGCTTACAGGCTGGCAAAATCTGATGTGCACTTGAAAAGACTTGTGTCACGGCCATAGCTTTGGATTTATCAGCAAACACCACAGACAACGGTCTGAAAGGGCTCTTCCCGTCAGAGAACTTCCTAACCTCCCCTGCATGGAGAACTGAGGATCAAAGACATACTCTGTGGAAAAGAAGGCAAATTAATTTATTGAGTAATGAGGCAGAGGGACAGCAAAGCACAAAAATTCCCCGTGTTTTCTATGGGGATATTTCATCAGAAGGGATTAAATCGCCTCCAACACCTCCCTAGAGGAGACAGCTACGGGAAAAGATACCATTACAGCAAAGTGCCACAGCAAGGTGAGCAAGTAAGTTACCGGTGGTTAAAATGAAGGCCCAACGAGTATAATCGTAACGAATTCCCTCACCAGACAGTTTAATAGAGGTATCTTTATTGTTGACCCTCTCAGGAACTGTAGAACAATAGGGTGAAAAAGCAGATCTTCCTGACACTGGTAGGCTGGTAGGTAAAAGAGCTCTGTTAAAGTTCCCTCGGCATACAAGGGAGACATTGGAGATCTCTAAACGTAATTGATCGAAAACATTCAGCCCTCGGTTCCACTCAGGAGACGTGCTGAAAGCCTGGCTCCCTGTGTGAGGTACACGCATCACACGCATGTTCCCATTTCAGGCAGTCAGCCCCTCTTCTGGCATCTGGCCAAAAGGTGCAGCTCGTCCGACCCACACTGACAGGGCTAAGCACGCAGCATAGCCATTTCAGCTTCTGTACGAAGTCAAAACAGCAGCAGGAAAGTTTCGCTAGAGAGCAATTTAATCTCAGAAGCTGCAGCTGGCAGAGCCCTTTTACTGCTGGGGAGAAGCACCTTTAGTGCTGCGGGGCGATAACACTGAGGAAAAGACGGATCCTGTGAGGCTAACCACAGCGAGACCACATCAGTGAAACGTCAAGATTTGGGAGCAGAAAATAAGATCTCAGAAGGTTCGTAAGATGCATAAACCTATCCGGATAACAGATTTTTTCCTTGTGTCTCAGCCTAACCATTGAAGCCACCTTCCACCAGTCAGTGTCTTCACAGCTGGAGGAGGAGCAGGCACATGCCCTGAATCAAACTGGAAAGGTAACAGCAGAGACTACTGACTGACCAGGCTTCAGATTTTAAAACATCTGATTATCCTGTTACCCTCTTAGAGGCAAAGAGAAGCCTCCCAGAATAACCCAAAACCTGAATAAAAAGTCCTCAGGACAGTAGAAGGTCCCACTTATGAAAAAGCATAGACAGATCCACTCATTCACCAGTGCTCAGAGCGGTTAGGAGGTAAACTGACAGGCAGGTGGTCCGATTCTTTGTGCACGAGTCTCAGAGCTCAGCTACCTTCTGACAGAGGGGAAAACGTGTTTGGATTTCTCCTGAAAACCCCCAGCCTCCGAAATGCCCTGCACACTGCTGATCACTGCAGCGAGGTTTCCCTGAAGACAATTCCCACCCCAGCATAGCTGCAGCCATGGAAACAGATCTGGATGAGGGATGGTGGTGAAAAGACGCCAGATCCAGATGTGTGCCACCACCGCGCCAAGCGGCAGCCACCACTGACCAGTAGCTAGGAAGGAACCCTGAAGCTGTACAATAACGTGTCAAGGCTTACAGCCGGCTGGGAGGCAGGGGGGACTCGGCGAACACGGGGGGCGGCGTGACACCGAAAAAAGCTAAGGGACGGGATGGAGATGGGAAGTTACTGGTGAGTATCTGAAGCCAAGGATTTCAAAGGGCCTCCCCTCCTTCCCTGCTATCCCTCAGTCCAACCGGCCAGGCGGCCACAGAAACAGGGTGACCGCGTTCCCACAGAACAGCCGGGAACTTGGAGAGGATCCTGAGACCCTGGCAGTGCTCCTGGCCCTCTCCCCCGCGTGTTCAATCCTACGCTGAGCACGCAGCTCCGCACGGCATATGCACCTACGAAGGTTTCCACTTCAACAGGTCTTTGCAGTTTTGGGTCTAGTTTTAAGCAAAAATTGAGTTGATACCCATGGATTGGGGGGGAGGGAGTGGAAGACAGTGTCTTTTACCATTCACCCCTCCCATCTTTTTCACCTCAGTTCTCTAGATTCAACCCCGGTTCACAACCAGCTTCATTCTCCCACCACATGCCATTTGTCACCTGAGCATATCGCTCGTTAAAAAGCATTCAGCACTAATCCGGTCTTCAAGGTAACACGTTACACACTCACTTCTGTGCCCGCACAGCCTATTGGTCAGGCGGAAAGCATTATTTTCCCTGTGAATCTCAATACATTGGGGTTTCTGAAGGACACTCCCATCTCCCACTACTGCCAGCAGCACACCGATTTGCAGGAGTTTCTCCTGTACCATTTCTGTGAAGAATTATCGGTTTAGTCTATCAGCAAGTCACTTATGAAGTGTTTCAGATGTAAAAGTTATGAAAATTAATAAGGGCTAATTATATTGGAAGTCACCTACCTAAATCATCTTGGGAACTCTCAAAATACATGAAATTTCTATAAAAGGCTTGTTACATTTTCATGGTATGGTTTTGAATTCCACATATAAAAACATACCACACTGGTCTGAGGGAAGGTTTACAGAAACATTAATTTAGACATGACTAAAAACACTGTGATTATTCTTAACACGTTGGATACCAATTGAAAAAAGCCCTGGGGTTGTCTTGATAATGGAGGGGGGGGGGGGAAAACCCCCATAGCTAACACTTGAAGAAAGGCAGTGATACATTTTTCCACCAAAAAAAATTACTGTTATGGGTACAGGCTTGTATTTAAAGTACACGACAAAAAGTAATTTTCTCAGTCTGGATCTGAAACAAGTACAAAGCAGCTCCTGTTAAGTATTTTTCTGCCTAAGCCGGGACAAGTATGAATTAAGCAACATTACTAATTGGCAAGGGAAACAATCAGCAAACAAACTTGATTGTTAATATTTACATAGGAAAATAATCCTGCCCGTTATTAGGAGATTACTCAGAACAACATTTAAATACCATCGTCTTCTGCTCCTTATAAACAGTCTGATTGAACTGAGAAGTGAGAACTAAGTTCCCACCACTCTGTGCACAACCAATTCCCAGGATAAATTGCTCTAATGAAGACCTTTTTCCCCGCTTTTTCCTTTTCTCCAGACAGCTTCCCCTGAAGCAGTTTCCCCCTGCTGCCCCTTGCCCTGTGACTGTGCACCCTTGTGATGGAAGAACCTCTGTCTCCTCTACAGCTGCCTTTTGGGTACTGGAAAGCACAGCAGACCTCCCTGAGCCGTCACAAACACCGTCTTATTTTCGCTTCCAGTGAAGAGAAGTTTATTGTTAACTTCTCTTCCACCACCAAGTCAGATGGAGTCAACACAGGACAACCATAACACATAGAGAAAACAAATCCCCCAACCCAAGCAAACTGCGTTCTTTTTAGGAAAAAACTAACACTGACAAAACACAACTGAATGGGCAGTCGAAAGAGCCTGGACTGCATGGGGTTTGTCCTGAAGTGTATGATGATTGTTCTTCACTATTCTGTGCAGAATCTGGAGTGACCTTCAAAGGGTGTACCCACACTGGTGCTGCCCTTCGGACGAGGAACGTTCCCTGCGTCGTGTGCTCGCGCTCCGTTGTTGCATACTACGTAGACTTGCCATGCCAACTTTAGTTAGATAGATTTACTTTAATACTGGAAGTACTTGATCCAGAATCATTAATTTTCTTTCACTGTGCTCTTTGCAAACGTTATAGACATCTGTCGCGGGTTAGAACTGTGAGGATGTTCTAGCCAAAAGGTTTCGCGACTACATGGGTTGGGAGGCAAGGTAAACCCACCCAAACATACAGAATGGCTCGTTAGGCTTTGTTCAGGCGCAGGAAAAGGGATGTGACACACAGGGCTGAACTGAAGGGGGTGAGAAACAGGAGCGTTTTAATGGTGAACACAATTACAACCATAAAGCGATCATTTAAATACCGATAGGACTGGAAGGGGAGAGAGAGAAGGAGAGATTGATAAACACATAAATAGTTATATACAGGTATAACCCAGTCTCCCACCCCGACCCGCATCTCCCGCTCACACACAAAGGACCCACCGCATGGTCGCACCACCGGGGGGGGGGGTCATTGTCCGTTACCTGCAAAGTTTTCAGTCCGAGAAAACTTCTCCCGGAGCAAACCTGCATGCAGGAACGCGGTCCTTCTTCCTCCAGGGATGCTGGTAGAAGACCTGAGTTCCCCGGGGCAGAACCCCGCGGCTCCCGGCTCTCCCCTCTGCGGAGCGGGGCGCGGAGCGGACCCTCAGGGGGTGCCTGTGGGTTCCCGCAGGGCTGCGGGAGCCCCGGGCGGAGCCGTTAGAGCCCGCATTGCTTTTCCCTCGGCAGCGGTTTGTGTCCCCTCGGCGCAAGGTCTGGGGGCTGACAGCCGGTTTTACCCCTGATCGGGTTAAACTCAGCCTGAAGTCCCCCCCGCCGGTGACGGGCAGAGCGGAAAGGTCTACCCGCTCCGCAGGAGGAGCCTGTGACTGCCCCGGGGGCACGGAGGGACCTGCGGGCGGTTTTCTCTCTCTCTCTGGGGCAGCTTCGCCGTCCTGCGGCGCAGAGAACCGAAAGTGCCACGGCCAGCCCCGGGGAGGGTCTTAAACCCCGCTTTTTATGCGCTCATTCGCGGAGCGTGTCTGAACATCTCGACTCCCAGCCAGGGAACCGAGAGGGCGGGCGCTGCTGTTCCAAAAGGGGCGGGAAAACTTTCCCGCGCTCCGGGGAGAAGGAGCAGGGGAGGACAAAGGGCTCACCCCGGCCAGAGCCAGCTCAAACCGTGACAACATCTGTGGAAAACTATAGGAAAATCGTATTAGCTGCGCATGACAGCAGTATCAGAACCTGCCCTTTGCCCTGGTACTTCGGTAAACCAGGTTTATCGTTCTGCTGAGAGATGCACATGCTGCTTCACAAAACGGGCGCTAAACGGGGTGTAAGAGGGAGGTAGAAGTTAATAGCCCAGGGTTTCTCTGTCCACTGCACGTGCCGTCCAGAGGCGTACGCCCACAGCAATCGCTCATACTCGCACGCAGGCAGCGGGCAGAAGGTTTTTTGCCTTCCAGGCATAAGTGAGACGATGCCTGGACTCGCCCCCGTCACAGGAAGGCAAAGAGTTATCAACCACGGGTGGCAAGAGTAAAAACAACGAACCTTCACCTTTCCTACAAATGCTAAGTAATCCATCGCAAAGTCAATACTGTCCAAAATCATTTCCATCAATCGTGTTATGGCATTGCTGATGCAGAACGAACCCGGCCCTGTGCCAGCAGCTACTTTCTCAGGCACAGGTGTGGACTTAGAGCGTTCTCCTGAACCACTTCGAGTTTTTTTACATTGTGCTCGATCTCCAGTAGTATAAAACTGCTGCCTTTAGCGGTTGTTAACTACCTACTCAGCTAATGTGCCAGCTGTGCCGATGTTCCTCCTGACCTAGGGGAGGGTTTTGCAGGGTCAGCCGGCTGCCCCAGGGAGCAAGAGGCATGCGTTAGCCGAGTCAGGCGACTGCTTCGTTAGCAGCGTTTCAGTGGCACGTTCTACTAAAGGAAACAGCAGGATGAACAAGTTGTATCCATTTTTAGCACGTAAATCTTAACCTGAAAGTTCCCACAGTCTTCTTCTGACATCTCAGGTAATAGAAAAACTACGTATCGCTTCCTCTAACCTCCAGAGCCTAAACCCACAGCAAAATAAACTACAAGTTAAGCTAAGCTAACTCATGGTTCCTGCAGCCCCTGTCGAAATACAACTCTTTTGTGTAGAAAAACAAGTCCTTTGATAGTCCTGAACTTCCTCACCCTATCATCCTTTCACGACACAGCAGAACCCCTGTTTCTGCGTCTTGTTGCTAAAAGCTCCAAAGTTATTGCTGGTTTTCAGGGAGTCTTTGTCTGCAGACAACGCCGTACGCTGCGTTGCCAAGCGTGGTGTGCAGCACTGAGAACTGCATCACAGAAAACCAGACATTCCGTCTCTGTATGTCAGGTCTAAGCTTTACCTTACATTTTACTATCGTAAAAAAAAAAATACTTGACATGGCTGTGATACGGCCAATGGCTGTTCGCAAGGCCAGCAATACCGCACTGGTCAGCCGAATTATTGTTACAGAAATAAAAAGTAGGCAGGTATTGCAACAGGGCAGGACGATGGAGACTGAGAAAACAACTGGAAATAAATGCTGGGACAGAACCAATGAGCATGATCTAAGAAAAGGCTGCTAAAGGGCGAGATAAGGTGGAAGTGAGGACAACTTACGTACTTATCTTGTTGTGACCCAAAAATGCCATTACTAAGACCACGATCCACTTATTTTCCTACTCCGTATCCGTTCCCAGACCCACCACCACCTGCAATGGACATTATATCCTGGTGCAAGGGCTACTGTATACGTGGAGCTAAAAATTAGGAAATACTTACAGCCGCCCCCTCCCCGATGTGACTAGTATCACATCTGAAGGCATTAATCCCAGAAATAACAGCATAAATCACGATGCCAGAACGTAAGAAGGGAAACACATTAAAATACGTGCTGCATGACGTGATGCACGAGGAATTGTTGGGGCAGCGATGGCAGATTTATTACCACTTGGGCTTGCGGACTGTGTGAAAGATGAGGATGTTGTGAAGATACCTGCCTGTGATTTCAGGACCATCTTGTATTAAATACATAAATCCCTGACACGTTCAAGGCGTTCAGCAGATTTTTGGCAGATTTGGTTCTGCTAAACCTCTCAAAGGCTATTTCTTGCTTTTGGGAACGGCTAGAGAACACAGCCTTCGCCAGTCTGCATCAGGGTAAAAATAAGCCTCCCGAGAGGCACATTGCTAACTGCAGAGTCGTTCTTACCCGTAATTTCTTCTGTAGCTTAGTTCCCATATTGATTAGTGTCTCGTGTTGTATGGCCAAATATCAGATTTGCTCTGAAAAAAATTCCAGCATCCGGAGAGCGCTGCCTTTTGATACCTTACAAAGGTAACGCGGTACAAAATCACAACGTGCATCATGAGGGATGCAGACTTCTTCTCAGTGGAATAACAACATGAACACATGTGCATATAAACACAAAGTTACATGTAATTTTGTGTTCAATTTTCTACTTACGAGACCATCCAGCTGCCTTCACATTTGGGGGAAAGAAAAGGCCAGATGAACAGACCAACAGGTACTGCCCAAAGCCAGAAAAATCAAGACGACTAAAAGTGAAAATTAATCTAATTCAAGAGAGATTCTATATCATCGAGTGAATTTGTGGATCAATTTGATGACGCCAAAACCAGGTTATTGGAAAGGTAATTTAGGGCATTAATCCTCTGAACACAGGACTAAATCTGTTCTACACAGACTTTACAATGATTTGTTGTAAACTTATTTCAATTTAGTAATGCCACTTCAGGACACCTTTTTTTTCCCCCTGCCCCCATCTTTAATCCCATTATTCCCTTTTTAGCAACTTCTCAGCAACCAGACTAATTGCTTCCATCACGCGTAGAACAGAGGCTCTTTCATACAAGTTTTATTACAGAATAAAAAGATCTCCTCTCTCCAGTGGAACCTGCAATCTAAGTTTCACACAAGATACAACAAGTGAATTTAAACAAAGTGAGGTCAACGAATGGCTGAACGTACCTACCATACCAAGAGGCTCTACAGGACATTCTGAAGTTATTAAATCAGTCTTCCGCTCTAACACCGGCATGATTCGCAGGACCCTGAGCAGTGCTATTTGTCGTAAGGACAAGCGGCACACTGCTAAGTAATTTTACTCGCTTCATTTGGGTCGTATCTTTATGAAATGCACACACACACCTTCAGTAGCATGTCACCATCAAGAAAATCACGACAGTCATTCTTAAGAATACCAGAATGAAGAACGCCTGGTAGACAACCAAAACAAGCTCCACCACAGCAGATTTGGATACGTGAAAGATCGCGTCCTTCCCTCGCTGCAGCGGTCGGATTGAGGAAGGGGTCAGCCAAGATGTCCCAATACGTACAAAGAGGCAGCTGCTGAGGTACAGTTCCGTTCAGTTACACCTCTGAGACCATCTGAGCTTTTTAAGGGCACACTGCAAAATTTATTGATAGCTCATAGCCCTAGAAAGCAATCTAATCCATACCTTCTGCCCGTGGGATTAGCTGCTGTGGTCACCTCACAATTCTTTCAAAATTGTAAATAGCTCCGACTTACAAGTGTTGAATAGCACCCGAAAAACAAGTATCAGCTTTTTATTTTCTTCACTGCTCATAATTTTGTTACATTAGATCTGTCTCTCACAAAATCAATAACAAAGAAAACCAGCGTGGTGCTCCTCAAATCATTTGCCAGCTGCTGAACAAAGACTGCCATGTAATTAAGTGTTTAGATTTCATTCAGTCTCAGGTTAAGATCGACTCAACTCGGTGGAGCTCAGGATAATCACTCACCATTCTGCTCCTAATACTTACCTGCAGTAACAGCGAGAAATCTACTGCTAAAGATCCTTGGAGAAGAACTAGACACATAACAATAACAATAATCATGGAAATAATAACTATTAGGCCTTCATTATTTTTATGTTTAAAGCCTCACAGCTTCATTACTACAGGTCAAAACTAAACTAGAAAGAAGCATGAGGAAATATCCAGTAGTCATACTTGCATTTTTTTTTTTTTTAAAGTTTGTAACTAACCCTTCGATAAGTAATAGGGAGGAGCTTGTGCTTCTTGGGCTTCCACTGCCCTGTTTGTGCACTGATGAAGATGGGGCAAAGGAGTAATTAATTCCTGTGCACTGAGCGGAGGTCCTCAGAAAGCTTGCAGGTATGGGAACAGTCCCAGTTCGGGAGACACCAGCAGAAAAAACAAGTCAGGGAAGAAGACGAGGGGCTGGCTGGGTCTCCGGGAGAGGATTTCCAGAGGGCAGGAACAAGTGAAAAATGAGAAGCAGTTTCTTTAAGATATTTTTTACATCCTATTTCACCAATAAAAATCCATTCAGTGTTACGGAACTACAGGGTTGGTCTTGACTGACAGAACAAGAGAAACATGCTTTTTTGTTTCTTCTTTCACAGCTAAGTTGATTAATGCATTTAGGAAGACAACCGACCTTTGGAAGTCCTCCAGATACCTTTGCGAAGAATTTTGGACTGGAGCTGATAATAAACTACTAACTCCATGAAAACATCAATAATATAGTCTAGATCTTAAATGGTAGGTCAAGAGGCAAGACATATCCAAAGATCTAACATTTATCGAAACAAGTTTGTGACAGTTACATGAGTTTAAAGGTTTAACCTCACGAGAAATTTGTCTTCTCCTTTCATTCGGTAGTGGGTGTCCCCAACAGATTCTCTTAAGATTTTAGTTTAACTTGAACCTTGAAAAACACTGTTAAAATTTGGGCCCACTGACAGAGTCCGCCAGAATTTATAATCCACACACTCATTTAACCAAACCTTCAAGTAACTGCAGCGAAAGATCTGTCTCTGATGGTTTCAGTGATACATGTGGGAATCTTGTGAAACAAGTAACCAGTTTTTCTGAAATTGAAATAAAACAAACTAGAGCAAAGGAATTCACAGATGTAAATAAAAACCATAAACCAAAATATTTTTCTCATAGATTTTATGTACCACCTCACACCTTTTGGTTTTACAGGTGAACTAGTCTCTGCAATAAAGTTTCAAACATTTGAGATTGTTCTTTGCATTTGCATTCTTACTAAAAAATTATCAAACTTTTGTTTAAAGAAGAATGAACACAGTAAATCAGTCTGGATGCACGGTCTGTCACTGTGTACTCCCTACCAAGGAATACTGCTTTATTAAATCTCATTATTCTCAATCTTGCCCCCTATGACAGCATCACCACTGAGAATGATCGACAGACGAGTCAATGTCAGCTGAACAATGGACTTGACGTTACCTGCCGGATCATAGTTCCATTAAGAAATCACCTTTATCTTTGTCAAGAGCGTGAGCTCCTCTTAAACAATTTCCCACCTGACGTGATCTGTTTTCAATCGCTGCCTCAGAATTGTTGTATCGCGTTAACAATCTTTGGGTAAAACCACACCAAAGGAGGTAAACTACACAATTGCCGCTGAAGTATGTAACTCTTCAGAAAACAAACCTGGTACCTCTCTTCAAAAACATCAGTAAGTAACAAATGCGCAACTCAGAATATGACATTAAGACACTCCAGTTTGTAGCATGTTTTTCCACAGATTAGTTGAACCATAACCTACTTGGCCAACAGTTTCTTCAGGCAGGGATTTTAATTTTTCATGAACACATTGCTCTAATAAAGTACTTGGCATTAGTTATGGCTTTTGAATTAAAATGCATTCATGACATGAAATTTTAAAATCACTAAGCCATTAATTTTGACCAATGCTTTTTTTTATATAGTGTTTGCAAGAATAAGCAACTAAGTGCATATTTCACCAGCAAAAGAATGAAAGCTGTACTAATAAAACTTACTTTTGCAGGTCCCTGCAGAGAATGGTAATATTTTATACACCAACTGCATATCAAATGAAAGCTAAAACTAAATTCACCGTTCTGATAAAGGCTTATCTGTCAAATATCACGCAATAGCTCAACTTATGATCAAGGATAACTTAACACGCTATCTGCTATCTCCAGTTTCTTCTGTATTCAGAAATAAGGTTTACAGCACTGCAGAACAGTTCTATAAAGTGTCTAGCTCAAGCACTGACTTTAGTACCTGTTTGTGAAACTATCTTGCTACAAAAATTTCCAGGTAATAACTAAATAGCTGAGCCTACTCCACTGAGGATGCTCATCTGCAATTTCTTCAGGTATGCAAGTCCCTGCAGCTGCCCTACTTTACCTTACAAAAAAACTCACCCTTTGTCTGCTCCGTTCAGGGTAGCATTCAGAAAGCTCAAATAGTATAAAACATCGACATTTTAGTTTTTAATGTAAAATCGTTACTTCTGATACATCTACTGGCCCCTATAACCTTGCTACCAAAAGAAATAATCACCTGCTGACAGCATGGGAGCCCAGTAGCTGACTTCAAACCAGTTTTCATCTTGTTTTATCTTGTTTCATCTCGTTCAGCTTGTACTTATGAAACAGTGTAAGTTATGACACTTAAGATGTTCAGCAGAAACAGCTGATTTGATATCTGACTCCCATGCTAGTATCGTCCTGCTGTTCAATAAACTACAGTCAATGAAATAGCCCAGTTTTAGTTATACATTTTAATTGAGTACAATTTACACACTCTATACACCTTTAAGAAGTGCGTCACGTTTGCTCAACAGTAAGAACGCAGCTCACTAGAACAGATGTGTCATCCTCCAGCTTCCCCAGTTCTTAGTACCGGTTTTCTTTATTACTCTACGGTAACGTGTAGATAAATTAAGCATAAGTGACTAAAATTCCAGCTGTGTTGCAAAATGCTGCTGTAAGGCTAAGTTTTTAAGTCCAAGTAGTTTCATAGTCTATGCGCAGTTATTTATGAAGGCAGCAGGAATGCTATTCTGACAACCTAATTAAACTTCCAATAATGTCAGCAGGAATCTGATTGCAAAATGGCTCACTTTATAAACATCACTACTTTTATGACTAACAAAAATATGCATGATCAGGTGCCAACTCCTTCACAAATACATATTTTACAACTTGCATCGTAAATTGCTTGCAAGTACAAAATTCTAAGATGTTAAAGGTCTATGCTCAATCCATAAAAAATGACACACTTCATACACAGATTGCATGGATTTTGCTCTTCTGCCGGTTTCACATCCATGTAACTTCACTAGTCTCAGAGGAGTTACTCCCAATATACACATAAGTTCACATCTAAACCAAGCCATCTCCTGTATACAGTATGGGACCTGGGATTATACATGTGTTTAAAACACACATGAAATAAAGGGCAGAGAATGGATAACTGGACCTTGACTATTTTAAGACCACTATATAGTCTGTATATCACAGTGCGCATGAAGAACACATTTGAATTGGCTTTTTAAATTGGTTGCCCATTGTAGAAGTCTCTTTCAAAGTGCACGGGCAATGAAGTACTGATTAAGTCTGAAAAAAATTACATTTCTAGTTGGAAATTTGACTTAAACCCATACATGATATCCCACTATTTAAAGCGGTAATGAACCCTAAATTGAAGCACTTTCACGTGGTAGCAATTGCTGTGTTGACAGCTTTTCTCATTATAGTACAGGTTAAAACAAAGCATTGAATGTTTTAGCACAGTCGTGACATGGACACATCTATACTAAGCTTAAGGATTGGGAAAAAACAGTCATTTGGTAGTGATCAACTGCCCAGGCCAATAGGAGACCTCCTAGTAGCTCTGTACTGCCTGCTCTCCTTAAGTCACTTCATAGAATCCATTCAAAAATCCAGTGTCAGCTTTTAATCCTCAAGTCGCTGGGTTGGTTTGGTTCTTTTTGTATTTCCATTAAGACCACTTAAAAACAGTAGGCTCAACATAGCAGGGGTGGAAACATAAATAAAAGTCAGACCTCGCAGTCCTCACAAATTTAAGACATAGTTTTAAAAACCTCTTCAGGAGATGTGCCGTCTGGTTTTATTAAAAAGGAAGGTAACGTCAAATAAAAAGCAAAACTAAAGAGGAATAGGTAGAACATTTTACTTCCGACAAACCTTAAATGTGAAGTGTATTAAAAAAACATGGTTTGGAATTTCAAGAACCGGAATATAAACATGTGTTTTCTACCCTCGAAAAAAATTCACGCGGGTGTTACAGTATTTGATCATTTTCTACATCTGCCGGGACGCAACATCAACTTAATGTTATTAAATAGATAGCGAAACCATAATTCGTACAAATACCAGGGTCTTCTGCCCTCAGTTACACTGTAAATCACGAAATCGATTCTTTGGTAATTGGAGAAGGCTCATTTTCCTTTCCAATGCAGGACTGTTAGGAGGCCGTATTAGTCACTCACCTCAGAAAACTACAGCTCCTGCAGACACAGTCTGGGCTACTTTTGTCACAAGAAAATAATATTAGAGGTATAAACACAAAGAAGTTAAAAGTATTCATTCCTTGTGGTGGCTGTTTCAGGAAAAAAAAAAAAAAAATCCAAACTCTCTCCTTCTCTATTCATTGTTTAATCTAGGTAACATTTAGACTCATATGTAAAGGTATTTCGATAGATGGGAATGTACACATGCACGCTTTTCGTTTAAATAAAAAGACCTCTGTGGAGAATGGCAATTGAAAGTTAACATGACTTGAAGGTATCCTTATAATAAAGTTTAAAGATTTAGTAAATTGGGACATTACAAATCCAAAAAAGTGTTTCTAGATTTTTCATCTTCCCTTTTTCAACAAAGACTGACAGCATATACATATACAGGTTGACATTTTGATTTATCCAAAACAATTTCACTTTGCTCAGTTTGCAAGTCCTATTGACTAAAATGTAATATCATTCACAACAAAATATTTTCAGTAAGTGAAACAATAAGCAAAGAAAACCAAAACTAAGCTCAGAAGCTAAGTGGTTTAGAAAGCCTGGTAACATCTATGTGTGCATGTGTCCATAATTTTTTTTTTTAATACATTATATATATAGACACACACACACACATATACACACACACGTGCGCACACGTGCGCGCGCACACACACACTCTCTTGTAACCTGCAGCGAAGATCAATCTATTTTCTAATAAGGAACAAAACACATTATTTAAAAATGTGGCTAATTTAACAAAACAGAGAAGAAACTGCCGCTATCAAAATATACAATTTGGATTGCAGACTAGAAGGCTAACAACATTAAAAAAATAGTTTTAAGCAAAACTCCTTTGCTTCTGAATAACAACAGGTATCAACCTGCCATAGCATGAAGCATCCAAACAAGGTTTTATAAAAAGTTTAAACTGTGACCCTTCTTCATTCGTAAAGTTCTTGACATATCATATAGTGCGGGCTCTGGTCTCCAAACTGGAGCCCCTTTCATTTTTCTCAATCCGTACTTCAGGAACTAAATGGCAGCTGAAGGATTCAGAATCTCAAGTGAGATTTGTGCTTTACCATATACCTGAAAAAAATTAACAGAAGACAAGATTACTACTTTTTTGATATTTACAGAAATTTTCCTGTCAGGAATATTAAGCACAGACTTTGTTAAAACAGAATTCTTAGAGAATTAGCAAGTTACCAGAAAGATGCAATGTCTTATATGTCATATGGCTCTGTATCATGCACAATATCTGTCCCATTGAAAGAGAGTCAACTAAAACGTTTGTCTCAAAGAAAATTCACGTTTTCCAAGGCATCATATGACTTCTAACATTGGAAGACTGTCGATAAAGACAACTCTAGTTCATTCTGGGAATCCAGATATATAGTTTCACTGAGACTCTTGAATAAGAAGCCATAGCAAGTTTGATGCTTGGAATGATGTTGACAATTTCCATAGGATTTTTTCTTTATGTTCACTCAACCATTTGAGGAGTTTGCTGTGCAATCACCACGAAAAGATTGAACATTCATGAAATGCATGGACTTCTTTCTCCCTTCCCTCAATATTTCTTCAACTGTTCATAAGAAAGTTTCTCCTCTATAACATGAAAAAAGTATTGCAGCAAACTTCCTAGTCAGAGAGTTCTGAACCACAGAGCAGCCAAGTCAGAAGCAATGCTGCTCTTCCCAGAGATGCTGGTGCTCCTCCATCCCTCACTTTTCACAAAAGGCAGAACTAAGTACTTCAAGGACCCCTAAGATGCAAAAGAATCACCAGTCCAAAATTCATATACTCCATATCTTTTTTGACTTCCTTCCTCTTCTACCCAGTGCTGTGAACTCCAGGACATCAGGATAAGATAATGCTTTGTGGTTCTTCACCTTAAGGTAGTTTCTCACCTTTTCTAGACTGTCATGTAGTGAGGTGGAGAGAGAAAGAAGCAGAGCTTCTAAGCTCAGAACTGCAGTCCAAGGGGAGGGCTGGGGGAACAAAGGAAATCTCTACACCACCAAGCCTGTTCCCCATTCCTTCTGCCTAAAGGGAGGTGGGGAAACATGGTACTAACTGATGATTAGCAGTAATTCTCCTTCTTTTAAATCCATGCACGTTATTATTTATAGTCTGTAATAAAATACAGTGGGTGTGTATTTAACTGTATCATCAGAGAAACTAAACAAGCAGTATTTTCAACCTAAAACACTACTCAGATGTCTAAATGGTATACAATTCCCTTGTTGCCACAACTTTTCATTCCTGCCAAACATCATAAAAGCATAAGCATAAAGGAATTTCAACGGCGAACACACCTGTCCAAAGTTTCCCAGAAGCGTAGAAATACTGGCCTGTCCAAGTGTCTTTTGTGGTAGCTTAGTTCTAACACTGTTACATCCCATTTCTGCACATTTGGATCCAGACGTACTTCATCATACTTGAGATGAAAAGCTTTAACTACAGGAAACAGGACAACATTTAGTGCACAAACGTGATGACTTTACAGCATTTAAATACTAGCCAAAGAGAATTCCCACCCCTCTTCTTTCAAAAGAGAGACTAAGAACAAAATTAATAAGCCCGTCTCTCAAGAAGTCAACTACTTAACAAAGGGCACGGAGCTGAACACAGTGGTCAGTGGCCGCTATCGGGTGTCATGCTCTTACAGATTTAAGAGCAGCCCCTATTTTTACATGCATAGATCCCAGGAGAATGGCAGAAATTCATTGCCAATTCAAGCACATTTTCTTTGAGAAACAAAAATGGTCTTTCTAGAAATCTTTGAACTGTCCAAGAATTAAAACAAACAAACAAAAGCATTTCTGAGAGCACCGAGAAAGACGCCTGGCTATTTCCTGCAAGTCTGTGTCAAAGATTGATAGCAGAATGCCAGAGTAACCCCCAAATGCTACGTGAAGCATTCCGAGAAATTAGTAACTGCCCATTTCCCCTAATCTAGTGCTCGGTTAAAAGTGGTAAAATATTAACAGTGATTTTGCTCTTGGGAAATATTGTCACACGTGAATTACGTAAAGCCCAAGCATTAACACAGTGAGCATTAAGAAGAATGCAAAAAGATTTTGATTTCCTTAGCCAAATCATAGTTTTGGCATAACCCATTGCAAAATATTTAAGCCTTGCACAATCCTGATCTGGTAACCAATTTGATGCATTTTCTATTTTGGATATTATTTGAGAAGTAAAGCAGAAGCATTTGACCAGGCTTGTGAAAAATAGTTGTTTTTAATGCCACGGTCATATCTTTTCTGGTACCACATGCTACATTTTTTCTTCCACAAAATCCACCCACCTAAAATAAAGTAAAAATAAAATAAAATAATAAAAAATCAGTCCCCTTGTCCAGAGACAGGTCAATCTATAAAATGATGTATCTGCGACCTTTCTAGAAGAGTGGTATCTGAAATGAGCTTTCTTTTTTCAGTTAACAAACTAAAGAAGCGATCATCTGTCTTGTACCTTTGCCAGATAAATTTGCAAGCTTTGTGAATGAAAACGAAGAATACATATACGTGACCTTTGCTATACAACGTTTCAAAATACCTCCAGAGAAAGCAAGTAAAGATATACTGGGGCTATGTATTTAGAGAAAACCAGAGCCTCTGCGTTAAGGTTAAACAACACTGAGCAGAAGACAACCCGCTTCTGAATCCAAAACAAATCAGCATTAAAATGCGCTAATGTGCTGTAGCAGCCAGGCCGTTAAAACGGTATGCAAAACTATTTGCTCCTTCCAGTGACACAGTTCAAAATTTCATCTCAGGCATTCACCTGCAGATGCAAAACTCAGCTTGTTTGCTACGTGACTCAGCAATTGGACAAATAAAACCAGTTGGACAGGCTCTGGTCCAGTACAGATTTCATTGTGGACCTCTCCATGGTTTCCAAAATGACAGCGATAAGCTTTGAATATTCGTTAACGGCTACAGACCCAGTGACTTACATGACGGAAGGTAAACTGCGGATGAAACAACGCACTGTTGCAGACCCCAGAAACCACACTTACCAAGACTACTGAAGGCTGTAAATACGGGCAAAGCCATAGCTTCAGGAGAAGGTAAACAGATACAGCCAGGCTGATCTTGGCTGTGCTCTCTCCATTTACACTGGTTTTATTCTGAGGAGCAATTAGTCATTAGGAAAAGCCCTACAGATACTGTTACCAGGAAAATATTTAAAAAATACCTTGCTTTGAAACCACACAATGCATTTCTAAAATTATAAAAGGTCCATTTCAATGTATCTTCAAGACAAGTAAGAACAGATATATTTTCACTCGAAAAATTTACAAGAGAAAATCACAAAGAATTTGTGCACCTTCAGACTGAACTACGCAGGGTATGACTTTGATCTTTTGGCATAGTGAAGACTTCAAAAATGTCAAAGCATGTCATAATTCCTATGGCTCTCTACACATTCATATATACATAATGTTAAAATTAATAGGAACCAGCATGCAACTACTAGCTAGACCTTAAATATTTAACAGCATTTTTCTTGGTTTTGCTCTTCACAACATCCATTTTCTCTGTATCTTCATTTCAAGGAGTGACTTTCTTCTTCCATTAGTCTCTTTTGTTAAGACTTTCCTGGGGTGTATTTTTTCTTTTACATTGACCTTCAGGCTCTTTCACACTCTCCCTGTTCACTCTCAATCTCCCCTTAAGCAACTCACTCTATTTTCGTGTTCTCAGATACATTCTTCACCTTCATCCAACTGTTTTCTTTTTCTGTTCTTTACCAAACTAGCGCATTCTTTCTTCACATACCAAATATGTGCAAATAAAGCCTGATCAAACTGCTTCCTCATCACACTGACTGGAAGATGACTACATCTGTAGCTCTCAAACCACGGCACACTATAAAAACATCTATTTTCTAAGGTAGCTTCATAACGAACCAACAGAGAACAGAAGCTGACAGTTTCTTTAGACATCATCGCACTGCTTACTGTCAGAAGAGTGATGTGCAAGAAAAGCGTGTCTCAAGGCATACTGGCCATATTGGTGATAACTGAAAAAACTGTTCAGATCTATACAGTGGTAACACATAGCTCACAACTCCAAAGTATTTATATCTTATTAAACGTTCAAGTTTTTGTCAGATAGCAGATCATATTTGTAAAGCTTTCCTACTGAAATACTACGTGATTCATCCTCTGTTCAAAGTAGTAATGGAATTTGAAGACAGCCTGTAAAGTAAACCTGTTATCTAGGTAGTGTTATAATATACATTGTCTCTTCACCTTTTTTTAGAAGCTTCGAAAGTAAACTTATACAGTAGCTATTTCTGAACCTCTTGTAAAGATGACAGCTCTGCGAGGATTTGCATACACTTCCGCGGGTCAGAACAGAAGATTTGCCGAGGGCACATTAGTATTTGCCATCTGTGCAAAGACCTCAACCCCTGTCTTCTCCACAATGGAGTCCAACAACACTTTGCAGTACTTGTCAGTACTTTGCCGTAAGAATAAACACTCCACAGAAAACCCAGAGTAACAAACCCCAAAACACTTAAATGACAAAAAAACCCCCAACCCCTTACTTTTTGCGAAGATATCAACAGGCGATCCGTCAGGCAAGAGCCAAGGCCAGCCTTTGAACTGCCAAGCAGGACCCTGTACAAACACCGCCACCACACGATCCCTGCGAACACGGGGAGAGATGGGCATGGTGATGGCCTTAATTACCTTTCTCATACAGGCAATACACCGTAACATAGTTTACTTCAGTAACAGCAGTACAGCACATTTAACCACCACACCTCTGCACCACTGCTTTTCCTCTGTTAAGCAAAATAAGAAATCCATGTGATTTAACTTCAGCTCGGTTTCTCGCGTTACATTTATAAGAAGTCAAACAGTGTTTATTTTTGGTCATTATTACTTTGCTTTTACACAGTCCTCCAGCATTCTAGAGGTAATCTTCTGTGAACAACACTGTAAACTTATATATATCAACTTATTCTGAATACTGTTAACTTCTATTCCAAAAATTTATAAGAAGAGACAGCCTCTAAATTTCTGCAAAGTGCATCATTTTTTGTAGGGGTATGTAACCGTTACTTGCAGTCTAAAAATATAAATTGATTAAGATGAAGTTTTTACATTGATGAAAATTTTAAAAACCCCACCACTTTGAGAAAAAATGACCTCCCACATATGGTCTATCTTTTTCTTGAACATATAAATCATCCAACCATGGCTCCTACCTACAACAAATAATTACCTCCCTAATCTCATCCCCAAATTTAATTAAGTGTAAAGTCTAGCAATTCCCTAATGAAAAACAATAATCAAGGTGGAATTTGGCTTTTAGATTTTTTTTATTTTTAAGACAGCCTAAAACTTTGCCATTTAAAATTATGTTGCGGGTTTTGTAATGGCTAACAGGAAAAAAAAAAGTGGCAATAAGTTAATTTCTAGATACTAATATCTGATTGTCCTTTGGATAAAAACAAGCTAAAAACCCCACACCAGTGCATCATCTTTGGTCAGAGGCACTTTAGGAACTGGTTTAGATGGTTCTTAAAGATTTGATCAGTAAACTTAAAATTCTAAATATCACATAACAGTTAAAAAAACTGCAGATTACTGATTAGCTCAAGTTCTCAATAAGAGAACAATTAATTTAGGAACAGGACCTTTTCAAAGTACTCCTCTCCATTAAAATCTACTTCGGAAGTTACAAAACCACCAAAAACATGGTCGTGCGTGTCTAAAACCTTCACCCTTGTGAGGAAGTAAAAATGTCACCTAATTTATTACATCAAATAACAAAAATGTGTTTCTCGAGAATTTTCCTGCTCAGAGTGAACTGTTTTCATGGTGTTGAAGAACGGGCTACAGACAAAATGCTTTGTTTCCTGCTGCTTCTTAATAGTAAAAGCTGCCTGTGATTCCCTTTCGCCAACTGGGGCTCTCCCTTCAGAAATAAGCTTCCATCATTCAGTCCAGTTCGATGAATCTGATTCAATACTGAAATCACAGTTCATTCTTTAGTATCTGATGTGATTTTTCTTTCTTAAACTAATAAAAAAGTTCGAGTAACAGATGCCAGAGGCCTGCAAATGTATCTTCCCAACAGACCCTCCTTCAGAAAGCAGAAAGTAAGGAAGATTTTTCTCTTGGATCATGCTTCAGTAACTTGCACACTACAGTATCATGAACCAGAAAAACAATATGAATATTCCCGTTTGAATTTCTGGAACATTTCAGGCAAACCTAATAAAATTAGTTGTGCTACTCACACTGTTAAGATGTAGAGCGCTGCTATTTCTTAAGACCTTTTAAATAAGTTTAGCTTCATATTATTTTCACTTGAAGCGAAGATTCCTACACGGTTAACAATCAAATCCATTCTTATACCTGTATCTTCAGTTTTTAGTTAATTTAGCAGCCTTTTATTAGTTGCCTCCAAATTCTCCATTCTCCTGGCTAAGAAATTTTGTAAAAGGGAAATGTATTTTACCAGTCTTGTGGCATAAGTTTCAGAGGTTGGTCTACTACTCGATAAGGTACAGTGACGCTGACTGTAGTTCCCCCAGGCTGCATCTGGTCCTTCCTTCTCTGTATTAGAGTTTCATTCTCTCGCTGACAGCCTTGTTTCTTCTTTTCATCCGATGGCACAAACCTTGGGGAATAAGGAAATGTTCAGTAGACAAAAGCAGTGTATGTGGTGTAATCAGCAGGGAAAGGAACCACTTCATCAGAACTTTACATTACTGGCCACAGTCACTGGAGCCATCTCACGTTCACTATGCCAAGACCGCACCACGACTCATCTAGAACAGGAAAAACTATAAGAATAGTATTTCATGAGCCCTTAAGATAAAACAGTTGAACTAAAAGGTCCTCTGCCCCTCAAACCTATAGTCTGACCCGTTCCTATACATTTACAGCACTCCTCAAACTGACAGTCTGACCCATTCCTATACGTTCACAGCACTCCTCAAACCTACGGTCTGACCCGTTCCTATACGTTCACAGCACTCCTCAAACCTACGGTCTGACCCGCTCCTATATGTTCACAGCACTCCTCAAACCTACGGTCTGACCCGTTCCTATACATTTACAGCACTCCTCAAACCTACGGTCTGACCCGTTCCTATACATTTACAGCACTCCTCAAACCTACGGTCTGACCTGCTCCTATATGTTCACAGCACTCCTCAAACCTACGATCTGACCCGTTCCTATACATTCACAGCACTCCTCAAACCTACGGTCTGACCTGCTCCTATATGTTCACAGCACTCCTCAAACCAACAGTCTGACCCATTCCTATACATTCACAGCACTCCTCAAACCTACGGTCTGACTGCTCCTACATGTTCACAGCACTCCTCAAACCGACAGTCTGACCCGTTCCTATACATTCACAGCACTCCTCAAACCGACAGTCTGACCCGCTCCTATACATTCACAGCACTCCTCAAACCGACAGTCTGCCCCGCTCCTATACTTTCACAGCACTCCTCAAACCTACGATCTGACCCGCTCCTATACATTCACAGCACTCCTTGCTGACTCTACCCAATACTTTAGCAGACGAGGAGCCAGGTCACAACCCGCTAAACGGCTGGAACTCATTCTTTAGTGATCAAGGGTAACGTGGGCAAGCTTGGGCACTAAGAAACCATTGCTTCTTGGAGCAAAGTTTAGAGCTCTTACTACTGGAGCCCTCAGAATTATGTTTTCTCATGAAAGTTAGGCTTTTTGGTCAAAAAGGTTTTTGAATAACATTTTATTTTTTCTGATTATGGTGATTTTATATTATGAATGACTCATCTGGTTACTACGATGTATGATACTGCAATTCTCGACTTTTTTTCTAAATAGCTTCTCTGATAATCTAGTGCTTGTAAACAAGGATAATGTGATCCTCGTGGCTTATGTAGTCTCTGTATGACAAAAATAAACGCTTAAGATGCAATCTCCCAAAATGAATTACTGATCTTTTATTTTTCAGCCCTCCACCTCAGAAGAAAAAAAGGCAATTTTATTTTCAGAGTCTCTTCTTTATGGTGATAATAAAATGCACAGAACAATTCTCAAAACTGGTATCATAAATGTGAGAGCAGCGTAAGCCTTTTTACTGATGAATCTCAGTGGATCTTGTCAAAAGGAAAGGTACCAACATCGTGTACGTTATAAAGCTAAAGCTGTGGCACAGACAGGTAAGGTGACGGGAGCAGTATCACCTATGGGGCCAGCAAAAGAAGAGAGCTCAGGCCCCTGTTCTCCTAAGATTCCATTCAGAACCACCCAGCTGCACAACTGTTTGCCGCTGACATTTCATTTCCAAAACTTCTGGTAAAAAAACCGCTATGTTTCACTTAACTGCAAAAGTTATCCTAAGTATTGGTGCTACAGTTTAAAAACGCAGCACTCCACATAATTGGTAAGATTTCTCTTCGTTATGGTACAGGTGGTGCTTTCTAAAAGTTTACTACATCTTCCTGGTAAGTTGTTTGGACCATTTCTATTAGTTCTCTTCAATCTACTTCTATTTGAATACTAAACTCCAGTTTGAATGTGCTTAAACAGGCAGACTGCACTTCCTATTGCTGCAAAAAGAGAAAAAAGGAATGAAGACATGAAATAGGAGGAGAAGGTCCCATTCGGTCTACCTGAAAAGAATAGTTTCTGCTAAGATCTTCTATCCAATGAGAAAATGGCATTTTGGGGAAAAAAGACCCCTAACAAACATGTTTTCAAGGCAGCACGCGTTAACTGTCAATAAGCCTTCAAGCAAAACTATTTTACTTTCCTAATGCAAATACTCAGATGAAGCCCCCTAATACTCTTTGTGATTTAACAGTTTCAAGACCAGAAAGTAACAACCAGCTTCTGAAATGTGCATCCAAATGCATAGAAGCGCACTGGAAAATTAAGGAAACCTGCAAATGATTATGAATTAAAGTTGATTAATATTGCAAATACAAAAAAGTTGCAGATGTTAACAGATAAGCTATAAATAAAATTATGCTTATCTGCCTAGTACATGTAAAACAACATCATTCTAAAGAAAATACAGACAAAAAAGCTGTACAAGATACACTGGGGAAAAGTACACTTGGACCACAAAGAATATTATGAAAAAAGATATTAAGAAAGTGATTTCACCAATAAAGTAATTATAAATCAGTTAATATTTACACGTATTTTATCTACAACAACTGACTGGCACATACAATTGCACACCACACACGGAAGCGTTCAACACAGTTCTACTTTGGAAAGAGCTACCAAACATGGCATCAGAATTAAGGATTTCTAGCCAAGCTGCTAACTTCAAAACTCAAAAGTGAGGTGCAGCTGTAATCACGACCATAGCTAACGGCCCGTCCTGCCAACACGTTGTAGGCTTTGCTTTGCCAACGCTCCCCGATAGGAAACTGTATTTTGTAACTTAATATGAGGATTTGCTTGGTGGTCTCGAGCTTTTAAGAAAACCATTCACGAGGCTCTCCTCATCCACCAGAACTAAGGAATCTGGGCTGGAAAGGTGGAAATAAAATGTGGGTGTTTCAAAGAAAAATTTATAAATTAAAAAAAAAAATTATAAATTTAAAAAAAAAAAAGAATAATTATAAAACCTCCCCCAACCCGCTTTTACCCAAGAGGCAAGGTCTATATGAAAAGCTAGAATCACCTCAAGTGGTGGGGAGCTTGAGAAGAATGTTGATCTTTATCACATGTCCCATGCACTAAATGAGAAGAAACGCTTACAGAATAGGTAAATAAAAACCAAACAGCCATACATACATTACAGTGATAATCAAATATTCATCTGAACAGCAATCTAAAAGGTCACATTTTAAATTTGATTTGTAACTGTGCGAAAGCAAACACGTTTGAAATGGAAGCAGGAAACCTAGCCACCCCTGCCAAATCAGCCAGGCAACACCGTATTCTGAGGAGTCCAGCAGTTTCACCATTGTACCCGAGACCCCTCAAATCTGGCTGAAACAGGCCTTCTCAATTTTACTTCTAGCTTTAAATGTTTCTGAGTTTAAGAAATCATTTCAAGCCCAGTTTATTGACACTTTTTGTTTCAGCTAGAAAGTGTGTTACAGCCATTACGGCACCGTTCGGTTGTGCCTCAGTTTCGTATCTTCTCGACAATAGCTTCCGTTTTATTTACTGTACAAATGTGCAAGTTTTGGAATGCATTTCTCCAGAACAGAACATAAAATACCTTGTCATCTGAATTTTCTGAAGAAAAAAGTACCAGTGAGCAGATTCACATGGAACAGTAGAGAAGAGGTCTGTCAAAGGAAGCACTGAAGGGAATATGTACACATACATGTACACACACAGAGTACAGCAGTAAATGACAGCTTAGAGAATCTCCATGAAATACGTGCTTGCATTTCCAGGAACCACTGATTCACAAAGTGTAAAAGCCACATGCTCGAGAACTGAGAGTCAACAGAAATTACTGTATGATTATACATACAAACGTGGCTTACTCCATCACTGCCTGGACATAACAGATAAGCTTAAGAAATCTTGAGTATTAAAGAACACCCCAAAAAACCCATCTTGTCTTGGGAATTATTTGCCACAATACTACAGCTGGTGGTTTAACTACAGATTTGCACCTGACACCTTTTTAATCATCCAACACACTAGAAATGCATTCCGAGACCTGACAGTGCAGATTACACGTTTTTGTCGTTCTCCAGATTTCTATTCCCTAGTAGGAAAAAAAAAACATTCCGTACCTACATAGAATCCATTTTTCTACCCCTACTAGTAAATTAATAGCACCCAATTCTCTTGTTAGTTGCCAAAATCATTATCCACAGAACAACCGGTGCACTCCCTCACTTTACAAAACCGGCAGGTCCCTTCCCTAAGGTAACAGGCAAGTGCTCAAACAAGGTCAAAATTTGGGGGGGGTAAGTGGTAAGATACATGCACGGAGCTGCCAGAGGAGCTTGTGCCTGGGCTCTAAACTCACACCGATTGCCAGCACTAACTCTGAACACTTTCACTGAGGTCAGGACTGCACTGCCTGGCCCCCAACTCAGGCACACGGGAAAATGCACGAACAGAGAGTAAGGCAACTCCAGTGCTGGACAGAGACCGAGATTGTCACAATAGACACTTCACTGTGATTAGAACGGGAGACTTATTTTTACAACCCTCTCAGTATTTTTGTTAGATTACAGTACCAAAAGCTTCATATCCCTATTTTTCCAAGAGAACAAAGCCTTTTTTTGTCATTCATCATCCCTGAATCTTTCAGATAGTTTGCTCAATATCAAAGCTGGATAAATCTCCGTGAGTTGCCTGGCCACATATGGTGAAACATATAATGAGTAAAAGCATCATCATAATAAAAATACATAATCATCATCTAATCATTTGCAATTGTCTGACATAATTCTTGCCTCGCCTGTGTTCTATGTAAAGCAGAAGCATTGCCTCTGAAAAGCATAACTTCAGATATTCTCAAAGACTTAGTCTGGAAAACCAGATCTTACACAGTGATTATGATATCTAGTGTTGCCTTCAGACAGTGAATAAAGTGTATTATATGAAATATTTTTAAGAAGCTTCACAATATACCATAAAGTACTGCAGTTCTGATTTTAACTGAAGTTATATCTTTTTTGTATTTTAGAAACTCTTCATTTTTATCTTGTATTTGACTCCTTAGAAAAACAGCTTTCAAAAAAAGGTTATCAGGAATATTTACATACTATACAGCATGTGAATTGTACATATTACAATTGTATACAGAAAACCCCAACGTACTACAGAGCTAAACAGCCATGCTGGAAAGGTTCATGTAATAAGCTTCTTTCAGTCCTTGACAATTGAATTTAACACCTACCATAGTACTGGATGAAGACTGTCCTGGATTTTACAAAAACCTAAAGTATCTGCCAATGACACCGCAATTATTTTGTCTCGTATCCAAAGTGACAATGCGTTGCAGTGCAGTTACTTATTCCTAGACAAAAACTATCCTAAAAGACAGGGACTCCCAGCTATGACCGTAAGGTCGATTTTAAGTAATTATAATTCCAGCTACCTTTCTTCTTTATGTTGTTTCAAGAAACGTATAAATGGAGGAAATCACAAATGTCAGTTTTACTGGTGAAATCCAAATACACATTCTTTATCATCACACACTTCACAGAACTGTGCCGCGTCAGGTACCAGACATGGAAGAACCAGTTGCCCTGTAAAGAGCTCGTGTCACACACGTATCACAGCCTCCATGCCCTGTCAGTCCTGGGGGCCTCATTCTCCCAGGGTTCTCCTACATTTCATGGCAGTCTCCCCTGCAATGGCTCTTACTCCTCCAGCTCCAAAAATCCGCTCTCCTGGTGCTCTATCATCGATCTCCTCTGATGGCTAATACAAGCAGGCTGCTTACCTCTAGAAATACAAGAAATTCTAAGCCACCTGCATCTTTCTCAGCAAGGGTACAGGAGCATTACCTGGTGCGTGTCTTTTCTATCTGGACAACACTCCTTTATTCCAGAACTTGTGGCAATTATATGTGTCTTCCAAATCCCTACCCTTCTGTCATTCTGCTGGAAGTTTGGAATGAGTTTAAGAGAGAGGAGACTTAGAGGCAGAAATTAGATCAGTCTCCTCTCCTTGGAAAACCATCTATGAATCACACTCTACATCAAGGCTAGTTCTACGCTCTGCATACCTGAACAGCAAAAGCAAACCCTGCAGCCATTCCTAAACAAACTACTTCAATAAATTTGAACACAAAAAAAAATCAGGCCAGCTGGCATATTTTCTAGGATAGTGCTAGAACTGTCATGGCTAAATTAATATTTTGCTCTTCTGACTTCTGCTATTGCAGTTTTGATTCATTAAAATACCTTGCTGCTTCAGTTCGTCTTTCATCCTTGTTTACTACATCCGTGTCCTCCTTTGAACCCTTAAACTTAACTTCATTTTTTCTGGATCATGTTCTTTGCACTCTAACAATCAGCCTCCTCTTGGGGCAGGTCTTGAGAAGTTAACTGGAGCTCTACCCCAGTGGAGCTGAAAGCAGTGCAAGCCTCCTGGCACAGATATACTTAGACATGACATAGAGGTGCTTCGTTCCATTACAGGTATTCCTGTACCAGAAGTCACAACTTACATGGATGTTAAATCCAGGGCTTGCAGTTGTCAATTCTTTTCTTAAACGTAAAAACCCACATAAACAAGCAACATCCTCTATCAACACAATTATATCAGTCCGGTAACTGCTTGCACATTAAACTATAATGCTACAAGCCAGCCCCCTCTCCCATTAAATATTTCAGAAGAGGCACCAAGAGTCCAGTACGCTTACTGGATCTTTGATGATATGTGGCAGTAATCTAGGAACTAGAAATAGCTGGAGCTCAGAAGGCATCTGGTATCTCACAACACAGATTAAAAAAATTCTAGGGCAACTCCAGTGAAAGCTGTAGCACCACAACAAGGACAGCCTATTTTTGAAGAGAAGCAGTGTATAGTCTCATAAAGGACAAGCAAACTGCCGAAGGTGGAAGAAAGAAAAGCTCTCAATTTTTTGAACGTACCACTGCTGACAATCTATACCAGTGTGTTTCTCTGTGAAAATGACTGCTTGTTTCAGAAAAACTGGTATTAGATAGGCAACTTTAAATCCCATGATCTGTTGGACGAGCAGAAGATGGTTGGGTTTCGGTTGGGGTTACCATGAAGATGGTAATTTGCAGAGTTAATTACATTCAGACATAATGAATCAAATCTTAGAATCAGATGTGATGCGATAAATAAATTTTAGCAACTCATTAATATTTCCCTGAATTAATTTGCATCAATACGGAATGACAATGCTTTATTCTCATTTTTTGTTGCTTGTGAACTTTTAAAAAAAAGTCTTTATTTACACAACCCACTGACCCTCTCATCCTCCAGCTGTCTTTTTCCTTTACAGTAACCATGGTCATTTTCCAATATCTTTTCTGAGCAACACAAGCACATTGCCCTTGCTCATCTTCTCTCAATCTTCTTCCATTGTAAGGTTTGCACACGTGTGCCTACATGTTACATAAAAGAAAACCACTGCAGACATTAGAAATGGTGCTGTAAGACCCTCTTGTCCACCTGCCCATTTGGCCCACAGATCACAACTGTGCAAAAACTCTGAAAATAAGTTTGTGCTTTTTCTCCTACTATTCAAGAGGAATTAATTCCTTTTATACTCTGGTCTGTAACACTAGCTTGTCACTAGGCAGTGGATACTCCCTCTTGCTTAATTATTAATTTCATACTAGTATACCTTTATATCTGACAGCAGTTTTTTATACAGTATTTTCTCATCAGCTACTTACTTCAGATCTTGCAGAAGGTCCTTTGCATTAAGCATCGTTATTAAAGAAGTCGTGGCTGCTGGAATAATGATTATGGGAGTTCGAGATCCTGTAGAGATAATAAAGTTACATTTGTCTGGTCTTGGGTGTTGGGGGGGGGAGTTTGTTACCGTGGTTTTGGTTTTCCTCTTTTTTTTAATTTAAAGGAACTGTACATAAAAGCAAACCTCTTTCTTAACAGATCAAAATCACACTGAAGTACTCAAGGATAGTTATAGTACATCTTTTCTAAACTGAAGGCTTTCATGAACCAAAAAAAGTGTAGTCTCTATTGGGAGTCTCTAAATATGGGTAGGATCCATACTTAGCAAAACTGAATGCTGTCTGCATTTCACTGCTTGTTTATATTGTTGCTTGCCGTTCCAGCAGAAGATAGAGTGGGCACAATTCAAAGGATCTTGTAACTAAAATTGACTCACCTTTCTTCTGGTTCGGAGGTGGTCTTGCTTGAGAAACTGAGAGAAAACAGAAAATATGTCAGAATAACTACTCCGTAAATACAAATGTCACCGTAAGGCAACATTTCAATGTTTTTAGCTGCAGGAGTGAACAGAGAAGAGTCACGCTAGTCATAAAATCATTTTCACAGATGCGATAGACAAAACTGAAGAAGGGGTTTATAATTTGGGTCTCAGTATTCAGAAGACAAAGAGCTTTTGACTGTCTGAAACAGATGTTAGGACAGTGAGTCAACCTCTCCTAACATTACTGAAACCAGTCATCTCTTCCCATCTTCCTCAAAAGGACAGGGCGCTACAGCATTGACAAAAATTGCCAGCAGTCTTGGAAAAAGCTGCTTGTAGATCTTAAGGTCAATAGTGCTGAACCAACAGGAAGATGGTTTCACAAACTCATCTTTACAGACCCTCACCTTGTCATTAGTAGTTATTATTGAATATGATATCTGTAGGATTTAGCTATCCTTAACACATGCAGAACTTTCCATCAAAACCTGAGTTTCAGCCTTACTGAAGTTAATACTGGATTGCAGTTCTGAGTTGTGTGAGCTCTCTGGGTGCCAGAAACAGTGAAACTTGACAAATACGGTAACACTCAAGCAAAAAACCCACCACCACCACCACAAAACACCCTCAAACAATCGATAGTGGTCAGATAAAAACCAAAGACTTCCCCTCCCATCCACTCCCAACAAAATATTTCTAATTTGTGACCTCTTCGATATGAGAGACACTTCAGTGTGAAGTTGAAAAAGCACATATTTTTCTTCACTTTGGTGCTATTACTGAATAACCTGGCTTGCCCCAAACAAACATTTTACAGTTCAGCTTTCAGGAATCCTAACTTAAGGAAAGAACTGTTGTGCTTGATAATTATCATCATAAGCGTTTATCCTAATTGACAAAATCAGAAAGTGGTGAGTAGTAGGAGACTAACTCAACTGCTACTATGCATGACAAATTTCATTAATTGACTTCCAATTTCATAGCTCTAACTTGCTCATGTTTATTTATGAACAACTGTTTCAGAAACTTCATAGAACAGTATAAATATTCAAAACACATAGTTGCCATTGTTGAAATATTGAGACCACATCCTTAATTATCTTCTCCTGACACTGTCAAACACATAGATACAATTGGCAACACTAGATTGAACTACATGAACTTTACCTACCCAACGATTTTTTTTTTTTTTTTTTTTAATCTAGGTATCTCTTTAATGTAAAAAAGTTCCCGAAATATCTGGGCAGTGTCAGCTGCCCTAATAAGAAAGAAAAAAAAAGAAGAGGAGGGAGAAAAAGAAAAAGCATCTGTAAGAGATTTGATAGCTGTACCAAGACAGTAGAAAAGTTTGTACTGCAGAAAGGTGCAGAAAAAAATTTAAAGCAAATAAGTATTGTACAACTGTAACTCTTCTTATATGCAAAGCAGCATCCTCCCGGAAATTGCACGTTTTAAATACTTTGATTGCTAAGAATAGAACACCCGATTTTTTAAAATGCCAGACCCCAAAACATCCTAGAACAGGCAGAAAAGTATGGGGTGTTTTTGAATGAAGCAGTATATACTTTCTTCAGACTGTAACTCTCTCCTTTATTCTCTCTTCAACTTACAATAGAGGCAAAATAATGAATCAGATTGGCCTTAGAGAAGGGCAACATCAGTATAACCTAGATAATGTACAAAAAATACACTTCTGTCAGTTAATGCCCATGGAGTCCCAGCTAGCAGTAGGGAGCTGTGACAACTCAGTCAGATTTCTGTTCTTGCTACTCCTACCCTTTTCAAACTTTTGTCTTGTCAACTCCATTTGCATTATTATGCTCAACGGGACTAGCGAGATAAGTATGACAGCCAGCATGACCTTTCTAGTACCAGAATAACCAAACAGAAGAATCTGTGCACAACTACATTTAGGTATGCTGTGAATACTCAATATTAGAACAGATTTTTGAGGAAGAATAATTTTTCCAATATTAAGCCTTAGCATTAAATCCTCCTAATAAATCTCAAGGAATTAGCACAGCACACACTGAAAGCATTTAGTCGTCTCAAGAAGAATATACAGTACTCCAGCAGCACTTCTAGAAAAAGTATATTCCTTTTCAAAGGTAGCTTTGTTTCCAGAAAACCTAAAATGTCGCCTTTCCAATACCTTCATCACAATAATAACCGACATCTTCTTCTTAAATAACACCCTTCTCTTGAAACTTTCTTCCACCAAACCAGAAATTCTCATGGTATGTAACCTAGGTGCAGATACGTACGTAGCTGTTTGGAAACACTGATCCACTCACCAACTGTACTAGTACATCCCTTTAACAACTCTTTCCAAGGGTTTCCCATAAAAACAAAGCAAATCAAAACTTCTATCACTCTATCTTGGAACCTCAGTTCAATCTGACAGACAAAATTGACTTGGTAGCTAAAGTCTGTTAACTGGGAATTAAAAAGCCAGTTGAGGATTCTGGCACCGTTACAAATATCTCATGTGCTAAGAAGCGCGAAGCAGTAGTAACACATTCAGAGAAAGATTTATTGCTGATATATTAATAATAGAAGTAATAATACATCTCTTTTTGAGATCAGCTTTTCTATTTAAGTTGTTGCTCCTTGGAGTCGGCATTCATCAACTATGAAGCCGACAACCAGGAAATTCGTCCCTTTTTAAGGTGACTAGCACGTACCCTTCCAATGGGCTAACTGGGCAACACACTGAAAAGAACGAGCCCAACTCCCATGGTATAACATCGACCAAAAAGTTATGTGCTATTTCCAATACACACGCACTTGAAGTCCACAAGTAAACGGCCCCACTTCATTCTTCATCTAACTGAAGTCTTACTCAGTACTGCTGTCAAACTCGTACTTATTTGGAACAGAGGCACAAATGATGACAGGCTATCTTACCTGGTCGTGGTACAGGCTGTGCTGCTGGAGTCTGTGTTTTTCGAGCAGAAGCACCTTCCTTTTAAAAGACAGAGGAGGTAATGTTAACAGCTGGCCTTCTTGTCAGGTACGTGGGTTTTTGAAATGAACACTGAGCTACAGAGGGTATCATGAAAATGAGAGCAATATTAAAGAGAATAAAGAACACAGTGAAAATATTCAAAACTTTTTTCAGACTCTCTTTTAGACTTGGGGAGGACAGACCACCTCATAAGCTTTTATGGGTTTGCATTTTAACCATCCAATGCCAATCAGAAACTTTTTTTCTCTATTCAAAGAAATCTCTTCTATTTATAGTATTGTTTCATTTGTATCTACGATCACTTTCACCAAGGGTTGGGAATGTAAATGTAAGCAATTGATTATAGAAATTTCAAAGCAAGATCTGCTGATGCTCTGGATGGAAAACTAGGACCAAGAAATTGCAACGCATTGCTCCCTTGAAGAGTTTTAGTGCCCAGAAATAGCACACTCCTGATAATTAGTTCTGCTCATGCCTTATCCAATTACCTTAATGTAACAAACAAAAGACCTGCACTACTGTTTATTCCTGTTAACTCTGCAGAGTCAACACAGCACACAGGAGAACAGTGAGGTCACACATGGCTGGTTCTAAAGGAACACTGAGTTCCTGCAAGAACAAACTCAGTTCTCAGTAGTTACTGCTGTGAAACCTCACTGAACGAAACACATATTACCGACAATAGTATTAACACTGTGAAAAAATGCTAGATATATTCCAGGCATTCCATTTGCAGGGCTGACAGAAAAACCTTTAACGTGAGATCATGAATTTTATCTGAAAATTTCTTGAATTCTCTGTGAAGCATATCCTACGACTGTGAGACACTCAGAAAGGTCAGAGATCCCTCTCTGGGAAAAACCCGTTGGAAAGGACTCCCTGGCATTAGCACATTAGTATGTCCATGCCTAAATAACAGTATGCTTTGTAATCCAAAATAAAAAAAAGCTCATGAGTGGCGGACTACACACAAGCAGCCTCAAGCTCCACGATTTAAAGAACACTTCAAGAAACTACCTTTAAGTTTCCACTATGACAGTTAAAACTGTTTTTATCTCAAGAAGTGTGAAGTACAAATAGAAGATCGCTTGACAAGCCCTTAGAAAACACAAGTTTACTCAAAACGCCTCTTTCCAGAGCTTCAGTCAAAGCCCCCACGACAGTTACAACAGGCGGGAGCTGACATTGGTACAGCGGGCAGCTTCGGTCACTTTGAGAGTCAGCAACCTCCTCTTAATCTTCTGGGTAAGGATTTAACCCTGCATTGCAAGAATCACATTAATCCCGAATTTTGCTGTACTCTTTCGGCTTATTAAAATACCAACATCTGTGTAGGACGCTTGAGTCAGTAACTGTTATTTGAAGACTTATTTTTTTAGCATCTGAGAAAAGGTATTTTTGCCAATGTCCTTTTACAATAATTACGCAGAAAATGGTAAACAACGAAATACCACAATCTAAAGCAAGAGCAGCAGGAAAGGCCAACTACCTTTGAGAGAAACCTTGCGACTGACAAACGGCAGCTATCTGAAACAACATCACCTTTCTTTTAAGCAAGAAAGTGGAAATAAAGCCACTGTGCATCTGTATCTATAGAAAAATGTCATTTTCTGTATGAAAAGACTGTCCTTGTGTGTATTTTTAAGAAATATCAAGAATTCTCCCATAGAATTCCCGTACATTCACAGCATTTCATGAAAGAAAGAAAAACATCAAGCTAATGAAATGTCACTTCCTACGATGCTAAGCTTCAAGTTTCTAAGCCCAGTTTGGTTTGCTCAGGTGCTTAACTATTACTGCCTGCAGTCCCACACGTCCTCCCTCCTTCCTCCCCTACAGAAGCAGCAATGCAACTTTTCAGCCTCTGCTGCCACTTATTCTGTGCCTCCAAAGTCTCAAGCAGACCCTGTGGGTCCTACGGCAGCTACAACAGAGAGAGGGAACCAGGAGCTGCTTCTGAGATTCTAGAGTTTTTGGAAAGAATTATCACCAAATTATAACCAAAGCCTTGCTTTGTTTTCCGTATCACTTGTGCCTGTCATTTCTCTCTTTGCCGGAATGTCCATAAGGCACCAGAATATACATGGAATCATTATTTAAGCAATAAAACACGTTATCTTGGTAGAATTTTCTTTTGCAGGCACATTTGACAAACGCCCAAGTTACTTCACTCTCTTGAAGCATGAAAAAAAAAGCTAGTCAAACTTTCTTATTGTGTCTTCACAAGGTATAAATAATGGAAAAACCCTGCAACTATTTCATTGCACATTCGCTATCCCAACTGGTTTCTGTGTAAAGACCCACATATTATTTTGACCTTTAGAAAACGTTAAATGCGATGGATAGAATTGACAATTTGATGCCATCTTGTGGCTTTTTTAATTTAACAAATTTAATTTTTTTTCCTTTATAATATTTAAATTCATACAAGATCGTTACCCAAAAATCTAAAAAACTTACTAGGTAACTTGCATGGTCCTGCACAGAAGTAGTACAAGTAAAAAGTAACACTTGATTCTGCAAGAACTATTACCAACTGCTTTAGCATAAACCAGAAAGCAGCTTCTAGCTGCACCATCCATGATGGAAGACAATGCAACCAAAGACTGTTCCATTCATAAAGATGAATGCAGTAAAACTGCACTGCTTGGATCTCAGATGAGAAAGAGAATAAACATACATGGATAGTAAGCTTGTGAAGTTATCCTTAAGAACAGCCTTCCATTTACCTATTCAATTTAGGGCAGAAGAGGCTGTAAGAACTCAATTACCAGCAACTACACTGTCATTGGTCGAGTGTTTTAAAGCATTGAATCTTTGAAAATTCTAGTAAAGCCAGCCTAAAGAATGATGTCAAAATCTAAACCAACTGCATAGTTAAAATTATTTTACATCAATGGATGACAAACAGCAACAACAATGGGATGACTTTGAGAACAGGTATCTGACAATTGGTCCAGATGCCCTACTTTAAGCTTGATAGAAACATCAATCTACTTCATATAAATAGCTTAGATTCTGAAAACATAGGGCTTTGTTCTTTAAATTTAAAGCCCTTAAAATCCTTGGGGGGGAAAAAAAAGCCCCAACCAACAACTTCCGAAGAACCAAGAAATCCTACTGAGTTGCTCTACCTCTAGAGTCTTCCTAGTAATTCTCTGACTTCTGTTCATATCAAGAAAATTTTAATAACATTTAAAGTTCAACTAGTGTTTCACATAATTTTATTTTCACTGGTATAGCTTATTTGCATACTTCTATGCACAAAAATCTGCATATGCAGTCCCCCAAGACAGATATTTAAATAATAAATTGCAAGCTTTTAACTGCCTTCTTAATTTTAAACTATACTGTAAAAAAAAAAAAAGTTGATAACAAGATCTTAACTATTGTGCAAATAACTGCTAATATCACAGTCATTTTAACTTCCATTGCTTGTAATATTAATAAAAGGGTACTTTCTAGTGTTTACGTTGTTTTAACTTCCTTATAATGCAGAAAAGAGAGTGTGAGTTTAAGCAGAATTAAAGGTATTTTTATAGAATGAATTTAAAAAGGGGAAAAGTTTACCATTATTTGCCAAAGGCATCTGATACCAACTGCCTAAGGAAATTAACACCAACGCCTCACTATTTCCTACTTTGGCAACTAAAAAACCTGATGTGATAAGACAAAAGGGGTTGGTAAAAACGATATAAATCCTATTTATTTCAAAACTGCTTATACGAAAGATCATGCCTTATCAAGCACAATTTGAAGAAAAACACCAATGGAAGTCTGGCAATTCTCAAACTCTGTTGGGCGTCAAGTTTTCTTTCTTGGCGTCTTCTTAGAAAGACAAGTCAAATTTCATTACAGTTTTCAAAATACTGTTAAAGTTAGTACATGGAACAAATTTCCCAAGCGTAAGAAAGTCAGCTGTAGACAGTCTCCTCTGAACGAGTAGAGCATTGCAATGATGGAGGAGAGGGAGAGAGAAGCAGCAAGGGAGGGTGGCAGAAATGAAACTATGCTGATGTCATCAAGTGATACACTAATACTTCTTGTCCCACGGCATTCGAATCCAACTCTTGTTTACAAATCTGGTCCTTTATAGAATTCAAACTGACCAGATTACTCAAATTCTGAAACACTGACACCGTAAAACGTAATAAAGAACAGGACTGGTGAGTTTTTTTCCAATAGCAGGTTACACCTGGGGATCAGCGGCATTGAAAGACATGAAAGATACTTGTGATTTCTTTTTCATGACAACCAGGTTAAAAGAAGTTTGGTTTAGACATGGAAAAATGTGATTGAATTAATGGGACTGCTTATAGAGAGCTTAGGCAATATCCTGGTTCTGCAAAGAAAATCGTTCTAAGCAACACAAATCACAACAATCTAAATGAAGACCGCAGTGACTAATGATCAGCTAGGGACAAAACCATGTAAATATGCTAAAATGTTAATAATAAAAATTATGGGATATGCTTTAGGAAACAGTTAATGAACAACAAATACCGATACGCCTTGAAACTTCAGTAGTGGCCACTAAGGCTAAGATTTAAAAATGTTCCTGAACAGTCTTCCACAAGTGTGCTAGAGCTCCTCCCATCTTTATTCTTGCACAAATTATCAGTAAAATTAAGTCCTTCAACCTGAATTTATGTCAGTCATGTAATTTCAAACTGTTGCTGTTAAAATAGCAATTTTGATCTGAGGAGGAATGTTGGTGACAAAGCCAGATTAAACATGTAAAGCACTTTCATTTTCCTGGGGATAAGCTGTTTTCATCAAAACCCAACAACTCTTAATCCTGAGAATCCCAGAGGTTTTGTTTGTTTGTTTTAAAAATAAAAGCCTGCCTAAAATATACCTATCTGTGTTTATTTGAAGGACTCATTCCCTTGAACTAAGCAAAGAGACGCAAAGTAGGTATCACAAAAACATTATTTTTGCTCAGATTTCTTCCCCTTGGGGTTAATTATCTGACCTGGCCTCACGCATATTACTTGGTAATCAGTAAGATTTTTGACAAACACAGTTTGAAAACAGAGGATCATTCCGCCTTCCTCCAAAGTCAGGTGCAAAGGTTTATACACTACTGGTGTTCTGCATACTACGATCGGAACATGCCACATCAATTCAGCAGAATAGGAATTTGCATAATTGAGAATTTACTGCAATTTCCTAATGTTTTAGTCGCATTAACTTCACACATTCGTGAATCTCTAGTTCCAATACCACCTGTAACCACAAGTATCAGTCACTCTTGGGAAGCAGTTTTTGACCAGCACCATCACAGAATATGGGGCTCGAACAATTCATTGGCATAAAAGCACTGCTGACGCGCAAACTCCAAACGTACACAGAAAAGCACTGTTATCTTCCTCTTCAGATCCTGCTTTGGGAACAGTATTCAAAGGAACAGTCCTATGTACTTTAAAGAAAATGTTGCTCAGTACAGAGCAACGGGAAGATGTCACTTAGACCTGCATTCAGTGAGCAATAAATTTGCAGAGGAAATAGCTTCAAAGACCTCAGAAAGGTTCCTTGGCAACTTCTGGAAAGACTCATGAAATGCTTTGTGCGAGAAGAATATTTTCAAAAGCTCTGCAGGTGCCTAAACGAATACAGATGGATCCTTAACTTCTGTGAGAAAATTTTTCCAAAAACCCCAAACTGAATCAAGACCCAAGCAACTGATTAACTTTGTGTGATGCTGTTTAATGTCTCAATGCAATAGAAACTGATGGGGCTCTTTCCAGACTCCCCTGGATATACCGAATCCTGTTGCTAGAACAGGGGATGCTGCAATATTAGAACTGTAAAACATACGAAGCTATTAAAGACCTTCGTTTTTTCAGGAGTGCTTGTTCAACACATTATCCAGCACCACTTTTCCCCCAGTTGTACTTTGTCCTGATGGGATGTTTTTTCTATTCACTAAAAAGAAGTTTTAATGTTTTTCTTTCATACCTTACTAGCTTCTGCAATCTCGCACTACAGTTAAATACTACATCGTGTTATGAGAAAACATAATTATCATGAGTGGTCATGGCCAGAAAGATGAAAGTTGTTTTCCAAATCACCTTGGAAGACTTATCAGAAGAAAATCCTGAAACCGTATTCCTTGAGGAGCCAATGCACAAAGCTGAACAGTGGAGCGATGAACTCCTATAGTTGTTTGTGTTGCCTGGAAAAGTAACTGCTGAGTTCAAAACCAGCATAAGCTTTTTCAGGATCAAAAGCTTTAGCTGCAGCTGTAATAAATTGTAATAAAGAAGCCAAGAGATAACAGGGCTTGAGCGATGACAGGGATGGTTGTAAGAATAGAACGCACTATAACCACTTTGACATGGAAAGGGCTATTTTGAACTGTCACAGGCCAGGGAAAAGTCTAGAAACACATTCTAATTGAAGACTGTTTTACACTCAAGGCTTCCTCCTTTATGAATAACAGCTCATCTACTATGCAAGGTCACCTGCAAAAGAACCGGAACAGGCTGCTAGTAATACTGAAGTACAGATCTGTGTAATTAGTCAAGTTATATTGGTAATGAAATTTATGCTATCTCAAATTTTCTTCTAACTTTTTTGTATTTCTTTACTCTGCGAGTCGTACACTAAGAAACCCCAAGAGAGCCTTGCTGTTCACTCACTTGCTTCACTGGCTGCAGCAGAGTTAAATGATAGCAACTGTATGTATAGAAAATGTAAAAGTACTATGAGAAGGAAAAAAAGTGTACATATACCAGCTATAGGTGATACTGCAAACGGAGTAGCAAACCTCCAGCATAACATCTGCTAAAGCCCTCATATCAACAAACTGTCCATTGAGAGAGCAGATTCACTATCTCCAGTGCTGGTGATAAAAATATTGACAAAATACTGAGACACAAGAGATATCTGTACAACATCAGACAAGCAAGTTAGAAACAGAACACTAATCAACTGCAAAAAATTTCTGTGATTAGTCTTACAATTTCTGGACTTGCATATGCTGCAGCTACGCTCATACTGGCTATGCGGGTATTCCCCCAGACTGGGAAGACTGGACATTTTTATCTGCTTGCAAGAAACTACAATACTGTCTCTAAACATTTGTCCTGTCCCAGCTGCAGAAGTTAACAAGTTTGTTTCCAAATGTCCTATTAAAATAAATGTATTGAAGAATGAAAATTAACCAAAGAAACATATTCCCAAAACCCCCCAGATTTTGTCCTCCTCTTATTCTATAGATCTTATTGGTTTAACTTGTTCAAAAAAAAAGAGAAAGGAAGAAAATGTGTATCAGGAAGATGGGAAGTGAATCAAATCAGGATGCAAGCAGAGTTTTTTGGAGGATGGTGTTGGGAGGACAAGGGGTGAAGAGGCTTTTTTGTTTGCTTTTTAACACTGTGGCTTGATCATAAAGGCAGCAAAAGGTATCACTTCTCCATGGAAAAACCACCAATTCAGTCATCTTCCCCCTTCTCAAATGCCTCATTTAAGACTTACATTTCCAGTTTGTACGATCAGAGAAGCCCCTGTGAAACGCTTGCCAAGCACTACAGAAAAACACAGCATTACTCAAGGTTAAAGCGCATGGGAACAGCAACAAAAACTTCAGCCAGAGCACAGCGAGCTGGGAGGATGGGCTGGGACGGGCCGTACCCACATTACTGCTAGCCCAGATTCTGGTCCCGTCTCCTTTCCTCAGGAGCAACAACATCACGGTCACTGTCAACAGGCCGATAACCTGTCCCAAGGAACTGACCTACACTCAGCTTGTATCGCAAGAAGCTGGGAAACGTGGCACATCACAACCTGCCCCGACCACTGTTACTGTTCACCTTGAGAATCAACTTTTATTTTACGAGAAATGCTAAAGCTGAGAGAAACCAGCTCTTCTGAACGGACACAGAACACCTTACATTTCAACATACAGACTTGCTACGTGGTGCCCTAAGAAAAACCGCTATTTTGAGAACTCTTATGGCTGGAGCTGACATTTGATGATAGTGTTTCTTTCTGCCTTGTATCAAGTAAAACAAAAGATTCCAGCAGGTTTAACGTCAAAGAAAACACATCAATTACTGGATCAAAATATTTACATTCAGATTTCAACAAAATAAACAGATCCTTGCAAGGTTTAAGTCAGGGCACAGAGGCAGTTTGGGATTCGGAAGAATATACGCACAAACTTCAAGAACTATATCTACAAAGTTCATAAGCAGCGTATGAATAGTACCTCCCTCTTCAACATTAAACTTTAGGAGGTACGCAGCCCCTGGCTTCCCTTGCTTTGCGTACTTAACACAGTAAAACATCATGGAAAAAACCTTGCACTCTTCAGTATCCTCAGTAGCTGCTCCCACCACTAGTAAAAATCATTAATGTATCTTTCTCAGTACAACTTTCTCAAGTCTGAGCGTTTCTAAAATTTACAACAGCATCCTACATCAGTCACAACAGCTCTGACAAACTGTCTTCTAGACTACCTACATCTTTTCCTTGGACTGCATTATGTAAAAGTTTCACGCACACCAACATAATTAAACACCCAGAATAAAAATGTGATGTTTTTGCTACTGTTACATGCCATTTACTGTCTTGATCTCCAACTGTCTCTCTCTCCAGCTTTCCCAGTGAGATCCACTGCGCCACATACTTTTCATTGTTGAATGCTCACTCTAGAATTCTGTTCTAATTTAAATCTGATTTTATTAAACAATTATGAAGCAGCACTGAAATTAGACCGAAACATTTATTCCCCCACTCCCTAAAACCCCGCTCCTTTCTCCAAGAAATTTCCACTCTGTGCAACTGGATGAACTCTAAAAGGCCTCAAGTTTCCCTCCCTAGGTGCAGAAGTGAAGAGATTAAAAAGGTAAAATTCTGCAGGGATCGCCACTACGCACCACTAAATCACACTCCCGTAGGTCAGCAGGAAGAGCCAGGAAGCTGCCTGAACCCCAAAGTCTGGATTTCCTAGACTAAGCCTTTGTACTTATCCAACACATTTCAAGATTAAAACCCCCTAATAATCCCCCAAACAGGACAACAAATTAAAACCTTCTGGATTGTACCGAAATCGCAAAAAGACAACGTAGCATCAAACTTTCAGTTGTCTTCATTTTGGTCTGTTCTGAACGCCTGGCTCTTTGACGGAAGTCATACAGCCTTTTGACAAGGTTGGTTCAGATCAAAAACAAATCATGTATCTGAATCAAGAACAGAATCACAACATTCATCACAAAGTCATCTGGGACACGAGTATTTTAGTCATGCATCATACATTCATACGGTGAAGACAAACAACAGAAGAATAGACACATCTTCATCACAGCCACAATGCGTTCTACTTGCGTGCTTCATGACAAATATTTAGGTGGGAAGAACTGGCTTCAAACCTGTTGCACTAGAATACACGCCACAGAATTTGTGCATTATTGCTACAGTACTATATACCAAATATCGTGCGAACTGCCATTGGCATTTGTTTCCTGAATAAACACACCATTCATACCACCCTACCGTAGAATATAAAAGCTGATGATGTTAAATGCCTATATCAAAAACTACCTGTAATGGCCATGAATCATGCATTGTTAAGATACAGGAAGGATTCTGGCTGTATCACACAAGAGGAATTTTTCCATTTGGCCTTCTGCCTCTACTTTCAGCTTCCTTTAGCATTATATCTAAATTCCCCATTATTTTTCTCTCTTTAGTAGAGAAGATTAAATTAAGCCCTTCTCAAAGCACTAAGACGACAGCATTCAACTTCTATTTTTTCATTTTATACACAGCACATACACCAGGCAGACTATCTCCGAGCTTCTATCTATGCATTAGGAGATGGGGTTTGTAATACGGCTGTCCTCTGAAATGGCTAGGGCACGCTGTATTTTTGGTAGCGCGGAAACACAGTCCTTTTAAATGAAGGTCAACAGACAAGGTCTCACTCCTACAATCTGGGGCAATTCTAGTCAAAGATGAAGAGAAAGTAAGGGCCATACAAAAAGTCTCACAAATGTTAGGATCTTCCTATTATGCTATGGCTTTTATACAGACTTCAACCATCACCGCAGAAAAAAATAATGCCCCCGACTAAATGAGCAGACTCAAAAGTGTATTTTAAAACAAGTTTTAAAGGTTTTCCAATGGCTGCCTCTCTCACTCTATGTACATATCCCGCTATGGGTATGTCTGCATGCTCACATACACACACAAATTCATCTGTAGGAACTTCCCACTGTGAATAAACATCTAAGGTGACAGACTATGACAGTCAGCATGGACACAGGTGAGGGTCACCGCAACTATCATTTCTTCTACTCACACATTGGCAAACAGCAGTCACCCACAGAGATCCTGCCGATATCACAGTGCATCTGAAGGAAATCCAGCTTAAGCAGCAAGACCTCTTCAGCTCTCCTTCAGCCCTCACATCTGTCCTGTTACTTCAAATAGTTGTTTTGCCTTTGAAAAGTCTACTGTCAGTGATAAAAAATAAGCGAGAGATATTTTTTCCCCTACACCAATCTGTTGCAAGGTAAGGTCCCCTCCCTGGAAAACTGAGCACTTAGGTGGCAGAAATAAAAATGAGTAAGCCACTAAGAGCAGACAATGTTTAGGAGCAGAGTTAGGCTTTCAATTCCAAGATCTCAATGAAAAAAAAAAAAAAAGAAAACAAAGTGTAACAAGATTCCTCTGTTACGACATCCTGGAACTTTCTGTACGTGCTTAGGAGGGCTTCACCAGTCACAAACAGATTCAGGGAGGCTTGTCCAATAACTTAATCTGGTGGAGCTCTACTTTTATGAGAAGAGCACCAAAACAAAATAGCAGTGTCACCTTTTGAGAAAGGGCAGCGTAGTAATTGTATATGTGGCTCAAAGGGCTGGTAATAAGTACAGAAAGCTCACACAATTCTATTTATTTTTGTTCTTTTAAAGAGACATTTTGGAAATGTAAGAAAAAGCAGCTAGTCAAGAACTAATGCCAGACTACATATTTCTTCCTTATTTCTCAGCTCCTACATCGTAAAATTCTTGGGTAAATGAATACACGCCTACTTCGAAGGAAGAGCAAAAATCTTTATCTTCTCAAACAGACATTTTTGTAACTAGTGCCTAGTTTGAAGCAAAACATCTGAAAATTAGATAAAAATAATGACAAGGCATTACCAGTATGAAAGCTGTTCTAAGAAAACCGTAACTCATTATTGCCATCAGAACTCCATCAACTGGGATGGGATATTCTAGGTAGCACATTTTCCATTCGAGATGACAGATGTGCCTTAAATTCAGTGATTTCACTAGCTCAGGGCAGCTTCGTAGGAAGACAGCTAGCTCACTCCCCAGGCCAGCACGGCCTCAGAAAGAGCACCGCCGCACAGCGTGGAGCTGCTATTTATACGTCTTGCAGGCATCTCATGTATGCCGCAGCATTGTTTCAAGAACAAGCAAGCGATTCTACACAGAGTCATCAGAACTTATTAGCTCCAGCCACACGGGACCTGAACCAACTCCACCAGACCATTCCGAGTAGCTGATGCATCTATTCCCTAACGGTTGACATTCCGCAAGGCTTATTAGATTGTGTGCATTATCATGTGAATACACAGATCCAGTTTTAATCTGGCATTGGTCCCAACCAACCTGCTAGCTAGAGAAGTACCGAGATTCAGGAGACCTGCTCTAACGCCTCCTGCTGCACCCGGCATTTCCCGCATTACGGACATACCTTCTTGCCCATTCCCCTCCACTGGCGCACCTCAGGTAAGTGAAAGTTAGGGACACACAACAAAACCCCTCTTGTCATGAGGCAAACCCAGCACAGAAGTACAGATACTAGGGCATAGTTCCAGACAATGCTGTGTAGGGTAAAAAAAAAAGGAGAAAAGAAAAAAAGAAATTGGCAAAGAAATCTTCTCCATCAGGTGACCTACATTCTCAAAAAAAAAAAAAAAAAAAAAGGATTCCCTTCTTGTATTGTATCCAGGCCTCGTTAGATTAAGGAGGAATTTTTATTCTACTTATTGCTTTGCTTGCTTACCTAAAATGCAACAGAAGTCAAAAACTACTGTTGTCTTTTTTGGACCATTCTGCTTCTTACTGATATGAATAGAACTACAAGGCTTTTTGTATTTGGCAAGATACATAACTGGAAGGAAAAGAGTAAGCTGGAGATCCAAAGGTGTGTGTGTAGCCAGGTCTGGTCTCCCAAAAGTTACTTCTTTTGTTCTGCAATGTAAACCATAATACTCGCATATGAGTAAAGCACAAATGGGCCTTAAGCACAAATTACAGAAAAAGTCTAAATGCTTAGTGATGCAAATCCTCGAGAGGAGAAGACTTAAAAGAATCTGCAACGTGCAGCCCACCATCCTAGGACAAGAGATTTGTGGAGTTTTTAAGAGGATAACAGGTTTTTGTGTGTTTTTAAGACATTTTGTTTTGGGGTTTGGGTTTTTTTTTTTGATGACACATGCTCCCTATAAATTTACTCTACTTCAGTAAAACGGATCAGTGATATAAAGCTTTGCAAATGCTGATTAAGAGTTAGAAGAATATATATCGCTATAGTACAGAAAAATATATTCTTTAATTTTAGGCCACATGTTATGAATTCAGCATTATTACATTGAATATTACCAGTATTTTTTTTCTGGTAATATTACCAGTATTTTTTTTCTGGTAAACACGTAACGCCCTACAGTGTGCAGTAATAATTCTGAATATTATGGCTTGAGATGGACAAGATGCAAGAGAGTTTCCTTTGATTTCTTCTTCTGTTAGAAGCCACTAAATTACAGGAAGAAAAAAACAACGTATGAACAAATCTAGCTCAAATTTATTACAAGGAAAGTTTCTTGGATCACTGAAGAAAGGATTTTTCCACAAACATCTGTGCTGGAAGACAAGGCTTCAGGCACTTAAGACACTTGCTATACTTTTGTTATTTCTGCTGTAAACCCTCCATGTCCCCCAGAATTAGCTGTAAATGAGGATACCTAGAGGAGGGAGCTGTAGGAATTAACGTACTAAAGCTACTGAGGAAATGTGACAGATGGAAAGAGTCGATACAGGTCTCAACCCCAAGACACATGAAGCTCTGACAGCTCTGAAAGTCCAGCTCTTCAATTTCACATTACTTGACATTAACTAAACATCCGCATCACAAATTTTAACTGCAAAACTAGGAAATTTTGAGGTTGACAAAATGCCTCCATATTCACGTGCAAACCATGTACACTGGGAAAAAAAATGCAGCGAGCAGATGAACAGTCAGAGCTGACAATCTCTTAATCTGTCTCACAAAAAAACCCCCCAAACAACCAACCCCAACCCCAAAAGTCCATAGCTCATCCAGCAGCCCAAGGAAGAGTGCGGGGCAGGTCGTCTGCATGCTGGTGATGAACCTGATGGGTCAAGGCTCAAAATCATTGGGAGAATAGTGCTGGGTGCCTCGAATGCCTGAAGACAGCCTAAGGACAACAGGTCTTTCTGTGCAGGAAGGAGTCAGGCAGAGAGAGGGGCCGGACAGGCGGGAACAGATGGAACAACACATTCTTCTCCTTAGGCATATAAGCTGGTGGCCCATCAGCTCCCACGGGATACCACCTTCCTGCCTTAAGAGATTTGCTAGGTAGCATCAGCCCTTTCTCAAAGTCTCACATTCTGTAAGAATTTACATTTTCATTTCAAATTCTCATGCTGGGGGTGTGAGGCTGGATGCTAGGGGTAAGTCGTAAGGTAAGGGGAAAAACATTCTTCCCCGGTTGTTCTTTAAACTGCCTGCAAACGTTTGGTACTTCTGCTCGTTGGCCTTCTCTCCCCTGCTGTCCTGAATCAAAGCTTCATAAAGTCCCTGCTCCTCTCAGAATGCAAAAGGAACACTTGTGACAGGCAGAAGATATTTCTGCTGGCACTGGCTTGTCAGTTCATCAGGGGAGAACCGCACAACCAAAAATACTGCACAATAGCAATGAAATTATGTTGTTCATCCCCTGGAAAAGAAAAAAAAAAAAATCTGCATTTAGCAGTTGAGGTCAGAAATAATTGGATACAAAGCCTGGGGGAAAGACATGAAAAATCAGAATACAGAAGAGAAAGAAGATGTGATAAAGCAAACAGCACATCACTGAGGAAAAAAATGTGTCTGGACAGTAGGCCAGTACACGACATTTGCATAGCACCCCAAACCACAACAGAAATAAAGTAGACTAAGACCATTTTGTATTTTGGCTTTTCAAATGAATTTTGAAGCACTCCAAACCTGCGCTCCTCACAGGAAGCTGTGAGAGGAGAACGGACTCAATTCCAGTTGGATGCCCAGAATGTCACTTCGTAAAACAATACAAGCTTTACAATTACGAAACAACCCCTTGAAATGTTTCCTAAAGTAGATGGAATAAGAAGCACCCTCCAGACTCTCTCAACTTTGCAAAGTTAGGGGATGTGCTTATATTCCTTATTGAATGATACTGCAATTATTAACTACTCATTAGCGGATAACATTATGTATGTTTCAGAATAACTGGAAACCTTTCCTAATACTATCACTATTTCAGATTGATCTATATTGCTGCATTTCTATTTGAAGACATTCAAAGACCAATGAAAGCACTACGTTTACGACTAGGGTGTGATCAGAATAAAGTGCAAAATCTTGAGCATTTATAAAAATGGAGCAAGTGTAAGCTGGGTTTCTCAACTAGCTAAGCAGTGGTGAAAATCTGCTGAGGAAAATAAGGCAGGCAATACTGACACTTGTGGTCACTTCTAGATTGCTGTTTTTCATTCCACTACAAACAGGCGTAGTTAAGAAACATGCTGGAATCACAAAGCAGCCAAGCAAATTGCAAATATTCTGCCTTCTCCACTCGAAATGACCTACGGTAGAAGTATTCTTTTTGAAACAAAGAACAAATGGCCACTGGCCATATGCATAATTTTTAACACAGAAAATTAAAACTAAGCATTTATGACATTCTGCATGAACACATTTCCAGAATAAATTTTAAAAGCAAAAATAACCAACCTCGAAAATGTTGCCATTAATCATGTCAAACTATCATCTCAAAGGTTTTCAACACATTACAGCTACATTTTACTATCATAAAATGGAATAACCTTTGCAAAGTATTCGTGGAGTATCCAGAAAGCACGGTCCATATGGGAACATCCAGTTGACAGGTCAGCTATGACGTACTTATTTAGTTCAGTTTTCATGGGACTTGTGGTCACCAGGCAGAAAATTACCAAGCAGTACACTTGACTATTGCAACAACTCTAAATTGATTTGAGAAACTTTTGTTAGTGGTGTCAAGACAGAACTTTACTGAATGGCTCAACCTTAGGGTCTGATTTATTTTAAAAAGTTAGACAAGATTTTACAGATACCCTCTAAAACTGACATGTACGAAGTTGAAGGTTTTTGAAGGAAATATTCCAAACATTCACACCTTTGCTACGGATAAGTAAATCTCACGTTGTCGCGTGCACAGGTTCTTCTAAGGAGACGTCTTTCCGGCTCCTTGCATCTGCTTCTAGCTCTGCAGAACTCACTGAACAGTCAAACTTTCAGTGGCCGCAGTACCTCTTGTAGTGTTCCTTAAACACTCACTGCACATCTTCACATCAGAGTAACTCCTTCTCAGTCTTAGTAGATGGCAGCATTTCAAGCCCTAACATTGCTGCTTCTAATTTAAGGTGTAACCATAGAAACATTACAGAACATAGTACTCCTTGGATCAAGAACAAGCAGTCCACTGACCCTCCACAGTGAGATTTAGCCGAAATAAAGCTCATTCCAGCCTCCGGCCCAGCAAGATTACTCAAACCTTCAGGTCGTGTTGCCAGTACAAAGCAAGCTCTGCCCTCCTGAAATACTCAGAAACATACAGTATCATGTAAAAGTAGTAAAGAAGAAAGTGCTATAAAAGAAAAGGAATTTCTTCCTGAAACGTTGACTCTAAATCTACATCAGTTACACACAGAATAGGAAGTAATAGAAAAATTAAAGCTTTTCCTTACTTTTTTCTAAGTTGAGGTAAGGCCTGCTAATTCTTTAAAAGCAAAGAGTGAGTGAACAAAAATTCTTCATTAAGGTTTAAGAATTCAAAATTCAATTTGTTTACATGGCAAGATGAAAAATTTTACACACATCAACAGGCAATAGCTCCACCTGAACTTTACAAGCTCTGCACAAGTGATGTGGTTATACAATTAAAGGCCAAAGCTGATGTCTGTACCTGTACAAGTTTAAAACGGATTATATTTAGAAAAAAGAGCCCTTGGGAATTTTGTACCTTTACTATTTATTAATGAGCATTTATAGAAAAATAAAAACAGCTCTGCCCACCCCAATATGTAAACGTACTATTGTACCTCACAAAGCTTCAGAGATACGCTTCAGGTACAGTGAAGCAGTAGCAAACAAATTAAGCGGAAACACTAGGGATTTTAATAATCATTCTGTTGACATTTAGACTTCATACAATGTTCTGTATCTTCTCTGAAAATTCAAAAATCAGAGGCAGATTTACATGTTAGCATTCAGAAAAAGCCCCACTATTTGCTTCTGTGTAGATCAACGTACAGCAATAGATTATATAGAGTTCTGAATATTATATAGGGTAAGGATAAGAATCAGTGGAAATTTCAGTAGACTGAGCACACCCGCAGCCTCTCAAAGCACCGATTCTCCAGTATTCATAGACATCCCAGAAGAGTTAAGTGGTGCTGGGCACAGGTCTCTCCCCTCTCGCTCCACTGCCCCGCTGACCCCGCCTGCCATTACATAAATACCAAATTTTTAGAGTGGAGAAGTTACAAGTCTTTACTGATATGCACGGTATAATTAATATTTGGGGTATACGCTCATGCTTCTAAGATGTCCTCGAACAGGATCACGGGATTTGTGGAAATTGTCATTAGGGCAGGAAATGCAAAAATTAAAACTACGACTGGATTAATAGAGAAGGTTAGTGTACATAAGTGATTTAGTTAAGAGGATATAAATCTCATTATGTTTTTGGTAAATATCAGAATATGCATCTAGAAAAGTCAAAACAGACTGACTTCCTGAGGAAGCCTTATTTGCCAGTAAAGGATGTACCTACTCCCAATCCTACTAATCAGAGATACCATATGATAGAGCAATTGCATTTTCTTTCTCCTTTGGGTAAAGACTCCTGTCCCCCACCCTCCTCCAAAAAAACCCACCCCAGTCTAATGAGCCAGTCATTAACTTCTCAAAAGAGAGTGGACAAACACAGTGACTAATAAACACTTGGGTAAATACCCTGCTTGCCTTCTATTTTCTGAGCTATATATTGTGATGCTTTATTTATAACATACAGTAAACATAATAAGATGCTTCAGCATAGAAAGGTCAGTCATTGAAAGGACAGAAACGAAAGGAACACAAATTTCTTTAGGACCAGAAAGACAAATTCTCTAACATAGGTATGTCTGTAGCAGACAAAAGACATTTTAGATTCATCAATAATTGAAATCAAGTGCTCCCGATTCTGCAATACCAGCCTTCGACCTTTACCAAGGAAGAAAGCCATTAACAGCAGAAAGGCAGCTTAACAGCATGTGCTCATACATTAGCGTGGTCCAGCTTAATTGACTAACCCAAGATTACAAAAAGCAGCTTTTATAGAGTAAGCATGTGTAAAGGAAGTACGAGCAGAGAAATAGATTTTTCTTTCCTCCTTCGGCATGAAGGCACAAAAGCTTTATACTCAGAGACAGCCAAATGGGTTAAATCAAGCTTCGGTATTTTAAATGCTTGTAATTCCTTTGCACTGCAGAACAGCTTTTGGAAAACGGGAATAGAACGTCTAGCATTAAAAATCCCCCAGAGAATCATAAGTTACAGTGTCACGGAAAAGTGAAAACAGTTTGAAAAAACCCTCAATCATTCATCTAATAATCATACAATTTTTATACTATTCACCTACCATCGTGCTTGAACTGAGTACGTATCATTTATCAAATAGGAGCGAGAGCCTGTAAAGGTTTCTGGCTGCCTTTGGATTTAGTCAAAATGAATGCAAACAATCACGTGGGATTCAGCCAAGCAATGACGTTAAATTCTGCTCTGTCAGAAGACAGCATCTGTCAAAGCCCACATTTAAACTGCTGCCTGCCTGTGCAGCAGCTGAAGAACTACGGAATGGATTTTATAGAGCAGAATCCTCGGTTAAAACAGCTCAAAACCCTTTCTATTCCTGCCTAGCAACAATGAAGGAAGGAGTAGAGGGAAATCCTATTATTGAAGGCAACTGAACCACTACGCGGTAGCGCTCCCTGCTAACATTACCATTAGAAATATGGATACTGAGGAGAGGAGAGCACAGCGCTGCATTGTCCGACAAGGGAACCACCAGATGTGAAAGCTCCAATCCATCAGCCGTGAACGCCAGCCAGCCCCGACCAGAACAGAGACGAGAACTACTGTCCTTTTGTTTGAAGGATGAACAAAAAGCCCCAAGACAAGTACAACACTTATGAGCAAGGAAGGTAACACAGCGACGAGCAGACAGATGGACAGATTGGATACTGTGAAAAGCAATCGCAGGCAGCAGACTGCTGGGGGATGTGCGCATGTTCGATAGCATCTTTTTTGCTGAAGTGATGGCGTGCCAAAACTATTTTCTGTGGGTATAATCCTCGCACCATAAATGGCCTGACCAAGGAAGGTATGTCAAATCCTTGTGCGTGATATTCATTCGATTGTCTGTTACCTTTTCAGCCATTACAGATAACGATCGTTCCTAATTTGCAGAGCCCTGAGATAACATGTCCCTGAACAGGGAGAAAGAATTACAGCAGCTTTTCCTCTCCCACAGCACAATGTCAGTGCCTTACAATTACTAAATGCATTGCTTACAGCCTGCACAAGGCTGGTGTGGCTGGAGAGGAGGGATTAGAGGGATAATGTAGCTACTGCAATGATTGCTTTTAACTGAGAAATTAAAAACTCTAACCCCTACAATATATGAAAAACAGTCAGAAATCCTCTCAAACTAGGTCAGAATTAATCCTTATCTGAAGTAATCTTAAAGCACCGGTAAAATGTCCATGATGTGACACACCGAGAGCACTGAACCATCAAAACAGACCATACAGTCAAATTACATTATCTTAAAAGTACCTTCAGACCTTTTTACACTCGCTCCCCCCCCCCCCCCCACAAAACACAAGCAAAATGCCATCAGGCTAGTATCAGCCAAGCATGAACCGGGAGCGTGCAAAAAGATTGGACATGATTTAAACCATCAGCAGTGCAATCAGGCACCACATTTTACAAGTCACATCAGGCTCCCCTGACCTCCCAAAACGAAACCTGCAAACACCACACGCTCAAAATGGTGAGCATGTAACTTATCTCATGCCATCATCACAATTTCTGTTTAATATGAAAACACCGACTGTTTAACTTGGATTGTAAAATGACATTCCATCTAATTGCCATTCATTTCTGTTTATTGTTGAAATTTAAATACTTATCACTAGTGGCAAACATACAAGATGAATATTTGCAATAAAATTTAAGACCTAAATCTATAGCGCTTTCACACACCACAGAAAGAAAGTGCCCGAGGCAATGCTAACATGCAGTAAAACTACTGCAAGTGGAAAGAGTTCACATACTTCAGGATGCAGCATACAATGGTCACCGGTTTCAGATCACTTTGAAGACATTTAGAAGGTAAAGGCACTTTCCAGAACTTCTAAAACCAAAAATCCTGCCCTCCGGCAATCCCCCTGCAGAAGCATGCCCAGCTAGTGGTGCCACTTTCGTATCCTCATCCTGCTCTGTGCAGAAGATTAATGCAGCTTGTAAGAGAACTCCAGCACATTGTGTCAGGCCTCATATGCACCCGCTGCTGCTCTTTATCAGAATACCGACTCAGGCTGCTTTTTGAACTCCTTCCTCTAATTAAAGAGTTTGCCCACACAGCTAATCAAAATATGAAAATCCAAGACGTGTGAATAGGAAGTCGACTCCTTCAATCTGCAAAGCTATAATTACAGAACTGAAAGTACGAGGAACCGCCACACCAGCAGAGCTCAGACCACAAATAAAAATTCAAGAGGCATTCACAGTTTATATATTTGGCACTTGATAATGCATCAGTGACTGCACAGTCAAGTGCCAAAAATGAAGCAGCCCTATTATAAATCATATCTTCACAATGCAGAGCCACAGGCAACCACACATTTCAGAGGACAAGGGAATTGTACAGAGACCTTTTGCTATACTTAGGCTTTTTTACCTGCTGCCAGTGGTGTTGGTGCCTGTTCATAAGAATTCTGTGAAATAGCATTTTAAATATTTGGAAAAAGCAGTAACTTTGTCACCCTAAGTAAAAAGTAAGAGAAAAATAATATTTTTATGATAGTATTTGATGGTGGTTTTAATATATATTGATAGCTGCTTACATTATTTTTAAACAATGCATCCTAGCATGTAGTATTTTTTAAAAATTGCTGTGTTTCAGTGCTTAATACCCACTGTTTGTTTTGAAACATTTGACACCTGAATTACAAAGGAAGTTATTTGTTTTTTTCAGAGAGTAGTTTTATGAAGCTGAGAAATAGGTGTGGGTCCTTCCCCTATCCATCCAACAGCTTTTTAAAGGGCAAACAGAGACTGAAGATTTTCTAGGAAACTCCCACCTTGGGGGGGGGGAATCAAGGAAATACGTGAGAAATTACTTTAAAATTTCTTACGATTCTAGTAAAAACTGCAGAACAAGAAAAGCTTTCAGCCATTACAACTGCCTTTTCTGGGACACTCTGTCAGTGTATCATGGAAAGACAGCACCTGAAAACAGCTTCCACAAATATTTGTGTCACTTCAGGTTCTCACGTTTGATTAGCTGTGTTCATATAGCAATAACAAACACAACGAAACACTGCCCAAACTAAGAATGCAGATTTGCTCAAGTATTTGCATCTAATGACTGCAGTTTTGGAAGTAGAACAATTCAGCGTGACTAAAATCAATCGCAATTGTAGCGGCTACCGCACACTGGTGAAATTCTGGTTTCGACTTTCTTCCTGAACTAGGTACGCGTGCAATGGAGCGATAATTAATCCGATATTCCCATTGCTGCCCTCCAAACTGCTGTCGAACAACTCCTTTCTCTGAGATCTAGGGCACCCTCTGAAGTGACGTTCCCGTTTGCTTATGCAGAGATATTCTCCTCAAACAGCTGAGTGTTCATTTAAAACGTGCTGCACACCGCAGAGGAACTGGAAGGTATTAGTTCTGAGGGCAGGCTTTTATTTTCTACGCATGCAAAAGGAGGTTCAAGTGGCCATAAGTCTCCTACATTTGGGGCTTTTTGTCTTTTACATAAGGATAATGTCTGAGTTAAAGCAGCACAGACAGAGGAGTGTGGATTTCAGGTTAATTCTCAAGCTGCATACTTTAGACACACACGCTTCACAGGTGTAGACTGAAAATAATGTTTAGAAAGGTAGCTCAGTCTCGAGGAAGTGGCATCGGTCCAAAGCAGTTAGAGAAAAATTTTTAAAAATTTAAAAATCAGAAATACTTTCGCTGAGCTGGAGAACAAAACTCACGAAGGCGCTGTAACAGCACAACGACAAGGAAGAACTCCATTTATCACCAGGCAAATCTACTGCTGTTTCAGAAGAGACTTAGGGTGGGTGTCGCGGTGCCAGCTCGGCTGGCACCGGCACTGTCACACGCCACCGCCGGAATCCCCGCGTACTTGCTCCTCCTAGCGGAGGTGAAGCGAGAGACAAGCCCGGCGGGGAGCGGCGCCGGCTCCGCCGCGGCCGCCCCGCGAAGCCGGCATCCTCGGCACGCCCCGCGGTGCGCTCAGGTACCGACCGACACACGGCAAAACCCTGGCGACGCGTCCCCCGCCCGCCCTGCTGAGCTGCAGGCCTTCCCTCACAGGGCTGAGAGGTAAATCGCACGCGTACAATTTAATAATAGAGTATTCAACTGCCACCTCGTCTTAAAGTACACCTGTACAGTGTCAAATCCTCTGATTTCCCATATAACCTGTCACTTAGTTCGTAAATGAAGAGATTAATCCAAATATTGGTTTTGGAAGATAGCAAAGCAATTAATAAATTACACTTTTATACTAGAAAGAGCATTTTCCATGGACTCTCGTTCAACTGTCATCCTTCTTCCCATACAAAACCCTAGGGCCCAGAAATAAATTACGGGAAATTGAAAATCACAAACGAATTGCTACTGTGCAGCGAAAGGTTCATTTACAAGAAGATGTGAGCAGCTTTTAATATGCAGCATCATGAAGCTGCCATATTGACTCTGCTCTTGAATATGAAAAAAAATTTAAGAGAAAGTGAAGCACAGACTGCTGTGGCACTTTCCCCCCCATTACAGCCACTCGTAACAATGCTAGAAATTTCCGTATGATACCAGAAGTAGTTACATATACATTTATAGAGGGGGGGAAAAAAAACAAAAATCATGTTCATCAGGTAGTTTGCCAGAAACTTAGTGCTGTGTAATTTCACTTCCAGTTAATGTGAACATTTACACAAAAGCTCTGCCTACTAAAAATCAACAGCTTAATTTAAACTCAGCTGCGTACGAGCCTGGCACGACAGCCAAGTGTTCCATTCAGTATTTTCTTTCAACATGAAGTAGAAGCTTAAAGGTGCCTGAAAGGTGACCAAAAAAGTGTTCCCATCTGAGGGCTGTGCAATGAGGCTACTGGACCCTGAAAATTAATTTTGACAGGTGCATCTTGTCATTGACTCTCCGAACACAGCCGGGGCCGGTGGAAAGGCGCCAAGCAGTGTACCGTGACTAACGCAACTCTGCCATAACCAACCCTGCGCCCACCAACCCTGTCCCACCACCAATGCACACCCATCTGACAAAAAGAGTTTCTAAACTGTGAGCCGTGCTAGCCTCTGCACGTCAAATCGGTTTTAATTAATGCCAGTAAACCTTCCATCTGCTATCAAGGCCTTTGCATTCAGTCCTCCTCAAACACCGTACAAGGATTTCACCGGCAGTACACGTGAAGCCATTTAGGTCTACTTCACACTTTTTCTGCTAACGTGATCAATTTTGGTTTATTCCCTTTTTATCTGTGCTAACCAGGATGTTTGTCAAAACTTCTACCATGGGAAAAAACCCGGCATTTTTAAAAGCTAACAAATCAAGTCAGCTTTAATCATAAAACAGGTTAGCTTTTACATAAATTCAATCTTGTTTATATCAACACGGGCTGCTTGCTCAAAAAAAACTTAACTTTATAACTAGTTTCTGATTGTAACCTTTTTATGAGTGTGTAAAATTAAAGATTTCTGATTTTCTCTTTTTATATCTTTGCAGAGCGAGCCATTTGCAGACAATTATTCAACATGAACAAAAGAAAATGAATACCAAAGAATAGCAGTGGATTCAAAACCGATCGGAAAAGCATTTTGCTAGGCCATTGTCTCACATCCCATCATTGGATTCTTACAACATGCTTCAGTGGAGAAGACGACACTGCTGCTTCGCAAAGATGACCTGGAATACCAAAAGGTCTCTGTTTCGCACCCACCTCATTGGCCTGATCTCTCTGGTATTTCTTTTCGCTATGTTTCTGTTCTTTAATCATCACGACTGGCTGCCAGGCAGGGCTGGTTTCAAAGAAAATCCCATGGCATACACTATACGAGGATTTAGATCTACAAAAAGCGAGACAAACCACAGCTCTCTAAGGAACGTGTGGAAAGACGCCGTACCTCAGACACTCAGGCCTCAGACAGTCACCAACTCCAACAACACGGATCTGTCACCGCAAGGAGTAACTGGTTTGGAAAATACCCTCAGTGCCAATGGAAGTATTTACAACGAGAAAGGTACTGGGCATCCGACTTCGTATCATTTCAAATACGTCATCAACGAGCCTGCCAAGTGCCAGGAGAAGACCCCTTTTCTAATATTGCTCATCGCTGCAGAGCCAGGCCAGGTGGAAGCTCGACAAGCTATTCGACAGACCTGGGGTAACGAAAGCCTGACACCTGGCATCCAAATTATTCGTATTTTTTTGCTAGGGTTAAGCACCAAGACAAATGGATACCTCCAGCGTACCATACTAGAGGAAAGCAGACAGTACCACGACATCATTCAACAAGAATACTTAGACACCTACTATAATTTAACCATTAAAACTCTGATGGGAATGAACTGGGTTGCATCTTACTGTCCACATGTTCCATATGTTATGAAAACTGACAGTGATATGTTTGTCAATACTGAATATTTAATACACAAGCTTCTAAAACCAGAGCTTCCTCCGAGGCACAAGTATTTTACAGGTTATTTAATGAGAGGTTATGCACCCAACAGGAACAAGGACAGTAAGTGGTATATGCCACCTGATTTGTATCCGAGCGAACGTTATCCTGTATTCTGCTCTGGAACTGGTTACGTTTTTTCTGGAGACTTAGCAGAAAAAATATTTAAAGTCTCCTTAAGCATCAGACGTTTGCATTTAGAGGACGTCTATGTGGGGATCTGTCTTGCCAAGCTGCGAATTGACCCTATGCCTCCACCCAACGAGTTTGTCTTCAATCACTGGCGAGTTTCTTACTCCAGCTGTAAATACAGCCACCTAATTACCTCCCATCAGTTCCAGCCTAGTGAACTGATCAAATACTGGAACCACTTACAACAAAATAAGCACAATGCCTGTGCCAATGCAGCGAAAGAAAAAGCAGGCAGGTATCGCCATCGTAAACTGCACTAGAAGGACCACGCTCCCTCTGTCAAACGTACTCTGTGTGCAATCTGTAAATACCGCTGAACGCATGTACAGTGAAATTGGATGAGCTTATTGGGACAGCTTTTAGTTGATCCCCATCACACAGTGGAGTCTGAAAATTATTTTTTTAAGTTAAAAAAAGTATAGCTCTTGATAACACTCGTATTATGAAACTATAACCAAAAGGTTTTCTCAGCAAATTTGAGGAAAAGAGAAGATGGTATATCAGGATTTTTGTGTTAATGTGCAATAATAAGCATGCACACTTTGGTGGTACAATTGCTGATTTACGTGCCAATAAAATATAATTGAGCATATTTTCCACACCAAAATTTTATTTTAAAAAATGCATTCGTAGCTCAAGTTCTCTTTAATGTAATGATTTCTTGTTATCTAGAATTGCTATAAAATGAAAAATTAAAGAGTAAGGAAATGCACAAAGGGCGGAGCAGTTTTACCTTCGAATACCACACTGAAATTATTATTCGCTTCTTCGATGTACATTACATTTAGCAATGTCACATTTACAATTTAGTAGGACACCACCAATGAACTCTAAAACACTAAGAAAGTACTCCCTTAAAGCAGGTCCAGTTTTGGGAAGGTTGTTTATTTTGGTTAGGAAGGAGGGATAAATGAAATCCAAGTTCAAAAGACTGCCGCTTTGTACATCACTTCAGAAACCAAGTGGTGTTCTAGATTCAGTCTTAGATTCAACTGGATTCTCCTCAAAGAGCTGACTAAAAGCTACTTTTCTCTAGAAGGCATAGGGCGAGCTCCTAAAATCTGGTGCCAAGTAACATTCATCTCGGCATCCTCACAAAAATTCATTGGATCTGCTATTCATTTCCTTACATAACTTCCAGGTAACTCAAAGGCTGATCTAAAAACACAAAACGGAACTGCAAGTCTTTCAGCAAAGTCTTGAAAATGTTCCATTTTGTGGAAAGAGAGAGAAAAGCAACCAAATCTTTGTTGATTTTGCTCTTCCTTTTCTGCCAAAAACAAACAAACAAAAAGGGATCAGTCAAGTGAAAATAGGTCTCCTAGAGAAAATTAAGCCACGCTCCCTATTTTATGGGTGGGGAAGACGAGGTCGTAAGAAGATTGAGACTTCCAGAGAGCAATACGGGCAAGAACAAAATCTACACAGTTTTAAAAATTAAAGCCACAACACGTACCACCGAAAATAAATTGTGAGAAGTAGGTTAAATCTATTTAGAGGTTTCCAGTTTTCTAACAAACAGAACTTTCAAAGCTTATTTGCCAACAGAGTTACAGCGGAGTTGTATCAGATTCAGGTTATTACTGTTTGTCACAGTGCCAGGGTGAGCAATACCCACCTCTGACTTAGCAGCAAACGATGGAACTGTGATTAGTTTTCTGTTTGACTGGGACTTTTTAATTGGATTAAATACAAATATTTGATGTACTTTTATTATTTAATAAAATTGATTATATTTATGGCCTTCAGACTTTACTTTTCATGGGAAAGCTGCTCGGGAAGAAATAAATTTCTAGCTTTAGTATTAGTTGACTCTTCTAGCATTCCCTAATTCTTGAAGCCTAGTTTTCATACCATGCACAGAGATCACAGCAGGTGGTTTTTTTTCCTAATGAAACCACAAATCATATTTCTGAGCACTCTCAGCAGCCCTAAGGCTGGCTGTATGTGGGAACTTACACACATGAACAGACTGTATTGCACTGGACTAGCCCTCTGTAGAAATTCCAGGAGCTCCTGCGGAGTACAGGAATGGAAATTTACTCTTCACCATTTTTTTTTTTTTTGTGATCCTCCACTAAATTTTGTCATCTGCTGTATTTGAGGTATGATAATTATACACTTGTGCATTTGCAAGATACCTTAACTTGCAGAAATGTCCGTTTCTGGGGAAAGTAATTGCGTGTAAAAATAGTAACTCTCTGCAGAAGAGATTTCTCCAACTAGATTGAAAGTGCATCCACTTGGTTTGTGTGATGACTGTTGGTGTTCATGTGACACATATGCAAGCTGCATTAGAAAAAGCCTTTGGGAGTGCTCTTTCAACACCCGTTTGTACTTTCCTTCACGCTCAATCTGCCTGCCTCCTTCCAGCTAACGCAGGCCAGTTAATATCCAGCTGAACGCCACCTGGCTTCAGTTAAATACATGCAAGCTTTACACAATAGCGCAAGTTGGGACAAGGGTATTCGGTTCTGGAAGATGCACAATCCCATAAGTGGCCTCCCCCCACGTAACGCTGGCCAAGAACACAGTCCATCCTCTTGGAGAGGACTTCAACACCATCCCCTGCCTTCAACACTTTCAAGCTGGACTGTCATGGACTCTACTTGGATTTTACTAATATCTTTTTCCAATCTCTTACCGGCTTCTGGGTATAGCCCAAGAGGTTAATAACTAATCCTGAAATAGTTTGGCACTTGAATCAAAGTTTGGCAGCCAAACAAGCTCTTGGGTACTCCACTTTGGAGCTCATGCAGGACGCCAGTCTGCTCGAGCTTGGCAGAATTATGGTACAATGCCTATGAGTTCAGTATATCACACTTCTTACTAGCTAAAATACTAGTAAGGAGTATAAGATGTTAAATAAAAAGCTATTTTTAATGCCCTTTTAAGGGTTCAACATAATTTTTAAGAATGTGTATCAGTGTATGGGTATGAGTTGAACCTACTCTACAAACATGTTTGAATCATTATCAAGGCAGCCAAAGGCTACTCAAATTTCATATGCAAGTACTGTTTTCTCGACGGTATGTGACAAAGCTTTCGAAAGCAGGAGGGGCAGCTTATATGATGAAACATGCAATTATGGAATGAAAGATCTACATTCCATTTTCTGGAAGTTTTTACAGTTTTCATTGTTTTCTAGCTTGTGTTTAAGCTATGTGCTTAGTCTACTAGAATATAAAAACAGTTAATGTTAAAAATTATGTCATTAAAATCTTTGACAAATTCTTTCACTTCATTTCTCCATAAAGAAAGAAAAAAAAAAAGCATTTGCATTAGCAATAGGATACAAGGTTGCATCTAAAAGTCTAACATGTCTTCAATGCAGTAAAAAAAAGGGGGGTATAACAAGTTACTCACTGAGTTATACAGGTTTGTATAATATTTGTTTTAAATGGTTTTACTTCTCTGTGTGTCTGCTTCAGGTTGAAAACAAATACGAAAAGTCATAATGACTCAAAGCTTATTATTATAGGAAAAAAAAGGCCATGTCATCAGTACCATCATTATGGCAAAGAAACTTAGAAAAACACGGTAACAAAAATCCCAGATTGCTACTAGATGACCAAATCAATTCCCACAAAAAATTGTTATTCACCAACAACTGAACTGTTCCTCTCACACCTCCCATAAATCAGGGGCGTGGGTTATTTACAGATCACATATCAATAGGTTTGAGCATGGAAAACACACAACTACAGGGAATATGCTGATATAGGAGCTCCTACTTCTTACATTTGCTCTGTTAGCAAGAACAGGCTTGGGACTGCTTTGCAAAAGCATCAGGAGTTGTTTACATATTTTCCCAATTTTAAAACCCATTTCTCAATGCTTTATTGTATGCTGTCAAATAACACAAATAAATAAGTATCAGACAATTACTTAATTACACTGTGGTAATTGCACCTATCCAATTTTAAGGGCATTATCGTCCTTTTCATTTCAGACTGTTCTTCCAAAACAGCCTGCAATTCGGGTGGCACACCGTCTCAGCCTTGCTGACCACGATAATATCAGACTGCAGATCATACCTAATAGCCATGGCATCTGCTGTATTGCTACAGACTGCACCTCTAGTCCATCCAGTCCCTTTTCCAGCCCTGCTTCGCGAGACCTAGCCCTGTGAGGGGGAAGGAGGGAAGCAGGGAAGCTGCACCGCCAGCCATGCGATGCTGCACTGTGAAAATGTAGGTCAGAAAGGAGAGAGCGAGAGAACGTGGTCTTTGCTTTGTACCCACAGTAAGAGCAAAGACAAAGGCTTTCTGGGGCAGGAGGCTGGAGGAGGGCTGTGGAGAACAACTTGTTATAGCAGGTCAGTTAAAAAAGCTCTTGAATATCAGAAAAGAGAAGAGTGAAACTAAAAACATAGCAGCTGATCAGCACCACACAGGTAAAAAAAATACAGAGCAGGCTCAGTGATAAGGGAAAGTGTTAAAAGTGAAGCCAAACTAGAAAGCAGGATCAGAATTTTTCTTCCCCCCTTCCAGAAAAAATAAGAATATCCATAAGGTAAATCCATTCTTCTAACAAAATTTTTAGTTTGTGACTGCAGCGCATTCTTTTTCTTACACCCTGAACCAAAGTCATTACAAGACATGACACCATGGCATCAACAGCAGGTCAGTAACTCCACAGAGAGTATTTTACACACAGGACTGTCACCCCACAGCCAAACCAACAGCAAAGCACACTAGATCCCTTTCTCTAGGATTAACATTGCAGTTGCAAAGAAAGAGTTAATTCCATTCGTCATTTGTCCCTGGTTAACTCAAAAGACATCTAGCCTGGTACAATACGGTACCTGCCTTTCACAGGGAAATGACTGCAAAGGAATTTAGCTGAACATGGGATATGATGAGAACTACCATGTTGGGTTCTGATATTACCATGGCAACAGCTACAAGAGCTCTCGTATGCATTTAAACCTGACAGTTTTCATGATAACACTAACTGCACGATAGTAATGATGCATTTTGGTTCATGAGCTAACTGCTGTGCAACTCCAACCACAGGGTACGAACCACTCCCTCCGCTTTTCTCAAGACTGTGCTTGTGGTCAAAACGCTCTGACCGAGACAGTAACCTTTAATTACTAGTTTAAAAAAAAAAAAAAAATCCCTCCAGCACAGGAAGTACTCATGGCTTAAAGCTTTATGTACTCTCTGAGGTTTCCATCTGAATGCTTAAGTTGTGCACAGTTGGTGTACAGGGTGGAGAAGTCACGACTGCTGAAATATTTGACGGGATTTCTCTCAAAGGGCTTTCATTCACCTGGGAAGGCTTGAGAGAAGAATACACTTCCTCAAGAGTGAATTGAAATGCTGCTGACATCTTCCAGGTATCACTTGCCCGAGAGAGGAAGAGGAGGAAACTTGTGCTTTTTCTATGATCTTTAACAGTTTGTAACCAATATAAACTTTTTTAATACAAGAAAATACTGCAAGCCGCTTTACCTCGCAGGAGGCCAAAGCGTACCAAAGACCATACAAGTCTGCCCCTGAGGACAAGTACATCAGAACACAGACAGCCCTCTCCTTTTAGGCCATTTAGCTTTATCTAATATTAACTGATGTTTCAAGTGTTTAATATGAATATTCAGTGAACCACTCACACCGATCTCCCAGATGCTCCATGCTGGCACAATGGAGAAGTCTCTTTTTCTTTACCTCGTTAGAAAGCGAAGTGTGTGAAACACGTTTCTCAACCTCACATTTTAAGGGTATCAGCTTTACTATTTTCACGCAATTAATTCAGCTGAAAAAGATGAAGACACTGAGAACAGTGTGAAATCCTTAAAGGTCTAACATTTTCCAAGATCACAAAAATCAGCTAGAGGAGACAGAAGAGCTTGCAAGGATATAAGAGGTTAACCTTTCCAACATAAAAAAACCTGTCAAAAACGTAAGTATTCCCAGTTCTTTCCCTGTTACCACTTTATAAAGTTTTGTATTAAATTAAAGATTAAAAAACATCCACGCCGTTACAAAACCACCAAATCCTCCACTCTGAAAAACTGCAACCTCACATCTCTTCTTGTGGAAAGGTCAAGTGTTCCCACATCTCAGGATGCTCAAAGTTGTGAACAAGAAAAAGCAATTGCCACAAGAAATCCTTTGTTAATAAAAATACCAAACAAGTCACCAAGGAAAACAAAAACCTTGCTCACTGCCTTTACTAAATATTTAACATATTCTACATTTAAACAAGCCGAGGTCTACGAAACATTTTGAGAGCAAGAAAGATTCGAGGTTCCATTCGGGATATCTACGTTGCTGTCATCACTTCCAAAAGAAGCATGAACTTAGTATACAAAACCATCTATGTCATAACTTAAACCTGTTGTGCCCGTAACAAATAGGCTGATGAAAGATGAGAAAACAAAAATGAAACACTGGAAAACACCACCTGTGACTCGGTTACAAATTGAGTACTACCACTTAATGCAAATGCCAGTCTTTTGACAGGCATTCCTCCAAAGTCCAGCTAGGCATTGATTTCTGTAGACATAAAAATTCAACTCAATTATCCAGCCTTCTGAATCAAGAAAATAACCAATTTCCCATTGTTTCATCTGCAAATAATTTAAAGTACTGTATTGTATTGATTGTTTTTTAATGTCGAAGAAGGTAACATTATGTCCCAATAATTTAAAGAAACAAGATTACAATTCAGAGGTACTTTTAATGTTACTTAAGACTCTCAAATAAAAGCAAATATCATATACATACCTGAGGGGAAAACTAACACATCTGTTCCTCAAAAAGCAAATTACAAAGCTTATGCTGTAAGTACACTGAAGTATATCAAAAGGGGAAAAAAAAAAAAACCCAAACCAACAAATGCACAAAAATCACACTGCTCCTATATAAATGCACCTCTAAGAGAAAAGTATTTTCAAAAATGCCTCTATTAATGGCATAAGAAAATTCTGTCTTTCAAATGTGAAATGATTTTTAGCAGCTGATCCAGCAGATTACTTCTATCATTTCAAATTTGAGATGGTTTATTTTGGAAGTTAACCGCATTACTTAAAAGGCTAATCTTTTTCTTGAATTCTCAAAATGGTAAAATAAAAAAAATTAGAAGAATGACAATCACAATTCTTTTACTTTATAAAAACTATGATTTATTCAGATTTAAAAGCCATAGGTACCACCTCACACTTTCCAGCTGTGAATTACCCCCTTTTTAAAAGTAGACAAGTTTGCTTGCTACAGCTTGTATTGTCCAGCAAATGTATGGTATTCTTTCTAATCAAAATTCCGTTGAGAAATGGATGCTGAGAACAACTTAAGATAGCCAACCTTCATTAAATTAATACAGGAATGACAGCCTTCTGACAATAACTTGGGGGCTTTAAGTCCCAGTAAAATATAATGCTGCCATATTCATTAAAAAAAATGCACTGTCTGGGTCCCTCAACCATTTTTTAATGTTTTTCCCTTTCACCGTCTCCTCATTTTCTACTAGTAGAAGTTAAACAGTTCGAATGATTTATTGTCCAAATTTCACGCTAGCAGAGTGGAATGGAAAAAACTAGAATAAAGTACACAATTACATTTCTTCCCTACCCATCCTCCTATTCATCAAAAAACTTGACACACGAACAGAGGCTTTAACTAACATCTTCTGCATACGGACCAGTAATTTGAGCCTTTTTGAGAAACACTACTGTCGTGGCATGTAAGACTCCTTATGACCAGTCAAATATTGACATTTCACCTCTTCCGGTTCTGTGAGAGAAAAACGGCTATGAATTTTGTATTTAACATTTTTCATTGTAAGAGAGTTTACATGCAATAAAGTGGTTTTTTGCCCCATTTCTTATCACACTATTCTCTTGGACTGGTGAGTATTAGCAGCTGCAGTACTAATGTAACACCTGGATTCACAACAGCTTGATCCACTCATAGAACAGAGGAATCCTAGAACGCTTATGAGAAAACTGATCACCACGAGCATTAAGTGCCTTTTCGCTTTTCTCACCACCCATGTGCAGTTGAATTGCAGAAAGCAGTACATGCTATCATATTGGAGCTAGGATATAGCACAGTACTTTTGCATCAGTTTAAAGTGCTGAAAAGAAAATACTCACTGGGACGGTTCTCTCAGCATACACAACCATGTTCCAGTTTAAAGTTAAGACCAATTGCAGACTTGGATGGTACTCCTGCTTTGAAAGGATGGACTGATTGAACCGTGCCGGAAGGTGTGAAGGCCAGCTACTCAACCATTTATTGTTATCTAGACACTGCAAGGATAATGCTGGACAATTTCAATGTTTTTCTGTGACAGTTCAAGACCCCTGGGCAAAAACAGCTTTTTACATGTTTGCTGAACATATTTTACACTGGCTTTTCAGTTACTTGATGTGAAAAACAATTACAATGAGATTTGTTGCCATAGTAAAAAAAAAAATTTAAAAAACCTGCCTCCCACCACGGCCAACTGAGAAATTCAGCATTTCATTGGTTTCAGTGGCCAATACAGCACAAGAATCCACGTTCATAGTTTGTCCCTGGTTTTGGGGAAGTCAACAAAAAAGGAATTCATTTGTCAATAAAGCTTTCTTTTCTTGCTGTCCTACTTCCCTTGGACAACTGCCTCTTCAGAGCTAAACCTTTATCAAAGTTCTGTGGTAACCCTCTGGAAGTGAATCTCTGCAAGACACGAAACCTAAGCATTTTCTACACAAACTCTGTAACAATCTCCCTCCCCAACCAAACACCTCGAGGAAACAGTCTCTCTCAGAAATTTTTAACTGGTTTTGTTTTAAAGAAGTGAACATAAATTCCCTAAACATTACCTTTTTTAAAACCCCATTCAGAAGAGATGATTTTTCTATATTCTCAATTCTATATTCTGAATTTTCTATACAACATTTTCAAAGCTTACTAGAGCTTGAGTCCTTTAGATGTCATCAGAGAATTGGTCATATATTGCAGACCAACTTTTTGCTTAACAGTGGCATCAGATGGTATTAGACCAAATCAATGTTTCAACTGTTTGCCAATGGACCAATACAGATTAGGAAAAAAAAAAAATCTGCTAAGTATAAATAAATGTTGATTAGGACCTGCTATTACCAAAACTCCCTCCCTAAAAAAAACGGATAACGTTTATTCCACAATTCACAGAAATATTACCTGAATTTCCCAATTAACTGAAAAATGTGAGGACAGAATATAGAAATTCACCTATACAGATTCACCTATAGGAATGTTTTAATCTAAAACTATACCATCCTCCATATACGCATTATGGGAGCAGAAATCAATAAACTTACTATGTTGCTGCTAACTGCATTATATGAAAAATATCAAAATCCCCGTAGAAATACTTTATAATTCCTGTCCGTTATTCTAAATTTTAAAAATTGAGACACTTCAGGAAGTGTTACGTAGTGCATCTCCTTCTATTGAACAGAGAGATAAAAGATGCAAAACCAAGGAAAACCATATTTCTGGGGAGATACACAGGCAGGACAAGCATCAAAGAGATTGTAAGAGAAAATACTCTGCCCTAACCAGCTTATGTAAGTAAACGAGAGCACAAATTTTAAGTGGCAGGCTTCAACCGATCAGTTTAAGTACTGGGAATCCATGCTTTTCCTTGTGTACTGACAATGGAAGTAAAAAGTGAAAGGAGTGACTATGCCCTGAAATAAACAGCCACTATTAAACATCCACAGCAATTTAATTTCCTATTCCCTTCCCACCTAAAGACCCCAAACACACTACATAAAACTGAGAGCACATCCAAACACCCTTGGGTTCGCTGATCAAAATTAAATCAGAAGTTAAAAAGACCTCTGCAACTTTTTTTTTTTTAATATGCATAAAACAACTGCATTATGAAAATTTTAAAAAGTACTGAATTTATCACTGAATTTACATGAAATCCAGATCTTGAACTGTGTGTGCTGGAAAACGTACAGTCTTTACAGGCTAGTTAACAAATACCGTCGTAGTTGTATATAATCCAGCCATTACTACCTGGACAGAAGAGCAATAGCTTTATTTCATCTGTGGCTCTCATCCAGCTCACATCTGTAAGCCTGTGTGAGCTAGCAGTGAACACGCACACAGCACTAAGAAATGGGACCTCGGCAACAAGAGACACAGGAAATGCATGTGACAGGCTGCGAAAGTTGCTCCCAAACTTAATGGGCTAACCAATGATCTAAAGGTCTATAAACGTTCAAGTAAAGGTGAGAAGTCAAAGCATATAATTTAAATGCATTAAATTCTCACATGAATTTTCTAATGCTGGAGTAAATTGGCCTCCACTCACTGTAAACCAAGGAAATTAAACTTCAGCTAACTAAAGTCATTTCATTCCTAGAGACACCATCAGCCAATGGTAATTTAAGGCATTATAACTTATGAATGTTGATGTTGTACACTTTCATAATTTGCTTTAATTTGCTTGACTGCCTTGATCCGGATATAGCCTTAAGAAATACTTGTATATTGCCATATTAGATTGTGTCATCCTTTGTATTAAGGAGAAAAGGTTATTTCTGAATGGCAGAACCATGAAGCACTTGCTTTAACAGGAAAATGGAGACAATTGTCAAAGACTTTTAACTTCCTGATGACTCCTAGCCACGCTCAAGTGGCAACAGCTTCACTCTGGGAAGACCCAAGGTGTTTAATTACAAATGAAAAATAACTTAAGATTTTAAGCCTTTAAAACAAATCCTGAACTGGGGAGCTCAGCAGCTACAAGAGTGGTTAAGAGGAAGTTCCAGAAGATCCTCGAGTCCCTGAAGGCCACTGACTGACTGAGGCTCAGAGGCTACCAGGAAGAGAAAAGGTCTAGATTCTGACCCAAGGGAAGGGTTTCCCCCTCCAAAGCTACACACAGCCATTGCTCTTTTATTAGCATTTGCCTGAGGGCAAAGGCACCTCCAGAACTCTGGTTTTTTGTCACAAAATCCCTAAATAAGATGGGAATCCAGGAGGCTCTGATGCTGAAAAAGGCAGCTAAGTTGTGAACTTGAACTAGTAAATAGCTCCCAGGTCAGCAGCAGGCTGGAGTCTACAGCAGTTGGAGTCTACAGCAGCTGGATGACAGGCTACAGTGGTTAATCTGGTTTATAACGAGAGAATGCCTGTGAATTCTGCTAGAAAGCACACAGGGTCCCACCATGAGTCTCTCCTACAGCAGCTTGGTAATAAGGAATAAGCATAACTTCAGCCAGGGCTCTATCAATGAAAAGAAAAATATTAAAATATACATCAAAAGAAAACTAACGGAACCCAGATTTGATAAGTGTATACCCTCCTATGTAAAACACCTTGGAGTTTTAAAGATTTTCCAGTCAAAACCAAAGAATGAGGAAGCAAAAGACAATTCACAGTAATGCCTAAATTTACACTGAAGTATAGCAAATTCACTACAGATCAGTGTTAGAGTGAATGAACTATTAATAAATAAAACCTCAATACGTCTTCTTCCTCCATCAGGATAATGCCACAAAGCACAAGAAGTTTAAAAATAACTAAGAGTCCGCCCTCTTCACCAAAAATATTATAGAAAGGCATAAATACCATTCTGCAATTTAACTAGAAGAAAAACATTTTTCCCCCGTCATCTTCAGACTTGCCAGAGAACCTTATTCTACTTCCTTCTCCTTGAGAAAAGAAAACATCTGCCCAGCCCATGAGTTTTTAATCTTCTTATGGACAGAATTAATTTAGCTTCCTTCTAGGGAATGTGGCAGGAGGGGAAACTGGACAAGCCTACTTGAGCCAAAGGGAGTCTTCCAGTTTAAAAATAAAAAAAATTATCATGTTTCTCCAAGTTGTGAACATTCTTTAGTTATGCCACGTCTATGAAGTGTCAGTATCTCTCTATGCATTTTCATGTAGTTTAAATATGGCTACACTAAAGAAACATCACTTCACTGAACATAAGACAGAAACCCCTTGAAGTTTGCCCAGTATTAAATGTCAGGTTTATCAACCATTTTCATTCCACTTATGAGAGACATCAGAAAAAGTTACATTATTTCCTTAAAGTTATGATTCCTATTCATAAGTGAAAACTTTCACAAATATTGGTATACTAGTAAGTACTCTTTAAATTTAATACATTCTTGATCTTAACCTGGAGAATGTTGAGTACTTATTGCCTTTTATGTTCTTTCCCTCTCAGCACTGTATAAGGGGGCGATAAAGTAATACTTGAAAATATTCTGTGAATTTCCATCTATAAAACGTTCCCTGCGTATGGATTACTGTTAGGGTACTCATTGTTTAAAAGGATCTAATACCTACATTCATATTTGAAAGAATTTCAATTCACACTGTTTGGTAATACAGGACAATTACAGGCAGCTTTCCAGAGAAGGAAATGAAAGGACATAAAGAGTCTTGCTGAGAACTGCCAGGGGAAGGAATACAAGAAACATATTGAACATGTGATTTTGTTGTAGAGTGCCATAAGGTGCATATGAAAGTTACCCTTATTAAAATCTAGTACATCCAGATAAAGGTGAGCAAAGTGCCCGGTTAGAGTGTCCTTTCACTAGTTTGTTACAACTGCCACTCAGACAAGTCAATACAATTTTCAAGATTTCAGGTATGAACAAGGAAGTTGATTTGTATGTTCAAATTTCACATATGAATTTGAGCCACCTATAGAAGTACTCTTTAAAACCAGACGTAACATTACACCAGGCAGTCCAGAGTCCCTTTAGATTTTAATTTCTAAGATCGCATTATGATCCATTTAGTATTCTAGTACGTATTTTACTACTTTAATCTGCATTTCACCTGCTGTTCACGTCCAGATATTGCTGGAAGCTTTTTCATGACATTATTTTCTAGACCTAATCATACACATGAAACCTACTACAAAATCAGTGGTTTGTTACAGCATACGATGTCGCTCTAAAATAGAACAGATTTTACAGACCAATATGAGGTAGCAGCATATATTGTGTATAATACATTGTATATATTCTTAGCACAAAATATTTGACTTAAGGCCTTATAAAGTCCTCTCCATCCGAAAGCCTTTTGTTTTACTTAGTAACCACAATAAAACACAATTAAACAGGCCGGTTATCTTTTCTCATGACAACTGGATTCCATTTTAATTTCAGTAATATAACAGCCTGTTTGCCTGATCTACATCAACGGCTGCAAAGATACCTAGTAAGCAGGGCTGGTGAATACTGCTGCATGACACACCCTCAAGCATCCTCATTCTATACTAAAATGAGAGGGTTTCTTCCCCCCTGGGGAAACAGATCTGTTAGCAGCCTGCTTTAGTAACATTCCCTTCCTTCTTCCACAGGCTGTTTTGAACCTATTTTCCAGTTTCAATAAAGCCCGTAGAAACTTTGTCAACGTTTATGAAAATTGCTGGCCAGGGAAATGAAATACTCAAATTACGCCTCCCAAGGAGGGAAAGGCAGGACGGGCTTTATTCTCTGTCTCCTCAGAATGGCAGCACCCAGCCACCCAAAAGCAAACATCTCTAACTCATCAACTGCACTTCCCTCCAGGTCAAGGGAGGCTATGAGGAGATACCCACTTTTCTTTGGTGGAAGAGAGACTGTGTTGATTTTAGAGAAAAAAACCCAACACATTACTTTCATTCCCTATGGAGAAACCTAGAATTAAAAAAAAAAATATTTTAAATTAAAAGCACTATAAAGTTACGGCAACTAGACTGACAGTTAACTGCAAGCAATCTTTATCACATCACTACATCACTTTGCTTAGTCCCAAAAAATTCTTCCTCACGCTTTAATTGTATTTTAAAAGCCTATTTGTTGCTTCTACACAAGACCGACTCATACAACTTTATGGAGGATAAGTGTGACCAGCTTTTAACCTCAGAGCCAAAAAAGCAAGGTATTTTAATTCCAATACTACATCCTAAATCTCCTGAAGCAGCAAACCAACTGAATAGTTCAACTTCCTAGAACTTAGTCTGCCAAATGCAATGGTAACGTGAAATAAAAACATGCTTTGTTAACATTCACGTTGTAAGAAGTCTAATCAAAAGTTTTATACCCTAGCTAATCAAAACACTTATTTGTAAAAATCCAGTTGTTCTCACAATTATTCATAAGTTTCTTTCACTTTACCAACTGCTTTAGATAAATTTGACATTAAGTCCATAGGACAAACCTTTATTATTTGAAGTAGGAAGTACTGAAGATTAATAGTTCATACAGTAGCGAACAAGAATCTGAGAATGGCTTTTACACTTTAAAAGAAAACCAGAATGTTTTATCTAAGAAGAACCTCACATTCGCACTATGCATTTACCTACTCAAAGATCAGAAAACAGACAGGTTTTCTTACCTGATCAGTATCTTCAGTGTTCAGTCTCAAGGCCTATACTTACGAGGTTCCTTAGAAAAACCCCAAACCAAAAACCTCCAGAAAATCCCACAATCCTCTGGTGAATAAAGAGGGGCAAAATTGAAAGCGGTGAATGACAATTAAATCAGACAATACATCTTTCAAGGCATACCTACATGCACTTTCATACATACACAGGTCTCCCCTTCACTCACTCAGCTTAGCTGGGCAGCGTCTTTAAGAGAGGTTTAGACTAATAAAGAACCACCCTTCTGGCAGCAGTGATGCAAGCAGTTCCCGCAATAGCATATTACTCAGTTTAAAACATAAATATAGCTCCAGATGGCAGCTCAGCAGAACGCAATCACAGGTATATTCCGGAAGGTATGATCACTATTGCCTAAATGCTAGCTGAGTGAGCTGTAACTAATGCAGAGTTCATTACGTGGTCTTTACAGTCATTTACCTAATGAGAAAGCCTACACTGAAACAGACTGGACCCAGGACCACCAGTAGCAAACCTGAGTAAACCAGGACTTGGCCTATAGATTGGCCGAGGGAAGGTCTAAAACACCCTGAAAGCGAGGATGAAGATTCAACAGCAACAGCATGTGGCTGCATAAAAGACAAAGGTAGATTAACACCTGGATTTAGATGGAACAATAAAATCACGTAAAGTTAGAGACCAAAATATAGGTAGTCTTAATCAATTACCTTCTTAAATGATGCAACCAGAAATGGCCTTACAGGCTTAAAAATGATATGCTCAGAAAATACTGTATTTGCCTTACATATTCTGATGCAAGAACTAAAGAACGCCTGCCTGTAACACCCTCTTGTAATAACTGTACACCTGGGAAAAGAGTCTGACACACTGGGATACCCTCCAGTTGGATTCAAACACTAACAGCCACAGACTGAAAGAGAGCTCAATATAAGGAAAAAAGCCCACCCCAAAACAAACCCACAACTGCAAGAAGGAAAGGAAGTGGTCCTTTAAAACAGCAACTCCAGAACAAAGTCCACAAATTGAAACAACAGTCCTGAAGAATGTTCAAAGAGGTCCTTGACAATAAGGACAAAGTACAGTACTCAAAAAACCCAAAAACCTCATAAAGGAGAATTTGCTCTGGCTTCACTAAGTAGCAGTGAAGTAGCATGAGTGAGATGTGAGACTGGACTTTGAGGTATGTTCTTACGGATGTTGCTAGGGCAACAATCAATGACTCTGCTCATCATTCAATACTTGAATTATAACTTTGGTATAGTTTCTGTATCAATTGCAAAGTGTGTTAGAAATCTTCAAAACTTTGTTAAAACTCTTATTCAAAGACAATGGGATGCCTACTCGTGATTATTTTGGCAAATATGGATAAACCTGCAGGGAAAAGAGGGGATGTCAAAGTGACCTACCTTCTGGTCCCCCATCTGTCACGCGCTCATTTCTACTGGGTCCATAAGGTTAAGACATTTATAACCACCTTCAATAGTTGTGAATAAACTAAACCACTACATAATAGCTGAATTGTCCTTTCCCCATTAGGAGAAACCTGATGACAAACAAGTTGAAGATGCAGCTACTTCATAACCTGTAGATGTTTGGAGATAATTTGTAGCAGGAAATACGTTGACAACATTGTTTTACATGTAAGCTGTGTGAAGCACATGATGTTTGATTGTTCAGAACAATCAGGATAAAGTATAGAAATCTGCAGCTCAAGTTCAGCTGGTATCATTGAGCAATGCCCTATAAAACTTCCATTAATACCTATTACACATAAATCTCAAGATCTGAGAAATGCAAATGAATCTAAGCACCTACCTAGGATGCAAGCAGAAAGTGGACATCCAACTCAACAAACACAAATGAAGTTTTCTAGACATTTTTATTTGGGATCACATTACCAAATGAGAGTGACTCCTGAACCTTTGTAAAGGATTTGAGTCCTAGCACACAGTGTACATGGCAGAGGAGTTTCTCAAGGGACACCCATAGCACTAGAAAATAAACTCCTATCATTCAGCTTTACGTCAAGACAGGACTAGGAAGTCATCTTAAAACTCATACTAAGAATGCTTACAAAAGCTTAAGAGCCTTAAAAAAAGCTCCCTGGATGTCTAAAGCTCCACTTCAATGTATACTGAAATACTTTGGATTCTCATACTTGGCACTCGTCCATTCAAACCGCTCAAGGACCTGACAGGCGTGCCACAAGCACACTTAGCGCGCTGACACAATCAGCTTTTACACAGAACACTGACTTCAGACACGTTCATTCAGTAACAAAGCTGGATGGCTCCAGGTCTTGCTCCCTCTTTTGTTCAGCAGCATATCGGGCAACCGAGCAATGCTGAACTTCCAGACGCGTGACTGGTTACACAACATCCACTTCTTTTCTTGAATTTGCAGTTCTTAGTCTCAAAATAAAATAAAGCCTATTATGAGGAACACAACAGGCAGTCCTATTGTATAATGCAATACAATGGCAAGATACCTTGGCACAGATGTAGATTATTTACAGCCGCTGAGAAAACGAGCGCAGCATTGTTCCACCTAACATATTTTCTGGAAAGTAACACTTGCATGTGATTTTCCTTAGCCTCCATCAGCTTGACCATTTACACTAAAACTCTCCCTCAAATGGTAATTCAGTTAATATTGGAAACACGACTGAGGCAATGAAATGCCAACCACTGAAATTGTTGTGCGGACCTTAAATAAAAAATACAGTAATAGTTCTTAGGAAACTTGGTTACATTTCATCCACTCTCATCAGAGTAATACCGACACACAAAGCCTTCGAGGCTGCTACCCCAGAGCAGAGTAAGGCAGCTGGCAGACTATTCGGGGGAAACATCCATTTCTCCAGCTCAAGGATTTTTTGAGTTAGTGGTCACGTCCTAACCCTTAACCCTCATGGGCTGAGAACCTCACGGTTATATCTGAATTGCACGTACACATAAATATACTTAACATGAAATAAATTAACAAAGCCGATGACAACAAAGTGTCCACCTTCAGCATGATCTATGGAACACTCTTCTGAGAACTACTACGGTTTCCCTCACTTCCTCTTGATGGTTAAAATGGAAGCAGTATGCACGCAGGGTGTTCACAGAATGCTGCTTGGCCCACGGAGGGGAGTGGGGGCGCGGGCAGGCTGGTGTTACACTCACGTCAAGAATAATGACCAGCCTATGCACAGACTGCATGAGAATTACGCTCCGCTTCGGAGCCTGTTGCCAACACTTTCAAAGAGCCTGTTGTCTTGTTGACTCCCCCTCAGGGCCACTGCTCTCAAATATTTTAATGAGATTAGGACATGACACAGAAAACTGGTGACATGTGGAAAAGTAGTTATCTCTCTCCTATCTAACATTTAAGATGTATTAAATTTTTGTTTTTTTTTTTTAAAGTTAAGTGTTATTTATCTGTCTATTGAGAGACAACACCCAATTCTACCACATGCTTCTGAAAAGTCATTTCAAATTTTGGCACTGAATCACAATCTTATTTCCTCATGACGACTTAAAGATGTCGTAGATTTACCTACTTACACAGAACCGTATCAATTATCTGAAGTCTTTTCTATAAAAGTATGTGCATGCAGCATGTTGATGGGTTCTGCCTTAAAACGCTTCCTCTCCAGTGGCCCAGTCTTTAAGGGGTCAGAAACAGCATTTCCTTCACCCTACTGCACACTAACCCCTTGAAAATACACCAGAGGTTATACAACCTCTCAGTTAAAATAATAAAGTCCCTCAGACTGTACCATACTCCAAAGGTTTCGAGGGCAAGAACAGCATCATCCTTTGATTAGTTAATGCTCAAAATCTGATACTGACCACAAACTGATGAAAAATGCTGCTGGCCTTCGAGGTGCTGAACTGGCCTTTCAATTTTTCTGAAATAAAGCCTGTTTGTACTGTGGCTTACATAGGGACCTCGTATTTTTTATTAGTTGTTTTCTGTTGGACTTCAGAATGTATTAGTTTCGACTGAAATGTAATGTATTTTCTTTAATTACTCATAGTCTCATATATTTACCCAGGGTAATTTTACAACTGAGACATTGTTGTAAAGCCTGGCCTTTTACACGGGAAAGACGGATGTTACTTGCCTTAATTTGTAGAGAAAACATTACCGCTGGAAGCACTGAAAACTTAGGTAGAATTTCTTACTACAGATAAAACTTACATGTCTGAATTCACTGCAGAAATTTGCATTTGAGATTCCTACAAGGGAAGTGCTTCAATTGAAACCCTCACTAACTATACCCATTCTTCAAGCGTAGCCTCCAACTATCCGCTAAAGATATTATCACAATAAAGAGCTGTTGTATCCACCTGTTTTCTGAACAGTAAGAGAAAGAAATGCCAACAGTAGCTCTGGCTGCTTAGGAGTGCAGACGATCTATGACAGATTCCATTACTAGCAGCAAAAACAAAAGACAAAGGAAGCTTCTGAGCTTCAGCAGACATGAATACGGAAAGTTAAAAACAAGAGAGCTTTCAATACTAAAAGAAACCAGCTGTTAAAAACAAGAGAGCTTTCTAGCAATTAGGATAGGCAACAACGTTAATTCCTGCAAGGGCTTACTGGGGGACTCTGCAGACCTTGCTTGTTATAACCACACCGAACCACAGCTCGGGAGCAGTCAGGGCTCTCAGAGCAAACCATTCCACAGAACCACACCGGCTATCACTCCTCCTTTCTTTCATATTTCATTCCTGGAAACTTAAGAAAACACACAAAGATCAGTAAAACCAGCAACATCGTGACTATTACTGTCATGGCGAACCAAATACTGTTTGGAAGTGGAGGCAGGCCATACAGGTGTGCCATCAGCTTGGAAGAGGATGCTCTTCAGTACCCATCTACAAAAGCCAGCTCTGTCAGACACCCGCAGAACAAACAACTTCTCCGGTAGCCTGACATTGGTGCTAACAGCTAGTTTGTTTTGATCTTGACATCTCAAGCTATAGCACCAGTTAATACTTCACCTACTCTAGTTACAGAAACCAATAGCCCAAGGTGCAAAATACAAGAGGTCAGATGCACTTTCTAGGCTTCCACTAGATGACACCAGCTTAGACTCCATTTCTCTCTGAAAAAAGCAGAAGTCTAATGCCCTGAACCTGTCAAATTTGTACAAGTAAGAAAGAGCAGTAAGTAAGAATATCAGCTTAAGATTCTCTCTCAGCATTCCCTCACACCCTGCATGGTACAAAAACACTTATCTTCCACAGCTCTTATACGGCCTATCTCAAGCAGTAAACTCTCCTACCTACAAAACAGAAGTTGTCCCGCCATACAGGGGATTCCACTTTGAAGTGAAGCCTGCAGGTAGACCTGCAGGTTCCTAAGAGTCACGCTGCACAATGTGCAACAGGAGCTGCTGGGTAACTAGATAGCAAGGGCTACCACCACTAGCTTACTCGTTTCCAAAACATCAACAATCCAGGCAAACAGAAGGTGACACAGGTATCAGAAAGTGTTCTATAAATGGTTTCAGGTCCGGAATAGTGAAATCATGCCTCTACAATAAAATTCATTAAATAAGTCCGTTCTGCTTAAGAGAAAGTAACTGTGCCAATTAAGCAAAAACCCTGTTACAGGGAAGAACTGCCAGCAGCACAAGTTATTTTAGCTGACATTACTTCAGAAAAAGCCCACCATTCACCATCTGTTCTGGCACAAGTTCTGAATGCTAAGAAAGTTTCCATCATCACTGATGAGAAGAAAGCAGTCAAAATGCAGAAGTTTTTGTTTTGCTGTTAAAAAGAACAAGCATCTAAGACAACTCGCATTTCAGCAAGAACAAACACAAAACAGAAGTTTTGCACATTTCATAAAAATCACTACAGAGAATTACAATGGGACCGAGTACAAGTGGAAGACATGTAAGGAATGTAACACCGAACAGACAAAAACTTCTTACAAATTTTACACGAGAAGCAGGCAGACAACTCCAGACAGTGGGCCATGGTGGACACTCCATGTAATAAGCATACGTCTACAAAGGTTTTTTCCATTTGCTAACAAGATCAGAATTTTTGGAAGCTAAAGGCTCCATTGACCTTTTAAGGAGAAGACTATCAAAACAAACTGTTTCATTCCAACAAAGGAAATAAAGGACAACGATGACAAGGAAGCCAAAGGAATCAATGTAACACACAGCAAACAAAAGTCAGGGTAGATGGTATCACCAGTAACGTTAACCACCACACTAGGATAAACAATCTCTTTCAATATGCAACTCATAACCAAAGTGGAAACTAGAGCAAAAATAAGAAGATATGAAAAAGTGATAAAGCATGAATATAAAGTAAAATACATAATTCATCCAGAAGCAGTAGGAAATTCTTAATGCCTTTCTACAAACCATTGGTGAGATCTCACTTAGAAGACCTTGAAATTTTACTTCTCCATGATTGAAAATAAAGCTTAATTTTAACTGGAATAGCTAGAGAAAGAACTCACGTGGGAATTGAAAGCTTATTTCACAATCAGACTCATTTAGCCAAGGTTTTAGGAGAATATGACTGCTCTCTGTATATACATTAATGGAAACGAACACCATAGAAGAAACCCTAAGTCAGGGAGAACAACAGCTTAAGAATGAATCTTTCAAATGTCACCGTTATCTGAAAATCAGAGGTCTGAAGTTGAAGACAGCCTCCAACAAAGGGCTACCTAGCACTTCAGTGCCTTGGAATGTTTCATGAGTTCGCAAAAGGGATTATACCAATGAGGATAGTGAATGACATCACGTAGGCAGAATGCAATTCCCGTGCTACCTTCCATATTGCCTTAGCCAATGGACATAACGTACTCTTCCATTAAACCTCTAGGGGAAGAAATTACTTTCCCATTTCCTCCCTACTTTCGCCTAGCATAAAAAATAAGAACAAACCACTAAAAAAACCCAAACCAACAAACCACAAACTGAGGAAAACCACATTATTAAATTTGCTCAGTGGTAGGAGATTAAGCGTTCTATACCAGAAGATCTGAACATTATGGGTTAGAACTCTGTGGTCCATGACTGTGACAAAGTTTAGACAAAAACAGATGAACATTTCTGTGCTACATAACGAACAGATTTATTTCTCCCCCATCTGAAACACAAAATCCGTATGTCACTGCAATTTATGAATGAGCTAAACATTCAGGGCACCTTTTTAATAGTCTAGAAAATAAGACTCCAAAAATGCCTTACAAGTTCATTCTTAGAAAAACGCCAAATGACAGATGGAGTTTTAATATTTCGCATGACACCAGATGATGCTTTATGTGCAGTCGTGCAGTAACTGTTAAATAGTTATTTCAAAAAATATTCTCGTTTATCCTGCAAAAAGATTTACTAGCAATTTAATATAAGTTATATTTTCTTTCTTAATGGAAGAAACCAGCAAGGACAGTTTAATAACTCTACCTCAGAACTCTAGGTAGTATGCTGAATACATGAGCTAGGATTCCTGGAATAAAAAGCCTTAACTACTTTTTAAATGAACTTAAAAGAATAAATCAATTTTAGAGTTACTGTGCATCCCTTTTTATATTTATATACAGGTTTTATACTGACAACTTTAAAACATTTTGGCATTTCCACTTTACTATAACCTTACTTTTTTTTTTTTTCTTCTTTCTTTCTGTTCCCTCCCCACAGGGCAATTTAAACAGAACATATTGACGAAGTAATTTACTAAGTCATTTCAAGCCACTACCATTTGAATGGATTCATTATACCATAGAAACCTGGGTTTGGTGTAACAACACTGCCTGATCTCTCATAAAGCAGCCTTAAATTTGTGCAAGGTTCAAGAACAAATCTTTGGACATACTGAGTTATTTTCTTCCTTCACCCAATCAATTCCTGAATTAATCTAGAAACAACACTGTTTAGAAACTAAGTAGATTCCTTCCTTAAAATATTCCCTTCTGCATGCTTTTGTAAAGTATTTTAAGTCCAGAGGAGGTTGGAAGTGAAAGACTTGGGCAAGAACTTTGATCAAACAGAAAAAAGCTCTAAACATTTTTAAGAAATTTACATTCAAGATAATATTTAATGTTCAAATTAGGATTGCAAACTAGAAGTAGAGCATAGATTTAGGAGAGTGTTTAGTGCCATCTAGTCATCAGATTTATATAGGTATGCAGATGGCAAAAACCTTAATGAGGGCTCTGCGTTAGTTCTGTAGCATCTGTCCTACTTACCAGCAGATGAAAACAGCATTTGTTTGAGGGCATTCAACCCACTTCCACAAAAGCAGACATATATTGGCCAAAATACCAAGAAACCTGTTTGAGGGTCTCTCTCTCTCATCTGCGTATGTAGCAACTCCCACTGACAGCACTGTAAAGTCATGCAGAAGAAGTCCACCTCACTATGCTAGAAAGTTTCAGCACCAATGCAGAGGTCCAATTCTTCCGTCACTAAACACATTCATTGTTACTAAATGCAGAGTAGGAAACAGAGACATAGCCCAAAGCCTAGCTTCATTACTTCCATTTTGTGGGTATAGTTTTATCCCTTATGATTACGAATGATGTCCTTCACAGACATACATAAGGCTCGCAAAAATCTGAGCATCAGTATAGTTCAACACAAAAAGTCTGCATCTCCACAAGAAGAACCTGCCAGCAAAGCCTTCCCAGCACACCTTTTAACTGCGACAAATCCCTTGGGCAGAGATCTCGAAAATGCGCACACCAAATGAAACATCTTTTACCTTTTCACAGAGAACTTTCACCAATTCTGTTAGTCAAAGTGACCTTCCAGAGCCGAGGCCAGCCTATCAAGGCCTGGCACTACCTGACACTATCATTTCTATAAAACATTTTAAGAAAAGACTTTCAGCTTACCGTTACAGACTTCAGAGTCATTCCGTGATAGGTGCCCATGGTATCAATTTTAAAGCCTTCCGTTTCTGCAAAGGAAAAAAGTCTCTTGTAAATCATTACGAACCTAGGGACATCATGTCTAAATGGACAGCACTGTAAATATCTTTGAAATTATTTTTGCAAAGAATGCGTCTTCCTATTGGCGGTTTAGGTTCAGTTCACAATACGAAACTTGGTTAGTACTTAGGAAATCTGTGTTTTCTTTAGACAGAGGTCCGTTTGGTATTTCTGCTTTCTGTAACCAGAGTAAGCTTTTCCTGCTGCACAGAATCATTCAAACCACTCCAGAGAAAGGAGAGAAATATAAATCTTTGAGAATATGTTACAACGTGTACAGAGCCTCAGACAGTCTTCTCAGTACAAAATGGAGAAGTACTTCATATTCCAGAACGCATTATAATGCAACTTATTCCAATTGTAGCCGTATTTATGGAAAATACACTTAATAAGAGAACAGTTTACATGCTGACTATAAAACGATGGTCACTTTACAAGATAAATTCAATTTTGGAGTCCAGAAGAGCAATAATGTTGTCATACGAAGGATAGAATCTGCATAAATTCACACTAACAGACTGAAGATGATTAAAAGGGTTGGTTTGGGTGAGGGGTTTTTGTTCGGGGGTTTTTTTCCCAGTAGTTTCCATCACACTGCGTAAGTGCCGGAAACCACAAATGCTCAGTGACTAAACCTGCTGCCACCGGCCTGTTTGCTTTTGAATACTCCTTCTCTGTCCTCCTACTCTCAGTGCTCTAAGATCAAAGTCAGCTCCTGGATACTGCCACCAGGACTTGCAAGAAAACCTCTGTCCTTTTCTAAATTCCCTAGCCTCAGGCATCTACTGTCAACTGACCCCATCAAACAATCACCTAACTCATTCATATTTAAAATGGCATGATCATCACCAATCCAGCCATGACAAGCAAACATTTGTCTACACCTCAGCAGCTTCTGGGCTGTTTCAACTAGACTTGGGTACAGGTAACTGATACTGTGTAGAAAGAGCTACTTGGAATTTTTTTTGCCATTTATATACCACTTCATACAATGCATCATTACAAAACTGTAACAGACCAAAATAATGCAGAATCAAAGAAATGCTCATGCCTGAACCTACAAAAGTCCAAGAGAAATATAAATTAAGACTGTTAGAGCTTCTTGCCCTTATCATGAGTAAATAAACTGAACCCAGACAACCTTGAAAACAACACAGATGCTCTGGGAAGCATCTATGGTTTCTCACCTGCTCTTCCTTAGATGAGGAAGATTATAAGACACTTGGAGGAAATGAGGCAGAAAAGTTTTCCAGATTTAATAACCTCCAGTGCTAGAAAGATATCCAAGAGTTGAAAACTGATCATATTCCTCTCACCACAGAGATAGGTATCTACTTTCTGAACACTGTTTTTGGTTTTACCTTCCCCCCTCGATGATGCTACCAGGACCTACCACCAAGCGAAGAGGTCCCGTGGCCTTGTGTTAACGACCACATCTTGTTTTTACACAAAGTCACCTCAGCTCCAGCCCTTCTTCATCTTGGCTCTCAAGGCCGCCCCTCCCCTTCTGATGGATTTAACATTTCTGAACTATACAGAGTTGACTCTGAGAAAGCAAAAAGCATGTACAGATAGACACGAATGCAGTCTTTCCTACCAAAAAAAAAGAGAAAAAGGGTAGCTTCCCTTTTGATTCCCAATTGATATTGCCTTCCCCCCCAAGCCCAAGATGTAATTAGGCACTGGGTTTTAGCTCAGCACTCATACAGCTGAACTCGAGCTAAAGATCGTGAAGTTCCATCTGACCAATGCTTCCATGCATAACAGTTTTCTCTGTGACTATATAGGTCACTGTTTCTGGGCAAGGAGCATATTAATATTTCAGGTGGTATTTGGAGCCTTGCCAAATACTTGGTACAGCTCCTCTGAGCTGAAGAGGTGCTTTTGCTGATCAGATAGACATAAGTCAGGTGTATAATCTAGGCTGAGAGTTGTTTGTGAATTTCAGAAGGACACCAACAGAAGAACACCAACAGAAGAACCTGTGCCCTTTCCAGACTGACTTATCTTGGGTTCCTCTTGCCTATGACATGGAGAATTTCTAATTATTTCAAGCAGATGTTCTTCCCAAACTCCAAAGAATATGGACACCCTTAACAAGCCCAGCAAAGCAGCATGCCCATTGTGCCTGTCAGCTTCTTTCCTCTCAGCACAAATCCTGGTTCTATAATTAGTTCTACATGTTTGTTCCCTGCTTCAGTTATTTCTTTCCACTGGACTCTTTTTCTGTATTTTACCTAATAGAACTTTGCATTCCTTCTCAATTAATTAAAAAAACCCTAACCCAAGAGTCCATCAGCAAAGGGAATAAAGGCCCACAGAGCGGGCATCACAATTGGAAAGTAAATCAAAGAGGGGAGAGAGGCACCTGGCAGGGAACAAGCCTCTGCTCAACCGCCAACAGTTTCATCTATTGCAAAAATCTCCACAATGCTCTCAAAATCTGTCCTGGTTCATTTAATGAGCCACAAAAGCCACCAACCAAAGCTGTGGCTCTCACCAGCTTCCTGCTTCCAGCCTTGTGCCGACCCCTTCTCCCAGCAGGAGGAGCAAACAAGGATCCTCAAGAGCCACCTGCTACCTCAAGCATTAGAGCGGGCACTCTTGCCCACTGAACGTTTCGAGCAGCTACACAGGCCTTCCAATGCTCTTTAACAGCTACTCAGGTAGGAAATAAAACAGTTCTGATAATCTGTAAATAATGGCATAGTACTTCTCCTTCTTAATATAAATCTAAGGGATGCTAAATGGTCCAAACAGAACATAGGTACCCACTCACATTCCTGCAAACAGTTACTGCAGCCACTATTGAAATCTACTGCAGACGTCAGTGTCTGCTACCTGCGGGTAGGGTAGAATGAGTTGAAGAAATCACCTTCTAAACTGCCCCCAGCTCTTCAATTTTCTGCCTCAAACTCTCAAGCAACTAGTGAACGAGAGTTAGGCATCACCAGCTTCCCAATAACCACAGCAACACTCCTTTAACTGGTAACAGTACTTCTTTTCTCGGAATAGACTTTTTTGACCCTGAACCTCTGACGTTCACTGTGTGATACTCTACAGTCAGCCGCTCACTTTTCATACAGAAATAACACTGCTGTCAGTGGAAAGCCCTGCCACTTGCACTTCTGTGCCTCTGTAAGGTCTCAACAGTGTGTACACTTGGCCACATACATAGTACCTTCAGCTCCACGCACAGTATACAGCCTGTTGCAAAGTAGAAAACAAATGCTTCCAAGTCAGGGACTCCACATTACAGCTGCACTCCCACTTCAAAAATGGCTGAGAACATTAGACAGGTTAATGCAGCTGTTGTAAAAGGCATTCAAGGACCAGGCTAGAAAGTGGAGAGGCACTTCTTCCAGAGCATTCTACAAGGCAGTGACTGACCTGATGCAGCTGCTCAAAAGCAGACCTGGGATACAAGAGGAACCACAGTCCACAGTAAAGAGGAGCAGAACAGCAACCTGCAGCACCAGAGGACAAGCCCCCGGCATACATCAGCATAAATGCTGTACCGTACCCTCTGACTAAGAACACAAAAGCAATGTTTCTCCCCTCCTTCCCAAAGGAGCTCAAACCTGTGCTGCAGAGTCATGCACCAGCACAGAGATGAAATACTATGCCTGCCCAAGAATTAGTTTTGTAACTCCAGTTTCAAAAATCACAGCTTCACTGATGGTAGTAGAGGAAGCCATTAAAATTATAAGCCATCTACTAAGGAAAGGGTATTTAAGAACAAAAGAGCCCTTTAAATAAAAGTATCATAATGGCAAAACTTTGGACTCTGATTTTTAAGCTTGGAATTAAATGCAGAACAACTGTTAAAAACACTTACTTGAGAGTCTTCAATATAATTGCAGTGCTTCAAAACCAAACGACCATCAGTTAACATTAAGACCATCTTTTCTTCTCCAGTCATTGCACATATTATCATCACAACCTCACTGTTCAAACCCCAGATTGTCTAAAGAATCATATACTTTTCCAGTGTGTTTCATCACTAGGTACCTTCCCAGCATCACCAAGCATCAACCTGAGTGCCTTCTCTCATTTAGAAGAATTAAAAAGAAAATATGCACCCCTAATGTATCAGGTTATTGGACTGATTATACTCTCCATAACCGTTTGGGCATACGTTCCATTTCCTCGCATACAAGTATTACTGCTCAAAGTGCCTTCCATGTGCTTCGAGCCTATGCTCTATGTCCACCTAGGTCACTCCTGCATTTCGATTCTGCACCTGCTGCAGCTCTAGCTATCTGATCTGGGTGCAACCTTCAGCACTGATACATTACCAAAGAATAATAGCTTTAAAAGACTCAAGCCTGAATTTCTGAAAGGAAGTCTAGGCAAATAGAAACAGACAAAGAAGCATGTCTCTGAAACACTGAAGAGCTCAAGTAAAGACTTTGTGTGAATTGTGGATGAAAAAGATTGAATAACCACTTTTTTTTTTTTGTTTGTTTCAGTTGTATACTCCTCAAACCCCAGAGAACAACAGCTCTGCAGACTGCCTGGAAACGATTCACTACCCTACTTCACAGTCACGGTAATTAAACCACTGACACAAATTTCATTCTACATAAAGAGTTTACCGAACACTCCTTTCAGCACATATACCCTAACAAGTAAAGGTTTCATGCCTAAGCTATGCTAATTAGTTTATGAAATTCTCTGCACGGTTCATATATAACAGTTCGGTAATAATCTTACAAGTAATTAACACTGAGTTCTTAAAGTTTCTCACAGTACTAATAAACAAGAATACAGTATGAATCTGTGTGTTTTTTCCAGCACTGAACATACAGTACTGAAAGTTATCAAACTACTTGGTCACATCAAGCTAGGAAAGAGAGATAGACTACAATCTTCTTCCAGAATTGAATCTCTTGCACATTCTCTGCTAGGGAAAAAAGCAGAATCCTATAATCTTAAAAATGAATGCAATAAATTAAAAGTCTAACAAGGCAGTCAAGTTTCAGAACTTTGGATCTCCTGCCACCCTCTCTCCTTGTGTAAAGAGAAATCACACAATTTAAAAGAAAATGCTTATAATGAGACAAACTTTATAAAGAAGCTTTCTTAACAATACATAGAGGAGAAGGGGAAAAAAAAAAACCCTATGGTCCAGAGTCACATCAAGTTCAAAAACTTCACAGTCCTCTGTTGCCTAGGCTTAACACTTAATGACTGACTGAAAGCTAGACATACTACTGAAAAACTGCAGCTATGTTTGAAAATCCAACACAATACAAGAATAATTCAAACATAAAATGACAGTAGCAGGATAGTCGGCAGCCAGCTTTCCTGAACAAAACACCTTGGATGTGGTAAACAAGATCCTTTTCACCATTACAGACTGAAATCACGTGGCTGTACAACAAGGACTCTCTCCAATTTACACTAAATAGGACTAAAAGATTTTTGGATTTTGTTAGGTTTTTTTAATAACAATTGGCTTCTGCTGTGTTGAAACCGTGACAACAGAATAATAGCAGGCAAACAAGAACAAACGGTCCTGGAACATGCATTAAAGACCTAGCGCTTGGAGGAGCACAGACAAACTTTGCATCTAATTGAGAGATGCACTCAATGGATCACCAAAATGTTAAATCTTCAAGATTATAATTCCAGTACTGTTTTACAGTCTGGAACTACTGAAAAAACAAGCCTGTGAAAGAAGGATCTCATGTAAATCAACCTAAAACACTGGGGGGAAAAACCAAGCTATAGCGTCCAAAACACTTTAGTACCTGGAATGTCATATAGACCAACCACAAGTTTCAGTGTAACACTGGCTGAGCTGCAAACCATATACATCAATAATATTGAACTTAAGTATCAAACACTGAGACACAGGAGAGGACATGAGATACCTTCCTAAGCGTCAAATGACATTTGGGCAGATAATTTTTAAATCCAGAAAGGATTTAAAAGTTACATTGCTCAAGAAGACAGGACAGACTGTATTTGAACAAGATGGTCTGTGGCATGAATAAAATACCACCAGAAAGATGCACATCAATAAATGACATTAATAACTGTGAAAAAAAGCTAATGGGAGTAATATAAAGGAAAGGACTAAAACTACAAAGGGAAAACTAGAGAAAGTTTAGCACAGAACGAGCTCTGTGCTGTTGAAGAGAGGATACCATCACTGACTGCCAGCATGAAAGAAGCAAAACCAACAGGAAGGGAATAGCAGTCAAGGAAAGTAATTGCAGGGAGTTCACCTCCTCACCTCAAAACCATTTGAACAGTTTCAGTATGATGGGTGCACTGCCAAGTAGCGTGTTCTTCTGCTGTGGAAATATTAGGGCATACGAGTCCCACTGCAAGAGACCTATAATACGTTTCCTATGGCATATATATCACAGAAACTTGAAGTTTAAGAATGCCAAAGGAAAGATTTCTCTCTCTCCTGCCAAACCAAAGCTGCAGTAACAAGACACCCATCAGAGAAACTCCCAACTACTGACTCAGGGCTGCATAAGCACTTCCACTGTCTGCAGGTGTAACGGATTATTTGTTCTTCAAGAATAATACTTTACAATTACCAACCCCCTCGCGTTTATTGTTCGAGCAATCTAAACCACTCTAGTGGCAAAGCCTGTCCCATCTGGCACAAAAATTTTAAGCCAACCGGAGAGGCATCCTGATACACTGCATCAGAAATAATGATCCATCACAGCAAGCAAGAAATTTGGCTGCGACTCAGCCAAATTAATGTCTCATGTTAAAACTCCTAAATTTACTATCTTAGCTCTATGAGCTTTGAATTGTTTATGCTAAGAACAAGGCTGTTAATGCCAAAATTCTCTACTAAACCACACAACTATTCAAAGAAAAAAGTTCATCTCTTTGCTGCCTAAACTTTAAGTCTTCATGAACACTGGTATTCCACAGACAGACAATAAGCCACAGTCATGATGCAACTAGGACAGGACTACCGTGAACGCTTCCCATAGCTTCAACAACTCTGCGGAAAGAGCAAACAGGTGAGACACAGACAAAAGCTTAGAGACATTGCCTCTCTTGCGTTTGTTTCAATCTTTAGTCAAAATCACTACCACGCACAGTTACACGCATCACGTAGTCCTCTCTTCCACAACCTCTAGCCAAGAGTGACACAAAGCTATAGGGTTCAGCTATATCTCAGTGTTACTAACAATCGGGTACAATGGTATAAGGACCGCAAGTTATTATACCTTGAACTTAAATAATCATCCTTCTTTTCCTTCCCCAAATCCCCAATACTGCAAGCTTTTCCATAAAAACATGTAATTCTAAGTCCTCACTAGATTAACTGTAAAAAAAATTCTATTTCTGCTTGGAATCTCACTTCTGTGCTCAAAATCTGGGGCCCAGAAATTAATTCTAAGGGCAATTAAATCCAAAATCCTTTAAGGAATGAGTTCACTTGTGATACAGTTGCAAGCGATGTGTATAGTTCAGTTTTAAGCAAATCACGTTACCAGTGCTGAATAGCATAGGAAAATGTTCATGGCTAATTATAGTTTTGAAAACTACCTGCACTGTTTCAGTTAGACTAAAATTTGAAGGTTATAGTTTTATAATAGAAAATCCCAGAAGTAAAGTTAACTTTTCTAAAGGTAATTTATAGCTGAGCAATACATCTCAAATATCTCTAGGTCCTGTCCTAAGAAATCCAGATGTTAATGACCTACTCTGAGTAACTTCCATAACTGATGTATCGATGCCTTTCCTAAGTCCATCTTGGTATTTGAAATCATTCTTCCAAACACCTAATTTGTATTTCCAATGCTAGCCTACGCTTACCTAACATGGCATTGCACCAGTGCTATCCTTAAACCACATATTTCTTTAAATACACTCAGAAAACGGAAATACAAAATTAACTCCATATGTGACTAAACACATATGAGAAACTGAAAAGTTAAGTCCTGAAAGTCATCTGAGAATTCACAATACACAGCTTATGAATGTTATGCAGCGGCCCTGCACACAAAAACCGGGTACTACCTGGACAAAGCCAACGCTCTAAAAGATGCCAGCTGAATTGCTTATCTACAGTTTAAAATGGCATTTAGCGGCATCTAAGTGCTTGCAGCCAGAAAAGAAGCCTTAGAAGCACGCATAGGAAGTTTCATTGCAGAAGAGAACGACTTTGCTTGAGCTAGAGGATGAGGCAACTCAGGAGCGTAACAAAACTTGCCATGCGCTCTGCAAGAAACACAAAACCATCCAACCACAAACACACACAAGATTTACACAATTAAAACACACGGTGACACAGACATGAAATAACTAGAACTGGTACTAAATCAGAACATAAAAAAAGCCAGGGGGGGCAGAAGAAAAATTTGAGTTAGAAAGACATATCAAGGTCAACCCTTCCACACTGTTTAAAATACGTGAGACTTCTTACATGTTGCAGATGATTCCATCTTCTCTCCAGAAGGGAGTTAATACTTTGCACTGCTGTTCTGGTTTGTTTTGTAACATAAAGAGACATTTCGAGCTAATAATATTAATTACTTGTAATCCCTGGAAAAACTTGCAAAGGTACTTGTGGATTTATTGAGGACAGTCGATGTACTTCATTTTATGCACCTGACAGTCATTTTTGCAGTTCTGCTTTTTTATTAGTTGCGTATCACCTTCCCCAAACCAAATAATCACACACACACACACACCCCCAAGTTCTGGTTTTAAGCTTTCAGTTCGCTTAAGAAGCAGAAATGATTTCTAATAACATAACATTTTTAGACTTTTACTTGGAAAAAGCTATTTTTTAGGCATAGTTCAAGCTTTTTTTTGATCTTTACTTAGGTTTGAAAAGCAATGGCACAGAAAAGCCTCTAGCCCAAACTTTGTAACTGTTCATTTCCCATTATTATTTTTCTTATTTAAAAGAAGCATTGCAACCAACTTACCCTCTTTGCCTTTGAATCTTTCCTGATCGTATCTGTTGTAGGCAGCTGGAATAGGTTGCTTATTTCGTAAAGCAGGATCCTAAAACAGGTTAAATAAGATTTGTAAAACATACTAAAAGATACTCGATGGGTTTTGAACTTCCTAAGTATTATATGAACTGATCAAGAGTATAAAATTACTTGACTTTTGTAGGAGTTCACTGCATTTGAAAACTTCTGATATGTTGCCCTTCGACATCCACTTACAATCTTACAGAAACGGAGTTTAGAAGTACAGACTGGAAGCAGTGACAACAACCTGAGGCAAAACTAAAGCAGCAGTAACAAGCTACATTAGCCAAAAATCTGTAAGGTTTATGAAGTCACCGAATTTTTATAATATCACAAGAATTAGTGGGGGGGGAAAAACCTGTCAACTGACAGCTCATGACTAAGCCTTCAGCCACACACATGCAAAATGTTCCCTGCCATCCTGATTAAGCTAAAATTCCGCTAAACCTGCAGAATAGCAACAAATTTGGAGAAAAAAAAGCATTCTGGAAAAAAAGTTTTTTTAGAAACGCCAATCTAGAGGACACTAGACACCAATTCAATCTTTCTGTGGATGGCTGTGTTATGTATTCACACACTACTCTGCATGAGACATGTGAATAGTCCCATGCACAATTTTATGAAATTCAACACAAAGCAAATACTTAAATGTTGGAATTCATCTTGCTCTTTAAATATAGTTCTTTGTTAAATGCAGTAGCAGTAAAAACAAATCCAAGTATGATTAAATAGCTTTTATAGCAGACTGCCACTGAGCTCAGGAATATATTAGGTTTAATAGAACCCAGTAGTAAACAGCACAATACAAAACAAATCCTGTCTAATACCTAGAAAGACTTAAACAATAAAGCTCTAAGTCTGTCCTTCTGATTTATTACAGACAAAAGAAAGCTGGTTCAAGCTGTTCCCACTCACGAGTCATGTTTCAGATTCTTAAACATTTGCTACCCTATCTGTCAGAAAAACAGAAAAACATTTTGTCTGAAACAGCAGCAGTCTCATCTAATGCATTTTTCACGAAGAGATGCAGGGTGGCACTAGTGTTTGATAGATGCAGAAGCTGGCGCTAGCAGTTTAATCTCGAAGTAACAAGAACATATCAAACAAATTAACCAATATATTCAGCTCTTTAAATACCAATAATGTAAATTAAGCCAAAAAATATCTGTGAAGTTATGCTTGAAAGTTGTGCATTCATTGGAACAAACCAAAACAAATTTCAGATTTAATAATGACAAGACACTCTATTCTCACTTGTGGTGTCACATACTCATCTTACCGTTGGTGCTGTGTTTGGTGCAGGTCTTTGCTCAGGTGCTCGGCCTTCTTCTCTGGCTTTCACTGACTGGAGAATTGCAAAAATGTTCTTGGCAAAGTTCTGAAAAACATACCAGATACCCGTGAACCTTGCTAGTAGAAGACACCGTTTGGTTAACTTCTGCTTCACAGCAAAAGCAAAATTAGCGCACAGTTTTCTAAATAGATATTTCCAATTACTTATCTGTGACAGGATCCAAACAGAAAACAGTTTTAATGCTCCATGGCTACCCGCTATTCTTTAAGGCCCAAACTTGCTAAATCTAACTGGCTTCATTACACCACAAAGTAAACCAAACTCTTCACAAAGCTCCTGTTAGTCTCCTTCCCTGCCTACCACGCTCTTACAGTCCCTTTGGAGCTGTTCATGGCGGTAGCAAGAAGGGAAAACTTTTACTCAAGATTTCAAGGACAATTCTCATCTCTGACGCCCAGGTATGTACCTCCTTCTCACTTTTGGCCTCCTGACCAGGATGCCTCAGGCACAGCCCCTCTGTCTGCCTAACCCTGTGCTACAAGGGGCTTTCCTCCACCCAGGCTCAGCTAGTCTTAGGGCAGAGTCCTTGTGAACCCTCGGGAGGTTTTTCCTGACGCCACGTGGAGCAGCTGAGTCAAGGCAGCCAGGCAGCCACGTCCTGCACTTGCCACCAAGGCTCTTGAGCAGAGCAGAACATGCTTCAGCTGGTTGTTAGTGGTTCACCGGCACAACCCTCTCACATTGTGGTGCAGTTCTTTTAATATTTATCTTGAATTACAACTTCACTCCATGAGGCATCAAGCAATTTAAGCAGCACAGCCTTTCATTTTGAACTGGAAGCATCAAGAACACAAACCACATTTCCAAACCCTTGATTCAAGAGTGATCTAGGATCATTCTAATAACTTCATGTGGTGTTTTGTCAAATAACCAAGTCATTGAGCCACAACCGAACAAATTTTTAAAAACACATTCCTCCTGGTACTAATAGTAGGACTGCTTTATTCTAAACAGAAATGTAAACGCTAATTAGACTTTTGAAAGGCATACACTTACCCCATTACCACTCATAGGCGTTTTAAGCTACAGAGATGTGTACACAACGTCTGTCATTACTGTCAATTTTCAGTAATGGTTCATCAGTAAAAGAAACCTTTGATCAATTAAGGAACAGGGCTTTTTTACTGGTGCAGAATAGTATGAAGTATTCACAAGATGCTTAGATTCTTCCAGAGTATTGTATACTAACATCGGGGTGGTGTTAATTAACACCACTGGCATTACAAAACAAATGCATGAATTACAAAACAAAGACTCCTGGGGTGAATTTTGAAGAAATCATTCAGAGAGAGCTGTAATGCAAAGCTTCTCTAGGCTTGTTCACTTGACCTCAGTCAGCGTGTTGTCAATTTGCAGCAAGCCAGAGGGGCGGGAACTGGAAGACCACCAGAAACCACTTATAAAGGCAAAGCCATTCCTTAAGCAAATCTAGTTCTTTTTAAAAAGACTGAAAGAACTCACACAAAACTGTATTTGAAGTTCTTTTCAGTTGGCCAAATCCCAGGAAAAAAACCTTTACAGTGCTGTGAGCAATGCACAAATCAATTACGGAAGGATACTCAAAATCAGCTCTGTTCTTCAGAAACTGAGTCTAAACTACACGCTTTTACTGGGAATTCAGAGATTTCTCTCAAACTGTGGACTGGGCAGCATATCAATCACAATTCTCATCACTGCTGTGCTTTATCACATACTGTCTCTTGGAAACAACAAGCTACTCAGTCTTCTGAAATTCAGGAGGAGCAACCGATTAAAAAAAAAAAAAAACGAGGAGAAATTTTATAGGAGTGGCTGTCCATGTAGAAGCCAAGTCTTTTAGTGGCAAGGAAGCTACAACCAGCTTTCACACCCATATTTCATTCATAAAACCTACAGTTAACATACTCTTACAGTGAGCTTAAATTTCAAATTACAAATTTATCAAAGGCATTTTGGCATCTCAGATTTCAATAACTTGAAATTGTATGTCCTGGACCAAATGTTAAATTCCCGCAGGTAAAAAAACAAACAAAACACCAAAACCCACACAGAATTTTCTCCCATCTGCTGAAAGGAAGTCACTAATAAGCACTGCATTACAAAGTGTTCTTGCTGATGTCTTTTTTCCTCAGCATGAAAATGCAGGTCCCCCAAGTCCACAACTAATAACTGTTTGGAAGGGGAAAAACCAGCAGTGTTGTAACAAGCACTTGAACTCATATCATCACCTTGCTGTTCACTGGCTTGGTCAGGGATGTGGGACCACATTACTGTGAGAGAAAAATGACTGAGCAGGAAGTCCACTGCAGGTACCAACTGATTTGCAAAGCCCTGCAGAGCTGCAAGATTACTACGTTTTCATTGTTCATCTCTTCAGAGATCAGAATATGAACATCCACTAGCACCTGCCCTAGATTTAGTTAAACTTAATATCAAGTGTAACATTTTTATTTACCAAAAACTTCTGATCTGGAGGATGGAGCAGGAAAAAAAAAAGGAAAATATCTGTTTCTTTGCACTAAGTATTAAAAAAAAAAAATCAGAACATGCCTTGAAAACAATGCTTAAGAAAATCCTTTAGTATATAAAAGGATAATTTCATCAATTCTTGTTGTTAGCTGCCTAGAGCACGGCTACTGCCATGAAAGCTCTCTCTGTTGACTCCAACCATGTGTACACCTAATAATAATGCAACTCATTGTGGGGGGAGAGGCAAAATGTTCCAGCAACTACCAAATCTGGCTTTTGATATTGTCTTAAAAGCCCCATTGTACTAGATTTTTCCACCCATCCTCACTCATGCCTCTGAAAAGAGGTCTCATGCACTAGATGTTAACTGGAAGAGAAAACAGTGGTAGCCAAAAGACAATCAGTAGCAGCAGCTATAGTCAGATAAACATAAGTCCGTCATCTTACAGAAGAAGAGTCACACAGGTTCTTTAGGAAAGCCTGCAACAGTATGCAAATGCTAAAAATTTGCTGGCACAGATGCTCTATCCCTTGTCAGCATAGAGACTAACAGACACAGTGACTACGTACACCAGTTACTATCACCGGTGTTAATTAAACACCAGGCTGAGGGGAAATACCAGAGCAGGTAAGACCAGCCTGCTCTGCTGGGGAAGACCATTTTAATGATTTTACTTCACTAACAAGACTCCTTTTGTAATAAAAACACTTTCATTTAAATATATCACTATTCATTCTAAAAAATTGTAATCTTCATTCTGCAACCTCTCTTTAATTTCTGTAACTAGCCATAATGCTCATTCACAAAGACTTCAAGTCACAATAGCAGCTTTATCATGCTAGCAAAAAAAAAAAAAATCCTTTTTTCTAATAATTATCAAGGAGAAATATTGATTTCACCTTCATAGAAAATAATTCTTGAGGCAAAAAAACAACAGAAAAGTATACTTCATCTCAATCATCTAAACAAAAAAATCCCGATTAAATCTAACAAACCTAGAAGCATATACACTGCTACACAGCATGGCTTATGTAGGGCTTCAAAATTTCCCTGTAGCTAAGCTGTAACCAATTCTTATTCAGATTTTACATTCTGGTATTTCATTGCAGAGAAGGAAGAGCCAAGAAACAACCGTACAAATTCAAATAAACTCTTATTTGAGCTGACAATAAGGATTTCTTGTTGAACATACATCCCAAGATAATCCAGGGCTGTAGAATGCTATAAACATTGTCCAAATTTATATCAGGGCTGTAAAAGGAAGAATCAAGCCCCTAACACGCTGCTTTACACATTTGCTTGATATGCTCAGACTTAGTGCGGAGTCCTCTGCAGTCACGGACAGACTGAAAGGCATGATGCCGTACCACAAATGCAATATTCCCATCACACATTTTCAGCAATTCCTATGTGCTGCATGACATGAAAAATGTAAACAGTATTCAGGTGGACTCGTAAAAGTACAGCAGAAATTTAAAAATGGCTCATATGGAACATGAACTGATGAACTGTAGCTTTAAAGGAAAATATTTTGCACATTTGAATTTAAAGCACATATTTAAATCTGAAGTTCTTCATTTAAGGCATCACTCTCCTACATGTAAGAATCCAATTCTTCGACCTGTAAATTGCTTGCCAACACCGAAGTTGATCGTCCCACCTCATTGCTCTTCTAATTTAAAGATAGTCCTACAGCATTCTACATTGTGTGCTACATTGCCCTCAGAATCAAATGCTGGACGAATGCAAGACTGACATTCACAAACAGTCGCAGGCAATTGCAAGCATGCAAATATACTGGTAGAGCGGCTGTGTGAATTATCACGATCCTCTGTACTCTGCTTATTCAGATTGTAAAAACTTCCTGTCATTCCTGACTCAGCACATTTCTTCTCCCTACACAAGAACCCTTCAGGTAGAGGCATCAGCTAGAAATGGGATTTTGAATTATATAGTCGTGATGAAGTAAATCCACCTTTTTAAATTACATACACATGCACCTCTCCCATATTCCTTATTTGCTTTCATTCAAATAACACGTGAAACGCCCAAGATGCTCAGCTGCACTGACGGGCAAGTTCGCAGAGAGCTCAGGGTACCTCTCACACCATTCTCCACACTTTGGACCTGTACGTACCATACTACAGTAAGGCATACAAGCAGCACACTACCACAGAGACAATTTTAAAGAGAACCACCTAAATAAATAGGTCTTAGTTGTGCTTTCAGGACAAGACTCATTTAAGAACTTTGCAATAACGTACTGGAGTTTATACAGCCAACCAACTGAAGCAGAGTATATGACAATTTTTTCAAACTGCCAGATTAGGGAACCTATTAAAAAACCTATTCATAAAACTGAACTTGTTATTAACTGCTGGGGAAAAAGAAAATATCAGTCATTCTCTTTCACAAGAAGTTACTCTGGGAATTAAACAACATTTCTTTATGTCCTAGCAAAAAAAATTCATTTAAGTATTACTATAGTCTACTGCACTGAAATGAAAACAGAGTTATTAGCGCTGTATATTTGAGGACTATGTTTTCAGGAAAAGATTTCAGTCCTCACTTGTTCCATATTTACTAAATTTTTACAGCAATTATTATATGAAAGACAACTGAAACACCAAATTTGAAATAGCACAAAGTTCAGTAGTATGAAAAACCAGCAAGACTATAATATCCTGAAGATAGAACACTGCATAAAATCTGCTCAAAAATCCCCCTCATATATAAACCAAGTTTATTTCTCCTATGAATGCAGCATACAGAAGTACATTTTTTTCAATAGTTGTAGCACTTTAAAATGGTAAACTTACTTTATAGCCAACCTGAAAATTCTTTCAGGAAACATAATACTTCTCTCTGACAAATTTGAGGTACCTAATTACAAAAGAAGATTCACTCTTGCTTAATATAAATATAATTTTTTATAATCTGGCCCATCTTTCCTCTAAGTGCTGTATTCAAAAATACCTGCGTTACTGCCTAGCAGCCATACAACAGTCTTCCCAGTTTTACTAAATAAGCTAACGTAAGACAAAGTGGAGTTTGGGAGCTCAAGCTGTGCCATACCATCACACTTTCGCACAGCCATTCTAAAACCACAGCACTAATGAGGATACTAGTTGCTATTAACCTGGCCCACCTTTGCCTTTCCCATTTTGCTAGGAAAGGCACCACCATTGTGAACTTCGGGAACACAGAACAACTCCGCCACCTAGAGCCCATACAGGAAGTTGCTTTTACAATCAAAGAATTCCTTTCAAAAATTTTACTCTCAGACCTTTCAGCTCTCAAAAGGGTCTAAAATATTAGTCCTGATATAAAATTACTTTAATTTAAATATTTTCCAGTTACAAGATCATATAAAAGAATTTACTGGAATTGTGATTATAACTGTAGTAATCCCCTCCCAGGTGACTTCACTAGTAAGAACGCTCAAAAGGTATCAGAAGAAAAATGAGAACTGAAAGTAACTAAAAAAGTGATTTCTCACAGCATCTACTTCAAATATGTTACTGTCAAAAGGATCAACCCTACGAATAAGATATTAATTTAAGTACACAAATACTAACCGCAGTGGTAATAGTTTCCAGGTGATAACACAAAACTAATAATATTGACCATCATAAAAATGAAATGAACGTGGGGAAAATTAAAAGTCCTGCTATTTCATATTTATGTACATGAATACAAGAAAACCACAAAGGAATAATGTTCTGAAATAGTTCAGAGCAAGACACTGTATTAGACAAATTTCTAATTGTGGGTTACAACCAAGGTAAACACCACATACCAGGAAAGTGTTAAATCCTCTAGGTAGGTCAGCTATAAACTCCAGTCATCTTACTCAGCTCTGGACTTCTCATCACCATGCACACAAACACACCCGGAGCTGATGCTGGGGTGATGGGGACATAAAATCATTATGGAATTTAATACATTCAACTCCCAGTCATGCTCTATAACATAGAAGTTGGAGCCGAGTCCATTCCTTTCTGTATTAATGTCCCCTTTTTATGGATACACAATACACTGGGCATCATCAACCTTTTTTCCAAAAGAAATATATAGGTAACTAGTACACTACAACAGGACTGCAATAACTAAAGATATCAAATCTAAAAAATTATGCAGATTTAATTAAAAAGATGCTTAAACAAATTGCTTGTTATGCAAAATAAGATTTCTCTGTTTTCAAAGCAAAGCTTAAGAAATACATGTGCTGGATATAGCCTGGTTTAAGTCTTTCATGTAAGACAGAGAATATTAAAAATACCAGGATTAAGGAAGGAAAACATTTTATATGCTTCAGGCCTACTTCCTACTTCATTTGAAAGGAAAGAGCAAAAATTTTTTATATACAAAAAGATGCAATTCAGAAAATTCTCTTTATTTTTTGGTAAACATTAAGCAGGGAAAAAAAATTAGTTATCCAGATTGTGAGAGACTCAAACTGGTCTGCCGAAGCGAAGCAATAGCAAGTAATAAATGAGACCTTTTCTTCAACATTTCAACATAGACCTAGCAAGTAATATGCGCATAGAGAAACACTCCTAAGATGACGAGAAGATTTAATTTCATGATTCAAAGGTTACTAAAGGGACTGAGTTTCACATAACTCTGATCCCATACCAAGTTTTAACGCTCTAAATAGTTTTTCCATTATTAACAGATACCTGCATAAGGAACCCACATCCGATCATTCTTCGATTTTACACACAGCTAATTCCATTAGAAAAACATTGACTTCAAACTCAGATTTCTCATGTCCCACTTCCCATTGTTCTACTTCAGTGCTTTTTCCTGGGTCATATCCAGGCACGCAGTAATGCTGAGACACTGTACAGGTCACTCTGGACTCCTAGTACGTAGGATTAGAGTTCACTTGAGAAAAGGGAATCCTAATGTACTCACAACTGGAAGAAAATATGACTGAAGAGCGCTACCCTAAATTTCAAGTTTTAGCAATAACCTCCCTCATATCCCTTTGATTCGGCCTGGCTGAGATGGGAGATCATCTTCTCCACAGCAGCCCTCATAGTGCTGCGCTGCGCACTGGTAGCTAGAAAGGTAGTGGTAACACATCAGGGTCCTGGCTGCTGCTGAGTAGTGCTGGTGCAGCACCAGAGTTGTCTCTCCAACACTCCCCCGCACCAGCAGGCTGGGGGTGAGCAAGATCTTGGGAGGGAACAGCTGACCCAAACTGACCGAAGGGATATTCCATACCACATGACATCTGCTCAGCAATAAAGCTAAGAGAAAGGACAAGAGGGGGCATTCGTTATTTAGGACATTTGTCTTCTGGAACAACTGCTACGTGTACTGAAGCCCTGCTTCCTTGGACGTGGCTAGACATCGCCTGCTTATGGGAAGTAGAGGATAAATATTTTGCTTTACTTTGCTTCTGTGCATGGCCTTTGCTTTTGCTTTAATTAAACTGCCTTTATCTTGATCACAAGTTTTTTTGCATCTTATTTTCTCCCCAACCTGTCTTGCTGAGGAATGGAGTGACAGAGCAGCTTGGTGGGCACCTGGTATCCACCTAAGGTCAACCCACCACATCCTACAAAGCAAAGGATGAAAGCTCAGAGCTCACTGTTCCCGTATGAAAACTGTTTCATTTCACAAAGTTATAAACTCACAAAGGCCAGTATCAGTGCATTTCCAAGATTCCCGTTTTAAGATTTCTCTACACACAAGTAGAGCGTGTTCAATCCAGCCCACCCAGTTACTATGCTACTTATCTAAGAAATATTTCTGAGCTATCTGGGAGATTAAAATAGTAAAAAAAAAAAATCAAATACATCAGCAGTCACTGACAAAAATAAACCCTCCAAACACACCTGTGAACACTGGAACTCCTGCTTAGGCTACTTTAATTTGTTCCTACAGGAAGATTTCAAGTGCCGCAAAATACATTTACAGTAGAGAGGGAATGAGGAGTTTTTTCCTTCAGGAAAGACTGCTGAAGCCTGCTACAGAAGTTACAAAAATCAAGGGATTATTCAGGAAGGACAGAGGAAGGACATGAAAGGAAGGAAACAATTTCAGTTTAAACACAGTTTTTTCTAGGTGTTCAATGGTTTGTTTTGCAAAACAGCCAAACATTTATCTAAAAACACATACACAACAGAGCTGAAACCTCTGCAAAGCAGTAATTCAAAACTTAACACTCCAAACACTTCTGATGGTAAATATTTTACGTATGGGTTCAAAAGTGAAGCTATCGGAGAAGATACCCAGTTCTATAAACAAAGGTTGTCTCAATACAGAAGTTAAAAAAGTAATATTTTTGTCAGTATTTTTCCCTAAGATCTGCAGTTTCAAAAGTGGCAATATTAACTCTGACATAGATTCACCAGACAATATTTCAGTTCAAATTGATTTAACATATATAAAAAAAATTTTTACAAACTTAACCTATTCTGCAGAGGCACGTTCCACAGTCAATGGCATGACTACATTATCAAGAACTCATTCATACCCTTCTAACATGATCTAAGTAAGCAACCAAAATTATTACGTCTGCTTTATACAAAAAAGACCACCCAAAAAAGCCCCACCCAAAAAAAACCACTTTACAGCAACAAGACACCTTGTTCAAATATTAACCACCAGATTAAATAATTTTCCCTTCGTCTTCTTTAAACTTCTCTCCCTACACCTGTACTGCTTCTCTCCCCCACCATATCCAGCTGTATTGGGTCTGAAGACAGCAATTCCCTTACCCTGATTTCTGTGTGTGATTGTGAAGATTGAGATGGAAAATCAGACTGCATGAAGAGTGAGGACAAACAGAAAAGATTTATTTCTTAAAGGCCCAACAACTGTGGCTGTTAAAAGAATGGTAAAGAAATTCAGAAGCAGCTCTAGCATCAAGTACTTTTATTGCTTTTGAAATCTGACTAAATTTTCAGTTGGTTAGACTGTCAGTTGACTCACCACAACAGCAGTTAAGCTGCATGCCTTTAGCCAAACGTGAAATTAAATTGCTTTAAACAATATATCCTCTCAAACAGTTCTAAAATTAAGCTACTATGAGAGGAAAAAACCCCCTTAGTTTAAACAGATGCAATTTGGCTCTGAAAAGTGATTACATAAAAATGTCACATTATTCATAAAAATCTAGAAGACTTGAGGAAGGCCAACAGATGTTTAAACCAGACAGTGCAGGATGACTCACCCGCTAGCGATTAAATCACACACTGCATTTCCAAAAGAAGGTAGAACTGCATAGTAATCAGGCAGAAAACGATGGAAAAAAAACAACTCAACAAAAAGTTCTAAGCAAAACATAAAAATAAGCAAGCAGACAAATACAAATTCTAGAAATCTTAAAAGAAGACAGGTGAACTAATTTTACAAACGAAAGGAACCTCACAAAACTCAGTAAAAATGCAGTCAGGGATCAATGCAACATCTGATCAAAAGAGGGTAACAGAGGGGGTCATACAGATAAAGGATCTGTGTGAGGCATCGTAGAAAGTTTAGAGTCAAAAAAACTATGAATGAGCACCAATGAACGATAGTAAATGAATGATAACCTGTCTCAAATCATGAGAGGATTAGGGCTACACTGCCAGTATGAATGGGACAGCACAGAGACTTCCAAAGAAGAAAATGGTCATTAGGAGAGACTGTTGTTTCCTAGTAGGTTGGAGTCACTAAGGGAAGTGATACAGTGATTAGCTCTTTAGCTACTGTTAAGTAATTGCTTCTTGGAGCAACTGGCCAAAGCAGTCACAAAAGGAAAAACAGCTCTTCGTTTAGTCCATAGTACCCACTTCAGAGAGGTAGCTCTGAAGAATGCTCTACAACAGGAGTATCGATGAACTCAAATTCAACATTCTTACAAACAAAAAAACCCTACGGCCAGGACAAAATCCACCACTGTAATTTCAGCAGGGGTTGCTATGTAAGAATGAAGGTGCTAGAAAAAGATAATTAAAAACAGCATCTAAGAAGGCAGAATGCCAAGTATGACGAAAAAATTTTAGAAAACCCAAACATTATATTACTGGAGACTTCAAAAAAAAAATACCTGGAGCAGTTCTATAAAGCAAAAAAGGCTATTTGAAGTAAGAAGAAAACTTCAGAATCACAAATGTGTCCACAAGAAGAAACAGTAAATTCTCCATAAATACAGTTACAATTATTGCCATCCACATAGAATTTGGAAGAGCATCTTGCTGGAAGAATCTACTTTTTTCGAACACATCAAAACCAGAGGAAACCAGCCAGAAAGTTGATAAGGATGATAGACTTTTTTTTTTTGCTGTGGCCTTACCTTTCTAGTGTTTTCCTTTTGCACCTTAAGCTATCGCTGCTTCTTTGTTTACTACAGAGAACACTGGGAAAGTTCACACAAAGGAGGTTTTCTCTGTGAACAGCTTGAAGAGCTGCCTCAAACTGAAGCAGTTTTGGAAAGAAACACTAAAATTGACATTTTGGGTGCTCACTCTTTGTTACCATTTACCCAGACATTCTAAAGGAATTCAGATATTAAAAAGCCAGACACTATATGGTATGTAAACTACTGTTGAAGTCAATTTTGTTTATAAACATTCTAGCAGGATTCAAGAGATTGCAGATAATTCTTTTTATTGTAAATTTTCACTATTTTCTTCGTATAGAGTTATCAGGCACATTAGCAAGTCTAGTATCACACGGAAAAGTCAAAATGGCATTTGCAGAGGGGTATCATGCTTCCCTGATCAAAATTCTTTAAATGAACAGGCAAGTAGATAAGAAAAGACCTGCCTGAGAGAACATATCTGCATTTCTTAAAAAAAATTTTAGAAGGTCTTTGCAGGGGGAAAAAAAAAACAAACAAACAACAAACAAGCCAACAAAAAAACCCAACCATGTCAACCAAAATCCCTCCCAACCAACCTACAAGCAAACAGAAAACCCTGAGCTGCCCTGGGACAGATCACAGCCCTGGGTAACAAGTGATGTTTCCCCATCTACTTACTCTCACTGGTACTTGTACAAAAATATAAACATTAACATTCGGTGATTCCTGTCCATGCTATCAAGAATGCTCCTGCAACCCTGCACAAACAGAAGTAAAGATTTGCTATTACACCTGTTATCATCAGGCCAGTCAAAGCAACTGCATGCTGCAGTCCATGAACAAACTAGATCTCTGGTTCCTCGTCTTTCTCCTGGCGTTAGGTTTTGCTTAAAATCCCTACCTCATCTCACTATTATTACAATAAAACATTCAGCTCTCTTTCTAGCATCTCTACAAGTTTCCATGAAAGACACGTAAAGATATGAATGCCATGAATGATTCGCTCAAGGAGGAAAAGCTACCCAGATTCCTTCAATACAAACATTTCCGGAGACTAAATGTTAGAAGCTTTTACCAATTTATCAACTGTTCATCAGTGAAATCGCTACAAATCTCACAGATTCAAAGAAGCAACACTCACTCTGCACGGAGCATGCAGGTACATGCCACATACCTAGTAACCACCCCATAATTCATGAATGAAATAATTCTACCACTAACGCCACGTGTCCACATTGTGAAAATGAGCCACTGTGTAAAATGCCGTTAAAAATAAGACAAATGAAAACTGGGACCTCATTTACTTCTAAACATTATTTTCCTGTGACAGTACTCAAAGAAGTGAAGGCAAAGGATGCGATTTGACAACACTCAGGAAAACAGGTTTGTAACCTTTTAGAAACTGGCTTACTGCTTCCTTCAGAGATGTAGTGCAAGTATCACTGCAATAACAAAGCCTGACTGTCCAAAGAGAGCAAGCTGTCAGCTGTGCTTGCAACCCTGTTCTGGATGGATGGCACATAACCAAATGCAGCTAAAAACATGGATTAAAGGAGCATGAAGGGATGAAAATGTACCGAAAAGCCTCCTCATGGTTACGCTTTCTTGTTTTAGTTCTTTGTAGCATTTTCTCTCCTTACTACTTTGGCATTTTCCACAGCTTGGCTGCCTTTGGACTTTCAATGTGCATATACTGCTACTTCTATCAGTTCCTCCCCGCTTCTGTCCATTTCCAACACACAGGGGTTTTCAAACAGCTCTCACAATTGCAGGGCTCAAGCCAGCTATGTTTAAGAGGAATTAAGCAATTAGATGGTATCGTTTAAACGGCTGAAGCAAGCATTTTGACATACGTTTTTGGCTTACTGTAATGAGGTAAGAACGAACTCTCCTGTCACTTTGCCAACAGCCCTCCAAGCCTACTTTTACATAGAAGACTAAGCATAATCCCCCCAAGTCATCTAGAGTTTACAAGCTAGAGATACAGCAAATAGAAAATGCAGTTTGTCGTCATAAAAATAGCTTGGTGTTCAGCGCATTACCTTGCCTGTGCTTTGTAAGATTGTAGTTCTTGTCCTCCATACTCTCTCCCTGCTGACAATATCTCTGGTTACATCCACTTCAGCATCCACGAAACTTCTCTGTTTAAGAGCAGTTATGTCATCGTCCAGATCAGTTTTGATAGTGGATCTTTTCTTTGCCATGATTTTTGCTTTGATAGCAGCAATTTTTTCCACTGACATGGCTTCAGACAAGGACCTAAATGGGAAAAAATAACAGAAGAGACTGAATAATTGCACAAACAATTCATCTGAAAGGATTTGTGAATGAGTAACTTCATCCTGCTTATGATTTATGCTATAAATCATAAACTAGTCACCTTAAATACACTTGAACATTACATGAGCTTGGCATTGCTCTTTTGGGCATGAGAATCAAACTGCTGACAAAAGACACCCTACTGGTATTAGCACAAAAAACCTCAAAGAATCCCAACTATAACAAGCCTTGTTATAGTAAGATTGTAAATGTAAATCATCAAGACTAATGCTTCCATTTATAACATAATCTGAATTTCAGTTCCCTGTTATTTTTAGTGGATTACAATTTTGTGTCCAGTCAATCAACCCCTCGGGGCTCTGAGGCTTTCAAAGCATTAATCTAAATTTTGGCTGAGGTGCTGTTACACGGACTTGGCCACTTGGAAGATGTGTTACCTTTTGAGAGCACGTAGTCCAAACAAACAACAGACGGTAGTAACTTTGTCCACATTAATCTGTGTTTGAGGCAGCTCAGTTCAGTCCAAGAGTGCAACATCTTTATCTGTTTGCTTTTAATTGTAAACACAGAACTGGTTGCCAAACTGTGAGCCCTATTGTTTTGCAGGTGAGCTGAAGAAAAAAGAGACGACTGAATTGCACAATCCTAACAGCACATACCCAACTGAATTTTATGTGATTTTTTTTTTTTTTTTGAGATTACATTGAAAAATGAATACAACAAGTACTGGTTGTGAAGTATTCTCCTTTTACAACTAAGCTATTGAAAAGGGAACTTCGTGTTGCTGTGAAAGCAACAACAGTGACAGGCACAGAGATCAAACTCACTGCCTGTAAATGTTATCTGCACTGTTTTTACAGGGCAGTCTTCCACATTCAGCATTAAAAAAATCTGTAAAGACAGAATACAAAGTTGTTACAAATAATACCCCGTAATCCTCACTGCAGCACTGTCCCACAACGCCAAAATTAACTTGCGATACACTCAAGCTAGGATCCAAATGATTAATTAATATAAAACAATGTGTGTACTTTGAGGTTTTGATCGTTAGAGACTTTCTGAATTTAAGTCAGGTATGACAATCAGGTTTTCTTTTTTTTTCTGTAGTTTTCTTTTAAGAACACCTATAGAAGAGAAAGAAGAAGACGACATCCGAAACACGTATTTTTCATGTGGTTAGATGTAATTACAGATTCCACAAACGCCTTAACTCTGCTACATTAATTGTTGCAAGGCTAACTGCTAAATTTAATCCCATGAAAGGACAGACAGGTATTCACAGTACTGTTTATGCTCAAAAGATAAATTTCTCAAGAATGCAGTTGGTCTATCACGTGAGACTACTTATCTGCAAAATCCAGTGCAGACAAAGCAGTACATTAATTCATACTCACACAACTTAAGTGCAGGAAGTATGATTCCCATTTTACATTACAGGAACTGGCACACTAAAGAATTAAGCAGCTACCTTTAGTTTAAGACTTCTGAACGCAGGTATTTGAAAGTGAACTAATAGAGACTGGTATCCAACTAAGCCCAAGATCCTTAGCATCAACCAGACCTTGCAAGAACTTTATTTCCTCTCTGCTTGGCTTTGGGAAGTTATGGTGCAAGACTCAAAACCAGCTGTCATTCCTTGCAAAATTCTGGATGGATACAACAGAAGAAGAAAGGTGATGGGCAAGCTTTTAAGCACCTTAATACTACTACTTATGGCAACAACAGTGCAGTATCCTCTGGTAGCCTAATGCCTCTTCAGAGGCAAGAAGCTCACCTCTGTAGGAAGTCAAACAGACGTTGTGTTACCCTGTGATCTGTTTTCGCAATGTTTTCCTCCTTGTGCATGCGAGACATTCCTCAATACAGGATATTTTTCATTGAAATAGATAATCGACTTTCCCTTGCAGTTCTGGTCATTGTATTTGACTGCTTAGATAAACAGCAGGGCAGAAGAAAGCAGAAACACCCAGCTTGGTGAAAGGAAGAGACAACTGTCTGCTCTCTTCCAAAGACAAACTAAATCTCATGCTATGACATCTGAACTTCCACTCAAGAACAGGAGTCTGACCAGGCATGAAATTCTGCCTCCTCAGACATTAGCAATGATAGCACCTAAGGGAGGGAGACTTTCACTGAGAATTCTTGGACAGAAGTAAAACTGGCTGCCTTGAACAGCACAAGAATTGTTATCAGTCCTTTAGTTAAGCATTATGAACAAGAAAAAGTATTCCTACCTGATCTGCTCCGTTTGCACGATACCTTCCTTATGTCCTTCCAACCGAGCTGCCAACCGCTCCTTGTCAAGACGCACACACTCTTCATCCTAGCAGTAAGTTGAATTGTAATGTTTAATTTTTTTGTCCATTCTCTTTTAAAAAAATAAATCCAACTAGAATTAAAGCTATTCAGAAATTTTTTTTAATATATGTATATTGTGTGGCAATCTTTATTTCCAATTATTTTTGATCTGTGCACTAGCATTAACTGTACAGCTATCAGAAATCTCCTCTCAAGAACTACAAAGTATAATTAGAATAATGAAAAGGAAACTACCATTCCCTTGTGAAGATCCTTGCTCAAACAACAATTGATCACAACAGAAAAATCAGACTATTTAAAGCTGGCAAACAATGCACACATTGTAGGACAATACATATACACACATACATATTTAAGGTAAATTTACTGGATGCTCAAATTTGCCCAGATATTTAATCAGGGGAATTTTTGAAGAAAAGAACTGGTCAGAACTGTTGTATCTTCATGCAGAACTTTTATAAATGGCATTCTGAGTAAATACAAAAAACAAGTCAAGAGTAAGGAAGCCTCTAGTTACTCAAGCCAGGTTTGAGACAGACATGTAATTTGAGAAAGCAGAAAAGCAGTGTAATGTGATGCTGTTTTACCAGCTAACGCTGGTACCACTTGTGTTCAATCTGTCTTACTTCCCACACAACTTAAGCATCAAGCCTGTCCTGCTGCTGAAAGGCAGGAGCAAAGCAAAAGCAGTCATGCCCATACATCAGGAGAGATCTGGAATCTCTACACCGAGGTGACCTCCGAACAACTTAAAACAGACTTTACAGACTCCGAGTTGCCAGAGCAGCAAGGAAACAAACAAAGAGAAGACGGCCATAAGCTCATCAGACCCATATGGACAGTTCTTGATTCTCTAAATTATGATGGTGAAAGTCCACAGTTTCAAAACATACTGGCATCACAACCACACATGGTAACGTAGAACAAAGATCTATAGACCACCAATAGGTCATCTCACAGCAATCCTCTGCTCATATTGCCATTAATAACGCATGAAGTTTTGATGATTCTTATGCAGTTATAGCTAAGCACCAACAATTTCAAATCCAATTCTTGAATAAGGGAATTTATGTATTTTGATAATTCTTCTTCTAAGAAGAAATCTAAAGCCTCAGTACTCTGAAATACAGCCAGACTTACAATAATGCACAGAGAAGACAACTAGAAGAACATAGTTTTTAAAAAAGAAATATCAAGAAAAACAGAAAGAAGAGGCACTTGTGAAAATACAGTTAAATTAATTACCTAAACAACTAGCAACTAAAACTCCAAGTTTAAATCAGAGGCTTGAATTCTAACTCCTTCCAGCTCACATGCACTAATGAGGATAGGTAGCCCAAAACTGAATTGCTATAAAAACAGATTAATACTTCATGTAATTTACCACCACCCCCAATTTGTACAGATAACACTCTCATTACCTCTATTCTTGGTTTCTTTGCTTCTGCTAATATTTCATCTGCTGCTCTTTTAACTACAAGAAAAAGAGGACATAAAAATACAAGACTGTAGTAAACTTCCATAAAATAAGCATCAAAGTTATTTTTTAGTTAAAGTGTACCTTGAGTGGACCGCTGAAGACCAATTTCAAGTGGAGCACTTCGGTCTATGCTTGATGAGGTTGCTGTAATGAAACACAACATTTCGTTTAAATACAAAAGATTTGCAAAAGTATTTAACTATAAAAGGAAGGAAGACAACAGATAAACTGCAACAACAGAAATTCTAACTAGATATTAGGTGGCAAAGGGGGTCAAACTCTGCAACTGGAGATATTCAGAACGTGACTGAATATGAAGTTACACCAGGTCTCTCATGGTCATTTGGCCCTTCTTTGAAAAGAGGATTGAACCAGATGACCTCCTGTGGTCCCTTCCAGCATAAATTAGTCAGTGATTCTATGATCTGTATATACCACATGAAAGAAAACAGAGCCACAAAGATAATTACCTTACAACCTAGAATCAAGTTCTACTAGTTTCTATAGTTTCTGGAACACAGACAACCTGCTGGCCCCTTTAAAATACATATAAAAAATGGTTTACTGCGCATATTACAGAAATAATCTCATATTCCAGTATACTTAAAATTCTAAGACCATCTACAAAACAGAGCAACTTACAAAAGTAAGCAATATTTATCTTTCTCTCAGAAAAACCTCTTTTCTCTGACTATCATTAAAAATGTTGAGATGATGGAATACTAAGCAAATCTGATAGACTGACAAAGCAGTGATTTGATACATTTCACAGTACTAAAGATTTTAGCGCACACACTACATCAAGATCAATGCACTATCAAAAGTTTTTTGAAGTCTAGAGAAGGAAAAAATATAAACGCTAAGCATTCTAACCAAAGGGTGTAAAAGATCAGAAAGTAGCTCACTTCTAAACACACATGTAGGAATGAGGCTCCTATCCCAGCACCATAAAAATAGTTAAGTTCAGAACAAAATTAAAAAATAAAAGAAATCCTAACTTTGAGGAGTTTGAACATATTCATCAGTTAGGGTGCAAACTGGCCGCCATTAACCATTCTTCCCCTCCTACCCCTCACTTGTGCCATAAATAAGCAGCAGTAAAGCGCACCGTGTATCTATGTTAAAGAAAGTATCACTCACATGTTTCCCCATTTAGGTATGCGAGCAAGTCTTTCCTATCAGGTCTTCTTACCACAGGAATGTTTTCAGTCTGAAAAGACAGCAGACTTGACATTAAACTGTTATTCCCTCAGAAAGCCTCCTGCTGAAGATTTTTCACTTTTATTGAAAACTAGTCCTTCACACAGAGACAGGAAGACACGTCCTGCCTCCCAAGAAAACGTAACTATCAAGCTTAAAAATAAAATTACTTCCCGGGTGATGTTCAACTATACAAAACAACACGTGCTGTCTGCTATAAAACTGAAAGAGGGGACAGCCTTTTTCCTCCTTCACTTCAAACCTGCAAATAAGATTAAGAACTCTCTTTTAAACACCCACACTTCTCTGCCAGGAGTCAATGTTGGTATGCAGAAATTGAGTATTTCAATTTTGTTGTTCCAAGTATGCACAACACGTAGCACTGTTCTATCAGGTAACTTTGTGGCCCAGGGGAAGATGAAGCATGGGCTCATAGAAGGCAGACAAATGGAAATCAAAAGGACTTCCTCTTTCATAGTTCCCCTATCTTTATTTGTAGAGTTTATCCAATAATTTCTTTAATTAGATTGCATACTTCTCAGACCACTCCAAAACTATTCTGCTGTACATTTCTCTGTTTTGTAGATCCTTGTGATCTCAGGCGCTAAAGGATCACCTAGATCGGGATCGCACAACAGAGAACAGACGGACAAGAGCATTTTTGAAATAGTGCTGGAGACAACTGTGACCACAGAATATGAAGAGAAACGCTGCCAATATTTGGGTGACCGACTCTTTTTATAAATGCAACCTGGTGGTCGGCAGGGATGATCTGTTAGGAAATGAATTGTCAAGAAAAATATTCCACCTTGATAGGGACTGTCATTTGATCCCTATGTAGAGGTGTTCTCTGTTAAACACACACACACACACATACTTCGTCACATATCTTTTTCCTTTCCCCCAGTCAAATTCATACACTTAAATGCTACTATGCACATACTACTTATCACAAACAAGTCAAAGTAAAATTTTATATGATATACTTACTGCAGCACGACGGACATAAACAGGATGTGAAAGGTGCACATTATTGAGCAGGAACAAGATAGAATCCAAAGTGTAGTATTCCCTTGGTTGGCCCTCTTTGCCTGTCCTGGAAAACCATGAAATAAAGATTTTAACATTGAACCTCTCCATCTGTCTCTCATGCACGCACCTTTTTAGCAAAGTTCTCTTTTCTTTCCAGGTGACAGTTCAAAGAGCAAGCAGTAGTATTATTATTGGGCTATTGCAAATGAAGGAACTGTCAACTGCATTAACAAACACATGCAAGGGATATATGTTCTTGCAGCCTTTTTACTGAACAAAGTATGAAAACTGTCCAAAATAATCAAAAAAAAAAAAAAGAGCTAGAAGGGTTGTAAAATATACAAGGAGACTGAAAACTGTAAGAACACATTCTCCCACATCTCTAGCATATATAGTCTGATTATCAAAGTAACTGTCTATTTTGTTTGGGACAGCTGGAGGGATGTAACTGAACCGCAAATGAAAAGAAAAAAACTGCATTATGTGCTCTTCAGTTATAACATGACAGAATTTTCACCACTAGAGAAAGCACAGTGAAGAAATCAGAATGCACAAATTCCATGAGGTCTAGAGAGCAAATGGTTCAAAATAGTGTCAAAAGGTCAAACTAAGGAATGATTAGAAACTAACTGCACACAAAACAAGCAAAATCAAAACAGACTATAAAATCCTGATGAACTCCCATACTGATGTCAGGCTACTTCAGAACAACATGATAGCACCGAGTACAATCGCAGCTTCCAAACAGCTTGTTTGAAAGAGACGCCTTACAACTGTAAAAAGGAATCTGTTCTGTGCAACAAACTTTAAAAAAGTCCCACAAAACAAGGCCAAAGAAAAATTGCAGTTTCACCTTGGGTCCATGTGCATCGAACACAATTCCCCCCTCACACACCTTCGTCCCTTTTATGCTGTTAGTAGAAGGTTTTGTATGGGAAGCAACGCTGTGCCAGTTTCAAAGCAAAACTTGCCCCCTAAATAGGTCAGCTGCTCGAGAAATGGACCTTGCCATCAGCTTCACAGCGGACCAGGAAATCAAAGAGGCCAGCAACTCCACTGCCCAGACCTGGGATTTGTCGGATCCCGGCTGAACACAGGACAGAGGTCCTCCACCCTGCCTACTCCCCATCCCTAACCAGAGAGCCCACAGGAACACTCACCGCAGAAGTGCCAACCTCACTGGGGAAGGGGGAGGAAATGAAAAATGCTCAACCATAACTTTCTTGAACCTGAAAGAGCTACACAAACATCTACTAAGTATAACAGAAGTGTAAGTCTGTTTTCTCCATGCTGTGGATATGAGGCCACTACTGCTTTTCCTGCAGTTACTTTTCTGAAATTACCTAGATTGAAAAGGACTGATAACCTGTTCAGCTCTCATTCCTGCCAGGAAGGTTGAAAACATTACTTCTATAACGATGCCTGAGAAACTAATACATGAATTACATGCAGAGAAAAGTGATTCAAAATACCAGGAGAACAGCAGAATAAAGGATCTATCACTGTTTCTTCCTTCAGAAAACTTCCTCTGCATGGGGTGGGGGTGTCCGCGTACCTTTTGTAACTGAAGAGGGAAGAAACACAGTATATTCCAACAGCGAAGAAGCCAAAAATTGGCTTCACAATTGCAGCCAACAGAACTGGATTCCTCAGCAAGGAACTGTTTGAGTATTTTACTGTTTCACTGCTATCTTTGATTAGTTGGTATTCAAACATCTTCAGAGCACTGGTAGAAACAAAAGCTTGCTCCACAAAGACTTGGCTCTGAAGTCAAGTCTGTGTCACATGATACAGTTGTCACTTCATCTTAAAGCATTATCTCACTTGAGAACAACTCATTATTTCTTTGAAGTGTGCCACATCCACTAAGCATTATATAAAAGTCCAGCTGGTCATCTGTTTAAGTTTTTAGCATTTTTTAGCATAATTATAAAACAAGTACTGGACGGTTATCTATTAATTTGAAAATACAGTATTACAAAGCCACAGATTGATGAAGATCAGCAGGGCACAGCTGGTACTTCACCGCTTAAACCACACACAGGAATCCCCACGCTCATTATGGTTCTAGGAGGATGTTTAATTAGGAGGACAAGACACTGCACATTAAAGGAAAAGCATCAGATGAACAAGCAGTTGTACGCAAGGAGAAAATCTGAGTCTAAAACAATATTCCAGCATCAGTTTGTGTTTGTTTCAGATTTTCCAGACAGAAAGGACCTGCTCAAGACACACAGAACTAAAAGCAAGCTGATCTGAAGGTAGCTTAATTGTTCAATTTACAAACAACCAAATTCGCAAAGGAAATTAATTCTCTTATTTCCCATATTTAGTAACGGCATCAATTCTTTAAGAACAAAATAAAAATCTTAAGATTCAGACCTCCAAAAGTCCAGAGCTTATATTTTTGTTTGAACGGTTATTAAGAGTTGTGTCTCTTGAACAAAAAACCCCAAAACTCCAGCTTAATTAAAAAATGGAGAAAATGTGTACCTAATGGAAGATAGACAGTTTCACCTTCTTGTTTTTAACACCAGAAATTAATTTCCTGCTCATTCCTTCACCGTCAACCTGTGAGTGCCAGGAGTTTATTCTTTTTTAACTGCTTTATTTCCTCTTTCACACTTCAAAGCATGAATTTTTACTGTCTCATCCACAAAAGAAAGCAGTCATCTTTAAACACACAAGACCAGGCACGCAGAGTACCACACAAATTACAATACCCATGACCAGCTGCTCACTGTTTAAAAACTTCTCAGCTGTGCATACAAACCTCCGCGCTGGGTCAACAAAGCAAGTTTCTCTGTCAGACTGATTCCTTCCTTTGGTTTGGGAACAGATTCTGTAAGGACTCTTCAGGGGTCACTGATCGGCCATTAGATAAAACACATGAAACATGTAATATTAGAACATCTAGCACCTTCATGTTCCAGCAGGGGTATTCATATAGTTATTATCCTAGAATCACAGAATGGTTCGAGTTGGAAGGGACCTCAAAGATCATCTCGTTCCAACCCCCCTGCCATGGGCAGGGACACCTTCCACTAGACCAGGCTGCTTAAAGTCCCATCCAACCTGACCTTGAACACTTCCAGGGTGGGGGCATCCACAACTTCTCCGGGCAACCTGTTCCAGTGCCTCACCACCCGCTCAGTGGAGAATTTCTCCCCTATATCTAATCTAAATCTCCTCTCTTTTGGTTTAAAGCCATTACCCGTTGTCCTATCGGCACATGCTCTCTTAAAAAGTCCCTCTCCAGCTTTCTTGTGGAAATTAACCTGGATTAATTTCTGCTTTCCCCAAACCCCTCTCTGGGTTACTGTTAACTCAGTTTAGTTTCTCAGAGCAGTGCTCTGTCTGATTGACACTTGTGCTGGCACAGCGAGAAGGCAGCGCACGGCAGCACTGCTGACTTCTGCCAGCTTAGCTGCCCAAGGAGCCACAGTGTTAAATGTCTAGCGGGACAACTTCCAATTCTAGCAGGGACAGAATGCCACCCCTGCTGTCTGGACTTGCAATCCTCTCCCCAGACTGGCAGCAGAGACGCAGTTACAGCAGCCATGCTGTGGACACCTAAAATAAAAATCAGTATTTGCTTCATGAAAGCCTAAGCCACTAACAACTGTTCAGTGCAAGCACAGTTTGGATCCTGTCAAGTGACCTGAATATAAAAGAGTTTGAATTATAGAAGTTTTTGAAAATGTTCCTCAGAAGTCTCTGCATAAACCTGGCAATTACACAGATTAACAGCTGCTAAACTGTGGCATCAAAACTATTGAGCATGGCTTGCAGAACTGGTCTCATTTTTACAGTGTCTTCAATTTAAAGATTAGACACATGTAATTCCACGGTGGTTCACAAGAAAAGTGGTGAACTGATAGCAGCCTGATCCTACCAAAAGTTCCGAAGCCCCTGGTCTAAACCAAGATTTCCTAACTTACTTCAAACAAACAAACGAAAAACCTCCAAATTCTACAACACATCTATCACAAGCGGTGAGGATACAAACAGCTATTACGAGGTTACTGTCGCCATTCTGCTCAGAGTACCCTCTGTCCACCCACAGTTCCTTCTCAATCATGAAGATCAAGCCGCCTGAATATATATAATAGAAGTTTTTCTCTCCAGCTGCTGTCTTTTTGTCTTTTGTGAACAATTTCTGGGCCTAATCCAGGCTCTCCTAAGCAGTCCGAGAGTTGGGCTGGCATATCAGTTTCTCTGCTCCCCACAGAAAAGCAATGAAACTTGTCTGTCTAGTTAACCATTACTTGTTACTGGTTGGGAAAAGCAACCTGCAGCAAGGGAACCACCACAATCGCCTATAAAGTTGCTCAGCAAAAACAGAACTCAGACTTTTCAAGAATTTTAAAAATTAACTGCTTATGCAAATATTTTTGTCCCTCTTCAGTCTAGCCACCAGTATCCCCCACTCAGCCAGGAAGTGCAAATAAATCCCAAATGAGTTTCTGAAAGCTTAAAATAGGTAATGAGTAGCTCATTTCTAGTTCTAAATAGAGTGCAAAATAAAATCAGTTAAAAAAAAAAAAACCTGTCTACAAGTTAACATAAATAAATAGGTTTCTTGCCTTTTTTTTCTCTCAAACCAGAAGCCAGGGTATTGGATTAATACTAATATTCATATCACAACTACGAAAACTAAAAAAAAAAAAAAAAAAAAAAAAAAAAAAAATCTGTGGTCACAGACTGAACTACAAGGGGTTTTTGAGAAATCTTGCTGGTTCTTCTGTTTTTCCATCAAGGGACTCTCTTTGATCAGTTCCTAAAACGTTTACTATCTGATATTTAACAATAAGCATTTTTTTTCTCTTGGGTTTAAAGAAGATTTATTGAAATGCTTCTAGTTAGGACATTAAAAACAAACAGCTGCTAAACTCCACGGAAAGGAGAAAACAGAACGCCCTTGCATGGTAAGCAATACCTATCACACAGGAAAATTCAACAGGTATAGAACCTCCTTTTCCAGAAGTTTTCTAAAAATAAGCATTTTACCTAATATAACAATTTAGGCAACAGAAACACTCTCTCTACTTGTTTACTACCATAAGGCCAACTAGGAAACAGCCTGCACTCTGTCCTGCCCAGGAAGAGGCCTCGGCGCGGAGCCGCTGAGGAGGGGCAAAGCGCCTGCATAGTTCAGCTGGGGCCGCAGGTGCCCACAGAGGCAGCGTCGGGTTGGACCTGACTCTCCTACACCAGGACGAAGCTCCCGGAAAAGAGAAGCAGGCCGAATAAACTAAAATATTAAGCACGTAATGCCTGTTTTTCACACAAAACCCAGAAAAACTTCGAGAAGCTGCCTCCTGCCATCTTCATCGCACAAGCCTGCAAAACCCGGCCCCGCTGCAAGCCTCCAGCCCTCCCGGGTCGCAGGAGGGCCAGGCCGAGAGCCGAGGAAGGGCCTCAGCCCGGCCCCGCTGCTCTTCCACCTCGGGGCAGGGGCGCGGGCCGGCCGCTCGCCGGGCGGGGTCTTGGGAACCTTCCCGAAGGGACCGGCGGGACTTCCCTGCCCGAGCGGGCTGCCGGCAGCACAGAGGGAAGGAGGCATGGCGCACTCGCGGCGAAGGGAGCCGGCCGCTCGGACACCCCCTCCACCGGGACATCGCGCCCAGGCGGCGAGGAGGCGCACGGCCTCGGTGCGCTCCCGAGGAGAGGCGGCGGACAGGCCGGCTACCCCCGCCCGCCTCGCTCCCTGCAACGCAGCGGGAGGCGAAGGTTGCCGGGACCCTCTTCCTCGCTCCCCGGACGCTCCCCCGCAACTTCGGGGCAACTTCTCCCTCCGCCCCGCACCCGTCCCTTCCCCGGGCGAGCGGCCGCCCGCCGCCCGCCCCGGCGCCGCCGCTCACCCCCAGATGACATAGTTGGTCTTGACGTTCTTGGGCCAGGAGAACTCGCCGAAGATCACCTCGTCGCCCTTCACCACGATCTCCTTCTTCTGCGTGTTGTACTGCCGCAGCACGCTCAGCACGTCCGCCATCTTCGCTCCGGAGCCGCCGGCCGCCGCCGCTCCGCTTCGGCCCGGCCCCTCTGCCAGACGCGCGAGGACCCCGCCGCCAGCCGCCAGGCCCCGGGCTGCCCGCCGCGAACGCCTGAGCAGCAGCAGCGGAGCGGCCGCTGCCGCCTGCAGGGGGCGACGCCGAACCCATTGCCAGGGAGCGACGCGGCCCCGCCCTCAAGGCGGCCCCGCCTGGGCGGGGTGAGGCCCCGCCCCTCGACGCGGCGAAGGCGCCTCCCCCGGTCCGCCCGGCCATGGCGGCGGCGGCAGTGGGCAGTGCCGGCACCGCTGCCAACCGGCTGTTCGCCTCCGCCGGGCACGTCTACCCTCGCTGAGGGGCGGGAGCGCAGCGGACACGGACACGGCAGCGCGTGGCCGGCGGTGCCTGGGGGCGCCCAGAAGCGCCTCAGAGAAGAGCGCAGGGGCGGTCGGCAGCTGCGCGCTCCCCGCGCCCCGCCGGTCGGGCAGGAAACCGCCTGGAACCGGGGTATCACGGCGGGAAAGAGGGACGCGTCTGTGCGCCGTCAGTCGCGAAACCGCGGTGTGATCCTGACAAGAAGAAGCCGGCAAAGACCCCGGCAAAGACGTAACGGGATAAAGTTTATTGCGTCCGCATCCGAAGGGGGCAAACCCGCAGCACCGGTGGGCACGGGCGGCGTCGTCCCGCGGCTCCGCGGGGCTCCGCTCACCGGGCACCCTGTGCTCGCCAGAGCCACCGCGCAGCTGTTTCCCGTTCGAGATGCTCGTGGTATCACCGTCTGTGGGAACCACGCGGCATGCTCAGTATCGCCAAGAACCCGTGTAACCTCCCACAGGTGGTATCGAAATAGTCTAATACACAAATACGCGATGAACTACAACAATTACTTCCGATATTTGTTCTTCAGCTGGTATAGAGTACTGGGGAGACAAAACCGTAATGAATAAACACAATGTAATGTCTCAGACTGGATTCAGAATCATTGCTGGAGCTACAGCTCATGGGAAATTGCTTCCAGGGCGCCACGTCCCGTTTCTACCTCTCATCCCAAAACCTCTTGAGAAACACGCCCCTTACATCTGCTGGACTAAAAACAACTTTGTCCAGCAAGGTGCAAAGCCGTGACGTGACAGGGACACAAGCCATCCAGTTTGGCCGTGCAGTGGTGTGTTGCTCAGCCAGCAGTGAAGGACGCGGTGCAGAACCAGCTGCAGCACGTGGCTGCAAGGAAACCTCTTTTCATGTTTCAAGAAAACCTCGTCATGCTGGTGTATTTTTTCGTTTAAGGATGCCTTTGTTAGAAGTTTTAACTGGGAGTTTACAAAACACTTCCCAGATTGCTTTGGGGAGCATAGGCAGATGATTATTAACCATTATTTTTAACACTACATCAGGATTTGATAAGAGATGTCAGAGAAACTACCTTCACGTGGCATTAGATACCGGAGAGTTTATCGGTTTTATCACAGGAGATCAGGTAAGAAACCCAGTACCTGAAATGAGAAAGCAGGGACCATGTAGTGAAATGGAAGTACATCCCAGGGGGACGATGTTTTGGTTGCCATTTATGCCTGGTTTAACAGAGCTGGAGTCTAACAGCTATGCTGAGGTTTTATACCAAATTGCCAAATAAGGTTTGACCATTTCACATTCTAGGTAAGTTCATTAATAACATCAAGAAAGATCATTCAAGTCTTATAAAACGGGAGGAGCAAGGTGTTCCATGTCCGAATACACAACCTCCATTTACACATACATATATGAGCAAAACCAAGGCAGTAACGTGGGCTGGTTTCCTTGCACTATCTTTTAAAGCACAGGACTGACTCCTGAGCAGTGACCCCGAGCCCAGCCCTGCAGGACTTACCCTCTCAACGAAGAGAGGGGCAGTGCTGAAGTTCTGCTCTAGATGCCAGTGGGGAGGCTCAGGATATTCAGCAGTTGTGCTCTGCCAAGGACAGACATATTTGACCAGTGATAGCAAGTTGTGGGGGGGTGAAGCAAGAGCATATCGCCGTAAGAACAGCCCTCACTGAACAGTGGGAGGAAAGAAAAAAATGACACCCCCACATCAAGTGAAACCTCCAAAGTTGTTAAGAAGATAAAATGAATTTTCTAGGAGTCACTAAAAACACTCCACCTTACAGGATTAGTCAAACACACCACAACGTCCCAGGTAGCAGGACAAGTTCATCACCCTCCAACGGATTCGCTGTCGTCTGGGAACGCTCCCGTTCCACGGGCAAGTTTCGGACTATTCGAATCACCGCAACGCAGGGAGCCAACGTAAAAAAACCACCCAGGCAACTGAAACGGTGAGAGAGAAGATTTAAAATCAGTTTTACATTCGACAAGGCAAAGGCACCTCAGCCGCTGGGAGTCAGTCACCGGGGGCAGACCACCACCCCCCCCCCGCCGCACCAGAAGCCACTGCGGGGCCTCCAGGAGAGCCACCCCATCGCCACCCGCTCTCCTAACCGCCACCCCGCTGCCAGGAGCGCTTCGGAGCGTCTCTGCGACCCCTACGTCATAATTCCAGAGCGGTTTTCCTCAGAAAGACAGCCCGTCACCTCCTGCGTCCTGACGGGCACCACCGCCCCGCCGCGGCTGCCCCAGGGCCTGTCCCGGCAGGACGGGTGCCGCTCGCCCCGCACCGCCGCCTCTGGCAGCTGCCCCCGCCGCCGCCCCGCGGCGCTCCGCGCTCTGGAGGCGCTCCCTTCTCCACGACAGGCCCTCGCCTCCGGCACCGCCGTCAGCGCGGCCCTCCCTGCGGGACACACCGGCACGGGGCGCCTGAGGCCGCCGGCAGCGCGACGGGCAGCCCCGGGCTCCGCGGGGAGGCGGGCCGGGGGACGGCGAGCGCGGGCGGACCGCCGTGAGGACTGCGGAGAAGGCCCGCCCCTTCCTTTCGGCGGCCATGGCCCTGCAGGGGGCGCTGCGCGGCGCGGCTGCCGGGCTGCGACGCGGGTGGGTCGGCCGGGGCAGCGGCGGAACTGCTCGGTGCGGCGCGGGGGTGGGAGCTCTCCGCCGGCGGCGAGACCTTGGGTCTGGGTCGAGTCGGAGGGGACGGGGCTTTCGTGCCGTTTGAACGGACGGCCTGGGAGGAGCGGCCCTCCGGGGAGCGGAGCGGAGCGGCAGGTGCTGGGGCGGGCCGCGGCTGGGGCGGTGGGGGCTCGGCTGGCCTCGGGACCTGCAGGCCTCGGCCGTGCAGGCCCCGGGGCAGCGCGCCTGCGGAACCCGCTCCTTGGATGAAAACGAGCGTGGTCGCTTCTGTTAGAGTCGGGTTGTGGCGCTTGGTACAGCACAGGGTCAGATTTGACACTTGTATCTCCGTTATCGTTGGGGAAGGGAAAGAAATAATGTTTCTCTTGTAAAGGAACCGGTTTGGTTGTTCTAATGGTCTGCAAGATCCAGGTCTTTACATTCTTATCTTCTCGCAGGCACGTAAGAACTAGTACGGCTGTAGGTATTGCAGCTGAAGTAAGCGTGTAATGGAGAAATCACATCAAATACTGAAACAAGACAATACGAACCCAACCTTTAATTTGTGAACTGCAACATGTGTCGTTTGTCTGAACACTCGAATATCTGACTTTAATTTCTTTTTAGTTTTAGAATGGGGAATAGTCATCCTGCTTCTGTGGGATTGTCTAATGATGCTGCTGTGAATCAAATACAGGTAACGTTATTTATACAATTCTTAACTTGTTTTCGACGTTTCTACAAGCCATGGTTACTTAAAAGCTCTTCTGATTTATACAGAGAAATTCTGTAGCTAGTTCTGCATGTTGAACCTCAGGTTTATTAATACTGGCAGCACTGTTTATTCAGAGCCCTGGAACCTGATCTTGCCAGGCTGTGTCCATTCTCTGTTTTTTCAGACCTCTGCTCAAATTCACTACTGTTGTCAACGTTGGGAATTAAACCTTGTAAAATGACTGATACCAAGGACAGTAAATATTTGAAAAACTAATTTGTTTTTTAAAGTAAATTAACTAATACTAAAGGATGGCCTGAAATCACTTGGAACGTACAGTGAAGTAATAGGGGCATTTCTTTCTCTCACTCCAAACCTGTTTGTCACTGCCACCAGCACATCCCATTTGCCTTACAGGCAGGGAAAGCTGTACTAAATAATTCCAGGCGATGCAGCTTCTTTGGCAGACCGTAGGAGGTCTGTGACTGCAGAGCAAAAGAGGGTTTGGGGTTGGCATCATTGCAGGGCAGCTGTACCATATGCTACACAAGCACTCCGCTCAGTTTTGGAGTCACATGCAGGCCTTACACAGCTTCGTAGGTGCCAGCAGTGCTTCTGGTAGAGATTGTTAATGCCAACTCTCCTCTGCTCCCACAAGAAGATCATAATGTTCTTGAAAGTTAGATACTGCTAAGTGTAACAGATTCCAGGTATTCTACTCGCAGAGTAGAACGTGCCTTTTACTGAAAAGCTTAAGTGGAGCAAGAGAAGTCACTTTATCTTCCACACAGTTCTGCAAACGGCTGAGGCTGTGCCTCTCTGCCTACTGCCTTCTGTGCAGATGCTCTTTGGGATCAGGCCAAGTGCCACTGCACTTTTTGAGGCTGAGAGTCTGACTTTCTTGGTAGTCAAGGCAGGAAGCAATTTCTATTCTGATGTGAAAGTATGGGATGCATCCCTGAAGGAGGTGCTAGGCCACCACGGAGGCCTTCAGAACAAATGCAGGGTGGATCTGTTTTGTGCCCACCTTGGTTAAGAGTCACTGTTCTGCTCCTTGCTTTTAAAGAAAAGTAGTTTGTTCCTCTCCTTAAGATTCTTGTGGCTCTAGATTAGAAGCAGGGAAAATTTAGAAGCTAAACTAGCCTTTCAGTTTACCTTGAATAGCTGAGAAGAAAGTACAGGGGTTTAGAAGATTCTTCAGAAGTAGCCAGCCAGTGCTGTAGGATGGCTGGGAACTCCTCAGCTGTCCCTGTTAAAAACACCTCGGAAAGCCTTTCACAGAGAGTAGTTTTCCTGTATTTGTTACCATAACAGCAGGTTTTTAACTTCCGTATTTGTTTTCATGACTGTTCAGTACTGGTAAAATAGACTGACTTAAAGCATGCTGACTTGAACATTCTTTTGAACATACAGGAGATTATTTCAGCCAACTGCGTGGTGATTTTCTCTAAAACAACATGCGTCTACTGCAAAATGGCAAAAAAAGTTTTTGAGGGTATGAATGTAAATTACAAAGCTGTAGAACTGGACATGAATACAAATGGAAGTCAGTTCCAAGACATTCTTGAGCAGATGACTGGTGGCAGAACAGTAAGTATAGTTTCTTACATGTAACAAGTAAGAACTTTTGCTACTCGCGTTCCTCTTGGGTCATGACCATATCATGGTTCTTTATTTTTCTGAGACAAGTAAACTTGGGGCTAAAGAAGCCCCTAAATTAAAGACAATGTTCTGCAGAAGGGTTCTGTACCATCTGTTCCTCTCAAGACCCTCTGGCCATCCCTGAGGTGGTCCTTTCCATACTGCCACCAAGATAACTTAAGTATCAGTGTTCATTTGTAATGGTGTATTTAATCCATTGTGTTTAACATTCACCTCGTAATTTCTTAATTTTATATAGCCTCACTTGTCTCAGTTGTTTTAATCTAGTACAATCTCCCATATAGCAACTTTATCTCACTTTTGAGGAGCAGGTGGACAAAGTTTCCCATCTCTGTAAATATTATGGAGACGTATTGACTTGTACAGTAATACTAAATGTGGATATGTAAGAACAGAACTACTGGGTGTGTACTGGAGTACACAAGGGCTTGCTTAGATCTTATGGTTTTTTTCCAAGAAGAAACTAATGCAATTTTCATTTTCTTCATAGGTCCCAAGAGTGTTTGTCAATGGGGCTTTTGTGGGAGGTGCTACAGATATTCAGAGGCTTCATGAGGAAGGCAAACTGCTTCCACTAGTTCATCAATGTCAAGTGAAATGAAAATCCTGAACAGCCGTCTAGCTTAGTCTTCCTTTGTACAAACAGAATTTCAGGCAAGTTACAAGATCACGCTGCATCAGCTGGACTCCACTTCAAACCATGGATTTCTGAATCATAGATCATTCTTCTGACACAGACTTTATGGACTTGGCAAATTACTCAGTGTCCTTCTCTCAGCTTTACTACAATCAAAATGGTGATAAAAACCATTATGCAACTCTTGGGACTCTTAAGTGTGAGATAGTGATGTCACTTGATTGCTCTCACATCCTGATACTGTGCTTTGGAGAAGTATAGACTGCACAAGAAGAATCCTGTGGGGTTTTGCTGTGAATTCATTTGCTTTCTAGCTCTGTTCCAACAGATGGTCAGTTTCATTTAGTAGTTCCTTTAAATTTAATTCTTCGCTAGATGTCAAATCATGAAGAAAGTGTGATGCAAAACAAATTTGTGGTGATGTTGCTGTGTGCATGTCTGCCTTTCTCAGATTTCAGAGCCTGATCACCTAGCTACCAAATTGCATGTCCAGTTGCTACAGAAAAGGGAATAAAGATTCTTGCAGCTTTAGAGGGGTAGGTAATGGCTTTCATCTTTACTCTGCGCTATGAAGTATCAGGCTAGCCGGTGTCGTGCAGGAATGTCCTTCTGGGGGAGCCAGACAGCTCACTGTCACTAAACTGCAGCTACAAATCCAACTCTAATATGAAATTTAAGACCAAGTAAAATGGGTCTAATATGCATAGACTTTATTTAGTAGTTAAATTCTACAGTCAGAATGCAGTTTACTAGCGATTTGAACTTGCAGTTAAATGTCTAAAATTCAATCGTTTCAGTACAATGTACATCCAAAGCCAGAACAGGCAATGCCAAGACTCTTGGTTATTTCAAGAAAATTCATACGCAAGTAGAAAATTATATCCCATTCTTCAATAAAAGGGACCATTACACTAGAAAAGGTGCACAGTTTAAAATAAAAACATTAGTCAATGAATTTTTATGCACTTCTTTTGAATAAGACTCCTGTTATGTCCATTGCTTTCAGCACTGCATGCACCTAAACTGCTTTTTTCCCCTCAAGGGAGAAAAGCATCACATATATCTTCAGTAATTAGGACTGTAAGAGTGTCATTTAAATTTGATGGCTTCATTTTTGTGATGCGGGTTTGAAGTAAGTTTAAACCGCATCATTTGTAGAAAGGCTTTAGTATACAGTTGCCTGCACTGTGCATCTTTAATGTGTAATGAGCTAATTAAACACACTGACCTCGTTATTTTTATTATTGCGATTTACTGTATTTTGCCAGTTTCATCACTGCCTTATGAAAATTTTGTTTACAAGGACACACTCATCAAGATAAACACACACAAATGTGCATCTCACCCTCAATTTATACATAATAAAGCAATTTATTTTGCACATACAGTGGCAGCCAAGTATTCTTTTTCTCTGTGTAGAATTCTTAGGCCAGTTATGTTTCCTCAGAAGATTAACAATAATTTTGCACCTGAAAGTTGGTAAATCCATCATGTAAAAATAATAATAGTAGGCAAAGGAATTTTTCAATGACCTTTTCATTTTGTTCCCTGTTTAAAAAAAAGTCCCAAAACAGTAGTCTAAAAATAACCCTTTGAGTTCTAAGTTTCAGAAATCCCAGAGCACTGTCACTTAAGGCAATATTCAATTCCAGCTGTTGAGAAAACATGCTGTATGTGCCTGTGGGTCCAAGTGAGTGCCGGTTTATTAAAGAAGATACGTCTTAAGGCACTCAAAGGGTTAATTAAGTTTCTTTTTAACCATATTAAGGCTCCCCATCCAAATAGTTTCTCATTAATTTTGTATAATTTCATAGAAAGTAGCAGCAAGACAGTGCCTTCATTATTGGATGGCACGAAGCCATGTTATGTCCAAGTTACTTAAACATGACATGGCAGTTAAAGTATGGTTCTACTCTAGAAAAACAAAAGGAGGGACTCAAAAAGAGTCATTAAAATTTTCCGTATTTTTTGTTTAGCATTGTCTCCAGGACAAAGCTGTTTATCTTAAAATAACACTTGCCCTGGGATCTGAATGTCAAAAATGGCCAACTAGAAGATTCAGTACGTAGGCTTCAGACCCACTGGCTCATCCAGCTTATGTACCACGCTCCTGGGAAGCGTGAGAAGCTGGAAACCAACACGAAGTTACTCACCTAAGCAGATAGAGCTGTCAATGCGCCCATCTGTTACTTCTTTATACAGAATTATTTTTGAAGAGTAGAACTGCACTTTTATAGGAGAACATAATAGACATTTTGCTTGTAACTAGTTGTGCTTAACTCTAAGAAGCTGGTAACGTTAGGAAAACAGCTATTTATAGTCGTTAATGAAGCATTGTAAAAGTTCTCAACACACCACATACATATACGCAAATATATATATATTCAAATCCAGAACGCAGAAATACCTAAAGAAACCAGGCTTTACAGTATCAGAATGATGAATCCAGATGTAAGCACACACACTGAGACACCACACCTTGTGCTGAAATCAGCACATCACCTCCAACCTCAGCCCTCAGCAGCACAGATGCAACACGCTGTCTTGTGTTTTACCTTTCCCCTCTAACTCTTACTCAGCGATGTTGTACACTGTTCTGTATCAGGGTGAGATGAAATCTCTACCCTTCCAGCAATAGACTCATAAAAACTGCTCGCTCACAGCATACTGTCCACTGTGAACTGCTGCAAATAGCAAAATAAACCGCCAAACTGATGAAACGCTTAAAAAAAAAAAAAATAAAAAGCTCAAGCAGGACACACGATTCTTTGCTTAGGTTTACTTCTACATCCTATCCCTTGAAGATCTTCTGTGATCAATATGGCAAAGAAGCTGCCCGTTTATCCAGAATATTCATTTAAAATGTTTCCCTAATTCTGCCTGTAGCAGGAGCTTGATACAGCATGTTGATATTTAACAGTGGAAAGCTCCAACCCACTGAACTAATTCTGGAAAATAGCTTCAAATTTGAAAAGGCAGTTTTATGCTGTTACGTTACAAAAATAAAACCAGTCACAGGCAGATGTTGGATTTTTGTAAATAAACAAAGTATACTTTTGTCACTGATCTTTACACAAAGTTTTACCATGAAGCTGATAGCTACAGCAGGTGTTTTATAAGAGATTTATATAACCAAAGGAAGGAAAAAAAGTATCCCGTTTTTTAAAATTAAGATAATACGGCAACATCAGTCCTGGTATAAGTTATTTAGCTAAGCTAGCACGCTCAAAGAAAGCAAGAGAGCAGAAGAGGAGGCAAAAAAAGAGGAATGGATGAGAGATTGTATGTGAAAAGAGATTCAAGTATAGGCCTGAGGTGACACGGAGATGGCAAAGGAGAAAAGCAGCCCCCGCCAACAGAGAAAAGGAAGGGCAAAACTGATACTAACGCTTCTGGTACAGTGGCTGGAGTTATAGGTGTGATTAAGCAGCACCGCATTTTGCAATGGAGAAAAATATTTTCCTAGTGTTTTTACAGACAGAGCCATTATGAAAATACATTTCCAAAACTGCTGGTGTATTTTTTTATGCCAAAAATATACACTTCATTGAACAGCCTTACAAAGCCATACCCATTTATGGGTAACAATGAAAAAGGACAACACAACCTCTCTAATAATGCACAGGTATAACTGGTTTTAAGCAGCAAGATATTTTAGGGCGTTATTGGTGGCCCTCACATAGTGGGCACGTAGACTGGCCCTGCTGACTTCAGATCTACGCCTACCTTGAGACTTCTCTTTTTTAAGCACAGGACTAGGTAAAGACCCCATACTTTGCCTGTAATCTACCTCTATTAGAATCCCAAACTCTCCTCCTCCTGGCTACAGATCTAAAATTCCTGACATGAAATTCTGTTGCTTGGCAAAGTTATTACCATCTGTCTTCAATTTATAACCCAACACGGATGTATGCATCGCATGTGCCTTCTGCCCTCTCCACATTCTTGATTGTATCCCTCCCATGAAGAAACCTGACCTCTGATGTTCACTCGTTACAGCCCTTCATTACAGAAGAATGTTTTACCTCTAAAAATAGACATCATAGTCTAATACTTAAGAACTGTTAGAGGTGTCACAGTGAAATGTCAGTCAAACTGAAAGCCCATTTTAGGCTTTTTTTTAATTAACATCTTGAATAAAATGAGCTATCTTTAAACCTGTCCCTGTTCGATGTTTACTGGTAAGCTGCAGTGCACAATTATAGCCCCATTTTTGTGTTGTTAGTCGATGTGTTCCTCCAATACAAACAACACTATTAGCTTGGAAGAGTCAGTGTCTCCTCTTTGGTGAAAGGGTAGGTTATTTATTGTATAGTGAACTAACGCTTAAGCTTAGCAACTTTGTCTTAGCTCACTTATTTTTTTTAAACATTACAGTAATTATTGCTTCTTTACATGTCTGGATCTTGTTTTGGAAATTATCAGTTTAATATCTAAAGACCACAAGCAGGACAAGTTTCTGTTATGGCAAATGAGTCACATTGTCCCTTAAAATTCAGTATACGGGCAGATAAAAAAGATCCAGTCTATGGAAAAGGAATGTGCAGCATCATTCTACTATGCCCCTCACTGGAAGATGGTAACAAAACAGACAGAAAATGGTAGAAACAAAAGTCAACGCACTATAAAGTTTCAGCTGTCAGCATTGGCTTCAGTTTCCCCTCGCCGTGACAATCTTGAAGGAGGAGCAGATGACAGTACGATCTCATTGGTGTTAGTTTTACATCGGATAACCAAACCACTGAGAATATTCTATTTCTAACAGGAGTTTTTAGTACAGAGATAGGGTAAATATTTAGGAACGTATTAGGTACTCCAGCATGGATGACTGTCTTTAACACGGTGCATAGCTATCCAGTGGCAACAGACGCAGGGAGCTACATTTTCTATAAGTTCTACTGAAAAGTTCATCTTCACTTACACGCTAGTTCAAGGAATTCTATCTTAAATCAGACTGCTTTCAAAGGTGCAACACTACTGTAACCATTCATCCTACCTGTTAGTAACTAGTCTAACCTTTTACTTGCAGTAAATTAACTTGCACAAAGTTTCTTGAAATACTTAATTTTCATTTAATATTTAGTCTGAAATATTTCCTATGACTTCACAAATACTACTCCAAATAAGAAAACGTACTTGCAAAAGATACTTACCTATCAGTTATTTTCAACATCTCTAGCTTAGAAGGAAACACCTTATCAGACGTTTGACTATTGTGTAATTTAAAACACATTACCACCAAAACCAACCCCCAAACCTCAGTGCATTTACTTGTAAGAATTATTAACATGTATTGAGCAAATGAGTTTACTCCCCATATTCATGGTTTTTCTTTAGAAAGAAGACTAAAAGTGCTAAGAAATTTTTCATAAGAAATGGGTAATTTTCAAACTCAAAGTGCTATGTCTCAGCTTTTGTAGGAACACTTTTTTTTCCTAGATGTCACCTGACAAGCTGGTGGCAGTCCTGTATTCTTCAAGCGTTCTATCAGAGCTGTATCGTATGAGCAGTGGTAATTCCGAAGTACCTACATTCACGTCCACTGAAAGGTAACATTCCTACCATCAGTTCTCTAAGCCACGGTTTTAACGTCAGAGAAGCCTTCCCTCACTGTTTGGATTTATTCACTAAGGTAGAGCATTAAGTATGTAGCAGAATACCTTCAGTAACATGTAACCTCACATTTTAGCACCAAAAGAGATATCTGACCCCCAGAATATGAGCTTTGAATTTATAATCACTATGTACGAAGCATAATGAAAAGTGTTACAAGTATCAAAAGTATAATATGAACTTGAATTTTACATTTAAAACTTGGGGTTTAGGCAAAAAATATGGTCTTACATGTCATTTACAACCGGGTTATTTTTATAAATCATAATTATTTTCAAATTAACATCAAATTCTCTGTTTAAAACAGCGAGAATTAGCATAAAGAGGCTGACATACATATGTCTTAGGGGAAGTTGTAAAAGCATCATTAAAAAAACTTTTCTCATCTTCTAAGACTACTAAAGAGATCTACTAAAGAGATCTTTTAACTTCCCCCCTACACACATATATAAAAAACACACGCACAGAATTAAATACATATACACATTAATTGCTATCGATGCCTGTTCCAAAGGTAGAAAATATTCACTAGCTTTCTCCTTACTCATACTCTTACTATCAGACTAAAAAAAAAAATCCAGTTTCAATCTCTTCCTAAACAAGGTTTTAAGAACATGAAGGAGGCAACTGTACATTTGATAAAGTGTTTAAGAATTGGTCCCTATGAACTGGAGGTAGTTTTGAAAAATGCTAGCTTGAATTAATTTATGAAACCAGAAGTAACGTTAATCTACAAAAAGATTTTTAAAAAATGAAATACTCCCCTGTTAGGAACATGGTTTCCGTATCATCGAATGGATTCTTTTGAAGAAAAAAGTGGCTTTTTGTTTCTGGTTGTTACCACTCAGCTTTCAAGAGCAGGCCAAGACACATGTGCTTGTTGATCTTCCTCACTGAAAGTGTGCTGATGCCTCCTCAAGTTGTAATATGGACTATGAAGTTGTAACATGAATTCCAGGCCATTTCCAAGGTCGTTTTCTACTAAAAACAGTTTTTAGAACTTCCTGTAAAGCGTATTAATTCCGCAATGGTGCTTCTGGAACTGCCCCTCAATTTATCTGAAGAGAAATTACACTTTACTCTTGAAAACTCAGATGACAATCTGGATAGAAAAAGATTAGCATGAGCTCTTCCACCTTCCGTTTTATGAGTATAATATTTCAGTGGGTAACTTCCATACTGCATCACAGTCACATGGTCTCAGATGTGCCAGGAAATACTTCTTTTGTAGCTTTGAGTGTAACAATGGAAACTGTTGAACCTTAGTAATTTGTTTACAATGATAAGATTAAGAAAAGCCCAAAGAAAAGTTCCTGTCAATTAAGTTGCTGTTAAACTGACATTACTGAAAGCACTAAACACACTTTTTTCCCCGACCTATCCTAAGAGTAACTCATCAATTTATACTTGCAAACAAGCATTCCACAGCAACAGAGCTGGGGGGTAATTAAAAATCTCTCAACATTTATAATCTATTATAAATGAAATTAAATTATGTATTGTGTAACCCTGTAGCTACTTTCAGCAAACTTCCCACTGTTCTTTTAAATTCTGTGCAACAGGAAAAAAGAGAAGAGAGATTTCTCATCTGCTTTTCTTGTTTTCCCTTCACAAAAACGTAACATTCTGATATGTATCTAATGTGCCATATTCTAATAAAGTATATTTGGCTGGGAGTTCCCAGGGTGAAGTCTGTTGCCAGCAATGGACTCTCTGGGAAGAGCAGATGACTAGAAAATTAAATCAAATCCAAAGAGAAGTTTCGAATAACATCTAAAGCTCCTGCATCAAAGCCACATATATCCAACATGCCTCTGTCATCTGGGTCTGCGATCGTAAAGCCATTTGAGGTCATTCCACAAACAATCAATTTAGCAGGAATACCCATTTTCTAGAGGAAGGATGAAAAAAAAGAATTCAGAACACACATATCCAGTAATTTAACATGCCAGAAGGCCAATTCTTGCTATCTTGCTTGCATAAAGCACTGTCTGAATAGGCACACTGATAGAAACGTGTTAGATACACCACAACTAGAACTGCAGACTGCCTGTCAACATTGTACGTATCCTGCAGCAGATACATTTAAATAGAGAGACATAATTCCAGTGAGATAAATTAGCACAACTTTCCTGCAATACTAAGAATCACAGGTTAATTCAAATGCAAACATTGCATTTGCTATTCTGCAGCTCATTCTGAGAAAACTTTCAATAATAATTATCAGATCATCTCACAGGAGTCAGAGCGTGTTTCTGTCTAAGGCAAGGATTTCCAAACGTTGCTGAACTACAACAACAGCGGCCTGGACAATTCTGCTAAATGAGCTGAATTTGCAGCTTAGTAACCTGTAAGGTAATGCAAAGCAAGTGGCATGCAGGCCAGAGTACAGGAACTTCTTGTTTAAAGAATGAATTTAGGAATGGAAGCTAACGTCCATACATATGTGCTTGCCAAAAACTATTTTTTGTAGTTTAAAAAATAGTTCCTTGAAAGCATAAAATATTGTTTGCTGATTAAATAGTTTTTAATAGCAACATGCTTGGAGATTTTTCTTAGTTCTGATTTAAAATTATGAAGCTGCACAGCTTAGAGCAGCCCCTTTAAAACGTGATGAGCTTTCTTCACAAGATACTAACACCTCATCCTACCGACACCTTCCCTACAGGCTTAGCTTCATTACTTCATTTCAACTTTGTGGTATCTACTGCAGACATCAAAGGTAAATTCAACCCTGTGAGCTGAATTTCATTCTGTAAGAACTATTAAAAAACCCTATTCAATCAATTATATATTGAACGCAGAAACTCATATATTCCCTGAACAGCAGACAAATTTTCACTGATATTGCAGTCCACCGAGCAGGGTAGGTGAATTATAAATCCTTTCAGCAATTCAGTGCTGTTAAGTATGTGCAATTAGTCCAACACACGCACTAATTCTGCCTAACTGCAGAATATATCAGTTTTTAAAAATGTATTTTTCTGGGAAAAGTCTCAACTAGGTCAGTCTCTAAAACATTTCTAGAGCTGGTATTTATTTTGTACCGTACTCATCAATTATAAACAGTCAGAAGCATATTTACCTCTCTGTACTCTCGAAGAGCTGCTGCAGGATGAGTATTTCCAGCAAAGGTCTCATTATCAGTAAACACGATGAAGACATCAACAGCTGTCTCAGTTTTTTGAGCCCATATCATTGGAAGGGAACAATCAGTGGTACCCATTGGAATCTTCAAAGAACAACAACAACAACAAAAAACCAAAAGCAAAACCAAAAAAACACACGGAATGCATTAATACAGAAATCAGTAAACCACGGAAAAATTACTTTTTATGTAAGCTTCACGTTTTATCACACAAGAGACTTCTTTGCTAAACAACAGTTCATTTCTTCATTTCATTTAATTTCATTTCAGTTTTGTCCAGGGTATTTTTGTTGGATTTATTTAACATTCTTTTCAAACTAACTCACTGTGACCTAACACTGCCATTCTAAATTGCAATGTCTAATATCCAGCAGTTGAAATAATGATATTTGCTGGACATTTTCTAAATAAAAGGGAGACAAAAAAAATCCAGTGTTTTACTACACAGATACAGACTAAACACAGTACTAGAAGTGATTACAAAAAAAATACAATGTGAACACTGAGACTTCTAAACTATGACAGTAGCAACAACTATTTCCCAACTTTTTTTTTAAATTTTTTTTTTTTTTTTTTTTTTTTTTTACATACTTCATACATTTTCACTAATACTTGAGGTAACGTCATATCAGCTGTCACTGGGCAAGGGACCATTTCATGTGAAAAGGCAACAATATGGGAATCCTTCTCAGTACGCGCTACAACCTGAGAAAGACAAAAATAATTTAGTTACATTATTCAGAATTTTTAATGTCTGAATCAAGGCATTCCCTACCAAACACACATGACATATCCTTCTGTATTTAAGTCACTGTGGGTCCTCATATACCATAACGCTTCACTCTACACTTTGAATATTCTGTAGTACTGCTGCAAATAAACATGGCAAAAATCAGAGCTAAAGAACTGCTCTAATTACTGTAACTAAAGATCCTCTCCCCTCTAACATAAAACACTAAACATTTTTAAACACCAACAAAAGTTCAACTCCTCTATAATATAAATATAGAGGAAGCTTTAGAAGATCAAACCAAGGGGAAAGTGATTGTGTTACAAAGTCCGTACTGACAACTCAAACGCACACAAGAATTGTGTGCGGGTGAAAAAGCAGGCTTGACCACTGTGATTTATACTGGAAACTAACTTCTTCAATTCCATCTTTCTGAATTCGGTTGCCAGTAGCTTTAAGCATCTGGTTTATCAGTGAGGCACAAGGTCACATCTTCTGTACCCAACATATAAGTTTCCTTCCCATTTCTGATAAGCTTTAGAGCACCTTTGTATCAAAAGAGCAGCTCAAGCTGCAAACAGTTATAAAGAGAAGTTTAAATGCCTCACCATACACATTGCTGCTGCAACTGTGCTAGCATTGAGCACGCTGCCCGAAACCTTTTGTGTCATGGATGCACTGACATCAACTGCAAGTAAGAAGCGTTTTCCTGTTGGTTCAACAGTCTAAAATGAAAAAAGGAAAAAAAGAAATCAGATACACAAAATTAACATATTAATTTCTTCTGCTGTTTTCAACCCTAGAAGTGGGGCGGGTTTTTTTCCCACTCTTTCTGAGGTAACAGTAGGACAAGAATGTTGCCGAAAGCTGAATGTTTCATGAAGTTTTGGTTGGTTGTTTAATAAAATCCCAATTCCTAAGATGTGTGATTAGTTTCAAAATTGTTATCCATCCAACAAACTTTTCTCGATCATTTAATAAGCTTTTCAGAAAAAAAACTTAACAAACTGAAGAACTGTATTACCTTGAAAGTTTTGTAAAACGAGGCATCTAAAGCTTCTAAAATGTCTTCATCGGGACGCCACCAAAGCTTCCCTCTGCTTCCATGTCCAGCTTTATAGGTTTCTAATGCCACCAAAATATGGAATGGATGTATTCTACCCTACAGGCAAAAGAAATCAACAGCAAGTTTTTGAAAATCCAAACACCTTAAAAAAAGAAAGAAGTCACGAACTAAAACTAAGGTCCTACTACAAAAATCTCGTTTTAGTATATTGTTGCTTTAAATTTGAGGAGTTCATGCAGTCTTTACACAGTTGCTGTATGACCTGATACTTGTCAGTTCCTGTCAATCCTCCAGTGAATTCTAACTGTTATGCCATCACCAGAATTTTGGTGAAATTTCACAGCTCTGTCTGATTGTCCAGTGCTATCTTCCATTACAGGCTTTCAGTAAGAGAAAGTCCCTGTCCTGCTGAAGGGAAAGTTGAGCTAGGAAAAGAACAAAGTTAAAACCAGTTTTGTATCAGATATAGCAAATCTGGACAAACCCCCTATTTTCAGAATACAGCATTCATTTTCCTCTTACTCTAAGAAGATATTTCAAACATATACTTCTTTTTTTGCTTTCCCTGCATAAACCAAATCAGTGGCTGCCGCATGCTACGTTTTCTAAAGCACATCTTTGCTTTTCTGATGTATCAACATTTTGTTATCTTCCTCCTCAAGGGGAGTTTCAGGCATTAATCACCAACAGCAGCAAACCTCAGCAAATCTGAATGCCTGCCACTGTCTTTCATCCATCAAGGTACTGTGCCACCATCTTTGCTCTTCCTTCTCCGGTACCTCAGTCATTATGTATGATTTAAGAAACCAAAGAAAGGAAAGAGCATTGGGAAAAAAAAGGACCTACTGTTGTTATTCTCAGTTCAGCTGTGGTCTTGAAGAAGTTAAGTGTCCTGATTTTAATCTCTCCTTCTCAAAAAACTATTAGAAAAAGCCACTTGTCTTCTCTATCTCCCATTAAATTCCTTAAAATTTTGTTTTCCCTTTGGGGAATGCCTCTTTTCCCTCTTATTTTCTTACAGATTTGATGGACAGCAAAGCAATCGCAAAGGAGAAATTCTCCTTGTTCCATCTTCTTTTTCCTCTCAGCTGCTAAGCTAGTTTCTTCATTCACTTCTGAGGATCCTACACAAGTGACTTCCAATCGCTTTTTAAGCTTGTATTGCTGATTCTAAATTACAAGACTTAGAAGCAATGGATGAACCTAAGAGGCAAAGACTGCCACAGCCCTAATTTAAGGAAAGATCCTAGCTATCAATACTTAATTTGTAAAAAAGTTTTAGAAATAGAGGGGGGACGGGGAGGTGAACCAAATGACAAATGATAAACACAAGTTTTAAAATAAAGGTGCAGGTATTCCTCTGCGGTGTTTCAAAAGAATAAACTACACATCTCCTCCAAAGAACATCCCTTTTATATTGTAAAGGGTTGCACGAAGAAATACAGTTTAGGAAGAGATTAAAAACCAAAAAGGCTGTCTCTGATTAGAAACAAGTTTTCACCTTTTTCAGCAATTTCTCATTTCTCAGTCTTTCACATACTATTGCCACTTCTGAACCTCGTGGTTCAAGCACTGAATTGGCTGTCAGCTTTCCTAAATTTCTCAGCAATACAGGAATGGACATTTCCTTCAGCAATGCCTTCCAAACCTACGATCAAAGAAAGAGAAGGGGAAAAAAAAAGATGAGATTCCCAAACTACAAGAACTGACATCTGTACATTAAGTATTTTTTTAAAATAAATGTACTAATTATATGAAGATCTTCATTATTTTAATTTAGCTACTTGGGTAAATAACTTGAAAAACAGCATAAAGGGCTATTTTTTATGGAAATCTGGACTTAAGACTGAAAAGTGCTACTCTAAAGCAAATACAAAGCTAATGAAGGTTACCTACCTCTTTAGATTTCAGGTGGTTTGTCAGGAGATGCTCTCTAACTAGACCATATTCCTCAATTAAATGAGTAACTTCCAATTCATCTTTTGTGCGTTTTACTTTCTCCACAGCCTCCAGATACTTTAGGAGTTTTTCAGTCTCAGCAGAAACTGCTTTGTCTTTGTAAGCCTCTTGGACATCTTTCCACCCTTTGGTAATGTATTTAGTAACTATAGCAATTCCTATTGAAAAGAAAAATATTTTCCAAGCAGGATTACTGTCTTTATCCTGGCATTTATCATTCTAGCAAGCGAATGAGTTATCAGGTTTCATTCTCAGACCTGCCAACCAGCTATAAAAAGGTCAGCCACACACAGCTTAGAGCAGCAGTTTTAATTACTGCCTTATTCTCCTTCACATTTGAAACCAACAGATCTTCCCAAATAATGGGAGAGTGTTAGTTCATCATTTGTAAGCACATAGGAATATTATTTCACCTTCTCTTCACATAAGGAAGGAAAAGAAGGAACAAACTGTTTATCTTAAAGCAGTCAATTTCTGATATGACAACTGGCATTTTTAAGGTGCAATTTACAGGACACCATCACTAAGAAATCATCACTCTACAATGGTACTTGGGTTTCCAAAACAGTTCCACGGTAAATATAAAAGATTTAAAACAGAGTGTTTGCAGGTAAATAAAAATTTATTACCTTCACTGGCAGGTTTTAGGTGGGACAACCTCAGAAGATCTTTATGAGACCAACCACTTCTTTGTTTATATTTTGTAACTGCTAAAGCAACGGCCATGCCATTCTTTCCATTGTACCAATCTGCAACAGCTTTCCTCAGTGCACGGCCCCACATGCCACATTTCATGCCCTCCTTCAGATCTTTTTTAAATTGGATGAAAGTAAAGAGATGGGTTGGTATGCAACACACCTCAGGTACAGCTTTAAATGCTGCTTGTTTCGTTCTTGCATCAGAACACTGTGAGCAAATTGCAAGAGCAAAAAGCAGGGGCTCCTGTTTGGCTGCTCTGCCTTCTTGACTAAACGTCTTTATTTCTTGAACAACTTCACAACCTCTACCCTCTTCAATCAGTCTTATTAAAGCTTCTGCATTTTCAAAGCCCAGCTTCTGCTCCTTGATGTAATAAGTACCACCTTCTGAACCAAAACACAAGAAACGTTGCAGTCGATCCATATCGGTGACATGCCACACATAACCACTTTCAGAGTTCGGCACCTGCTTTTCACTCAGGAGTTGCACTTGGTTTTCCTCGTCCCCCATTGTTTACGCTTCCAAGAGGTCTGCTGAAACAATAATAAAGTTTATTAAGAACTACTGTGAAAACCTGATGACTCTGCTCTTTTATCACTTTTTAGCAAGCTAAATATATCCTATCTATACACTTGTATTTTTTCCTTCCTAAGTTTAATAAGAATATACTCTGAGTGTGCAATAATAGGTATCAATCGGGGAAAAGAAACAAAATAGCCTCCCAGTTACAATGGTGACAAATTTTTTTCCTTAAAACCAACATAGAAACTACTTAACCCCAATAAGCAGCACATAGAAAACATGGCTGGTGTTAGGCCCTTTTGCCACTAATCTATTACACCGCTTTCTTAAGTAGATTTCTGGATTGCATACTAAATTGCTCAAAAATCAGATCTTACTCTAGTCTATTTTGCTGAAGAATTGGTAATATTGACCAACTGAAGAAACATGATGCTAGAATAAAGAACTAAAATACTGAAAATCTGTTTAGTTGGAAGGCTTTGTGAGAGTTTAAACATGATGGGTTTCAGTGAGGCTTAGACAACAGCTTTTTAACAACTGTCAGCAGCTCAAGAAAAAATTATCTTTACTACAGGCTCACATTGTCTGCTGTTTCAAATGAGATCCAAGAAAATACAGACACAACTACAAATTCTGTACTGCTTGACACTTGAGGTTAAGAAACAAAAAAAAGCACAAAAATTCACAATCTTTCAGGTCCTTATACACTCTCGAGTTGCAAGAGAGTTCAGCTGTGATTTTTGTAGGCAACAATGCTGCTCTTGCTTGGAGAGCATCTAGCATCGTGAAAAGCAAGCCATAACATTTAAACCGAAATACATGCCGATGAAATGAAATCTGCAGGGTAGGGGGAAGAAAAATTATCATCATCACTGTCTCCAAAACATTAACATGACAACAATAAATTCAGTTTTCTCAGTTCCCACCAAACAGTAAAAAGACACTAAATAGTACCAAGAGGTCCTATTAAAAAAAAAAAAAAAAAAAATCCACTCCATTAAACTGCAACTAAATCTTACAATACACACACACTAAAGTCTGAGCTCACAGAAATGACATTTCACAGAAACCCACTTAACAATTTTTAAGTACTGCAGATACCTACTTTTGACATGCTTGTTTGCATACTGAAGATAAAAGCCATTTCAATTCATTTACCAGCATAAGCTAGCACAAATAAATGTCACTAATGTATAGATTCCCCGCCCCACCCCCCCCCAGTTTAGGTAAGTAACATGCTGATTTACAAACAACTTCCCTACTTTCTAGTTGACACAGAACTTTCCCTTCTCTGCAAGCAACTAGAAATGTACCCTTCCTGCATTCTTGCCTATCTGCAGTGATCCAGAATTAAACAATTAATAGTCATCAGTGCTCCCATTATATTCCATAAGCTCCTAAAAATCATAAAAATAGAAGTTGTATGCTAACACCTGGTTTAAAAATGTAGGTTGCAGTTGTAAATTAACTAAGAAATGTCTTTCATTGTATTATGCACAGCCCCAGCGCTCAGCTATTTTTCTTAGTGCTTAAATATTCTAACCATGTTTCCTGCCAAACCAATTTAAATACACATCATGGTCGAGCCAACTTCTTCACTGACACCCAAAGCATGCAAATACACTGAAAATAACCAGGGTGGTATATGCAACCCATGAAAGCTGTATCCATACATTTTAATGTCTAAATACATTCTATTTCAACACATTTCCACTAGCTGGTTTCACTAACAGTAGGTAATGTTTCATAATAAACATACAAAACCCAAACAAAAAAATCCTGAAATCACAGTCAGCATCCATTAGTTTACTTATCAGGAAAAAAAATGGTACTTTGGAAAGACACTGAAAAGCATCATTATCTTGAAGCAAAAATAACGGGATGCATAAAGGATGATGCATGAGCAACATGTCTCCATATATATGGCATCTTGAGAATAATTTCTTATTGCATCATTCTTACCCTGCTACAATAAATATTACTACATTAAAATGAGCCTAATGAGAAAACTCTTTTCAGTCACCTATGGATCACCAAAACTTAAACTGAACTGGAAGGACCATGCCTTTGGTTAAACAGAACATTTATGATCTCACTTTGCTGATTATATTACAAAATACCAGCACTACTTTGAATATTTTAGAGTTTTTCCCTACATTTTTCCATTTGCACAGGTTCTATTTGATATGTTCATTTTATATTAATTCTCACTTCCAGAGTCTCAATTGTCCGCACACACTTAGTTTTATAGTCTCTAAAAGAAATTAGCTACGATTGTCATCACCATGCTGAGTATGGGAACAAAACCTAAACGAAATAATAGTAACATTGCTAAAATTACAAATAGTATTCATAGGGTTGGAAATCTAGATTTATCTATAAAATACTGCAACACAAGATGAGTATTTCCATCCAAGGTATCATTCTGAAGGGCAAACGCTTCACTACTTGACTGTTTTGTGTGAATATGTGGTGTGATGTTAATTGAATTGTATTAAAGAAGTTTTGAGCTAACCATCAGAGCAAAAGATTTCTCCTGCTGCACTTCTCTATTACACCGTGTAACAAACCTAAGACACACATAACACAAATTTTTATGTTTACTTTTGTATGAACTAGGCTTTTATATGGACTGAAAAGAGGCTTCTGACACAAACCTTTATTTTAAAAGATAGTTGCAAACATACAATTTTGTTTTTCTGAAGCCACTTGTAGTTTTTCTCCAGCTTAGCTCTTTAACTTGTCTTCTTAGGAATATACTCTAAGCTACAAAACAAGATGCTGTTAAAACTTCCACCTTTTCTAAAGCTTCATTTTCACTCAGCCCTCAAAGTCTTGGCAGACTGAACATAGTATTTCACAAAGGAATGAAATACCTGCAGCACTTACCCCATTAACAATGCCTTCGACAAGCCTTCTGAAACCTTTAATACAGTTATTAATGTGTCCTGATTAGCAGTCTAGGGTACAAAACAGACTGATCTCAAATGGCTTATTGCTGCCTGAGGGATTGAAAGCGAGCTTCGAACCATCGTAATCTTTTGCATGCTAATAGGAATTGTAAATTCTTTAGAATAAATTTGTGTTTTGAAAATTACTCTTCAAATCTGCAACAGCTGATGTAAGCCAATAGTTTCATTACTAAACAGCCACCCTAGAAGTATTACATTTAAACCTCGCCAGGATCTGCTGGAAAAGCACTTATTCAGTGTTGAACTATTTAAATCATGAAGGCCATTTCTAACTCCTGTTTTATTTCAACGTCTCAAGTTCCCGAAGTTATTCCCTCCCTCTAACCAGTCCCTCTCCTCTGCCCAGACCTCAAGCTTATTTTCTCCTTTAACACATGTACAACACAGACAACTTTCACGCTCGCAGATGGATAAATGCAAATACAAACTTAATGTATGCTCTGACATAACCCTTCTCTTCCATCTGCTGAGCTGCAGCAGTGAACTTGACTTTCAAACACTCATGGAGGATTTATCAATGATATTCCAGCTCCATAAGCATTTCCAATTGCTGAGCTACTTGAATGCAAATAGCAGCGTGAAAAGCCCTGACAGTCACAGACTAGATACTCTATAATGAAAATTGCTGAACTAACATTCTTGGTTGCTCACCAGTATGAATGAAAGAGAAAAAAAACTAAGGGAATTTTTTTTATATTCCAAACACCACACAAATTAATCTAGATGTGAAATGTGGTCTGACAGGTCTGAAAAGGTCTATACAGCATGCACATCTCGATTGCTAAGTCAGTATCTTTATGTTGCTGTATCATTAACTTGATTGAGTTTTCTAAGTTAACCTCCATTATTTTCTATGCCTTTTACAATTCACCCCTAGTTTTCCCAAGAAATAAAATATCTTAGAGTACAAGTTTCAGGTACATATGAAAAAAAATACAAGAAACACAAAGCTTTAATAGAACTACAGGTTTTAACTTAAGTTCTTAAATATAACTGCTCTATAAACAATGATTAATTAAACTTTGTAGTGAAAACACATGGAAGTCAATTTATTTAAAAAATGCATTGACATTTTAAAGCCAATACTTCAAATTGTCTTCAAATACTTCAAAACCACATACACCTTGTTCCATAAGAAACTGCATTCTCTCACAACGCTTTCAAAATTTTGTAAAAGCATTAAACTGTAGCTTAGAAAGAATTATCTTCTAGTTTATTGAGCAGAGAGACTATAAGCATCACACTGAGCTACAGCTCTAACAAAAAACACCTGCTCTAGAGCAGAGCTCTGACAACATAAGTCCTCACATTTCAGGAAAAAAGCATCTCTGTGTAAACAGGAATGCTAAGAGAACATTTCCCAAATCACAACGGGACGATCACCAGTATGAAGAGAGATACCAGACTATAGGAACCATGTACTTGCTCAAAAAATTCTATTCTTGAATTTGCTTTAAAAACTTATTGACTGGAAGGAAAAGGTAGCTTAGCTGCTGTAAAACAAAACTACGAGGAAAAAGCATCTCAAGGTGCTACTCGAAAACCCGGGAGTTCAGCGGTCACTTTCTATACAGATGATAAACACAGGGCGAAGCAGACGGGTGACCCCAGAGGACACTCCCCTTTAATCCTCTCACGAGGTTTCCACCGCCCAGGTGCCAAGCGGGAGGTGGCCATTTATAGAGGCGGCCTCGCCGGATACCTCCAACATCCACAACAACGCCGTCGGAGAGGCTGCCAGCTCCTCGCTGGGGCTGATACAGAGCGGGAGCCCACGCCCCGACCGCGCTGTAGGCTACCTGGAGGGGCCAGCCCGCTCCCCCCGCCCTCAGCGCTCCCCCGGGAGGGGCCACTTGCCTGCGAGGCCGCGGCCTGGGAGGGGCGACGGGACAGGGCCTGCCCGGGCCAGCGCGGCCTCCAACGCCGAGCAGTGGTGAAGCCCCTGGGAGCTGCGACGGCTGCCGGGCAATAGGGAGGGGAGGGCACCCAGGACGACGGGCGGTGGCGGAGCCGGCTCCGGGCGCGGGGGACAGGCAGGGCGGGTCCCACTCTGGCCGCCGGAGCTCCGCGTCTCCTGCAGCCCAGCCCCGCCCCACCGGCGCCCTGACAGCATCCCCGGGACCCGGATGGGGCCGCGCCCACCGCCCACTACGGCCGCACCGCAGTGCCCGGATGGAGCCGCGCCGCCGAGCGGGAACCGGTTCCTGCCGCAGTGCAGAGGGTTTTCCCCACTCGCCGCCCCTCCGCCGCCACAGAAGCGGAGCGGCGCGGCGGAGGCGCGGCCTTTCCGCGGCTGAGGCCGTGGACGGTGCCACTGCCGGTAGCGGGAGGCTGCCCCGGATCCAGTCCCCGCCGCCGCTTCCTGCTCCCGCCCCGCCTCACCATAGAGATGACAGGCGCGGCGTGGGCCGCGGGGTCTGCCGGGAAGGGAGCGGCGTGCCTCGGCCTCGCAGCTTAACCGGCCGGCGGCGGCGCCGAGCCTAAGGGAGCGCGCGGGCCGCCGCCATGTCGGGAGGGAGCAGCGCCGGCGAGTGGTGCCTCATGGAGAGCGACCCGGGCGTCTTCACGGAGCTCATCAAAGGCTTCGGTGAGGGAGAAGGGGGGCCGGGCGCTGGGGTCGCGCCGCTGGGCAGGTGGTGGGGCTCGGAGGCCACGGCCCCGCCGGTGGCCGCGGCTCTTCCCGTGCGGGTGCAAGTCCGGCTTGCCCGCCGCGTCCAGCGGTGCGCTGCCCAGTTCCCCGGTGAAAGGCGCGGGTCCGCGGTGGGCTGAGCGCGGCAGGGCGGGCAAGGGGCGTGGGGCACGGTGGAGCGGAGGCTCGGGCCGAGCTCCGGCGCGCCCCGCCAGCCTTCGCCGGCCGAGTGAGCGCTGCCGCAGGAGTGCGGGAGCGGGCAGCGTGGCGGTCAGCGGACGCGAGTGGCAACGAGCGTGTCTCTGGTGACCTCTGCGCCGCCGTACCGGCCTGCGGCCGTGCTCGCCTTCCCGCTTCACAGCGCCGCGCTCCGCCGTACCCCGCGCTCCTGTCACCGCGGGCGGCGGCCGGCCTCCCGGCAGAGGCGCGGGCCCCGCTGCGGCCCGGGTGGTCCCGGTTTGGGGGCCGTGAGTGCCCGGTGGCAGGGCGGGCTGTGCGGCGGAGCCCGTCCCGCCGCTCGGGGCACGTGTACGCTGCTGCCGGGCCGAGGAGGAGAGCGGAGCCGCGAACGGCGCGGGGGGTGCCGGGGTGTGCGGCGGCTGGTTGGTCACAGAGCCTGTCCAGAGAGGAGCTTGAGGGAAAGGGCTGAGAGCAAGCGGAGCTGCGGGGCTTGGCCGGGGCTGCTTTGGCTTTTGGAATATTGACTGCTACGTTGAATTGCATTTACTATTTTTGGCGTAATTGTGGTTTTTATGGTTGTAACAACAGACAAACCTACACGGGATCTGTCACCTCTTTTTTCTCACAAGTCAAGGTTGCTTTCGTGTTTCTATTTAACTAAGAGATGAATCTTCCACGTACAGAGTATTGGAGGATTTTGGTCTCTGTTACACAAAGGTCTTCCTTAAGTATTGATTATCGTATTTTTAGTCTACTACCATGGGTCTTTCTCTGGGGATAGAAGTTCTAGGTTCTGCTGTGGACTAGCTGACAATGTCTTTAAAAACAGTATTATTTTCAGCTGAGCAAAGGACATGAGGTGCCCAAAGATATGCTAATCTCTCTTTTTTAAAATGCAGTTGTGTTATCAGGACAACATCACCTCACGCTGGAGAAATTCCTGACATAATTTCTCTTGACCTGCCTTGTTTGATTGTTTTGGCTTTTTAATGAAGATGCCTTAAAGCCTGTAAATAGACTTTTCCGTACAGTGGGATGTCCGAGTTGTAAATGTTACCGTAGTTCATTCACATATCTGTCTGCGCTGGCTGCATACCTTTTACGTGATGTAGTTGAAGAAACTTGTATCTTTCCTTGTTTCAGGTTGTAGAGGAGCACAAGTCGAGGAAATATGGAGTTTGGAACCAGAGAACTTTGAAAAATTGAAGTAAGGCACTTTTCATTGCTGAACTCAGGTGGTTTTTGTTGGTGTTTTTTTGCTTGGTCATTAGAGTTTTGACTTAATTGAATACCTGGCAATTAAATTACTCTTTGTTAAAGCCTTGGTACTTTATCTAGCTTTTCTGGTTTTTGAAAGAGATGCTAATAGCTAGAATGTAAAAATAGATTTGTAACAATTTTGTCATTGGCTTGCGTTATATCTTTGACAAACTTCTGCTCCTTGCTTTATCTCCCTTTTTCCTACATAACATGATATTGTATCTGTTGCATTAAGTGAATTTACTGTACTTACATACTCTTGTAACTCGTTTTTCCTGCAGAACTACTTCTATATGTATGTGAAGGCAGATAGTCTTGTTATAGCTGACAGTGACTGATATCATATGGAACAATTCTGCCCTCATTAGGCAAAATTAATTCTTTTACCATTTTGTCCATGATGTGTTATCTGTATGTGTTCACATACAAGATCTGAAGAGGAAAATGTCCTCTATCCCAGACCATACTCTATTCCTGTGCAGGTATCCTACACTTGTATAATTAATCTTCCAGAAGATGTAGCAATTAGCACTGAAGATGTAGTTTTAGAATTTGTCTGACTGAAGATATTTGACAAGTGACACCTGAATGGCAGAAATGTTGAGAAGTGGTTTATTTGCTGCCTGCACTATGTAATTCCTATGATACTTCATCAGGACGTGACCTGTTCTGTTCAGAAAGGAGCAGCTTTGCTTGTACTGTCAGATGTGCGTCTTCCTGGTCTTGAGTGATGGCCAGCTTCCTTCCTACCCAATTGTACAGTATTTTAACTTCAACACTAGGAGGTAAAGACTATAATAACATGTAGCATTTTTCAAATTCCCTCAGTGGACCCACTGTTTAAAAAGACATCTCTGACTTCTGGTCAGAGCTTTGTAAGTTTCTCACCCGGTACAGTAGCGTGTTTACCTTTTGTAGATAAACTTTTTGTGGTGTCTTTGTGGCAATGACTTTAATTTCAGGTTTATATGATGAATAAGTTTTTGCTTTAATGTAGCTGTAGATTTTATAAGAATTCTTTCCTTTGTTTTATAAGGATACTAAATACAGTGCAAGGTGCAGTAAAAGCTGTTTGCTATGCAAGATACTGCTTTAGTAGACAAGAAAACTGGATTTCTCTTACTTCTTCGAGAGAACTCAAAGTATGAATTTTCATAAGAACTCCTCTTGGACTATTTCCTTTATGCCTGAAAGGATTACCAACACTTTAATTCCAGCTGTTGTATATGACTGACAAATGGTTTGATAGCTATTTATCACTAACAAATGCCAGGGAGTGTTGTGCAACTGTAATAATTACCGTAACCAGGAAGACTGGTCCTGACTTACAGAGATGACGGACTAAATGCTAATTCCGATTGAGATTGTTTAGCATAGATGGAAATAAGTCTGAAGTATGTTCTGCCTAATTAAAAGACAACATCTGAAAATTTCAGTGCAAGTTCCCTATGTTTAGAGAGAAATAATTAACAGAATTACTGTACCAGCATACGGTTAAATTATAGTAAGGATTTCTGGCTTGGATATTTTTCATCAGTACAGGTGATATTTTCTTTTCCTATTGATTTTATTTTTTAGGCCAGTACATGGGCTGATTTTCCTCTTCAAGTGGCAGCCTGGAGAGGAACCAGCAGGTTCTGTTGTTCAGGATTCCAGACTGGATACAATATTTTTTGCTAAACAGGTATGGCAAGTTCAGTGTTTTCTTAGATATGTCATGTAGTATAGTTTTTTAATACTGAAAAACAGTCTTAGTATGTACACAAAACCTAACATTTTACAAGGTGAAATAACTAACAAATTCTGTGACAGTAGGAACTGTGCATTAAAAGGTGATTAACAAAGAAAGCAGATTCATCTGTCAAGTCAGACAAAATTATCATCAGAAATGGAAGAGTAAAGTTCTTATTTATTTGTCAGCCCTTTCCTATAAGAGGAGGTAACTCTTCTGTGCAGTAATTGCTTGGTAAATATTCTCAGCAGAGTGAGCAAATTTCTCCTTGAAACCACTTTCAACAAATTCTAGGAAGAAAACTTTATTTTGGTCTGGATTTTATTTCTTGTGATTCTTAAATTCTCTGCAGCCAGGGCAGTATAACTCTAGGATGATACTTTCCATTGCAGACCATTTTGGCATGGAGGTTTTAAGTATTTAAATCAGAAAGGTGAGTTTAAATTAGAAGTTCTAGGGAAAATTGTTTTTGCTAATGTAATCCATTGTGTTTTGTTAAATACCAAATAGTACTGAAATTTTATGTTAGCTTTGGCAGACTGCTGTGCATATTGTTTGCAAGCCAGAAAAGCAAGAGAAAGTAACCAGAATGAAAGTAGGAGTATTTAGTAAATATTTTTAGCTCTTTTTCAAGACCTGCTTCTCAAACAGTGGTCAATGTAACAGTCCAAAGGAGAAATGTAACCCTACGTGTGTTAATTACAAAGTATTCACACCAAGGGGCAGATGCACAGGGTTTCCATGAAGACTAACACACAGACTGGTTGTTGGGTTTGGTGTTTTGAGAAGGCTATTTTTGTGTGGGTTTTTTCCCCCCACAAATGCAGAAATGCTTTATATGTAAATCTCAGGATATAAAGAAGTCTCCATATGCTTCTAGCTACAAGTGTAGAAATATGGAAGACAATGGATACGTTAGGTGTATCTGTAGCTCTCCTGGCTACTCTGTACATGTGCTTCGGTTGTGCAGATAACAATCTTTAATTTGTTTCTTTTATAAACACTTTACTGTTTCATGCTGTTGTGGATTACTTTATTCTTCGGTCTTTTTTAATGCCGTTTTCTTCATTCTTCCCCTGCTGCAGCTCTTGAGTCCTGCCAAGCAGTGTCCACCATTCTTATATATCATATACAATGATCAGCAATAGTTTGGCAAAGGTCTTTATAGGTAGTTAAGTCTGATATACACTGGTTTAGGTTGTGATTTCTACCTAATCAAACACTTAGTGACCTGTAGGCTGTAGCCGCAGAATAGTCTGGATGCAGAGAACCTCAGGGAAAATCCTTGATATAACTCTCAAAGGGCAGTTACGTGGCAGGAGGAAATTACTCTAGTATGAATCTAGAGAGGTTTTTTTAAGAAGAAGGTGGAGTTAAACTCATTCAAGCAATTTCATCTTTCTTGTTTCCTCTGAGTAGATGAGGTTCTCCCAGAACTGCTGTTCTCGTGCATGCTGTGAAGTTTCAGAGTATTTGTGTGCTTGCACCAGTTCTTTTGCCTTTTTTTCCCCACTCTTCCTGTTTCAAAGCATGACACTGTTTAAAAGCAAGTAGCTGAAAGGAGCTTTTTTGAGCTTTACGTTGGTATTGCAGAAAGCGCATCAGAAAATTTGGATAGCGTTACACTTGCTAACAAAACCCAGAAAATTAAAGACTAACAGTGAAAAGTCTTCTTTATTTTGTAGCTTTCTTTGAAGCATTCATATTGTACTGTTTTCTGAAGCCTGAAACCACATTGGAGGTGTAGGCATATGCTAATCTTTCCCCTCGTTCACCTGCTGCCTTTAAGGAGGGTGTGCTGGAGTGACTAAAAGTTCATTAATTTCAGTGTGGAAAGCAATTTCTAGAAGCGTTCATTATTTTAAAATAGTAGTACCTAATTATGCCACTTGACAGCATGGAGTATGTGTTTCCAAAGTAACTTGCAAAGAATTTAAAATTAGAATATCTTTTTTATGTTTTAATGCTGTCTTTTAGTCAAGTGCAGTGGCCTGGCAGCATCAGAACGTTGCTTGTAGGCATAGATCTGCTTGCGTTTCACGTCAGTTCAGTTTTGCCTGGACTGACGTATTGCGACTGAACCACCAGTGGAAGAGTCGCAAATAAATGAAAATTAAAAGTCAACAGATAAATGAAAGAAGCTGGTTTTGACATTTTTGGTGGATTTGTAATACCACTTTAGCTCTGGCGAGTTTCACGCTGGAGGGAGTTAGCCTTAGTTAGAGATCCGACTCGTCGAGTTGTGTTTTGAGGGTGGGTAGTGTTTCCTCGAGCAAATGGCTGAGGTGATCGTGGGAGCAGGATGTCTTTGTCCTCTCAGCCTGTCTCCTTTTGATGTCATGGTTCTGTTCCTCTCTTGCGATGGCTCTGCTGCTCACTGAACTTCCCTGAGCCAGTGCAGCTAATCAGCCAGCAGTTTTCTGTATTTTCTGGGCTGGTCTCCTGCCACTTCGAGATGTATTTGTTCAGTGAGTCTGTACAGGCCAAAGCTGGTAAAAGGTAAGAGAAGAGGGAGCAGGAGTTTCTTTAGAGTAGTGCTGAGGTTATTGCCTTTCTTGAAACCACAGTCTGTGAATCCTTCTGAGCCACCTGGGAGCACAAGGGGAGACAAGCATTCCTATTAAATATTTCTATTGTGCAGTAGCAACCACGCCCAGCTATCATGCAGCTGGGCTCATAGGCCTTTTTCATTTTCTCTATGCATGTTTTAAATCCAATTTTAGGGTGTCTTTGAGGATGGAGTTTTATCTTCCAAGAATCTTTTTCAGATATCAAGACTTTACTCATCACTTTTGTAATTAAGAAAAAAATAACTGTATGTTCATTTGTAGGCTGGAACCCAGAACAAATAGATTCATTTTCTGCCGTAGCAAAATGTTTATGACATTTAGGATTATTGGTCTGTTGATCTGTATTTTCAAAACTGACATGACACTGGAGCCCTAAAATCTTGAGAAGTCTTTAAGTCTTTCTTTCCCGTACCTTTTCTTCTTCTAAATGTTACCATCTAAAGAGATCCCGTACAATTGGTTTTACTGCAGACAAGTTTTTAAATGTCATTCTGCATCCTGTATGAGCAAGACTCTTATGAGCAAGTAACTATTGCTATGTAACAGCAATTTAGTATGGGGAAATAATGATGCTGTTACAGCATGGCTCTGTTTCTATTGCATTTTAATTAAATGTGCCATCTTAAAAATTCTTTCATTTGGAGGGGTGGGACTTCAGTTAGATGTAAAAGGCTACTACAGCTCTGTGAAAAAACATCTTTAAAATTGCATCAGGGAACACAATTTTGATAAGCTTGTGCATGCTCACATTTCACTCATACCCACTTTCATGGCAATGTTGTGGATGAATTCCAAACGACAGCCAGGTCTTGTCCAAAGTTAAATCCATGAGTATGTTGGGGGGTTGAGTTTAAGTCTGTCTGATATGCATGCATATTAAAGGATTTTTTTTAATGGTCACTTTTCTGTGCACTCATGTTAAATTTGGCCTCCCTGTTATGCCTAGGTATGATTTGGTCCTCAATTTGAGGCCACAGAACTCTGGATGATCTTACATACCCTTTGAGCTAGGATACCTAGGCACAATGAGGTGAGTTAAGGATACAATTTCAGCCTTAACTCTGAATTTACTGATTTCTGTGTTGCTTAAATAGGCCCTTGCTGTTACTTTTACACACAGTGGCTGCACGATTGTACCACTTGATGTATTCAGCTATCTTCAGGGCTGTTCTGAGTAGCTGTATGCTGTGCTGATCACTGCAGAAGTGGAAATGTCTCTTGACTCAAAAGAACACCATTGCTGCAAACTTCTGTACTGAAATTTTTTAGTTTAGTAACCTCTTCAGGTTTTGTTACTGAAGTATTGGTATTATGCCTTTGTTTTTGTGCCATGTATTTATTTTATGCTGGATTGTGATGATAGAACATTACAATTGTGATAATAAAACATTAAGATTATTATAGCTTAGAAGATTATATCTTTTTTCCCAAAAAGGTTATAGCTTTATCTTTCTAAAAAGATTTTACCTTTGGAGTAAAGATTATATCTTTATGCCAAAGGAATAAAAATCAATAAAACTACATAGGGATTTTTAAACAAGAATATGTTTCCAAACTTTGTCCTAATGCTGAATTTTTCATGCTAAGCTTTATAAAGCCACTGTTCTGTGAAATTGGGATGCTTAGCAAGTGAACCTCAGATTTGCTGGTTATACTATCAATTGCAGCACAGGGTTGTCCAGAGCTTTTTGAAAAACAAACTATGTAATCCACATAATAGAGGGTGAGAGTCAAGAACTTAAACTGCTTCAGCCTTGAGTTGATCCAGACACCTGGACTGGATCCTTAGGGCAAGGTGCATGCTTATGAAGTTATGCATCTTAACTGAAGAGTGTTGCAGAGTAGCCCCTTCAAGCTGTTTGTTTTAGGCTAAGCTTCACTTGGTGATATGGCAATCTTCTCCACTTTTTTGAGATCACCTCACTATATATATTATTTTCTTTCAAATATTAAATACACCTTGTAGTTTTACTAGCAAAATCTTTCAAATATGGGTATCTGCTTTAAATTTGAGCCCTGAATATTGATCTAGGACTTCCTGAATGGAAATATACAGGCAAATGTTTTCTGCCAGTGCTGAAAGACTATAAGAGATACACTGGAAATTAGGGTAGATGGGTATTCTGACCAAGTTTCTCTGGAAGGACTCACTAGCTTCTGCGTATAGCCGTGTTGGACTGGCTGTGTGCTTTGACAGGATGCTGTGCCTGTGTGACAAATAAACCTTGCACTTGTCTATGTTTGGCACTGCAGTCACCTCCTCGCTCTGTGCTCTTCACTCTGCCCGTGAATTACCACTAACAAGGTACCTCCTTCTTCCGTGTTGGTAGTTCCCTCATGTCATCTAGATCCAGGAACACACTGTCTTTTTATGCCTATTACCTGCACTTGCTTCTATCCCTCTGCTACAGGACTGTTCTTCCTGCATTTTCATTGCTTCCTGCCTCTCACTTTCTAAGGAGTATTTGTAATTCTATAATGCATTTCCATTTCAACAGCTGGGGGCTGCTGGTCTAAGATCTGCATCTGTTGCACATTGTTTTCCAGCAGTAAGAAAAGATTATTTAGCTTGGTCCTTACATACTTGCAGGCTCCTCTCATGCTGTAGTTGGAATACAAAAATATGTTAATGCTAAAAGGCAAGTATTTGATGAGACCACAGATTCCCTGCCGAGTTTAATTTTTCTTCCTGTTTTTGCTGTTGTTTAAAGCTCCTGCATCCACCTGGTCCAACACAGTTTCTCTGATCTTGCCTCTAGGCACAATATGTCTCTTAATTTCCCTTCCTTTTTTTTTTGAAGCCACTGTTGGGTTGGTGGTCTGCCAGAGCAACTGATTGTTCCATCTAGATTTTTTTCATGAAAATAGTTACCACTTAGTGCTGTCTCTCCCTACGATGTCCTGTATTAGTTACCATTGAACAAGTGCAGTTTGCTGTACTGACCCTCCCTTCGTGGCAATAGCACTGTTCTGCTAGTTCTTCACCACAGCTCTCTACCTTCTTTCTCCTTTCTCTGCCAGCTTAATTACAATGTTTGTAAGCACTGCTTCAGGTTAGCCCGCTCTGATCCACTTAGGATCTTCCTGCTTTACAACTGTCTCTGGTACCATTCTCTAGTCATACTGCAGAGAATCTTTAGTTCTTGGTTCATTTTCCTATGTTATGTATTAATTCTCTAGAAGTATGTCATTCTAGAAGTCTGTGGGTTTTAATTTTTCTGCTGCTGTTCATTATTTAACTGCCCTTGGTGGATTTTCCTTCTATGACCTTTATTTTGTAATTGTGTGAACTCCAGCCCTTAGCTTGTGTACCTGCAGTTTAATTTGAATTTCAGTTGCTGTAATCTGTTCTGCATGTTGACTCCCTTGATTACCATTTAAGTCAACTATTTTTCTTCATTTAGGAATTATTTCTTTATCATCTGCACTATACAGACATAATGTAGAAAATGAATGTGGCTTATATTATTAAAGTAGTAAGTTTTCTTTTGTTAGGGACTAGCTTTGATTGTAGAACAGGTTGGTTGGTTTTTCTCTTTTTTTTTCTTTCTCCTTTCTTGTTGGAAGTGGTTTCGCATTCACATCCTTGAACTAATTTTCATTTGTTTAGTACAAAATCAACATCCTCTCTCCCAGTCCTAAGGTTTAAGTAGCATTTCAAATTGCAAAATATTCTCCTAGACTGAAGATGCCTTACTTTCCCTAGCCTATAGCTCACCAAGAAAAAAACTGCTAATACATAGTCTTGTGTTATGGCCTTACAACATTTGATTACTGTGCTTTTAATTAAATCTCAGATTATGTTTAATAATCCTTGTAGTCTCTACCTTTAAATAGAGCATTTTAGTTTGGGTATTACTAAGCAACATTAAAGACATGGCTGTAATATAAGGGTGTTGTTTATATTTTCTAAAAATGGAATATTTAATGTTTATTTCTAAGGAACAGTGTCACACAACACTTAAATGCTAGGTTCAGAAGAATAGGTATACTGTAAACTTAGAAAGAAGTAAAAAAAAATTGTAAAATTCCATATGGCTTATTCAGCAAGCTATCTTTTAAAAAATCTTTACATCTTGGAACGCCTCTAAATTTTATTAAGTTTATCCCTCGGATATTTGCAATTTTTGTGTAGTGCAGCCTTTTTATACACATTCTAGGTTCCATAACATGTTTTATTGCCCCAAATTAGTTTTGGTTTTTTTTAGATCTCCTACTCCTGGTAGGAATTCTGATTGTTTGAAGGACATTCTCTTTGGGAGAGTTGGCTACTTTTTAAGACCAGAGCTATAATTACATAATTTGGGCAGCTTGCTTTGAGTAGTATTTACTTGTTCTTTCCACTGAGATCAGAGTTCCTATATTTGTTCTATGTCCTTTATTAATCACTTCAGGGAGGTGGTGAGGCAGTAGGATGACAGTTTCTAAGTACAGGTGTGAAATACCGGTTTTATCAATGAATTGTATACGACAGCCATCCAGTGTTCATTCTATTAGTCTCCTACAGCTAAGGCTTTTCTGTGGCTACTCAGACTAGATTTGCTGCCAGGTTTAGAGTGAAGTTCTAATGTGAATTGGCATAGAAAGTGTGTGTTTGTAATGAAAAGTGGTGTCTAGCTTAAATTTTTTTCACCCGTACTGAACAAATTCTCAACACTTTTTTTCTAGGTAATTAATAATGCTTGTGCTACGCAAGCCATAGTAAGTGTGCTATTAAATTGTGCTCATCAAGATATCCATCTAGGAGAGACTTTGTCAGAGTTTAAAGAATTTTCACAAAGTTTTGATGCTGCAGTAAGTGCCTACTATTTTCTGTATTTTAAGTATTATAGTGTTACATCTATGTTTGCTTACAATTTAATTTCATTACGTACTTTCAGATGAAAGGTTTGGCACTAAGCAACTCAGAAGTGATTCGGCAAGTTCACAACAGTTTTGCCAGGTAACACATGTTTTAAATCTAGGCAAAAATTGAGCAAATTCTTTTTCATCTCGGATTTTAAAAATTTTTCTTTACAGGCAACAGATGTTTGAATTTGATGCAAAGTCTTCAGCGAAAGAAGAAGATGCGTTTCACTTTGTAAGCTATGTTCCTGTTAATGGGCGGCTGTATGAACTAGATGGCTTAAGGGAAGGCCCAATTGATTTAGGTAATATTTTGTGTTTTATCTGAACATCCTTCATTTGAACAATAGCTTACTGCAACAAATTGTTTGTATGTTATGGAATCGAAGTTTTGCTAAAATGAAGTTTAAACTTTCTTAATGTGCCATTCAGGCTCATACTTCTTTGCAGTCATTTATATTGTTTTATTTTTGTTGGTCTGAAAATGCAGTTTTCCTTCTGCTTCCTCCTTGTTTCTGATTCTCTCTCCTTTCAACTAGTAATCAAATGAACAGGCCGTGCAATCCAATGGGCTTCCAATACCTTAATGATTTTGTGGCAAGAGAGGGGTTTACATAACCCACTTCTTGTGGATGTTTGCTGTACTTACCTGAGGATTTAGGTTGTTGTACTGAGCTGTCTATAACAAAAACTGGTAAAATTATGTAAACTTCCTGGCTTGTATAATTTCGTTTGCTAATATTTTTCCCCACATCTTCCTTTCTGTGGTATTGTCACCCAAGACTATTCCCATGTCATGTGTTCAGTTGTGGTTCTTTTTCCCCCAAGTTAATAAGTTCTCCATTTATTTTATCATTTGTTTCTTCCATGGGAGTATATATACAGATGACTCCATACAATTATTATACACTATGTGGCTGGTGCTTACCCACTGCCCTCTTTCTTCTTAAGTACCAAATATTTTTCCAATGGTTTAAAAAAGAAAAGCTACTTTTAGCATAGTTTTATTCTCAGGTTTTGTGTCTTGTAATCTTCCTAACTTGTGGTATATAGCATCTTGTGTCTTGAAAAGCTCTACAGTGCGTGTCATGTGTCTGCACTTTCTTTGGTATCAGATATGTCTCAATATGTTCCACACTCCATTTTGAGAGTGTTTTCCCAATTTTCTTGACAGATGTATTTACGTTTAGGCTGAGTAATGGCTTGCTGCTAAGTCTCATCTCTAGTCTGGCTAGAGAGACTATACAGTCTGCAGACCTACCTGTAGTGTAACTTTTATGGTCAGAAGATCATGAGTCTCTTCATTTGCTTTACGGTCTGGAAATTGTTAGAGGCATTAAGAACTAACAAAATTACCTTTAGTTATTCTCTCATTTATCTTAAAACCAAGTTATCTATCATATATCCCTTTATATTTTTTCTGTGTCTGACTTTGTTTTGCATCTACATAGTATTAACTCTGTCTAAATGGAACAGCTGTAACTACCCCTATTTTTTTCTTTTGCTGTCTACTTTTATGTTGTCATACCAACTAATTGTTTTGTGTCGTAACATATAACTTCCTCCCCCACCCCTCCATTGTTTCTTTTTGTCAACGAAACAATTGTTAGATGCTTATGCCTTTACAATTTAGTTTTGCTCTGTTGCTTTGGCCAGTGCATTGTCTAAATATTGTGATTAAAAAATTTGAGACTGCAGTTGCCAAGGAAAAACTTGTTATGCGCCCTGAAGTTGCTGCATAAGCCTGAATCACACAAGTCCTGAATTCGCAATAAATTTTGTAAAGAAGATTAATCTTTTTTCTTTGTGATTGTTTTTTTTTCCTAGGAGCATGCGATCAAGATGACTGGATAAGTGCTGTACGGCCTGTCATAGAGAAACGTATACAAAAGTAAATGGTCATGATGCTTTTAAAATATAGCACCTTATATATGTTTAAGAAGTCCTTAATCTTAATTTTCTTCAATTAAAGGCTTTCACCTGAATTTCTAAGGAATGACGCTTATGCATCATTTTTATGTGCATATCACTGTGACTTCAGAACCTATTGCCCAACATGAGCCAATGTGATGATAGATAAGTCTCAAATACGCTGTGTTCCTGTATGATTAATCGAAGTAGGTATCTGTGTAGTGAAGAGAGAACCTACTAGTACTCTGAAAAAGCAAGAGCAAGATTATTAACTCTGCTAGGCAGCTGTGGGTCTTAGTGAGTGAAAATTGAGTGCCATTACTGTGGATAAAGTTTGGGTGTGCAGTTATAATTAAAAATACCAGATAATTACTATATCCATACAGCTGGTATTTACAGAGAACGAGTTTTCCTTAGGTATGTGGCTTGGTTTAGAAATTTAAGCTGGGAAAACATACTATAGAAGTTTTCCTGTTTCTTAGCTCTAACCCCAAACATGTTAGAAATAACATTTTGCCATATTAGAAAATAATTTTCAAAGTCTTTTACTTGAAGACTCTGTTTTTTGAGAAGCAAAAAAATGCTTTTGCTTCTACAAAATGTCATTTGGAGAACTTAACTCTGAAAGGCCGACTAGTCTAATTGTTGAATGTACTCTTCACATTGTATGAAGTCTTCAACGTTTTCTAACAAGTAACAGCAATGAGAAAGTAAAAACTATTGTGTGCAGCAGACTTGTGCAAGTTTTGTTGTCAACTATATCATGTTTTGTTTTCTGTTTTGGACAGTTTCCGTATTTATTTTTTGTGACCACAGACAGGAATTAGTAATACCTTGGGAGAGGAGGTTATTAGGAGTCACATATTGGATAGTGCTCATATGAGGTCTGATTTTATTTCGTGGCAAGGCTGGATCTGTAGCACAACTTAATAGATCCATTTAGTTTTTTTTTTCCCACAAAGTGCATTTCCTTATGATGAAGTTGTAGAGGAGGTTTTTGAGTTGTCGTGTTAATGATTAATTTTGAAAGCAGCTTGGTTTTTTTGTTCCTCATTTAGATACAGTGAAGGTGAGATAAGGTTTAACTTGATGGCTATTGTGTCTGACAGAAAGATGATATACGAGCAGAGGATTGCAGAACTACAGCAGCAGCTTGCAGAGGTAGGCCATGGTATATGTAAGTTACTAGAGTAGTTCTATGATAATAGTCCTGTGTCTTCACCTTATTATTCACCTCCTTTCCTTACTCCAAATGGAGTATCACTAAAAAAAGTGAGGAAGGATTGCTACATATCTGTCCAGCACAGCACAGTGCTGTGTGGATGCACTGATGCAGCTCTGGTTGGTTCTGAGTGAGCTGACTTGAGCACTTGGTACAGTATGACCATGTTGTTGTGGCTCTCTGCCTTGACTAATTTGCTGTGGTAGTGGAACTACTCCTAGTACTGAGCTAATCTGCTAATAACTAACTGCAGCAATTACTTGAATGTTCCTATAACTGTAAGCAAAATTGAATCTTTGTGATAAAAAAAACATTCTTAAGAAAAGACTTACTTTAGTAAAAAAAAAAAAAATTAATGTAGTAACATAATCCATTTAACTATTTCTGTTTTGTGGAAGGAGGAGCCTATGGATACAGATCAAAGTAGTAATATGTTAAGCTCTATACAATCAGAAGTTGCAAAATACCAGATGTTAATTGAAGAGGAAAACCAAAAATTAAAAAGATATAAGGTACGTAGCCTTTGCTTTTCTGATGAAAGTATTGGGAAAGTTGTAAGAAGCTTTTATATCTGTGGGAGGCTGTTGCAATTAATATGAAGGAATTGCATGGGTACTAGAAAGACAAAGCTATGTAAATTCATGTTGTGTTCCTGAATGTAAAGGTTAATTACCAGTTTGCTTCCTTTCAGCATAAGGCTTACAAGTCAGTTTGTAATGGTCTCCGTAGCTTCCTTTGTTTTGCCGCTTCTCTGTGTCTTTCTCACCTTTAAAATATTTTTTGAGTATTTTACAACTCCTACAAAGAAATAGCTCCCTGTGCCCCAGAAAGCTGATCAGCCTTTTCTTGCTGGAGTTGCTCATTACACTACTGTATGTTACAGTGGCCTCTTACTAAGTAGGATTTTTTGGGTTGGTAGAAGGACTTTGATGTGTTAGTTGTAAGTCTTCTATCTACAGAGGGTTCATATAAGCTCTTCCAGCTTTTGTTGTCAGTAATGAAGAATGTTAATGCATCAGTTGATAACGAAGGCTAATAGGGAGATTCTCTGAATTTCATGTATGTCTTTGTTCTGTGTTTGTACAAACATCTCAATATGACATATAGGTACCTATGTAGCTTTTAGTGAAAAGGCTCTTCTAGAGTACTTGCACTGTTATAGTTTACCTGCTGTCTTTTCCTCTGTGGGAAGCAATGACGACATAATAAAAATAAGTTTTTAAAAAAGTTGTATATATCAAAGGATAAAGAAATGGAAGAAATGTTTTCACTAGTTTCTAGAAGGTACAGACCAAGACTTCAATAATTCTAATGATAATTTCAAATATGTTTCTACAGTACATAAGTTGTGAAGTGTTATTGTTACTTGTCTCTAAAGCAGCGTCACTACATTGTGTTCCACAGTATCAGGAAGCAATTCAAGAAACTATTAAATAAGTAAAAACCAAAGCATGTACTTTACCAAGCATGAGAGTAAGCAAACAAATGAAATAGGGGTGCAAAAAACCTGAAAGTTCCTAATTGTATGTGAAAACTGCTTGAAAGTCCAAATTTTTTTGTTAGGGTATCTACTTGGAGTCTGTGGGAGGTCGTTCCTCTCGGTTGAAAAACCAGTCTCCTACCTTTCTGAAGGACTGAACCAGTGTACAAGTTGCAGTGTTTAGTATAACAAAAATAGTTACGCTTTAGCATTACGGAATGTTTAAGTCTTCAGCCTAGGCTGAGGCCACAAGTATGCAAGGGACTATAAAATTACATAGGTTGAGCTGCAATTTCAGGTGAGGGGGGAAAAAAAGGTTGAATAGTTTAGATAATGGTACTTAACAGGGTTACAGCAGCTAAACGATGTAACCCACTTACTGAGGGTTTTTCAACTAGTATGACTAAGACCGTAACAGGAATTTGTGCCTTAAGCAGTAAATTCATCTGGCATATACTTTCTTGCTGTGTGCTCAGAATTTTAGTGCTTCGACTTTAGCTGGCTGAAACTTTAAAAAAACCCTCAAGGTCTTGAGTGGGAGGGGGACGAGGCAGGGACAATGACAGGGATGGGGAAAAAAATCCCTGTTCGGCCATATAATAATTCTGTTAATGCTTTTAATTTGTTTTTAGATTGAAAATATTAGAAGGAAACATAACTACCTGCCTTTCATCATGGAATTGTTAAAGACTCTAGCAGAGCACCAACAGTTAATACCATTAGTAGAAAAAGTGAGTATTTCCTAGGTAACTTTTAAACAATATGTTACAGTAATTCTTCAAAACCTTTACTTAAAACTGCAGTCAAGTCTCTTGGAAGCCTAAGTGGCATGGGTTTATTTATTTAAACCACTACATTCAGATACGTTGCTAGTTTACCTGATAGTCCCTTGCAGTTCTCCAAAGGCGTAGTTCCAACGGAGACTGGAGATTGTGGGACCAACCAACTTTGTACTATTAGGCAAAGGCAAACTGTAACTCCCCTTTGATAAGCTAAACAAACTTTTCTATTGGTGATATAGGAAGAGGCAATTCAATATCAGCCAAACGAGCACGCGACAGGACATACGGTGCTACAATGCAAGAGACACACGATACGGGCTTTTCTTCATGGGCAGTTAAAAGTCCTATCAAAATTCTGATGTGTAGCTCCAGTTAGCATGTGGTAGAGTTCCTCATACTATCTTGATATCCCTTTTTGAACTGAAGATTGTTTAAATGTACATTTAGACGGACGTGTGCGTACAAGATTGATCCCGTTTGTCAACCTGCACCCTTTAATACTCAGTTTTGTTGATGCATCTAGCTGTCAACACTAGATGGCAACCTCTGCACAGAGGTTCTAATAATGTAGGTCGCTTGAAATTTGTTCTCTTCATTTTCTCTGTTCTTTTACTGATGTACTGGCCTATTGTTTTCCCCCTTTTTAAGGTGTCTAGCTGTTAACATTGATTTACTATTAAGGTTTGCATTAATGTTTGTTTATTAAAGCACGTCTGTCACTTTGGCAAGGTTTTTAGACTGTATGGCCAGTCAAGTACTTGAATTGTCGTAAGATCAGTGCTGGCGCACGTATCTACTCATGTGCCATGGGCAGTATCCTTGATTTTGAACTCACACTGAAAAAGAGCTAAATAATACGAAAAAATGAAGGTTAAATTTGTTTTAAAAATAGTGCTTTTTTCCATCTTTTTTCCCCTTAATCTTGTGATAGTTTCTTTTGTATTATATATTAAAACCTATATGTATTCTTAAAAGACTTCATATGAACTTAGTAAAATAGTAATGGGATACTCCTGAAGGGTCTAAATTTACATTTAAAAAGTCTCTTTCTACTGCCTATTTTGTTGAATGTTCAAAAATGTACTGAGTAGCTGTTCAAAGCTTGGAAAAGATCTTTGTCTTATCAGAGCTTAGCGTTATCTCCCTTTGTCTTCTAGGCAAAAGAAAAACAGAATGCCAAGAAAGTTCAGGAGGCCAAGTGAAGATGACTTTGCAAACTGCATACTATTATGTGCTTCTAAAACTGTTTTCATGACAACAAATAAAACTTTTCATAAACATTAAATTTTGTTCAGCGCACGTTTGACAATTGTAACAGTTTGTCTTGTACTGTATGCACGGGTCTAATTTTCTTCCTTCCCCTGCATCTTGTGCATGTAGTACTGCTGAGTAATGTTTAGGTTCTCTTGGTCAAATTCAGTATTTAACAGTCTGTCTGATTTCTGAAGGCTTGGGAATTGGACCGAAAAATGTGCAAGGAAAATGTACGCGTTTCATCCCACTTCAATATATGGTAATGATACAAATGCCAGAGTTTAAGCATGAGCTCTCTTTGCTCATCCTTACTAACAATTACAATACTATCTAATTGTTCAGTGACATACCCTGTGTCTTTGTTTTTATGAAGTATGTGTCTAATTTTTTTACAAAATTACAAAGTATTAATTTAGTTGTAGAAACATTTGCAAAGACCAATGTATAATTGCGAAAGATCTGCATTGCTTTAGTAGAAAAGATAATAAATATTCCCATTTTTATTTTGGCAAACCTTCTGTGATATTTTATTTTTTGATAAAGCGATTAGGACATGTATTGGAGGTCATCAGCCTTGTGACTTTGGGTATATGTGTTCTATAGTTGTTTTGGGGAGTTAGTATTTTTGGATATAATGTAGTACTGGTCTAGAGTATGTTAATGTCAGTCTTTTAAAGCAATGCTTTTTAATTAACCTTGGGAGGTAATTTATAAGAAAACATCTATGGAAGATTGCTGATAACAACATTGTAAGATGCTTGAACTGAACTGTCTTCCCTGGGCCAAAGGGAGTGTCTGGGGAATGGGGCTCACATGGTGTCCCACCGTCTTAGTGCTGCTCATATGTGAACCATCAATAGGCAGCTTGTTTTGGTGAGAATAGTAACAGGCCTTGGTAACAATACATAATATTTTAATTATGAAACACTGATAGTTGATATAAATTAATTCAGAAAACTTCCAGTTTCTTCCTAAGAGACAAGAAATAGCAAGAAAAACAAGCAAAAGAACTTTGATTGTTTGGCAGATGTTTAAAACCAGTAAATGATGTTTGTTTGCTTTACTTTGCCTGTCAGCATACTTCATTGAAGGGAGGTCCTTTGGTCTTGTAGGCTTATATGATGAAAATATACTATATTTAGAGAAATTTTTGAAACCCCAACACAAAACAAATTCTGTTATCTGTTGGTGCTTCATATGTATTGCCTTTATATTGACAGGATAAAATCTTGGCCAAAGAAGTAAAACATCTACCATGCTCTTGTACCGCTGAAAGGATCCACTCAAGTCACTGCTGTGGCTGGAAGGGTAAGATCTATCTCAGAAACAAACCTGAGATCTATGTCTGTATTTTGTACAGAATTTATCGGGTTGATGAGAACACAAACTGTGTGTGAGTGTTCCCTACTTTAGTAATTTTTTGCAGCACTATGGTTTTGGAGAAGGGAAAGATTCTTCCTCCATAAGGGGTATTTCTGATCTTAAAATTACACTGTAAACTCCATTTCAACCTCTTAAGCGATAGCCCGATGATTCTGGCTGCACCCTGGCATTCTTGGAGAATTCTGATACAATAAAATTTTGCTATTCCATAATAGGCGTCAACTTAAATTCTACTGAAGTCATTCCATTCTCCTTTTATCTGCATGCTTTGGCATGTACCAGAGGAAAAGGAATTTTGCTGAAGCAGCAAATTATTTTTGTAATTGGCAACAAGTTTTAATAATAATTTTTTGGGGAAATTAGAGTAACTTATATTGCAAGTAAACTTTTTGGATTTGTGAAATATGAAAAAGAGGATGGGAGTAAAATCAAATTTTAACAAAGTTTGTTAGTCCAATGTGTGAGTGAAAAATGCATTTAAAAAGGAGTATTTAATGCAGAGGTAGAACAACTCAAAACTAGTGTACTTTGTTATATTACAGAATCTTTGGGGTTTTTTCCAGCTCAAAACCCATATGCTGATTTTTTTACCATTTTCACCAAGTTTATAAAACTGTTTTTCGTCATGTGGATCTTGGTTTTAAAGGGAATTACTTGTATGTTGCCTACTTCTAGGTCAGTGTCACATGAATGTAAAGCTCTGTGTGAAGTTGATAAATTACCAAATTACATCAATTCTTTTAAAATACAAATTTGGTATATAGACACAAATTCAACATGCAGGTTTGCGCGTTCAACGGTCTTTTGATTTATGAGTGAATAGCTGCCAAAAGACACGTGAAGAGGCAGTAGTCTGGTTTTTTTGGCTAAGAGGGTGAGAAGAAAGATGTAAGATATACCACTGGACTCATCAGAAAAGTCTGAGTAATAGCAACAGAAGTTTTATTAATAGTGGAAATACGTTATAGATAGTAGGTTTTGTAGAGGACAAGCATAAAAGTTATTTATGTTAAAAAACAAAATTAGATCGTTACGGGTGCATGGGCTTGGTCACTTTGTGCCTTGCTAGTGAAACATTTTTCTCTTAAAGTTTGTGCGTTTCTGAGATAGGAACTATGCAGGATTATAAACCAGATTTTCTCTGAGGTCCCTGAGCATTTTCATGAAATAAAATATAAATAGAAATGTGTTCTTAGGGAAATAGTTACATTTATATGTTATAGTCCTCTCTTTTTTTGGTGGACACCTGACAGGGATGTTTAAAACAGACATCTGTATGCAGTGGGGTTTGGTTCTCATTTAACATATTTTTATCCCTTAAGATCGAAAGTAGCAGTAAAGCTCACAGTCAGTACTGGAAGCATTCTCAATCTTTTGTGTTCAAGAAATCTCTTACTTAGTAGAAGCGATGGTAATGCCGAGTTGTTCCCAGAGAGTTACAGTGTCAAGTTAAGTGAAATTGAGGTGGGTTTCTCTGTTCTGTGTAATAGCTGCAAATGTTGCAAAAAACAGTTGAGCCATGGAGCCTTTTTGTCTGATCTGGATAATCTCCCCTTCCCTCTGTCAATGAGATCTAATAGAGTATGTTATGTTGAAGGTGCTTTGGAAGTCTAGGTGAATGTTTTGCTGTGATAAGCAAGTATTTTCCATATTTTGTACAGTTTGTTTATGCTGTAGTTGGAGATAATGTTAATATTTTACTTCTCTTTTTAACTATAGACATTATTAATTGCTAGGGTTATGTCTCTGACCAGAACTAAGCAATCACCTGCAGCTTTATCAGTGTCTGATATTTACAGTTCAGAGAAGGAAAAATAAAGTGCTCTTAAGCAAATATTTTTATTAATTTCTGCTAATTTTATCAGTGGTAATCTGGTACCAAGATAATTGCTGTATCCCAATTTAAACAAGAAACATGAAATAACTGTTAAGATATTTCTCATAAAAATAATTTGACTTGAACATCCTTATTTGAAACACTTTCTGCAAATGGGCACACAAGTGTGTATGTGAATTACCATCTCTTCACAGCAAATGCTGGAAGTAGTTTTTGTAGTAACGAGTCAGATTTCTTTGTCCTTAATAGACAATATTGTACGGCATGAGACCAAGCAGTTGGTAGTTCAGTGTTACCTGTCAAGTCTGTTAAGACAGTATTAAGCTATTGTGCTTTTACAGTTGATGGAAAAGCAGAGTAAGTCTTAAGGAAATAAAATCCTTGCATAATTCTGCTGGTAGTATTTCAAGTAACCTTCTGACCAGTCTCCGGACACGTTTGACTTGACTCATCATGGTTACTATGTGGTGTGCTACAAAGAATAAAACACCACCGTGGCTTAGGATTTTTTTTCCTCAATAAAAAAATTGTTTTCCAAGAGTGGAAGAAAATATTATGAGCTTTTTCGTGTACCACATCTTTCTCATTCCAATTTTTTTTTTTCCCCAGTAGTGCTTTGGTCATTTCTCAATCACTTAAAAATCTACAGAGCTTTTCAGAGTTTTGTGCTCAGTGTTTTCTTTGAAATCTAAATGTGGTAGCACTAAGAGGTGATCTAAACATGGCTGCAGGTTCTTAGATTACTGTTGAAAATGCAGTTTGCTTTTAGGGGAAAAAAGAGATTTAAAAGTGAAGCTTCTTCAGCCACTATCATTTATTTTCCCCCTATTTCATCTTTTCAATGTTACCCTGACCTCCACCTCTGTATCCCCATTCATATAACACAAGAGCAGGGATTTGCTGTCTAAAGTAATGAGGAATCATCATGTATATGGGGTTTGTTTTGGCAACCGTACATGTTTGTGAGTGATATTTATTTTATCAGAAAAGTATACCTAGCCAAACAGACCATGGCTTTAATCCTGGAAATGCTCTAGCAATGGAGAGAAAGAGAAACGTGGGTTGTTCCAACAGCCCTGGGAATGATGAAAGCATTTATGCTCATATACCTCATCTTTTAACTTGAAGCTGCAGTGTGGGAAGAAGCGGTATCTTTACACTCACCCCAGTCTTTCTCCAAAGCACTGTTTTCTCAGTTCGGATAATATTTGTACTGTCAAAAGTTACCAGCATAAGATGATGTATCGATTTTCCCTTGTGGCTTTTTCCTTACGTAAACTCATTTCCAGCTCTCTGGTAAAAAGTAAAAGGAGAGTGAGTGATGTCCTGAGTTTTCTGTCTGTCTCACTGCCTTACCTGCTTGATTACACGGGGGAAAAAAAAGATGAGAATTAAATGTTGATACATGGAAGTGAGACAGATATTACTGTCCCATGGGACAGGAACCGGTAGAGACTATTACTTAACAATGTCTATGTACTAGCAAGAAAATTTCCTCTTGCCTGCCTGACAGATGATAAAGAGGGAGCTTGTCTTAGGGGAGTTTTCACACTATGATGAGAAATTGAGAGATAAGGACAGTAGGATTATGTTGTCGCAGATACCTGAGATTCATTAACCAGAACTCGTCTGTATGTCTCTGTACAGTATTACATGTGCCATGGAAAAACCACTGGGGGGAAGGAGGACATCTGGTTTAGTAAGCTTATAAAAGCAAACAAACCTAACAGCGAATGTGCTGACTTCACTTCTCCGGGTTCTTCTGTGTGTATTCACAAGTCAGAAGAAGGATGGGGTTTACAGCTGTGGCTTTACTGACCAGGAGGTAGTCCTCTGTAGTCCTGTTCTTTAGATGACGGGTAGCGGTTACCTTAAAATGTTGTGAGACACTCGATTTTCTTTATGCTTTAAAGAAAAGAACTCTCCCACCACCTTGCATGCCTTAAAGGGTCAAGGAGTTACTGTTAAGAGCTTGAAGCTGTCTGTACGCTTATAATGCATTCTTTGTAAGAATTCCTTTTACAAAAACTGCAGGGCTGACTTTGGTCTCCTTTAAGACAAGATTTGGATTCTGTTTGGTGCTTAAGGCTTTTTGAAGTTCAACACTCGTATCTTGAAGCATGAAGTTGCTTATTAGTTCTAAGAGAAACTAAATGAGAGTACACATGCATGCAGTAGCAAGTATGGGAACTTAGATGCTTTCATATGAAAACAGAAAAATTCCTGTCTCTGGGAAGTTAGATTATTCTTACCGAAACTCTTTCTCCCTTGTGAAACAGCTGGTACACAGATGGTGGTACGGCAGACTTCCAGCATGTACTTATGCTGTAGAGTAGTCTTGCTAGATCTCATCATCTGCCGCTTCATAACTTGGTATCTTGGTTAAAGAATCTGGAGAAATGTCCCTCAGTCTCTCTGCCTCAGAGTTTGCCTTGGGGGGGAAAAAAAAAAAAAAAAAAGGAAGAGACACCAAGAAGTTGTATAGCCTTTCTCTGCTCTTGCAAAGGAGAGTGAGGGAGATCTGGAATAAGGTGATAAAACCAAACTGAGACTAATAATGGAAAAGTCTAAGAAAGACTAGATATATAAAACATACAAATTGTTAGTTGTTCCTTTTTTATTTTATTTTCCCAGAAGAAGGGGAAAAAGTTGGATGAAAGGTACTTGCTTTGGTGGTCAGGAGATGACTAGTAATTACATGACAATCTAAGTATGAAGTTGCAAGTGAAGTCTTTGGCTGTAGCATGGTTTGGGGTGAAGGAGGTTTGCTGCTCTTCATAGCTGCTAGAGTGACCCTTCAATTCAGTACATGGCACATGGAAAGGACTGTGTAGGCTTATCAGATGTGTGTGTACATTTGTATGAGATCTTGTGCCTGAATTTCCTGAAATATTTGAGGCAAATATTTGGCTTAATCTTTTTGTGCATAATAAACAGAAGATCTGTGCAATAGATTTGACTGATTTGTAGTACTGCTTACAAATACTAATCCCTGTGATAGTCATTTTCCTTATAGAGTACGGCAATCCTAAGTGTCTCTTTCGGATGCAGTTAGACCTATTCATGTTCCACTAGGCTGTTGCTTTGAGTAACTCTTCAATTTATACAGCTTCTTTGTAGTACTTTGGTTTGCGCTTTTGCACAGGGGTGAGCATCTTACAACATGGGTTCAAGTCGAGGGAAATTTGAACCTGGCCTTCAGCTTTGACTCTTAAAAATTCATTCTTTAGTTTTACGTCAAGCAGTTCCCTATCTGAAGTGTGCTGTGACGTGGATGAGTTGCAGTTTGTTTGAGGAAGTTAGTTCTGTTGGCATTTGCTGCAGTTGTTTAAGTTCACGATGTTAGGTAATGAAGAATCTAAACCTCTTGGCGTATTGGAAACGTGAGAGTCAGAAACAACAGTTAAAACATCAGTGAATTCCATAAGCAGCAAGAAATGTAGCCTGAGGAAGTAGCAATAGATAATGCTGTGGTATGTGAGTCATGTTCCTCTAAACCTGATTCAGTTCTTGTGACTCATAATAAATCATTGATTAAATGCAAAATGATCTTCCTCCTATTGCAAAAAGCATAGAAGTGTCCAGTGAAAATAACCAGGAAATTTGGTTTGGCCTGGGAAATCTATTCAGTAGTTGCTTAACTGAAGGTAATCCAGTTGTTTGTGATTGTAACTTCCTGGTCAGAATTAACATTTAATACTTCAGATACCAGAAATGTCATCCACAAGTTTGACCAGTTAAAGCAAAGTACTGAAGCAAATAATTGAGAACAGTTTAAGTGAAAGGTAAAATGAGTGCAAGTGAATTTGAGTTTACTTGTCATGTGACAAACTCTTCCTTTTCCTTTCAATTTTTACGACTGTAGGGAGCTTTCTGCGTAAGGAATGCGTTATGCACCCAAGGTTGTCTGAAAATTGAATCTTACAGCTGAGAAGTCAAAGGAACAAAGTTTGAGTGTGGAGTCTTAGTTTTTGCTTTATGCTTTAACTTAGGAAGGATGTATTTTTCACTTTGAGATCATTTCACTACGTACTTGTAATGCGCTTGACTTGCCATAGTTGCATGACAAACATGGAAAATAATATGACAAATGGAGAGGGAAAATACAGTGTCTGTGTTCCGCGCCTAAAGGCAACGTTCCCCGCTTCCTGCCACCCTGCCCCCAGGAGTTTCTGTTTTAATGGTAGGCTTGAAGTTTTGCAGATTCCTGAACCTCTTGCAATTAATGCATGATCCAGAATAAAGCCTCTGGCTGTTCTGGCTTGAATAAACCAATTTGCTGAAGTCCCAAGTGCATCCTTCCTGTTGCTACATCTAAGGTGCCTGCATTGCAGCCATGCCTGTGCCTGGCTGTGTACCCCATTAATCCAGACCCTGGTTCTGACCCACAGACTTGTCTTTCTGGCTTGACTTCAGACCTGCCTTATTGCTGTGGGCTCCCCTGGTGACTGCTGCTTGTGCCTGCCCCTGGTTACTGTCTGCAGAGCTGATCCTGACCCTTACCTGCTGCTTCAGCTTCCTGGACCTTCCTCATATCCTGTGCCTGAGCCTGGCCCCCACTGCTGGACCTGCTCTGCTCGCCTTTGCCTGGTATGGTGGGACTGCACCGCTGTCGGGGCAGGCATTGCCCTGCCTGCCTCCCTCTTAGTCCAGCTCATGGTGCCAGGCAGAGCAGTCTCCCCTCACTGCTCCCCGTGTCCTGGTCTGTACCCAGCATTGGTCAGACTACGGCAGCCTACTGCATTGGCCTGGATCGAACCGAGATATCCTGAGTACCATCAAAATCACAGCTGTGATAATCAGGACCTGGTGCGTTTTAAATCAAACTTTAAAAAAAACCCAAAGTCTGTGCCTATCAAATAAGGTCTCAAAGAATCCTCAGGTATTTATGGGTTTATGTGCGTAATCATATTCACATTGCTTTCTGGCAGCACTGTCCTCTGATTCTTAGCTTAATATTTTGATTCCTGCTTCTGTGTTAGTTTTTCTTCATAGCAATCACAGTCATTCTGCCTCTCTGGAGCTTAACGTGCTTCTAGTCTGTGATTTTTCTCTTCTTCCTTCACTTGGTGCCGTACATCTCGTGCTTCAACTCAGATTTAATGACTCCAGAGACACCGTCCAGTGCTCACACTGTACTGCTGAGGTTACTTTTTCTAGCTTCTGCCTTCTTCCTAGCTAGCAATCCCAAGGTGTCGTAACATACCCTTAATTAATGGGAAAGCAATCCTCTGTAACTTCTATAAAGGAACTGTCCCAGTGACAAAACATTCGTGTCAAATTTCTAATAATTCCGTGGTAGTAGTATCTTACGTAGGTGTCTGTTCTTTGTACGTCTCCTTTACGTGCTCAAACTCCTTCAACATGTGGGGAAGTCTAATTGCATGTTACTCTTTCTTTGTCAGTTACCAAATGGGATAAGAACTTCCAGTGATGTTTTGTGTTATGTTTATAAATATTTTATAAACAAGTAATTTTGCAGTAAAATAGAAATACAAAAGTCAAAGCCAGAGAATGTTTGGCTGTTTCAGGAATATTTTTTTGACTTAAGATAGGATGCTGAAATCTATTGGTTGGCTTTGGAGGCCTGGCCTCTAACAGTGTTTGTGTGAGAGAAAGGAGAGAAAAACAAGTTTTCCCTGGAAATGATGCAGCAGTATCCAAATTCTGTGCAGCTGGAATTTTGATTCGATGCTTTGAAGTGGGATGAGACACTTCCAGTAGATTGTTATCCTTTCTATATTCCATGAATCACTCAAAGCCGCATGCTGTGCTGTCTGCTAACAGTTTGAAGCCAGCAAAAACCCATTAAGTGTATTGTCTGGGTTGCTTAACAAAAGCCTGAGCAAGGGTGCCTGAAGCTTGACATAGACTCAGGATACCAAAAATGGTAAAAGTTGTGACCACACGTGAGGAAGGCAGGTGTTCTTGAGAGGGCTCAGTGCACTGCAGGAGTTGGACATTCCTGTCTTGAGAAGTTAGCAATGCTTGTGTACAGGAGGATGCTGGAATGGAAAATACTTGGAGAGTTTATGGAAAACTGAGAACAGAGAGCTGAAAAGGGGAGTTCAACACCAACAGAGTACTTTGACTGGAAAAACAAGAAACGTGGCCTTTTCTATCACACAGACAACTGTTTGACATCTTCTGCAGAAGTGGAAGGGACTTAAATAATGACAAGGGCAAGAAGCTGTATAATACTAGAGTTCCTTGTTTTCCGTGTGAGGTGGAGCTGTACTGCAGTAATATTCACGCAGTGTTTGCATCAGGATAATCGCATCATACGTTCTGCCATAGTTCTTTCCAAAACAAATGAGTACAAATAGATGTACAAGAGATAAGTGAGTTAGATAGTATCATCAAAGAAAATGTCCTGAGATGTTTGTTCTCAGAAATCTGGGGTAGGGATTGGAAAGTCTGTGATGCAGCTGGAAGGAACACTTGAAAATTATGTTTTGGTTGGATGGGAGAGCAAGAGAAGTGAAGAACCCTATTTCTTTGTGTTGTAAGGAACTAAGAGTTGGTCATTATTCTTATAACTCTCTCACCAATGTTCTTCCCCACTGATATCTCAGAAGTTGTTATTTTTCACTGAGCAGATCTGGATGTCTGTACTGCTGTGCAGTACAGAGTTAGCACACTTTCTCTTCTGCCTGTACTCACATGTTACTGTAGGTGGCAGCTGGAGATACCCGTGGGCATGCGAAGCCGTCCATGCGTCCTTTCTGTTTTCTCTGCAGAGCTAAATTCGGTGACTTCTATCTAGGGCACGTGGTTTATTGCATACACAAACACAATGTACAGGAAGTCAAGTGTATGGTTCAACTGCTGTAAATTCTTAATTACTGCGCTCCCAGCAGACACAGTGGGTACATTGTCTGCTTCAGGTTCTATTTTAGATTGCCTGAATTTACAGTCCTCATATCTGGGTAAATATACTCCCTGGCTATATGGCAAAAGGCTGGTTCTAAAGATAGTAACCTTCACTGCGATGAAGCCAAAGTCCAGGTCTCTGTTCTGCTACAAAGGCTTGCTTTGCCCATATAAAATCCTTCATTTTGAAACCATGCATTCATATACTTCTTCCCCTTCAAAAATAAAAATGTTTAGTAGTAAAATAACATGTTAGATGCATCTGCCATTCCACTGATGAGAAAAACTGATGAGGACTAATGGTTTTTTAAAGGTGAGCCCTGTTAATTGATTAGGGTTTATATGTTTCAATTGGTTTTGGACTTAGGTCTCATACACATGTAAGGAAGTTTTTAATTATCTTTCTCTTTCTCGTGGTGATGTCATAATCAATAGTGGAGCTTAAGAGCTTCATGACTTTTTTTAGATGTCGTCACAACCTATTTGAAACTTTAGTATAAGATAATTTTTTCCCAGCATTTGACTGATTACCTGTTCTGCAGATATTTAGTAGGACTCTTCATATGCACGTAAAGCCAGATTTCTCGATATAAATGATGGTGCAGACATGATGTAAGGCCCATGCCTGCCTATATAATTTATGTACTTGATTAGTTCACCGTCTTTGAGTTACTACTTGCTGTATTTCTAAACCGTTATCAGATCTGAGGTCCTAGTGTCTAACTGCAGCAGATAAATACCTCTGAAGTTTTCTTTCTTGCTGTAAGTAAAACTAAGTTCAGAACAGCTCTGAGAGTCATGAATTAAAAATGAGATGTTTAATTTAGACTGGGCTTTAGTCCATATTGTTCGTAGTCCATTATTTATAAGAGGTTTTATGCTTTACTGTCCTCTTGTGTATTTAGGAACTTGGTAAACAGTGTTTGAGGTCACCATTTCTTTCTGCTCAACCATGTATTGAACAAGTAAAGTAAAACATCTACGTACTGTTCCCGTTCTTCATTTTTCCTAAACTTGTCTCTATTCTTTTTCACTCTTGTAATTGCTTTCCTGACATCTTTTCTTTTGCAACATGACCAAGAAAAATACATCAAGTTCATGACTGAAGGAGGTTGAAGAAAAACAGAAAGTTGAGTAATATTTATAGATGCAAACACTACTTCAAAATCACAAAATATTAAGCTAGTCTGCTTCGCATGAAGTACTAAATAATGAATCCAGTCCTAATGTGTGCTTTTTTATTTTTATCTCTGAGGATAAAGGAATGGATTTTTAAACTTGAAATCCCCATTTCTTTGACTACTGTATAGAAGAGTGAGACAAAGGTCATTTTTTCAGTGATAGTTTGATCTTTGTCCAGCTTCCTCAATGGACTTTGGAAAAATTGAAAGTATTAAGGCATGTTTTTACTTTTAAGTGTGTGATGTACCACATATGTGGTTAGTACATAGAATTAATGAAGCATAAATGCTAATTAGGTTTGTATTTGCTTTGCTGTTAAAACTACCTCAGGATTTACCAAATAGTCCAACCCTTCTTGTAGCTCAAGGATACGGTGTGTAAGACCAAGTCAAGGGTGGCTGTGCCTTTCTTTGGGAGCTACAATTAGTGTTGATAGATGCCAGCTAGTTTTACTGACTGATTCTTTTTATCTTCTAGACCACATCATAGGCTTAATGATGTCTGATGTTTCTCATAAAGCTTGTGGCACTGATGGCAGGGGGAACTAGTCAGCTGGGATATTTTATTTTCCAAAGATAATGCATGTCAGGAACTTGGGAGGATGAGCTTGCTGTGGAGATGACACTCCTTTCTGCCTGAGCCAGGCAGGGGGAGCACCAAGTCTGGAGATCCTCCTGCAGCTGAGCCACTCTGGTTTACAAGTGCCTTCAGAATACCCAGTGCGTATTTTGTCCTAAGCTCGGAGAAGGCAGGGCTGATAGCACGGAATCCTCTCTAGCTGTTTGCTTTTCATGTTTTCGAGCCGTATCTACACAGCCTAAATTGGCTACAGTATGACTGTAATTGATTATGGTTAATTGGAGTAACAACACAGAAAATGCAGCCAGCAGAGATTGATACAGAAGGGTCTTTGCTACTTAGAGTGGACAGTGGTTTTTGGGGTTTTATTGTATTCTTATTTTCTGTCTTTATCTAGATTCTGCCCCTACTTGTTAAGCCATGTTATGTTTCCTGCTGGCCTTGCTGTGGGAGAAGGAGAGGATTTCTGCTGTCTTCCTTGGAAGAATGCCTTAACCACGAGGGGTTATGGGGCAGGTAAGCACTTCCACTGCTCTTTTTCTCTGCACATCTTTAAAAGAAAAAGTGTTAATCCTGTTCTTTCTTGGAAGGGTGGTGGGAACATATTTATCAGGTGTGCTCTGCACACAACGTCAGCCTTATGTTTTCCTGTGCTGGCAGAGGAGGGAGGGGGAGGATTTACAATGGCATTACGTTGGGTGTTTGCTATAGGCCACTTGTAGGATTCCTGGCTGTTTGGGGCACGAAGTTCTCTTGGTGTTGTAGTAGTGAACAGCACCTTACTGGAGTTAGAGACCATCTGACTGAAAGACGCAGATTTAAATCCTCAGATTCTTTAATGGAGTTGGATGCCAAGAGTTTCTGTGAAAATTGTTGCCCTCAGCCACTTAGGATATCTTCTTTGGCAGCGTGTGTTTTACACGATGCGCTGCTGTTGGAACTGTATCGCTGTAATAACAGCAGCAAGGAGAATCAACGTGCACGGCACGCCAGCAAATGACTGGCTGTGTGCAATGCAGGGTCTACGCTCAACTACAGCTCAATCTCTGCTGGCTTCTTGGCTTGATCTTTTCATACCCATAAAGCTGTAAAGCACTACTGTAGCACACTGGATTTCCCTGTTCTGCACTGCCTCCTTTAAGCAGGAGGTCTGAGTAGGCTAGATGAGGCTGAACAGTGTTTATAGTTGGATTATATTTTACAGAGTCTAACGTCATTTGGCTTTAAGCATACAAAGAAAAACAGCTTTTTAATACAGTTCAAGCAAATCATAATAAGAGAATCGCTGGCAATAGGTCTTCTGGTGTGGAGAAGTCTTAAGTCTTATCTTAACTAACAGTGTACATTAATCATAAGCTCCTAGAAGTTAATATTAACTCAATTAGACTGAAATGACCATTCTACTATATTTTGGAAATGCATTAAGTAAGGAAGTTTGCGCTTATGTTCAGTTGCGTCAATTCTCTAATGATCCATTTTGTTTGCACCTTTATCTTTCTTCAGGTCCTTGGCACTTACTCATTAGTAAAGAGGGCACTCCTGCCTATAGTTAAAGCACTGTCTAGTTTGTTAACAGCACTGAAAAAAACCTGCAGCAGCATCCCATTTTGTCTCAGGACTGGCAACTGATAACTTTCTGGTTTTGTTTGCGTTTTTTAAATGCAATTTTCTCTGTATGTTGTTTTTTATTGGAGGATTATATATGACCTTCATGAGCAGGCATGTTGCATTTTATGTTCTTAAGTAGTTGTGTTAGGGTCTTTACACAGATAGGAGAAAGTTGGCCTAAAATTGTCAATTTCAGTATCTCAGTGAGCATTTTGGTTATTTTTTTTCCTCAGCAACCTTTTATTTGAGTTCAAAATCCTACATGAATAACAAAAGGTTCTTCTCCCAACAACAACAAAAAATTGTTCATAGTCTCCTAGCAGGTAAGATATCCACTGCCACAGAAGAACATTGTTCCTTGTCAGTCACTGCATTGCACATGCCCCAAACCAGAACTGATGTTGAGACATTTATGTCCAACAAGCATGAAGAACTGTCGTTGTTTCATGGCTCTCTTGAACACAGTAACATCCTTTAGTGACATTCCAAGGGCAGTATCCCACTCGTATTGGTACACATGCGCACAGGGTATTTTGTTATACTTTCCTGTACAAAATAACATTCCTTTTGTAAAGTTTGGTTGCGGAGACAGAGATCTACAAAGGTTTCAAACACCATTCATGGACTTGACAGTAACGTGTGCCCTAGAGATGTTGACCAATGGGAAGCACAGCTGAGCCATGAGAGCCTGAGGTGTGAATGTCATTGCTGAAATGGGTGTTCTTGCTCACTTAGTCCTTAGCGCATCTGCCAAAAAACTGTTATAACAACTTCTGGTTTTTATTTAATTTCAGCAGAAAAATTTGATCCGAGTCATGCATTTATAAAACATTTTGATTTGGAAATATCAGTTAGCCCCTTTCTGAAAAACAGAATGTTTCAAGTTTAAATTGACTAGGTATGTTCCACAGGATTCCTTGGACTCTAGATGTTAGTGCGGTGGAGCCTCTGAAAGGCTCCAGATCTGGCATGATAGATACGGGGAAAAAAATTATAGTATAAAGCAAAAGTAGTGGACAACAGAGTACAAGAATCTCAGATGGCACGAGCTAGCTTACGGCCTCTGATCAGTGACATGAAATCAGTTTGCAGCAGCACTAGTTCCCATGTATTTATGTAATTGTGGGAATAAAATTCAATGAAGCTCCTGAAAGCAAAATGGTTTACCATTTTTGTTGTTTTTCTCCCATGCCATTTTGGATCAACAAATTCAGACAGAAGAGCAGAAGCAGTTCAGGTATGAATGAGAGTATTGCCTACTCCTCCATGTATATACGTAGGGGTGAGTGAATTTTTTTTTAATCACATTTGCCTGTTATGTGCTTGCACTTCAGTGTTAGTTTGCATAAGTTAAACCTCGGGTACATAAAGACAACGACAGCTGCTGCAAAGAGATGCTTCCTTCTCTTTTTCTATGCTTAGTTTTGATCTTCAAAAAAAATCCTGGAAGTTAAAACTCAAATCTTTTAATTGTGGTATGAAGGTGTCAGAAAGAAGAAACAAACAAAAGAACAAGGGGATCTCCTCGTGCCTCTTTCCGTCATCCCAAACCTTGTCTAAAAACTTGGCTTGCTACTCACAGGTTTGCCAAGTTATCCTACTTCTAAGGGATGTAGGGGATTTATAACATTAGTTCCTTAGAAACCTAGTGTCTGATTTCTTGTTTTATTTTCTTTTTTTAATGCTGCCTTCATTCAGTTACTGAGGATCTCTTCTGTTTGCACAGTACCAGTTAGGTAAAGAAACTATATGCTTCTATTAGGCATACTTCCCGTTCTGTTACAACTCGATTACCGCTTGGTTTGGGTTTTTTTTTTTTTCAAGTACTGCTAGAGCAGAACTTCAAAAGCAGTCAATGCTTTATTCTGTTTCTTCCAATGGGTTGTCATTAGAAACTCAAGAATATCCCTCCTCAGTCTGCCCTGTCAGAGCTGTCCGTAACGGGACGTGGTTTTGTCGGTTCCTCTGTTTAAATAGAAATCTCTCCTGTTAAATCTCTCACATTGAGACTCACCGCACCATGACCTCAAGCAAATGTTTGTCTCGTGTTTCATAATATGGGCTGGGTGGTGGGAGAAAGTAAAGCTGAGCGAAGGGAGGAGATGTGTGTGTCTTGCAAAAGTAACTGTGACCTATTTCTATCAAGGTCTAATCTTTCTCCTCCTGTCAGAAGGCTGTAAACCCATATCGGTGGGACCTGCCCAGATCCTGATGTAGATGCATTACTTACAGCACGGATGTCAGAACTTCTGTCCCTTGCTCCAGAATTTACTCTGCTGAATTTCACAGGACTGAGTAAATCAGCTGAATTCAGCAGCTCCTGAAAATGGGCTAGAGCATCTTTTTAGGCAGGCAGGCAGCACTTGTGTGACTTGTCCCCTGTGCCCGTCCGGTGGTTGCAGCGCTAGGAAGCGTACGCCCTGCTGTTGGCAGAGGGGACGTGTGGGCTGCTCAGCGGCAAACCAAGGGAGAACGAGCCCTGGCATAATAGTAACAGCAACTCTCATGATACCGGGGGTGGAGTTAGTGAGCGGTGTTTTGTCCTCAGCATCAGTTTCTGTTTTTCCCTTCTTGCAGCAGATGTAGAGTCTTTCAAACACAGACCTCCGGGTTGGGCTTTGCGGCATGGGGCTGCCGTGGCCCCCGCTGGCGGTGGGGAGGGGAGCTTTTTCTCAGCTTTCTTGGACAGCCTGATCAGCTTTTCACTGTGCTTTCTGACACAGCTCAGATGTAGCGCCTTGTGGAAGTCTCTACTTCTATCCGGAGACGTCTCAGGAAATAGTTAAGCTAATTTTAGAAGCCAAAGCAGTTGAAAGAGGCCCGTTGCAAATGCAGCCAGAGTATCTCCCGTCTAATCAGTTATGAAATCTGACTGATGCTAAAGCTTTTTCTTAGCAGAATGTTTATTAATCTTGAAGGGGGTGGGGAGGAAAACAGCAGAAGCAATTTTTTATGAGGCAGACCTAAATGAACAGAAGCTCTTTAAAACTGAACTTGTGGGAACCGGAAGATGGATGCAATACATCACAGGGACAGAAAGGCCAGGCAACGGCTTTGAGTACATGTTGGCATAAAATCAGATAGAGAGAAAAGAAACTATGGTACTTTTTGCCTGACATGACCTGAGGAAAAATACTGGCTGTTGTGCAGCTCTTGCACGCTTATCTCGGGCATATCATGTTCTGGAGTGATTAAAATACAACTTCTGCTGACAGCAGGAACCCAAATGCCCTTCTGAATTGTGTGCAAAGTGCGACAGTTGTTCCTTCAGCTCAGGTCATGTTTCAGTTGTATGTATTAGCAACAGCCTTTTATTGCATTTGATTCCTATATCACTGCTCTGAATGAAAGCATCAGAAATACAAAATCCTAGAGCAGTGTTCCCTTTGTAAGGGGAAAGGTAACCCGTTGTCAGGATCTATGGATGTTGGATGGATTCGCGCTGTGCTGGGAAGTCAGGGAGACAAAAATGAAATTACTCACATTTTTCAATCTTTCATGTAAACTCTTTTACTACTTTTTTTGTTAAAGGTGTGTTGCGGAATGAACGGCTGCAGGAGAACACTTTTTTGCACCATGAGTAGCACAAGTGCTATTTCCCTAGCAGGACTGCTGTGGAAGGCTCTTCTCTTCGGCTGACTATAAGAGCCTGGGAGGTGAGGACAGTGCTGAAGAGGGTGTGCAAACATCTTCACTTATGTTCTGCCCTATCTCTTGTCCATTTTCTGGTGTCTGAGTAGATCGTTACCACGTTCCGTTTCACACAGGGTGGGGGTTTTTTTAACATACTGAGAATTTTGGTTTATTTCAGTCTTTCGTAACTTTTACTAGAATTGAAAATATTACTGGGCTGCAGGCACGAGAAACAGACTTTAACCTGAATAGAGTAGCTTTGGAACTAAACGGTTCGAGCCTGCCTTTAAACACAAATTTTTGTCTGCGTATCATAGCCCAAGTTACAAGGTGCCACATTGCTTGGAACCGAACATACATTTCTCCTCTGATTGCCATGTGCAAAACAACCATTCCCTCTCATTTTCGGTAAGAGGATGCTTCCTGGTCTTCCTTGTGATCAGCTTCAGAAAAAGGGTGTGTTGGTCAGAGAAAAACTACCTGTCATAAATCCAGTGCCGTTCTAGAACATTTTGTTACTGCTGGTTGTGCCTCAAGTGTCGTCTTTGGGAAGACTCTTTTGTCTCTTTAACCTGGGCCGGAATGGACGCTGCTGAGCAATTTCTCGTGTGACTGAAGCTCTCCGATCATAACTGATCGCAGCAGTAACAGTCACGTAACGTACGGCTTGTTACAACGCTCTGCTGTAGGGCGGTTTATCAAGCTTTTACCACAGACTTCAGTGGGAACAGATGGGTCTGTGCTGAAAGCTTTTGATAAATCCTACCCAGAGCATTTTTGGAGAACTGCAGCACAGTTTTGAGGAAATACATAAAGACCCCGCATGAGGTATGGGAGCGAGGGCCCTCAGCCAAGGAAACTGTTCCACTATTCACGGTCTTAAAGCTATTTTAGTGCTCAAGTCACTTCTGAGCCAAAAACAATCAGATACTAGACCTCAGCAAACTTGTGAGTGTCAGAATTATTTGGGGGAATTGGGATCCTTCATCATAACCACATATTTTGCCAAGATACGGTGTGTGGCTCCAATTCAAAGAAACTGGAAATACTGCAATTTACCCAAATTATTATTCCCTTGCTATGCCTAAACTTCAAAGAAAAGCAGTTTCTTAATAGCTTATGTGATGCTATAAATAATTTTTTTATTGCATACTGAGAAAAGAATGGCATTCCATGAGTCACAGTTATTGTGGGGTCTGTGGACAAAGCTTTCAAGGCCTGATGTGTTCCCACAACGTGCAAAAGCCTTTCAGTTCAACAGTCTTGCTTCTTCCAGCAATAAATTAAAGACAGATTCTTAAAATACTTTGACATGAATAGGTGAACTGACTTCAAGAAACACCTTGGTAACCAAGTTGCTGTCAGATCTGAGCAGGTCAGATGAAGAAAAATCTTTGTCCAGAAATTTCTTGGGTTTGCTTGGTGGCATCAGTCAGTGTGGTGGAGGTAATGTGTTTACTGAATGCTTTAATGTGGAACTGCCAGGAATGTTTTTGGCTTGGGTCTGGTTTATTTAATTGAAATGAAGCCTGCTTAAAAGAAGTTGCACTTGTCCATAATTTATTGCAAGTGGCACAAATCCTGTTCTGTAACACCTCTCTAATGCTGTGATCAATGGCAACAAAGAGAAGAATTTGACCCTCATTACTGTAATTTAAATCTTCAAGCCAAATTGCCAGATAAGCTGCCTCTATACCGTTTTAGTCTTTTTCATGTTTCTCTTGCATGAGGATTAGTGAATGTGGAAATTCCCGTTAGGCTGTATCTTTTGTAAAAAGACAGCACTTTTCCAGGAGTGCAATTCCTTGCATACATAGATATCTTCTTCAAATAAGTACTTTCCTGAGTAACCTGAAATAGCGCTTGATCATTCCGGTGCTGTGAGCATCCTGATGTCCTGTGTAAGTGAAAGGTGTGAAGTTTAGTGGATGTATCCAGATGTTTTAGCAGGTCTTGCTTAGCTTGAAGATTAGTGATGGTATCACTCATTTTGTGTGGAATAATAAACCATACTCTATGGTTGGACACAGTTTTATCTTCAGTTCGTATCTGCCAGGAGAGAGGAGCGATCGGAGCTGCACTGAGGATGGGGTTGCCAAGGCTGGAAGTGATTGAGTAAGGTTCTTTGAAGAAATTCACTGTGTCTTCAGATATTCATCCAGAAATGTCCTTCCATTTTGCAATGGATCTGAAGAAAGCATATGATACACTGAACCACACTGGATAATCTTCTGACTGACCAAATCTATTCCCTAACGCTGTCAAAGAGCCGAGTAAATACATATGGGAATCATTTCCGCTTGTGTGCAAAAGCCAGTATAACTGACCTTGTAATACATTCCTGCAGACAGTCACAGTCTATGAACTTTGCATCCATAGAGATTGCATTCAGACTGCCTCAAATCCTTTGCCCAGACTCATAAGGCTGAAATGACACTCTTAAGTTTAACTTTTTTTCACCCTTTTGAGAATGAGGTTCTCTTGAAAACCTTGGGTTTGTTGATTTGTCCCCTAGTTTGAAGCAGAAGTCTCCTCTCCCTACTATGCTTCCATTTTCTGCTTTGCTAATATGTAATAATCTCTCATTCCTTTCAATCTGGAGACTAGAGAGAATGATGCTATATTGCTGTGGAGTATATTTTTTAATTTGCTTTTAACTGGATTTTTATGGGACGGGGTGAAAGTAGTATAAAACTAGTAATTGATTCTATGTCACACGTTCAATAAGGAAATGTAAGATTTAAGATTGCTGGATGAGAGCACTGAGATGAGGGATCGTGCTACTGATCTTCTAGTAACTATCAAACCACAGGAAACGCTGTGTGAGAACAGATTGCTGCAAATGAGAGTATCTGCAGTTTTTCAGGTTCCAAATTATATACTGCTCCAACACTACTTTGATGTAGGTGAAACCGTGGTTTTTATAAATCCTGCACGTGGTTGGAGGCAAGAAACGTTTGCATTGATTCAGTTGTAGAATTTTCCTGTTGCGTTGTCACATTGTGCTAGGCAGCATGGTTGGGTTAGCACAGAGCTCAGCGTTTTGCAGGCAGCAGCCAGCCCTGGGCACTCTGCTGTGCCAAGAGAGAGCCCAGTGCCTGCTGAGGGAGCAGCTCTCACACCCTCTCTGCTCGCCTGCCTGCAGAATTTGCAATGTTCTTTGCAGAACTTCTTGAATTACCTTTCTGTTATGTTCTCTTTACTGTCTCTAAGTATGGTTTTGCTCTGCATGCTTGATAAATGTCAAATGAACTATAGGGACATACTTGACTGCATGGGAAATTTGCTTTTAGGGTTGGGGTTTTTTGTTCAGCTGTATTGTCAATTCCATGAAACAGCAAAATACTCAAGCACGAACCTCTCTGATGTTCAGCTTGTTCACAAACAGTAAGTGATGTCTTCCTTGGTATCTCACCTAACACACAGATGTCAGTATTTATAGGGGTTTTCAGTATGCTATGGCGTACTAATAGCACTTCCATGCAAGGGATCATGATTTTCCACCATCAAGAAATCAAAAGCTTTTTGTTGTTGTGGAGTAGGAGATACGCAGGAACTAAAAACAACGCTAGAACAAGTAAACAAAGGTTGACTTTGTATGTCTTTCACAGGCATTCATCCAAACCACCTCAGGTTCAGCCTGAAAAAACAGGTTGGAATAGCTGAAAGCAGGCGCAGAGATGCTACTTAAGGACAAAATGAAGTCATGACTAAGTCAGTTTTCTGTATCTGTCCTTCCCTAAAAGACCAACTCGGGTCTTTGGGAACCACTGTGAAAATTCAGATTAACCTCAGTAGGAGATGAACGTAAATATCAGCATGCGTGGAGTAACACCAAGCCGATCCCTGTGGGTCAGCTCCTGCTGTATTGTCCCTAGCTAGCGTCCCAGTGTATCCAACACAAATGTACCTCTGTTAAGAGTAGTTAGGCAGAGGAAGCTGGAGCTCATGGCTGTACCGCTGGTCTGTGAGTCCAGGACTCTGTTATGTTTGGCTTGTTAGGAGAGTGGGTTTCCACAGCTTTGCAAACTCTGCCTTTTCAGTCCTGCTACCAAAATTCTTCCCAATAGTCTCAATTGGACAGACAGACTGTCCAGCTCTAAGGTAACGAGCTCAAACCCATCAAATTCCATTGTGGAATTTTTTAGGAATTTCTTTTGGTCCTAACCCTCTACTTCTGAGACCTTCTTTCAGGGTCTCACCGCTGTACCAGTTGGGTACTTTTCTCCTAGCTCCAAGTGCAGCCTGTTCCCAGGCCACAGATGTTCTTTGGGTCTTAACTTGAAATCTGTGCAGAAAAGCACTCGCTGTTTCTCCACAATATTTCTTCCAATGGGTGTTAGCACTTGTTATTGAAAACATGCATCTCATTTCTAATTTAAATGTACCTAATTTTCATTTCTTGTTTGACTTTTTATAGAAAAAAGGAAGCTTTCCCATCAGAGGGCTGATTCTGGCCACTACGCATGTCCAGCTGGTAACTCGTGTTCTTAAGCTTTACAACAAATCCTAGATCTGTGCAGAAAACCTGAAGAAAAGTTAACATTTCTTTCCTGTGCAGTATCTGTGCAGAACAATCTTCTGTGTTCCATAAAGGGAAAATAAGGATTTTTTTTTTTTTAAATTTACCTCTAAAATTCACGTGAACGTTACTCAAATATAAATTACATACAGTGGTGGGATGTACTGAAGTCTTGAGCCATCAAGTTTAAAACTAGCAGATGTTAAATGACCAACGGTTTCTCAGTACTAGCTCCTAAATACGGCTGAAGGAGGAGTGATGATCTCTTTGCTAAAGTTCTCTTGTACCTTGTAGGATATTTACTGGAGATTATGGGTCAGTGGTTATTTTAAGACAGGGCTGCTGAGACTTATCAGCTCTGCTGATGTACAATAGCTTTAGCGCTTTTGAAGTTATGGCTTTAGAAATGGAAGCTCTGGGTTCTCTTAAAGATAAATAACTAAAACCTGTATATATTTCTGGGGGACAAAACCAGGGACTGTTTGTTTTTCACTGAAATTAACATAAATGTCGTGGGTTTGTGCAAAATGCAATTTTTCATTCCTCTTGGTCACGTAACACACCAGCTGAAAATAAAGTAGGGAAAAAAACCCTGAAACCGCTATAGTTTTCAGATCTCACATTATGGACCTTAAGTAAGCATGGAAGCTAATCCTGTAGCGCAGCAGAAAGGATCGTATTACAAAATCATTGTTTCTGGCTGGACTGTGTACGAGGAGATTGAATAGACCCTTCGGTTGCTTGAGGTATTTTTACTTCTTGCCTGAAGCAGAGCAGAGGGAGGAGGAGAAGCAAAGGAGAACTAAGAGAAGAATTTGTCAGTATATTCAAATAGATTGGTCATAGAAATCACATGTGTATCAAAACCATCTGGTCCTGGTCTTTTAGTTTGAAGATCAGGATAAAATATTGAGTCACTGGGGTCAGAAAAGAGCAAAGGCAAGGGAAGCCAAAGCCATTGTCAGCAAGTGTTTCCAAGTATAGAATAGTTTAATTGTCTTTCCTTGTTGGGATTTAAAAATAGCAGCAGACACTCTTTAATCAAGACTTGCAAAATATGGTCTGTCAGTGCCCTGTGTGTAAGCATCCTGCAGGTCTGAGCTGGCTGGGTGGTACAGGGCGACAGATTGAGGAGTTCTCAATGCCTCCTGGGCAGCTGGGAGCTGCCGTTACTTTTGGCATATAAGTGAATGCCAGTTGTGGTAGTGACAAAACTTAAAGGTGGGCCATGCCCTTTGACTTTGCACAGCTGCCTCCAGTGGAAAACAGAGGGGTGGGAGGTACCTGGCCCACTTTTCGATGAGTAGGTGCTGTTAGCTGAGCCGCTTGCCCAGCGCTTAGCTGTACTTGGTGCAGAGAAATAGGTTCATCCGGGCTGTCACTTCCCTGCTCTATTTAAAACACCTCTCCATTTAAAGCCAAGTAAACAACTTGGAAATATGTCTTTCTCTTCACTAATCGTAAAAGAAAGCGAGGCAGCAAGTCCAAACATAGATTTGTTTATTTAGGAGTATGAAGTTGGGCAAAATCCCCTCCCACTCAACAGAGGCTGTTGACAGTTTCTTTCCTTTCTGCTCATTCTATTCATCAGGGCCCAGGCAGGGACGTTAATTTTACAGCTCTTAGTCAAGATCCAAAAGATGTTCTCCAGGGACCTGCTGGAGGAGCTGCTGTAGTGGCAGGTAAATAAAATTCTCCCACCTCAAGAGCTTCCTGGGAGTCCTGCACTCAGTGGGGACAGAGTGCAAATTGGCATCTACAACCCTTCAGCTCCCCTCTCCCCTCCTGACTAATACAAGGGGAATCGCCACAAAAGATCTGCCTTGCTTTATGAAAATACCTCAAACTGACGTTTACCCAACCCTGGGATTTAGACCGTGCTAATCTAAAAGGTCTACGTCCTGTCCTCCACCACTCGGTGGGAGAAGAGGGCCTTCGGGGAGAAAACCGCCGAGTGATTCACAAGCATTTTTAAGAGTTGCTAGTTGATCCAGAATTACTGTATTCGTGTATGCGATTGCTTCTCAGTGCTCCCCCTATTTATACTGCCCTTAAACTTGAAAAAAAAAAATTAGATGAACTGTTGTTTCTCCAGCTGCTGAAAAATAAAGAAGTAATTTCCTGCTACAGGCATTAGCTTATTTAGGTAGCTGGGCCAAATTGTAATCGAATGTATATCTGTATCATTCCACTAATTTCACTGAGAAAGAACTCAGAGCTGGTAACTAAACTGGAACTATGCTGATTAAAAGCAGCTGATGACCAAAGAACAGTAGAAATGTCGTTATATATGTTTATAATGCCCTTTGAAATGGAATTTAGAAATTGAGAAAAGATCTTGAGGGAGGAAAAATATTGCATTATCTCTGCATACTGTACTGTCGTCTTCAAAAATGACTCTGAAGCAAGAATGACTCATTTTGGGAAATAGCTATAATGAAACATCCATGAAAGGTCTGAAAACTGGATCATTACAGTGACTCCTGTAAATAGATTTCTATAAGCTAATTAGGGATTTATTGAAATAGGTGCTGACTTGGGCAAGTCATTACACGTGTGTGTTGGGAAGTGGGGTTGCCCGAGTTTGATCTAGTAGAATAGTTAAGAATTCTTAAGTCACGACAAGTATTGCAGCATGGCCCTTGTTTTGGTGACCATCACCCCCCCCTGCATCTCTCTTCTTTCTCCTGTGGCCTCGTTCGTAACTTTTCCTCCTGCATCGCAGGATAATGGTAAACGCCTGCGACTCTTGTACCTCGATGCTTGACTGAAGGAAATGAGAATGGAGTGAGGTGGAGAAATCTGTGCTGTCAGAGAAATGCTTTTATAGCCGAGTAAAATATTCTCAAGAGAAAAAGGAAGCCCTATGAACTGAACTCTTCCTCGGTGGTCACAGCTTATTAGACTCTGGACTGGTTTTTTTGTTTGTTTTTTTTTTTTTTGCAAGGTGAGTTGATCACGGAGCTCATCAGTCATTTCTAACAACATCAAGGCAACCAGAGTTGTGGAAAGTAACAGCTATAGATACTGCTTAGGATTGAAGGGTTTGGGGGTTTTTTCCTCTCCAAATATTGTTGTATTTGAGATCTCCCTTCATTGTATAATCATTTTGAAAACTGCCGTAACAGAATTCTTCGCATCTTTCTGTTTTCTCACTAGAAATGCTCCATCACAAGTTCTCTGATCTTACCCTGTGCATTTGTGCCAATAGCCCTGATATTAGGTACAGGTTTTCTTCAGCCCTGGTCTTTCTAACTCTGACATGCAGTGAGAGGGACGCTCGTAACCACGGACGAGGAAGGAAGGTAGTGTCCCACTGACACGAGTATTAGTTCCTGCACAAAAAACTTCATGGGACGGTAAAGTTTCATTTCTTTCCTCTACCTCATCTTGTAAAGTTCTGATATTTCTTATTCTCTATTGTTCCATACTATTTATAACCTCCAGCTACCCACGTTGCCCTTGCTGTAGCTCCCCTGCTAGTTTAGAAGAATGTTATTGTCGTCTTTCTGTCTAAAATTACTCTAGCATGCTTTATCTTCTTTGCTTCCTCTTATTATTCTTCCTCAGATCATTGTTCTTGATGTTATTTCTAAAATGAATGTATTGCTTTCCTGTCTGTCTCCCTGTCTTTTGCTTATTAGGCTGATAAATGTTTTAAGACAAAGTCTGTCGTTTATTAGATATATCGGATCTCTCTTTGATCTTACAAGAAAATTGCTACCCCAGGTTGAAGAGCTGAATCACAAGCGTAATAACTCTAGAAGAGCCATCAAAGACCTCTGTGTTCTTTGTTTCATTACTTCATTTCTAGGTTGCTGGTAATGAAGGACTATTTGTTTTCCAGGAACAGCGATATGATGGTTTGCATCCACATCCCTGAAATTAACTCCCACTGAGTGTCTGTCAGACAGACTCCATCTAAAAAGATGCTGCTGTAACTAAAGAGATTCATCTTTCATTTTCTTTAGCCCATAAATTGGATATGTGCAAGGACTGAAAGTTTCAGGTCCATACATATGCTATTTCTTGACCAATCAAGCTTCAGAGTTAAATGGTTCAGAGCCAAAAGTTGACTGCAGCTCCTGAACTGCTGCTGCTTTGGGTTTAAAAGCTATAAACATATGAAAGCAAAGTTTTGTTTTCCTACCTGGAACCCTAAGCCAGCTTAGTTTTCTTTGATCTGGTAAACTGTTAAACGTTTTGATTTAACAGTGAATTCTTTCTCTGATAGTTTTGCACTTTTGCTCCCTTAGAGCCAGGTCTTGGTGTAAACTTGTGTTATCTCTGCTGCTGGGGGAACCTCCTGCCTCAAGGTACCGTGCCTTCATTGCTATTGTAAACCTCCTCTTTAAATCAGAACTTAGCATCTCATGTCTGTCTGCTTCTGCTGACATGCTGCGGCTAGATTTCTCTGGAGAAGGGCAGCCAAGGCTCACCCTGCAGAGCCGAATGGTCCTTGGGTGCAAGGAAAGAGGGACGGGGCACGTGAGCCACTGAAAGCCCTTGTGTATCTGGGGAGACAGAGAGGGAAGGAGCTGTGGGAAAGAAACTTGGATGAAGGGCATGGACCCACAGGAGTGGGGAAAGGTGTAAATGGGGAGGTGGACACTGCTCCCAGCTTGTTTGCTCCGGAGAGTGATATCCCAAAGCACCCTGCTAGGGGCAGAAGCCGGACTCCGTGTCCAAAGGGCTCCACGGGCAGTGCTAGTCTTCAGTATAGCTATGGTACCGCTTAAGGGTGTGATCTACATAGTCAAAACAAAAGAGAACGCAGCCCACACATTGGAACGTGGCTGGATACCAATGACTTGAGTGGAAATCCGCTCCAGCAGGGGTTTACTCCAGTCATGGTACTATATTCAGAAAGATAAACAGGAATGTATGCTTATATCCTGAATGCAAGTTAATCAAGTCAGATAAGACAAGCAAGAGTAAATATAGGCAGTACTCGAGACCAGGATGCCAGCTGATCTTGTGATTTGACAGGTCACTTCCCAATATTTGTTCTGTTAAAAGGAAAACTTGTGTATGTCTTTGTAATATTTGTGAATGGGTTCATGTATTTGCATTTGTGCTTGTCTGCTGCAGAGCCATAAATGGGATGAGTGACTAACGAACCCTGCTAGCATCCTGAGCACCCCGAGGGACACACTGCCTGCTGCACTGGAGCCCAGCGATGACTATAGCAAGAGGAAGATGCGTTAGGTGTAGGGGCTGTGAAAGGACCTGCAGGGAGCTGAGGATGTTGACACAGCCGTGAAGAGAACAGGTGTGTGCGTGACCCCAAAGAAAACCCCACATCCTGTTTATCAAAGGAAGTCTCCTGGTTTTTTTTCATGGAATGAGTTGTCCTTGTGTTTGCATCTCTGGACAAAAGAAGTAGGGGGCAATAGTAAAAATAGCTGCAGTACCAAACCGTCTTCCTGAAAGCTGCTTTGCATGGGGAGGGCTTGAAAGGCTTGGCTCGGGCAGAGAGATGTAGCGGTGCCGTCTGCTGCCGGGTGGGAGCCCTGCTTTATCTCGATGCAATAAAATAATTTCCATCCGTTTGGTTGGAGCAGAAACCCTCTCTGTTTCTGACAATACTTGGCATAATGCGGACACTAGAGCTGCAATTTTCCACTGTTGTTTTGACCCTCGGATAACTTCTTTTATGGACAAAAGCTTACTAGCCGCACGTTCTGTATTTAATGGAACTGGCGTTCTGCCACGTTGGCCTTTCTGCTGCGTTTTCATCAGCAGAAGGAAGCTGCGGGACAGTGGCTAGACGTGGAAACTTCCCTCGTTTCTAGTAAGGCCTTGCTGAGTGGCACCAAAGGGTGACGTGGGCACTGCAGAAGTAAGCTGTAGAGTTAACCCTACATCTGAGTGATTTCCAATGCATATTAGAGATGGAAACCTTTTCTTGTCTCTTTGAAGGCAGTGCAAGTCATCTTTCCAAGAGTCAAAGAGCACTTTTTCTGTCTTGTGCGTAGTGCCAGTCAATAAATATTCTATTAGACCCTGCCAGGGCTACAGCAACGCGGAGGCTGTAAAGGCCACGTGCAGCTCTGCAAAAGGTTTTATTCATGACGCTCGTGATGGAATAAAGGCATGTTCCCTCTAGCCCAAGAGAGCTTGGAATGGAAATTGAGCGGGGGACAGGCTTCCTCGTGTTGCAAGTGATGAGGAGCCCACTCGGGAGCGAGGGGCTATGGGGAGGGTGGCTGCAGGCTTCAGCCGGGGTGCCAGCGGCAGTGGGACCCAGTCACCCTTCTCGAGGAAGAAGGAGCACGTTTGGCCTGTGACAAAGAAAATTTCCAGGCTTACGTGAGATCAGCCCTAGAGTATTTATGAAAAAATTAAAGAGGAAAAAAAACCCCAAACAACAAAACAACTCAATTTTACTAGTTTTAGGCATATGTGACTATTCGTGGTGGTGAGCCTGATAGCTTCTTTTTTTTTTTTTTTTTTTGCTGAATAATGGCAATAATAAAGTATCTTTGAAAAGAAAACACACACCTTTATATATGCTGCAAAAGTATTTAAGCTGCGTCTGCAAAACGTAACCCCTGACTGAAGTTGGAAATGTCTGCTTCTAGAAGTACAAGCCAATGCCTTTTTATAGCAGTTACCGACCAGGATAACTTATGTATTTCACAGTATAGAAAATCCTGGAGGCAGCGTTATTTTTAGCAGTGTAACCTTTAAGCATATTCATCTATATACTAGTAAATTAGTTTTTAACAGGTGAATGACTTAATACAGCAAAGCAGATGAATTACAGATGTGAGTAGTGTCTGTCCAAATTGCTTTTTTTCCTGGCTCTAAATTATTCATCTGGGATGGCCAGAAGCCAGCCACGGGGATTATTGATAAAAGTGAGTTAAGAATAGATTAGAACATTTCCCTTGTGCAGTATAAAGTTTCGCTGTTGACTGCGTTATTTTCCATCTTCCGTTAAGCGCTACAAAGCCAGACTTTTTTTAACCCCATTTAAACTATTCATGTTCTATTTCAATTATATTATTTTAAATGCTTGATTTCCGTGTTCATAGGGTGAGGGATGTTCTTTTAAAAGAAATAACGATGTTGTACGTAAGAAGACAAACATTTCAGCATCTTGCTTAGGGTTAGATTTTGTGGAGAAGCACAACTCCGTTCTTCTAAGGACTTGCCAGCTGTCTGCGTTGGGTGGCTGAAATGTGCACTACCAATTAATTTTAGTCAAGTGCAGTCAGTATCCTCCTGAGAGTATCAAAGTTTTAGACCAGCTCTGGTTTTGTATATTTTTTTTTTTCCCTTCTCTGTCTCTCTTTTCACTATTGTTCTTTATTTTTAACAAATCCAGATTCATGAGAAGATAAAAAAAGTCTTTCGCCTCTACCAAAAGATGAAGAGATGGAGTAAGGTATGAGGAATTCATTTGAAATGTGGTACTGAAAAAAAGCATCGTTCACCTAAAGCATAAAATAAGTAAGATTTCCATCCATCAGACGTGCAAGAAAGCTCGAATAACTATGAAAAATAAGTGAAGACTGCATAGTGGTCTAATAAACATGAAGTGGCTCTGTCCCTGAGGATGTCGTAAGGACTTTTCTCAGTGAGATTGAATGCTTTGTTGCATCTGAGATTCGTCTCTCACTTGCCATCCAGAGGCTATAACTGAAGTCAAGAAAACGATCCAGAAAGGTAAAGAACGTGAATGATTCACTAATGAGGAAACAAAAAGGTATAGAAGCACTGAGGTGTCCAAAATCCTGAGGTTTCTTATGAAACAGAATTGGAGTGTTTTGAGTCTTTGGTCACCTTTCTCACCTCTGTCGTGGTAAACAGCTGTGAGGAAGGAATGGTAAAACCAGCAATGTTGAATAACTCTGGTGTCCTGTACCAGAGCGTGGAGAAGGACACCAGTTAATACCCACGTAAGCACTAGAAGTTAAAGATTCGGCTCTAAACTCTGACCTTGTCATCTTGTGTCATCAGCATGTGTTTTCTTAGTCGCTTTTTCCCCAGTGTGTAATGAATATAATTATTTCTTTCATGTATATTGTCAGCATTACTGTATTTCTTTCCCCCAGTGCTTTTTCTCAACCCCAAGATGAGCCTTTTCTGTTGTGTACTACATTTCCATGTGACTTAACTGTAAGATAACTAAAACAGACTGCAATTCGTCAGCTGTGCTGGTAATACAAGAGAAAGCGTCACCCTGAGCATCTTTCCTGGCAGCCTCCCTGCTTCTGATCTTTCTCCAACTCTAGACTTCTGAGCTATTGGATATAGCGGGTAACGTGATGATGTGAGTAAAGCACGTTTGTCTGTGGGTGGGTGGAGGCTGGCTGTGGTGCAGGTGGCATCAGTGAAAATACTCCATTTAAAATGTCCAGCTGCCTTATTCTCATCTCTCCTGTCTTTGAATTGGTGTGTGACTGGGACAGCTGGGAATACCATGATGGGTGTGAGCTGCGGCGGTGCCTCTCAATGAAATGTCGTTGCCATTGCAGTCATAATTCAAACGCTCTTCTCCTGGAAAAGGAGATTGGGGAAGAAATAGCAAATGGGGTCGCTGTGGGAAGTGGAAGCTGAATGACAAAATGATCTGACATACGTAGTGTTTTTAGAGACCGTGCAATGAATTGTCAGCGTTAGCAGAGCGTAATCACCGAAAGAGAAGGAAGTTGGAAGTCAGAGGTAGCTCCAGAGCGCGTTAAAACTGGTACTGTCTATCAGAAGATTTTTTTTTTTTTCCATTTGTTATTGTGCTAACTTTCAATATGTGTCATAGCATTAGCCATGTGCAGGCTTTTAAGGTGTCTGTTGGTATCGCACTAAGTTTCACTACTATATTCCCTTGTTATTCTTCGTGTTGCAGCACAGGTATATCTTGATGGCCAGGGTGACGGGTTTTAGGTATCCAGCGTTCCTTACCCTGGCCACTGCAACAGGTTGTTCTGCTGCTTTTTCTTCTTCCATGCCCTGCCCCTTCCTTCCTCTGCCCTTTCCTCTGCTTGCTCTCGGCTGTGCAGTCCTGCCCCATCCTTGAACTAGTTCTGAACCACAATTGAGCTAATTTATCCCTCTAACAAAATAAAAAACATATTGCACTTTTTTCTGGACCACTTTCTCCCATTTCAGTGAGTTAAAACAGAAGGGCCTGACAAGTGCGGGAGCAGATCCTGGGCAAGCCGGCTGAGAGCGGCGGGACGGCTAGACAACAGCGGTCTGTGCAGAGGGACTTTTCAGTAACCTCATCAGAGCCAAGTCTTCCTGGCACCGCATCTGTTTGTACCTGCTCTGCTGACAGCCTGCAGAGGGACCGCTGGTCTGTACGGAAACGCTTGGCCTGAAAACGTGCGGTTTAGAGGGCGCGTGTCAGAGGAATGCAGCCCGAACTGGGGAGCAAGCCCTGCGTGGCACAAGGGAGGACACTCCCCTGGTTAACCTTGGCACTGTCGCTTCCTCTCTCCCTCTACGAAAAGTGTTCTCTTCCTGGATTTTGCATTGTGTTTCCCTGAAACATTGCAGTCTCCCTCATGGAAATTATGCAAATGTCGGCGTGCGCACATAAAAAAAATCTGACAATGGCACAAAAAGTACAGGACTAAAATAGGTTTTGCTGAAAAAAAAAAGATTCTATGTGGCGATGGGAGACCTAATATCACTGTTCCATATTTAAATTATTAGGGGATAATTCTGATCACCAATCTCATTGGAAAAACAGTAGAAATCTATAAATTTTAAGGAAATGGGTGCACAAATTTTGTGACACTTGTGAAGTAAAAACCCCTCAGATCTAAAAGCACCTTTGTTTGCTGCCCCACGTCTTTAGCGACTAAAAGTTTTGCTCGTACTTCAAAACAAACTGACCTTCTAGCAGGGGCCAGGCATGAAGCTTTTTTGCCAAAGGTGAATGGTTTGGAAAACTCTTGAGCGTGTATGAAAAAGGAAACAGTGGAAACTATTCTGTGTTTGGAGCGCACTTGGGCACTGGAAAGCAGCTCTGCAAAAACGTCAGTCTCTGACCAAACAGGTCTGTTTTGTACGCACGTAGTGACCCTCAGCTGGCTCCCTGTTCCGTGTCCTGGGTGCAGGTTGTTACGGGCACTGCACTCAATACATCGGTGTGAGTGCTCTAGTCTCTGAGCGCTTCACAGCCGGCAGCAACTGCAGTCGATGCTGCCCCAGCCCTGGCCGTAAGTGGGATGGCTCCGCTAAGAAGCGGAGGCTGCAGCTGCTGGATTCAAAGAAGGAAATCTGGGTAGAGGGGAGTGCGTCTGCAACCCCACAATTTAGGCACAGCGAAGCACGTGCTTTGCAGATTTTTCTCTTGCAATGCCACTGGTCCCAGCAGAGTGCCTGTTGGGAGCGTTTGCAGCAAGTTGGGGCTCTGCGGTACAGAGCCGCCGAGCGTGCTAGAGGGCACCCTGCCCCGTGAAGTGTGGGTGTCCCTTGGCCAGAGAGTCTGCTGGGCAAGGATCAGGGCTGTCGTCCGTGAGTGTCGCTCCAAAACTTACAGGAACTGAGCAGCCAGCAAAGCACCCGAGTCGTGCCACTAACGTCAGCAGAGCTTCTCCTGGTGTTCTGCGGATGGCTCGAGGACCTGCATTGTGACAGGAGCCACACACAGGTACCTGTTCTGATGTAAATGTGTGTATTACCCGTAGCTACCTTTACACTCCAGCTTTCCATCAGATTTTAAGCTCCTCTAAGAACTCCTGAGGTGTGAGAGACAGGTATAAATGACCTGAAACGGAGTCTCGTTTGTCGGACAGGGGAAGTTAATAACGTTAGTCTTTGAGGGAGCTATAGCGAGAAACATAAATAGGAGCAGAACACTGTGTTCCTTGTTCGGTGTCTTGCACGGATCCTGACATGTGAGCAGTCTACCAACACAAATAACGTTATCAGATCAGAATCTCCAGCCAATAATAAATCACTCCTGGCGTTAGCAAGGCTCTCGCTGTGCAGCAATGTGACCTCTAGTCAGGAAGAGACTTTATCCTTTGTCAGACGGCCTTGCAGTTGAGAAGAAGCAAGTTGCACCCGTGCTTGATTGATGCGCGGCGCAGGTCGGAAAAACCAATGGAGACAGGGGAAGGAGTAAAGTTATACCAAATAGGTATCGATGAGCTTATCTTCCAGCCACCCAGAGCAGCTGCAGAGGCCAGTAGGTGTTTACAAAACACCGCAGAAGTGGGTGGACGGCAGATGCTCGGTGCCATATGGGTTATAGCTCAGAATTGGACGTTATTGCCTGCAAACGGCTCACGGCTAGCCTAGCGTTGGCGAAGGTAAACCTCTCCATACCCAACGTGTGCAACACTTGAACAACTGATTGTAGGGAGGGAATGCAACCTGCTCTCAAAGACATAAAAAACGGTCTTTTCATCTTAAAAACTATTGGAGAGTAACACAGAGCGTAGAAAAGCCAGTATAATATATGAGACTATAATTCGTCCCCTTTGCTCTTCCACATCCAGCTCATTTCCGAGTTCAGTGTTCTTTTATCTATCGACACCTCAGCGGCGGTGGGTGTTTTGCTGTAACTGTGACGAACGCTATCAGCATCCGTCAGTGCCTTTCAGATAGATCTCAAATCAGGAGCTCCAGGGTTTTTCCATTCCCTCCCCTGCATTTTCCAAGCCGTTGCAATCCCAGTCACAGACTGTATCAAGAGTCACAAGGAGTGGATAAAGCATTAGCAGGAACATCAAGATAGGCTGTTTCTATCAGAAAAAGACAACGTATTTGGTTCAGAATTATTGGCTAGGGTTAAGCTGCTTTGAAGTCAATAGTGAGAATCTCCTGAGCCTGCTGCAAGATTAATTATTCCAAGAGAGCCAGAACAAACACTCAGAGCTACTCCGCTAGAAGTAGCAGGCTATTTCAAAACCAGAGACAAAATCCCACATTAAATGCACGTATTTACTGTTTGTGTTCTAAGCAGAAAAAGGAGGACATAGAGCGCGGCAGGACGGAGAGAGGGGTGAGGCATCTTCCCTGTTATGCCGTGAATTATCACCTGACAGCACAGCGTGTCCGTTTGAGTCGTGTAAATGACCCTGAACCACATGGGGAAGTACATAAGGCGGGATCTGCGCTGTCAGATGTACAGCTGGTGGCAGGGGACGTTCCCTGCGCTTCCTGCACCCTGCGGAGAGGAGGAAGGAAGGGGAGGTTGCGTGAAGGCAGCACCAAGCAGCCAGCGCTTCCTCCCTGAGAGTTTCTGGTGGATGTCAGGGAGCATTGTGTGTGACACAGATAGGTGTTGCACCAGCGCACAGCTCACACGTGTACACCCGTGTCGAAAGAACGTAATCACGGATGCAAAATCGGGCATGGACAAGAAACGTCCGAGTTATGGCTGCTTGTGAAATTTCGCTTTGTCTTCCCCGAGTGCACGCATCAGGACACGATCTGTAAATCTAGAATTGAAGGGCTGCTTTCATTTCCACAGACACTTCAAACGCGTGCTGCCGTCCTGGTTTGGGCACGGCCGCAGCCAGCTCGTACCCCCGTCACCCTGCGGATCATTCGCAGGTAGGTGACATACGAAAGCCGCTTGGAACTGGTATTTTTTGGTGCCCTTCTGCATTCTCTAGTTTCTGTGCTGCTTTGCCGTGGCACAGTACGTCTATAAACATAACCCGCTGTCACCTTTTGTGCTTTCTCATTTTCTCCCAAAACAAGAATGGTCTCGTCTGGACTTTGCAGTAATCTCTGATGTACGAGCAATCTAGCTCCAGTGATGCAGGGAAGGAGTCGCAACCTCTGCCAGCGCTCTGGGCACGCTGCTAGGAGGAGGTGGGGGCTCTGCCTTGTCTTCGAAGGCAAAAGCACAAAACTTTGCCCAGACCAAAGGGACTCAGTAACACACTTAACACCCACAGCAATGTTCTGGGGCTGCAGGGTGGGGTCGGGGCCAGAAGACCCAAACCAAAACCTGGGTTTCCCTATGGCAGGGAGCGACCAGGGATGGAAATGTCTTCCTACCTTGCCACGCGGGGGCTTGCAGCACTGCCCCGTGTCTGCGAGGCTCACAGGCACCAACTCGTTCAGCTGCCATCAAACTCCTCTCGCCCTGAAACTTTCCTGTGAGCCAGTTCCTCTGCGGAGCCCACCAGCAGCAGCAGAGAGACCTCCCCTCCACAGCGCTCTGCTGAGCCATCTCCGCGATCTGCGTGTGACACGAGCAGTTTCTCTGAAAGAATAATCAAAAGTCCTCAAAGTCTTTAAGGAAAACAAGGCACGAATTTGAGTCTTGTGTTAGAAAAGTTATTTGTATCGTTCCTCAGAGAGTTTATTTATAAATAATGTTGTCTGACATTAACTTCTTGTGTGCCCAGTCCTACCCTGTCTTCCTCCTGGCTCTTGAAATGTTGAGATGTATTTGTATTTTCTATCTTAGTATCTGCTGCTTGCATTTGCGAGGATGCAGCAAGGGTTAGAGCTAAACTACAGCGCTTGTTTAAACATGTGCAGTTGCACAGGGACACTTGTGTAAAATGTTTTGAGTTCCGAGTTCTCCTTGCGCTCCACTTCCACGGAATCCTCCATCTCAATGTCACCCATGTGGAGCGGAGCTTTTCTGTGATTATAACGTGATGTAAATCCCGTATATTTAACCCCAAGCCCCCCAGAGACCTCGGGAAATCTTCAGCCACTGGTTACGTTCTGGGTGACACAAAACACCCTCGTCCGTGACACCTCACGCTAGCTGCGCCGAGTGGAGTGCGAGGTGTCGCACCGAGAGACGCTGGAGCCCGGCGAGGGACGCGCGGGCGTTACGCCGCTCCCGGGAGATGTGACGGGTGTAGCAGCCCGTTTCATTCCTGCACCGCTTGCGCAATCGCTGCTTCGCCCTCGTTGAGGCAATTCTTATCTGCTCTTGCAGGCGTCTCTGCTAGTCCTCTCGCGCTGTGCGCGTGCCCTCGCCGTGACCGCGGGCTGCCGTGGGACCTGCTGTCCCCGCTGCTGCTGCTGGAAGGGGCTGGGGCACGGCCGTCCCCCAGGGACCCTAGTGAAGACCAGAGGCTGTGTCACCCCCCGTGCTCACGCGCCGGTAGGTGTTAAACAGCGATGCAGTGCCTGTCACCGGGTTTGCGCATAGCTCCGCGCTCACAGACCACCTCTGCCGTCCGGCTGCAGGTTTTTCCACGATGTCCCTTTGTTTTGACAGCTTCATTTGATTCTCTCAGACTGAAACACGAGGTTCGTACATCAAAAGGGGATCCCACCCCCGTCTGCGGGGTTGTGTCCATAAATGGTATTTAGATTTATAAACCAAGGAAAACAGTTGCTATTTTAAGAAGCTGCTGCTGAAAGTCTGGCTCTGACCCTCCACAACTAGATCTAAATAACAATTTTTAAATGTTCGACAGTGGTGAGAGCCTGTCGCCTTCCAGCAGCCCCCTGTGCTGCAGCAACAGGGGCTCCAAGCAAAGGCAGGGCCATTGCACCATTTTATGGTACTCCTAAACATTCCCAATAATAAGAATTAAAAAGTAAAGACCCTTTAAATAATGAGAAAATAGGATTTGGGGGGGGGGAGTACGGGAGGGTCATGATCCTTGAGGTCTGTTGTGCTTGTGGAAGTCGTATTTCAGCCTTTGCTGTGCAACCACAGATGCTATAAACATGCATTAAAAAGAAAATTGAGTTTGTCGTGTTAAACCACAACTCCAAGAACGGAGGGCTCTCATAAAATCAAAAAAGATCGCAGGAGTTAGAAATGCTGCCTGAGCGCAACCCGCTTTCCATCTACATCTGGTTCTAAGTGTTAAACTTTCGCTTTCCATTTTCCCTTGCCCGATAACCTCTTCTACGGCGTATTACTAAACACCCACTTAATTAGCGCACGGTGATTGTTTTCTGCCGCGGCACTGGTAGCAGCCAGGGGTCATTTTCTCAGCACCCTTCCCTCACTGCTCGGCTCCGGAAGCTGTGTCACGAGGACACGTAAGTGCCACCGCGCTGACATCCGTCCTGTGCACCGGGACGTGTCAGAGTGAGTCAAAGGGGAAGGACAGACATCAGTGGGTCTGTCCCGGTGAGCCGCGGTGACTGATGGAGAAAGTATTAAGCAGCAGCGTAATGAGCGGTGGAGGCGGGGGGAGTGCTGGGTGCACGTGGGGCTTCGTCAAAAGAGCCTCCCACCGTCTGACAGTTGTTTGAGGAAGTCTGAAATCTACAGACGAGAACGGCAAGACCGCACCTAAGCTTTCTGGGCTGGCCTAAGTGACCAAACAGGCAGAGAGCGTCTGGTTTCTGTCCTCACACTGACCGTTTCTTCTGGTGCTGCGCAGAAGGTGGGAGCAGTGGGGAGCGGCCCCTTCCACGGCAGGGGCGCGACGATGGGGACCGAGGCGAGCCCTCACGCCTGCTGGCTGGCAGCGCGCGCAGACGCTGCAGTGTAGGGACCGCCTTCGTGCTGGCTGGGACGTGCGCGTCCGCACGAGGGGCTGCGGGGCTGTTAGTACCCCGCCAGGCTCGCAGCACCAGAGGTTATCAGAGCCCACCCCGCAGGTCAGGCGTCGGGCGCAGCGCAAACAGCTCCTACGAGAACGACGCACGTAGGTTTGATGCTATGCGTTCTCGAGCATCTGAGAGCTCTGAGTCACTTCTCAACCTTCTTCCCAATCTCCAAAGCAGTTGAGAGTGATGAACGGGTTTGCCACCAAGTGCCGCCTCGCCGCTCGCTCTGGCCCCAACCGGAGAGCTGATGCTTGCGACACCAGCGTGCGAGGGGCTGTAGGGAGCTGGCTCACTTTCTGCGGCAGAAATGCCAGAGCTGGCATCCCGCTGAGGGTGAGGATGTGTGGGTGAGAGGGTCGGATTGCAACACCCTAAATATAGATGGGAAGTCCCCAGCTACGCTACCGCGGGACTACATTCCAGTCTCTGACAACAGCACAGGATTTTCAGACCGCAATTTTGCAACATAATACTGGTTTTATCTCTTTCTCAAGTGCCGTGCGCCGTGCGGTGTGCCCTGTGTGTGCTGGCAACTTTGGCATCCTATAGAAACGCGTCCCTGATGCAAAGCCAGGCAAGTACTGCCATGTCGGAGTGTCTGTCACCTGAAGTAGGTTTGTCCCGGGCTCTCACAGCGACGGTGCAGAGAGGGAGCTTTTAATCACGCGGATTGTCACCATTTGTGAACGGCTGCGTTTTGCCCCTTCCTCAGCTGCGTGTTCCAGCAGCTGCTTCCAGGAGCGTGCAGGAGGGACAGGCGAAATACGCGGCTCCCAAGCCTGAGTTACAAAAGCCTTGAGAAGATTTTTCAGCTTCGCTTTAGCCCACGGACCGATCCCCGCAGCTTTCAAGGGGGCTCTGCGCAGCGGCACCAATCGCTGCCCGTTGCCTTACTCGGCGTGCCGAGGGGGGCAAACACAGGGCGATCCGTCTCTTCTCGCGCCCCGGCTGCAAAGCACCGCCTGGCACCTCCTTGCGAGCAGACCTTCAGCTCAGTTTGGGTTTTTTTTTTGTCTAGCCTCTCAGATATTACGGCTGTTGATACTTCGGGCCTCTGGGTGATCCAGCGTGTAATTACAGAGTGTGCGAGGACACGCTCCCGCTTGTTTGTTTTAGATCTGCCTCCTAGCAGATGCGGTTGGGTGCCAGCTGCTTCCCGTATCGTGTGAAGCAAGAAGGGCTTGTTTTGGTTGGGTTTTTTTTTTAACTTCTCCGCTCTGCTTGCAAAATTACAAATAGGCTCCTCTGCCCCCTTTTTTTCTCTGCTTAAAGCATTAAACCCCCTCAAAACTGGCTGTTGGGGAACGAGGTGTGAAGCCCTTCCCAAGGACGGACCCGTCACCAGCTCCTGTCCCGGCAGGGGGATGAGTGTGGATCTGATTTCACAATCCGGGTCTTTCTGCTTATCTTCTTGTTCCCATGAGCTTTTCTGTGGGAAACAAATCTCTGAAAGGGAAAGTTGTCCAGTGCACTGACGGGATTTCTCTTCAGCACTTGCTGCTGAAGGCAGCAGGAGCCCCGGGGAAGCCAAAATTGCTTTTGAAAGCTGTTCTGATGTTGCCTGGGGATTTTGTAGGTCTCTTTATTTTCCATCTGCTCCCAGCAAGACCGAGTGTTAGGTAATTGCTCTGGAGTTAGCTCAGGTTTGTTTAAAATGTAAATCAATTCCTGGACGTCTCTGTTCCTGGAACCTTACTCCAAACAAAAGTCCATTTTAGCTTTAATATAATTCCCTGAATGGGTTAAACTAAGGAAGGGCAATTGGGTACCAGCATCTAAATATTTCTGTCCTAGACTGGGTACTGTGGAATATTTTATTCCACATCAACTATTACAGCAAATTCTCCTGTGAAGAAAATGTTTAATGGAACTGTGGAAAGAATTAAAAAACTTTTTTTTTTTTTTTTTCCCCCCCAGGAAACTGCAGCATCGATGTAACTTCATCGAATTGCTTCATATTTTCCCAGGCTAAAGAAACTGAGAAGGATATTTTGGAGAGAAAAGTCAAAATTTCTGTTATGCTGACATTTGTAAATGCCAGTCTTTGCACCAGCCATCTCTGTTCCTGCAAAATCCTGTACTCTGTTTAGATCAGAACCGTCTTTGGAGTGACAGAGCTCCATTTAGTTTTAGAAGCGAGAGAGCTATAGCAGTAACTTCCTTTTTTTCTAGCAAAAGCATGCCAGCCTTGTGTGACAAAGCACCCTCTAAGCCAGGCTGTATTGCCTCATTGCTTCGGCTGTGTTCCCCAGAGTCTAGGCTGTTTCACAAACTGAGGTTTCTCCGGTTCCCCGCGCGCCCACGCAGGGAATCGGGCATCAGGGAGGCTGGGAGATCTTTTTGTCACCCACCTACTCCCCAAACAGTTATTATCGAACCTGGTGACCATTTTTCAGGCAACGCTCCCCAGCAGGTATCTTTCAGGAAGCAAAGACAGATGCTGCAGAGCTGGAAAGCTCTGAGAGCAGGGAGATCAGAGAAAAAAGCTTTGCAATAAGCTGGGGCCGCTCCGGGGCAGGAGGAACGGTGCAAAGCAAGAGGCTGCCTCCGCTGCCAGGGCTTCCCCGACCCCCACCTCCGCGCCCGGCAGCTGGGAAAACGCGGCAGGTTCTTCGACCAGACGTAAAGTCTCAGCTTGGAGAGCAGTTTGTGCGTGTGCCTAATGAACTCCAAGTTACTAGCCCAGAGCCCAGGACAACACGTGCTCAGTGATACGGTAAAAAACCTCCCTTTTACGTTCCGGATAATACTTTCATCGTAAATCAGTGTCGGTTAGTCTTGAAGATCAAAGAATTGCAATCAAATTTAAGGTATATATTTATTTTGATTTTGTTTCTTGTGCCCATTGTGGTGGCTTTCCTAACATCCAGCGTTGTATTTCTTCAATTTCCATGTTTTAACAGTTTTAGCTTAAAAAAATAAATAAATAAACCCCTCCTTGCTCTATTTTGCTGCAATCTTACAAAATCCACGTACAGACGAGGCCTCGGAGCAATGACAAAGGAGGAGTTCAATGCTTCTGCAGCTGAGTACTCGTTTTCAATCATCTCAGGCTTTTCTGAAAGGCTGAGCTTCACGGGAGTACCTGTTTATTTTACCCAGCTGCTATTTCATGTATGTCTTATTTTAATAATATTAGCCAGTATTTGTATTGCAAAGACAGTCTTTAAAGGCGGTAACTCCTGTGTAAGCACCAGCTGATAGGTAGAAGCGTATGATCAGTCCTGGAAGTAAACGGGATGATTTCCCCTTGCCCAAATCAATAATGTGGATATATTACCTGACATCCGTCAGAAAAATGCTTTTAACCACCTACAGAGTGCATAGGTGTCTCGTAACTAACGCACTGTGCTTCGCTTGGCGTCTGCATCAAGAGCTGTGCCGTTAGCCGTTTGTAGCGGCAGAAGTGAAGGCAATTTTAGAAGCTGAACCTTGGCGCAGAGCTGCAGGTCTTGGAGGGCTCGATCCTCCCCCGACAAGACAGCAAGGCAGCGTTCCTGCAGGTCTGCCTTGACACAGGGCTGTTGGCTGAGCTTCCAACACCAGCTCGGTTTCAGACCAACCTGCCTCCTTGTGAAAGGTTGATCGGGCACGTAAGTGCTGACGGCACGAGGAATCTTTTTGGAAAACTCTCGCCAGATGCTCCCCCCAGGAGGACAACGGCTCCCGCAGAGGTCAATGGCGGGAAGGTAGCGCTGGCGGCGAGCAGCTCGAGATGTGCCCGTCAGTAAGTGGGGATCATCTGGTGGCATGGAAAAGGTACGCTGCAAAGGCATTTCAGACCGGGAACCTGGCTGCGAGGTCACCTCGCAGTTATCTTCCGTCCCTTGGATCCGGTTTGTAGTGACCAAGGACAGCTTCCATCGATTGTCTGTAAAAAGACGATGGAGAAAAAAAGGCATCCGACAGAGCTGACTTCATTTCCTCCTGGCAAGGAGTAAATGTGGGTGAAAAGGATTCCCTGAGTTTTGCAGCGCTGCAGCTGTGGCAGTAAATAGAAACAGTGGTCGGGGAATCGGAGAAGAGGGCAAGAATAGAAATAATGTCACCAGGCGCTGGGAAAGGGGCGATAACCTGCGACGTCGGCTAATCCAAGTCTTTTGGCATTCCTGAAACTGCAGCGGCGTCAATCCCCGCACCTCCTCGTTTGATCCCGACTGGGCAGTGATGTTCCCCTGCCGCTCGGCGAGAGCTGAGACCAGGGGGTACGGGCTGTGGAGAAACGCAGAAGTACTCTAAATAATTTTCTGTGAAACTTGAGCAAATTTTAGGTGAAAGCTGAAGCTGCTCCTGCAAGAGCCGTTAGAGTCCTTGCTTTAATCGGAATCGGTCTGTTTGGCCTCAGTCGAAGTGTGAGTCTGGTAACGGCAGAAGAGACCGTGCAGTCAATAACAACAGCTTCAGCGGCTGCTGCGGAGTCCTGCCCGTTTCCAGAAAATCATTGTCTCTGTTACGGGTAGCGCACGAGAGGGGGGAAATATTTATAAACCGCACAGTGAGAAAGATACAGCAACACTCTAAACTAAACCCAAGCCTCATCTCAAATCTACTGGAGTCTTGGTTAAGGCGGAATGATCCTAACTGGTGTGGGAAGACATCACTGCCTGGTGCTATTGAAAAGCTGTAGAAAGCAGCAAATTCAGCGGCTACATTAACCCCTGGCAAAGCTGGCTCCTGGCCCTGGATTTGCAGCAAGGAGTTATTCAATCTTATAAAAATCGATACGCTGAAGACAGAGCTCCCTGTTCCATAACAGCATGGGGTTTACTTATTCGGGAAACTGCACTCGTCACTGGGAAGCCACTAACTACAGGAAGATGGACTGCTGGAAGAGAGGAATTTGCGTCACTGCTGCTCTCGCTCTGTTTGGAAATCAGGTAGCTGCTGCTGGAAAACGGCGGTGCTTAGCAGCTTCGTCCGTTTAGAGTTCTGTCCATTTGCTTTATGCCAGTGACTCAGATCAGCTCACACTGCCAATGTGCTAAAATTATTTTCAGGCCATAATTGAAGCTTGGACCGTCCGACAAGGCTGTTAAACGTCAGTAGGTATTTGGGTGATCTGTAATCTCAAACCGTTTACTGGGTGTTAAACCGGCCAACAAGCCCCCCTCTTTCCTGCGATGTCCCTTCCCTATTTGGACAGCATCACGTTCCCAGCTTTGCCGGCGATACCTACCATCTGAACGTTGTTCCTGCGGTCTGTGAATGTCTGCTGATGTGCTGCTATGTGACTGGTCTGCCTGGGTTATTGGGGAAGGAGGGGCAGAAGATCAGCAGTGCCATTTCCAGATGAATGGCATTCCTGGTGAAGAGGCTGGTGATGCACCAGAGGAAGGTGGAGGAGGAGAGCAACGGGGAAAGTATGACAAAACAGTGACGTGAGACTTGGATCTCGAGGTTGGTCAGCCTCACCTTCCTGTATCTCAGGACATGGGCCCCCACCAGCTTGTTCCTCTCTTCCCCATCACCCTCATCTAGTGTCTGTGTAAGTTGGATCTGCTATCTGATCCCATGGAAAACAAATTCGCCAAAAAAAGAAAAATTTCCAGCCAGACCAGCTTGCTCATCCAGCTCCGCAGCAGCTGCACAGCTGCTAAATCAGATGCAAGGGCAGCGAGGGACATGCAGGGACTGGGAAACAGGAGAGCGCGGGGGGAACGCGTCCGTCCCGCTTCCTGGTAAAGCAGCTGCCACTGGTACGTCATACCAAGGCGTAACACGAAAACCATATCCTTCCATCGTCTGAGCGAATTCCCTGAACCCGTGCTGCTACATCCGACGGAAGGCTGACTGGGGAATGCTGATGCTGGCCCAGCAAGGGCACAGCCTGCGCCCTGTCGGTCACCCGCTGTGGCAGGGGCTGGGAAGGCTGTGACCAAAGAGCAGTCACCCAGCTGGCGATGCTCAACACGCATGTTAACAGCATGTTGAGGTTAAGAAGAAAGCTACCCAAATGTGGCTGGGTTTGGTAAACGGCTGTTGAAACAGCCCTGTGTATCCGTTTGTGATGATACCAGTTCTACACGGGGCTTGTGCCAGCAAGAAGTCATTTGGGCCGTATTAACTCCCTCAGGCACAAGCTACACGCTGGCGACGGCAAAGCGGCAAAGCAGCTGCTTTATGTCTGTCCTTGGGGAGTGCAAGCAGTGATGCTCCTGCCAGCCCGCCTCGATCTGAGCGGGGGCAATATTTCCTATCTGCTGGCAACCTGCTATCGGCTACACCCGCGCTCCCTCAGCCACCTTTCATCCACACTCCCCTGTGGTTCATGGCACCACAACCTCATGCAAACCCTGCAGGTGACACGTTCGTAGCCTGTAAATAGTACTTTGTTCCCCTCGTATTTGTTTGTTTCTGGTGGCATGGATTCCCACGCTCTCCATCGGCAGTTCTCCTGTTGTCACCATCAGCAGCTGCCCCAGCCCAGCCTTGCCCCGAGGGCGGCTGCGGCCGGGGCTCCCCCAGCCTGCGCTTACTCAGAGGAGCTGCTGCTATCTTTGGACCTTATTTCCTAATGCGTCGCTTTATTAATAACAGCATCATCGTTACTCACTTGCTGCTTCCTAGTGGAGAATACATTCCACGCAGACTCCCCCCGAAGTCCGTGCTGATTCTACCTGCTCATGTGCGAACAGGGGGTGACCCTCCGGTCTGGAGGCTGCTGCTGAAACCTCCGCTCAAGGGTGGTTCACGGGTCTGAAGCAAATGCTTGGCAGGCTTGTTCCCCTCGCTAGTGGCCAGCGGGTCCCTCTACAACGTCCTGCTTTGACCGTGCTGCCTGCCACGCATCTGCCCGCTCCTCTAGGGAAGCCACTTCCCATGTCAAGGGTGCTTCTCTTCATTCCAGCGTCCTGTCATTATGCTGGGCTGCTGGACTGGGGTCGCACTTCTCTGCTAAAAGCATACTGGAGACTGCTGGAGTGGTGGTTCAGAGAAACTCACCTTACTCCGAGGCTTCTCAGTGCTGCTTTTGGGAGCTGACTATTACAGCTTGCTTATAGGCGTACTCCAACGGCTTTGCTGTTTCAGTTACACCACGTTACCGGAGATCTTCTGGATGCTCTAGACTCGTATCACTGCTCTGCTCAACGCTGAGGATCACTGCTTAATATTTCCTAATACACCGTTCAGCCTCTTACACGCGTCACTAGCTGCTCAGGGATTTGGTTTCCCCATCTCTATCGCAGAGTGAGGCGGGTGCTTGCCTGCTGAGGGACGTCGAGCTCCTGCCTCGGAGGCGCTGGAGAAGGGCTGAGGGTGTCGCTGGCTGCAATGCCGGTGGTTAGCTGTGCAACACGGCCGTTGCACTGAGCTCGTTTCTCTCTGAGAACTCTTGGCACTGCAGGGGGCACAGGTTCAGCGGTGTACTGGGATTATTTGACACCAGGTCCATTCTACACCTCGCTCAAACCCTTGATGGACACCGTAAAAAAGCAGGCTTTGCTCAGCTAGGCTTTACGTAAGAATTACTCTGGGCTGAATATGAGAGGACCGCTGCAGAGCGGCTGCCTCAGCTGACATGCGGGGTACAGCCTGTATAGCTGCTGCTTGCTTCTCCTTTCGACGTTGCCCTGACAAATGTTTGGTTTTCTCAGAGGAGTGAAACTACGGGAAGAGAATAACGGGAGAGCTGAATAAGGAACATATTTCTTCTGATTCCCGCCACGAACAAGGACGGCAGTCTGGAGCCACTTCCAGGCAGTTCCCCCATGGCTGGCAGCCTTGAGAAGAAAACAAAAAGAGATTTATTTGCTCAAGTTCTTGGGTGTGGGTGTAGGTACCTTCTCCAGAAGTTACAGTGCCTGCGCGTGCCAGGAGACAAGTGACCTCTCGGTGCGCACAGTCTGGGTTTTACGCCATTGCCATTGTTTGGCTCGCTGAAGAAACACACACAAGCAGAAACGGTTTACGAGTGTGTATGCATTTCAGAACAGAAAAATGGTGCACTCCCGTTTTTCCTCGGAGCCAAACAGCTTCAGGACGTTATTATGCAAGTGTTACGTTTTAGACTGTGAGGAAGAAATGCTTAGGGGGGGGGGAGAGGAGAAGGGAGGCTGGCTAGAAGGGAGGGCTGGTGCTCTTCAAGCCTCGTCTGATTCTGTATCTAAACGCTTCACTTAAACGTTGATCTCCAGGATGCAGATCCGTTTGTCTCCTAGGTACTAAGTGTCCAAACTCCACTGCTCCATTCCGGACGTTCCGTGTCTAAGGCATAGGCTGAAGGCCCTGTGCTCGGGGACCCCTGCCGGCATCGGGAGGGTCTCTGTGGCCGAGTGAAGCTCAGGTTAGCTGGGAACTGTCCTAGGATGCAATTTTCAGGGGAGATGTGAAGGCTGCTGCCAAGTACTCTTCTCACACTTGTATCCATCTCTTTCCGAAGCCGCCTGCTGGCAGACGGCGCTGCTTCAGAGCTTGATTATCACAGTCCAGGCTGTGGTTTTCCAGCACCAACAGCCCCCCGGGCAGCTCCGAGGCACAGCGCGCGCTTAGCTTAGCCTAGCAAGAGACCCACAGAGCCTCTGAAACTTTGGGGAAGTGCTCGGAAAGAAGGCTCTGCCACAGGGACTTTGCCAGGGCTTGGAACATTTCACTTGCCAGAGTGCAGCAAGTGACTGCCGAGGATTTGACCTGCTCGGTATTAATAAAGCACGCGTTCAGTGGTGAGCCTTGGGGGAAACCGAAGCATCTCTCCGCGCCCCGCAGGTGTGACAGCTTCTCTCAGGAGTGGGAGTCCAGCCCAGTGAACGGTTAGCAAAGGTGAGCTGAAGGTAAATGAAGAGGGCCATGTCGTCCGTCGTAGCTTTAGTGCTAGCAAAAGGCACATCCACTGGTCCTTCCTTGCTGTCTTATGGAAAGAGCTGGATGGATGCTGACTCCTGCCTTAGTGAGTGCCTCAAAAGGACAGATTCGGCCCTAATTAGTAAGTGTCTGTCTAGAGACATAACTTAGTTGTCCGAATTTCAGATGAAAATGAGTTTGGTCCCTTTGTGTTAGGCTACCACAACCTCTGCCCACAGCTGTAGAGCACCTTGGTTTTTTCCTCGAAAGAGGTGAAGCCAAGAGGCGTTATAGGAAAAAGTCCGTACATTTTCAATAGCCACCTGTGTGATCACCCAGGCATTAGCCCACTGAAACAACTGTGATCTCCACAGCATCACAAAAGTGCAGCCAGTGAGCTCATGTGACTGCCACTCCACTCTGCCCTCCACAAAGCTCTGCGACCAACTGATCCCGAGATCACGGCCGACCTTTTCCTCAGCGTTCAGCTGTGACCCCTTCGCACTGCGTATGGACGTGGCATTCTCACCCCAAAGGGCTGCTGCTGGCCAGTGAGCTGACTTCTCTTTCTGAGGGTGAGAGGACCCAGCTCCAGTACGGAGGAGGGCTGCAGGGAGGACGAGTGGCAAAGGCGAGGTTTCAGCCTGCCAGCGGCACTCAGCGTGGCTGGAAGGGTCCTGGCCCGCCTGGCCGTCATTCCTCCCCGTGCTCGGACGCCTGTCCCAGCCCACAGTGGGTGTCAGGGAAGGTAAACAGCAGGAACCAACCGCAGCCAAGTCAGGAGACAGCTCAGCATTGCAAACAGACGTATGCAGCCTGGGCGGACGCCAGGGAGGGCAGCCACACACGGCAGATAATCTCTCTGACGCAGTACGGAGCCTGCCGAGAGCAGAGCGAGCCCTCGACAGCAGCATGTGCCACAGCTGCCGTGGCCCCAGGACGGCAGGAGCGGCTCCCCCCAGCACCTCTTCACCTCCCGAGCTCAGCCCTGCGAGCTCCGGCTGCTCCCGGTGACAGGGTTAATCCTGGCAGCCTTTAAAAGCAGTGGTAGAAACAGGATGGGGCTAGCGCAGCTCCTGGCTGCCCCTCTGCCATGCAAGCGCCCTGCCACCCTCCCGTTAGTTCGATCTCCTCGGGACAGCCACGAAGGCGAAGGGACGCTCCAGCTAAATCAAGAGCCCGCGCTGCTCCTCAGCGCCTTTCCCGTCTTGGACAGCTGGCTTTCCGAGCCCTGTAAACACGAGATTAGCGCCACGTCCCCCGAAAGACCAAAGCCAGGCTCCCGTCCAAAGAGCCACGGAGCTGCTCTCTGGTCTAAATCTGTAACGCAGGCACACAACTTATTCCATGAGATCCCAAGTGGGAACACTGGCCGGAGAATATAAGTACTAATCTCTGTCAGTTAGACTATCTTGAATGGAATATTTAATATTTTTAAGGGAACATCATTGAGTTGCTGCTCATGGGTTCTTTGTAGCTGTTGGAAACTCTGATTTAGATTATTATTTTCACGAAAGATTGCCAAAGGACTCACATTTTCAACTCCTACGTAGGATAACAGTGGGACTATTTTTCCCGGGTTTCCACGCTGGCCTGCCATCGTTTCCCAGTTACAGTGCTCGAGGTGATGCCAGTTAGCACACCCCCAGAACTGACAGGGCTAATTGCTGAGGGTGGTCCCCAGAAGCGCAGCTGCAGACCCTCCTCAAAAATGCAGGCTGCTCGGGGGTCCTGAGCCCGCATGGGTGACAGCATGGCCCTCAGAAAAGGGCTCCTCCCTATCTGTGTCGGGGCCCTGAGGGCACTAACGGCTTTAATTGCCCCCAGCAGCCCCACCGGCCCCCACCACACCTGCTGCCCGTTGGCCAGGCTCCATTTAAGCTCAGCCTTGAGGACCACATGTGTTCCCTGAGCTGTGCTGTAGGTCCAGCCTTGTCCCTAGCTGTCTCCTCCATGGACCAAGGACCTGGGTTGCAGGTAGGTGTGTCACCAGCCCTGTTTCTGGGATGGACCCTGGGTTGATTAGAAGCCTTGCTGCCAGCCCTGTCCCCATCTCCTGCTGCTCCCTTGCAGTTTGTTCCTGGTGTATGTGAGCTGTAGGGACATCAGGTATAGCGCTGGTGGGATGAGGAGGAGCCTTTGGTAATGTTTTGCCACCTGAAGGAAGGTGCATTTGGGATGCTGTCCCACAGGGAACCAGTTTTTCCTTCTTGAATCACAGTGAGTCAAATTTGAAAAAAAAAAAAAACTCTGAAGATCCTAAAACTAGTTCTAAAGGTCACTTTTCTGCTCTGTGTAAGTTGCCAAGTCAGGAAGTCTCATCCAAGAAACCCTTCCACCACATACGCATGCCTATAAAGCCCTTTAAACCGTCCTTAGTGTCCCTTCCCCAATGGAGATCTGGAATCTCAAGAAGAGGCGTGGATTTTACTTATAAAGTTGGTACATTTTGCAGCCGCAGTATATAAGCACTTGGAGCCAGAGCACTGCAGGGTCCTCGGTGTACTGCGGGTTGCTGCTTTCCCGTTTGACTGAGTGGTGAATCAGCATTGCGGTGGAGCACCCCCCTGCTCTCAGCGGTCTTCTCAAGCCTTGGGGCTACAGGACACTTGCCAAGAGTCAGCTGTTTCGGTGTTGTATTTTAGGAGACTACTTCACCCGTAGTCCCATTGATAGCATGGAGGACTCCTTAGACTGCCCTGTGTTGCAGCATCAGAGCAAGCCCTTAAACAAGCTGTTGCCAGATCCAGTCAGATGAAACTCATGACCCAGTTTCCTGAAATCATGAGATTAGCTGAGAAAATTATATATTTTTTTTTTTTCCCCAAATGACTGCATAGTCTTTGCATTAAGTTCTGGTTTGGGCAGTTAATAGGGACACTCCAGTTACAGTTTTCAAATTTTAACTGCGGCTGTAAGCCTGCCCCGAGTGTGGACAGGGCGTCTCTTAAAGCAGTCGCTGGTTTTGTATTTCTCCAGGAAACGTTCCTAGCAATCTTTCAGGGGGTGCTGCACTCCCAACCTGCCTGTAGTGCCCTTGGTCCTGGTGAAGATAACCCCTCCAGGGAGCTGGGAAAACAGAGCTCCTATCAAAAACTGGACCAGCGGTAATTGGAAGGAACACTGGGCGTACAGATGAATCGCCTTTTACTAAAAACAAGGTTTTTTCTTTCTTTTTTGTGTATCCACCAAACTGTTTCGCTGCAAAGCTTCCCCTTGAAAGCTGGGTTCTCAGAGACTGCAGACAGACCACGCCTGGGACTCGGCGTGGCTTAGCTGGTTTGCTACCCCAGGGGCGTGCTCTCTGGAAGCTGCGGAGCTGCCTGCACAGCCTTCCTAAAAACCTGTGTTCATGATTCACATCTTGAAACTACCCCAGAACAGCCCTCAGGCAGCGATGCCCTGCCTGGCGGCCCCACCTCATCTCCCCTCCGAACTGCATACTGTGCTGTAAGTACTTCTGGCACCTGCTGAAACTGGGAATGCCTCTTTCCCTGAAACCAGATGCCAGCAGTGGTTAATTACCATGTCCCAGATTGGCACGGGGTTAATGCAGCTTCACTGAAGGCAATGGAGCTTCGTGAAACTGCTCCTGCCCTGGCTCCGAGTCATTAATAGGTACAGTTCTGGCTATTTTTATGATATCCAATTCTTTTGTTAGACTACAAAAGCAATTATCGGAGCAAATCTGGTTTTCCTGGTTGGAAAAAAACTTTCCCTGTTGCAGTAAATTATTGGGCTGAGTTTTTCTTCTGCTTGTTTTGTGTGGACTTCCACAGCTCAACTTGCTGACCACTTGTGAGGTAGCTCTCACAACCCCAGCAAGGGGCTATAGCAAAGTGGGGGCTCTACCAAATTTGCTTCTTTTCATGCATAGAGGCAGTTTAATAGATACAAACACCTGTGTGTGCGTATATATATACAGCACTGCTATATATCCTACGGTATCTATATACCTGCATGAAGTAGCTGATCTTGTACAATATTTGCACGTGTAACTCAAGTGGGAAGTCCTGGAGTTGGAATCTCCTTGATGTTTGGAGAAGTGGACCATTATAGAAGTGACTGCGGTGGATATAGGTGAACTAAGCAATCAAAGCTGTAACCTGAGCAGGGGAGTCAAAGCTGGAGCCGGGTCCTAAACAGAACTGGGGTTCAGCCAAGCCACAAAACTAAGAAATTGGGGATTGTTGTGGAAGGAGTTTTTTGGATGTTGTCAGCTAGAAAAACTGATGTGAAATAATTATGACCAAGTAACTTTCCCCCTAAGAAGCACTCACCTAGCAGAGTCAAATGCTTTTACTGTAATAGCATCTCTAGTGGGTCTGCACGGGATTTAGTGCCTGACACTAAAGCCCTCCTAAGTTTGAAGCAGAGGTCTTGAGCAGGAGCAACTGTGCTACTGGTGCCTGGATCCCAAAAAGCACCCTGTGACCTCCAGCAGCAGCAATACTGGTGCTTGTGGCTGCTTTGCTGCCCTACTGCTGCTTTGTGGTTGATCTGTCAGGTGTAGCTGCGCGTGTGCCTAGCACTGTCGTAGGGACTGGTTTCATGGCACGGGTGGTTAAGACAGAGGCTGCAATGGATTATGCCTCCACTGTTAAGCTATTAATTTTTATTCTATTAAAAAAAAAAAAACCCCAAACTAAACACTTGCCTGGTAGGCAAAGAAGTAACTGTTCTTAAATTAACCCTAGGACACACACCCAGGACAAGGCAGTCGCAATACTCCAGGAGTTTAGTGCCAGGTGGTTTATCTGTGCATGTGCACCAAACTAGTTAGGCAACAAAAGCAGCTTTGTATCAAAATAGTTTATTAAAAACAACAGGAGACTTCACTGAAGCTTGCTGTCCTCAAGACAGAATCATGGCACTATCGCAGCATTCAACACAATCGTAATCCATGTATAAATATAATACTGTACAGCTCCTGTTCGCCTTGGCCAAGGTCTGGCCTCGTGCAGCCCCGCTGACACAACCCAGCCCTGCATACTTTAGCTGAAGAACCTGTTCCTCTAGGAACTGAGTTATATCCTGTCCTCGCTTTGTGCCGCACGGTGTTGATACTGCCTGGGCGTTGCCCAGAAACCTGACGCGTCTCTCTGCAGCTAGAGGCAGGACACAGAACCAGTGTGAGCACACCGAGTGACTGGTGATGGCAACGCTGGTTGATGTTTAGGAAAAATAAACATGCAACCAATTACTCAAGTTCCCAGCACCGTGCAACTGTACAGAGCAGCGTCTCTTCACAAGAAGGAAGCTGACCTGCTGCATGACCACCTCAGCCGTGACGGAAGAGCTCTTAGGCTGTACGGTTTGGTCTAATGCATGGAGTCACCTTTCGCTGAGGCACTCAGAAGCACATCACCAGCAGCTGGCTGTCACACTTAAACACCAGCACCCCTGAATGCCCTCTAACAGCATCACTCTTTGCCATCAGCTTTGCACCAAAGTCAGTATTTGTCCTTGCACTGCGGCAAACAGACGGAGCACTCAGCATCTCAGTCTTTCAGGTCGGGATGCTGCCATGAGCTGTGGCTTGCTTCCTCACTAGCCAGGAGGCTGCTTCTCGCTCTTTTCCATTGCTCAGGTCCCCTGGGCTGCTCTGGTGATGGGAGTCTTCTTGCACAGCTCCTGATAGAATTCAGATTCCAAAAACCGTGGGTATGAATTATTTTCCATTAAGCTGTAAACTCTCTTCTGTGCTGCACTGAAGCAGGTATGTGTGGCTTCTTGAATATTCTGTGCGATCATGTTCTTGGTTTGGAAGTCTATGTTTATCTGAAATACAAAAAAAAAAAAAAGGACATTTACTTCTGAGAACTCAGTTCAAATAAGTATGATACATGATGAAGTTTCTGAAGAGGTAAAAAAAGGCAAGACAGGGTCAAATTAATGATGTTTCCTTTAAAAAATTCTTCTTTTATACAAAACCTGGAGTAATTCAGGTATATTGTATTTTGGTGCTAAACTTATGTTAAACAACAGGTGTTAAATGGAGCTGTTGACTTTTCCCAGTTAAGATGGAAACTCTGAAATGCTGCTCGTGCCATTTTTCACCTTGGTGAACAGGCTGTTAGAGTTACAGATGTTAAGAGTGAGGCATGTACGATGCAGTTCGGCATCTGTCTCTTAAAGTGAGCTCAGAGAAATAGAGAAAGGCTGTAAGAGCTCATAAAACAGGGCACTTCTGTTTAAGCAGGTTTTCTTTACCTCTTTGGGAGCTTCTTTTTCAATGAAGTCATTGTAGATTTTTTTTGCTTTCACTGTCAGCTTCTGGGGTGACTTGGTTTTCTTGAAGTCCTCACAGGCCAGCCAGAACTCGATGTTCTCTTCGCAGTACTCAGACTTCAGAAAAGCTCGGAAAGCAGCAAGACCATCTAGGGGAAGATAAAAAAAAAAAAAACCACACATCGATTAACTATTTCAGGAATCTTGAATTTATCCATCTGTTTCTACTAAAACAGTTTGCTGTAGTCCTAGTCTGGTTCTTTCAGGGACATCATAGCAATAACAAATTCCATGTTTATGTATGCAAACACATTAATGCTCTTAACAGCTTGGCAGGCTTCATTTAGTCATTGAAGGTAAACACAAAAAACCAAAAGCCATTTCTAGTTGGTATGTCCCTTTTGCGATGCTTGCATATATATATATATATATATATAAAACCCCTCTCTCTAGATGGGATCTCCTGTGTTAACCTTTACACTAGAGTAAATATTTGACTGTGCTACAAACCTCTGGAGTATTTTTTTGCAATGGAAAAGATGAGTCAAGTTCAAAGAGCAAATGGTAATATTATTTCTTAGTCTTTTTGCTCTGCTGATGAGTGCTTTTCCTTGTAGAGCTACAGTAAAACCCTGGTATCACTGAACTTCTGTGGTGCAGAATCCTTCCCAAGTTATTGGAATGCACTTGCCTTGGTTAGGCAGTGAAGTCAGTGAACAAATGCTCTTTTCACATTTGGCAAAGTCAAGCTGATAGGTACGATTTTAGAGACGAGAGTTACAGAAAAAATTCCACTACAATGAAGTATTCTTGGTGTCTTATTATTAGTTTACTTTTTTTTTTGAAGAACACTTCTGTGAATTTTGGCTTTGCACAGTTTAAGGCATTTAACTTTCAAGCCCAGCATCAAAGCTATTTACATTAGAAAGGTACAAAGCTGACACGCCAGGAAGAAATCTCTTATGGATATATAAACTTCACCTTCCCTTTGCTCTTGAGTGTTACTTTTTGAAGACAAACTTACATTTATTAGCAAGAAGTTCATCAAAGGCTTCTGACCACAGCTGGGCTTCTTCAGGGGAGGGTCTGCAGAGAGATGGAGAACATTAGACTCCATTCCTCAGGCTTTCTTGTTCTTGTAGAACACTTGAGTTCTTTAGGCAAAGCCTCTTTCTCACAACTTACCTGAAGTAGGTGCGCTGCTTCCCCGCTTTCTTGGATTTCATTTTGCTAGAACTGGAAGAGTTCTGCAGGAAGTAGCTCAGTCTGCTTTTCCAATCTTTGATGCTGCAAGAACAAGGAGGAAGATGCACGTTAAAAACGGCAGCTCGGAAAGCTTGCACCACCAGCCCCTGAACCGGCACAGGCTGCGGAAGCTTTCCTGACTCTTCGCTCTGCCAGGTCTGTACCTAGAGCATCTAGAGAACCATGTTCCCCGTGCTTAAACCCCCAGGCTCGCCGCTTGCCAACGACCAGCCGAGGCGCAGCCAGAGGAGGCAGAGCCGGGCGAGCCGCTCTGCTGCCGCTGACCGCCCGGCTCCGCTCCCGGCCCCGCGGCTGGCGGAACCCGCGGGGCTGCCCGCTCTGCCCCGGCCGGGGGTGGCGGGGGGGACTCACATCGTCCTCTTCATCCTGCCCCTGTCCGCCTCCTCCGCCTCGCCGCGGCGCCGGCCCCGCTCCGCCCGCCCGCCGCCGTGCTGCAGCGCCAGGAACACCGCGCTCTGCATCGCGCTCCGCACCGGCACGCTGCTGCGGCCGCCGCTGCCGCCGACCGCGCTTATAGCGCCGAGCCGCTCCGCCCCGCCTCCCCCGGGCCCGGCCCGGCCCTCCCTGCCGGCCGGGGGGGCGCTGCACCGGGGCTGGGCGCGGGAAGCTGCTCTGATTTTCCCGGTAAGCCCGTGTGGGAAAGTTCTGCCGCCCCCCGCCTTACGTCTCTTTCCCCCCCTTTATTCCGTTTTTCCTGTCTTTTCTTTTTTCTCCCCCTGCCCCCTCCTTTTTTTCTTTATTTTTTCCCTTTTTTCCCCCGTTTCCCCTTCCTAGCGCCTTCGTGGGCAGCTCTCGGGGGTCGCGCTGCCGCCCCTCGGGAAGGGCGCCTGGCCCCGCGGCGCTGCCCCTTCGCTTCGCTCAGTCGGAGATGGACCCTGCACTGCTGTAGTGCTGTTTGGGGTTTTATTTTACGGAAATACAGAATTTGGAGTGTGGCCAGTACACGAAAAGGATAAGAAAGCACTTAGCCGCGTTTCTTAAAAATACAGTAACCCTAGATTTCAGTATAGGGTATTTTCGGAGTCCCCTTCTCTGCTAACCCCGGCTATTTATGGCTTTAATAAGCTGTCTGCACATGGAGAGTGTTGCCACCTACCAGTGAATTGTGTAAATTGCTCCCGGTCCCCGAAATTGCCATGGCTCGCTCCAGCCCTCAGCTTACTGACCAGGCCGTGTGGTCCTCAGCAGGGTCCGGCTGAAGGGGATCGTGCCCGAAGAACCGGCATGTAGGAATCCTGAGGTTCTCTTTAACCTCCCCTGCTTTTCTGCTCTTTTCAGTACATCTGCCTTTCCACAGTAGTCTACAGCATGTATTTTCCTGCTGTAAAAAGCAGTGTGCAGGGAGACTGGGATTCCCCAGACGCTGGCTGGCTTCAACACGGTCATAGAGCAGCAACCGTCTGATCCCTTTAGGTGATCACCGCAGTCTTACGACCTTCTCTGCTTGCTGAATACGCCCAAAGCTGTGCGAAGGCGCTTTGCTGTAAATGAGGTGCGTGGAGAAAATGAACCCTGTTTCGACTGTGAAAGCATTTAAACAAGGAGGCTTTTCAGTGCTGCATGTGGCAAGTCCTTTGCAGCATATATTGACGGTCTGATAGGAAAATAAAGTTCCATCCTCTAAATTTTACCAAATACCTTTAAATGATTTTTGCAACAGGTAGCTCTTAGTCTTGTATACAGTATATACATTTTTTTTAAGGGCAAGTGATTCAGGGGGTGTTACCACAGGAGGGAGGAAACGTGGAAACACACAGAGGTAAGTCTTTAAGTGCTGCAAAAGCACCAGTTCCAGAAACTTTATAGTATAGGACCAGGGCAGGCAGTGCCTGTGTGATGGATGGAGCTGTGCTGACTCGCTTCCAGGCGCTTCCATCGTCACTCGCTTTGAGTGCCAGGGTCATCTGAGCTGTGTGGCTGTGAATGATGTGGGCAGGAGCTTGCCAGGAGCTGCTGAACAGCCTGTAATGTGCGCGGAGGATGGGAACACTCTCTGCACGTGCGAAACTTGCAGCACGCAGCCTCCTGGTTGGCAGGGGACTTGCCTTAGAATAACAGATCGAAACTCAGCCCTGTGCCAAGGTAGAGCCTCTGTAGAGGATCAAACGCTCTGCAATGAGAACGGTACATCCTCACCTTCCACCTGACTTGTAGGAGGTTTCGCCATTTTTAATGCTGGTTTCAAGTTTCTTTCAGCTGATTCTCAAAGTTGTCTGGGGGGGTAAGTGCCCAAGAATGGTGGGATTGGAACACTTCAAAGTCCAGTAAGGTTTGATTAAGCATTTATATTTTGGGGACTTACCATAGCACTCCAGAGATCCTGCTGATGTTTTCTTGATGGTCCTGGAGGAGACTTGCAAGGGCAGAGCTGGGATATTCCCGGCATCTGCCAAGTTGTGAAGCTGGCAGTAGTCAGCACATGGAAAATTGCATCATGAATCATGTATTTGTCTGATCCTTTTTATTTTAAACTTTTAAATTGCTTCTTTCAGATACTCATAAAAATGGAAGTGCCAGTTAAGGAAGGTAGTTGTAACATTTGTAACATCTTTAAGCAGTGGAAAAAATAAATAGTGTTCCAGGTAAAAAAAAAAAAAAAGCTGAATATGGAATTGTGAGGTTCGATGGCCTTATAAAACATACTTTCTGTGACATTTGGTTTAAACGGGGCTGTGGGGTGTGCGACCCTGCCTGCGTGACTCAAACCAGCGTCCAGACCAGCACTGCAGATTTGTCTGCACGTACGCTGACCTCCCCTCTTTCAAAACAGCAAAGCTCTTGGTAACTGAGGACAAACACGAAGATAGCACCAAATCTTTTCCTTTACGTACTTCTTCAAGCTTCAGTCTATTTCTGTAACTCTAATCTCATTGTCAAGGAGCAAGGCCAATGGAAAGTGATGGAAGGAGGGGGAGCCGATAGCCCAAACTTTGCTCTTGAAGTTGGTGAGAATTTTGCTCTCGCCTGCAGTGATGATTGCCTGATGTCAGACGTTTAATGACACAAGCACTCACCCTGGAGATCACAAGTCTCTTTACAGAGGCTTTCTTGAGAATGTTCTGTTCTTTTTCTGCTTGTATGATTCCTAGGAGCATCAGCGGTGGCTGGACGTACAGGGGACTGTAACATATGCAATAAACATCCAGGATGGCAGATGAGCTTTATTCCATCTCAGTTACGTTATGTGTCACAACAGCTCTGCTGATCTTTTCCAAGTCCCCGGTGAGCAGTTGTTCTCCCCGCATAACACTTAAATCTGTGTCTGCATTTTCTGAAATGCCAGTCCTTGCTGCTTCTTTTTATAGGGAAGGCTGGGATGATGGAAAGAACATTAAAAAAAAAAAAGGTCCACAGACTTTATACCTGAGTTTCATAAAGCCAAGAGAGGAGAATGTGCTTTTGTGTGGTAGTTCAGACCATGCATTGACGTTACTTGAGGGATGCCTTACCGAACCCTTGGTGTCTTTGATTAGCTGAAAAATCACGTCCAAAAGAAGGAATAAGATGTTGAGCGATGTGGTTTTGTTTTGTAATACAAATGGCAAATTACACAGGCGCACTTCCCTGTATTTTTACAGTGTTTTGTTTTTTAATTTGCAGCTGTACAGTCCTGGTGCTGTGTCTGTGAGACGGTTCACGTAAGCATCAGAACAGGAGATCAGCGAGGAAAGCCACCGTGCTGCTTGCCATAGTGTCGACTAAGCCCCGCTTCTTACCTCTCTTTGAGGCTGTGTCTTCTCTGAGGGGACTGAGAGGTATTTGTGCAAAAGAGGTGCCCAGAGGTGCCCAGCTGTGGGTGGAAGCGATACGCTTCTGCACTGTGCAATGTTAAAGAACAGCAGCCACGCGTGCTATGTGTGGTAGGGCACTATTTTCTAGATGAGTACTGTAATTGCTGCACTGCCTCGTGTATTTTTGTGCAGGTGAAGATGTTGCCTCAAAGCCTCAGTCTCATTCCTATTCCGTTCGTTGCATTCTGCCTTTCCTGTCCCTTTTACAATTTCAATGGCATGTGGTACGTGCGTGTTTGGAGGGTTTTTTTGCTTTTAGACTGGGGGGTTTTTTAATGACTTGAAGCTTGCTGAGGTGAGTTGTTGCTTTCTCTGACTGTGGTGCTGCAGATTTTACCTGACTGCTTGCTGTGCTTCCCCCGGTACTATTTTCCAGTCATAAAGCTGAAAACATGCACATCATAAGAAGCCATTTCTGGATCTAAATTTAACACTACTGTGGATTAGCACTACGACTGGACCAATTAAATGCTCAGTCCTTCCTAAACAGAAAATAAAATATCTCATTACAAATGGATCTTGTTTCACTTAACAGCAAAATCCTCTGAGCAATGTATAAACTAGACAGAGCCCTCTGAGAATTCATCATTCCCAGCCTCAGGCACCTTGTTTTACATAAACATGCACATCAGTTTATAAAAGCTCTAAAAATAGAGCTGAAATGTATCAAAAAGTGGGAAAGCTGGGTCTATATGTCTGCTTGCAGCGTTGCTGTTATGGGGACGCGTACGTCTCTGTTACAGCGTCGCTGTAAAAAGAAGATGAGTTTGGGCATAGAGCAGTTGATTGTGATTCCACCTCTAGCAGCAGGTATTTGGAAATGTTGGTTTTTAAAGGGGAGATACTCAATATTGGCGGGCAGGAGTGGGAACAGCGAGTTCCCTGAGGAGCCTGGGAGAGCTCCTGCAAGAGCTGCTTTATCCCTCCTGCAAAGACAAGCTGAAAGGAGACCCGTTAGTATAGGCTGCATTTTAAAGGACAGGACATTCTCATATTCCTTACATCTTTTGTCAACACAGAAAGCAAACAGCCTAGCAAGGAGCAGTCTGTTTTGAACCATTATATTTTCTTAGCAATAACTAGCTGGGTTACACCATCTCGAGGACAGAGATCTGATTGATCTTGTGTGAGGTTAACTAGGGGAACCTCAAACAGAACACCGGGTCCGTGCTCTGTTCAAACTGCAGCCCATTTTGTCCTCCCTCCCCAAGGCTGTATTTGTTAATCTGGCTGTGCAGAGGGACATTAAACCATCAACTACGGTTGTTAAGTCTGGAAGTGGGCACCATCTTTATCATATTATCTGCATGTAACACAGCCAATAGCCAGCCTTTTGATGACTATTTAATCCTCGTTAATGAAACCCCCTGTAAACGAGTAAGTAGTTTTCGTCAGATACCGATCTAGCCAGCCTCTGTGCCTTACAAACCCAGTCCCTTCTACAACTCGTACAGGTGAACGCTGTCAGGAGCACAGCAGTGAGAAAGCTAAGATTAGAGAGGAGTATAAAAAATTTCACGCCACCTAAGTTCAGATTCTTGAAAATAAGCGTTTCCTTTGAAATGGAGATAAAATGTCAGTCTTTCCTATTTTTTGGAGGGCAGAGAAGTTTAAACAAAACCATTTCTTGGAACAACCTGATCTCCATGCTGGGTGGAACTAGCAGAGGTTTAATTAGACTTTCTTAGTGGAAAATAAAAACACTAGCAAAATATCAAATTTGTTGGAAAAAATTTTTTTTCATTTTCTTAGATCTATTTTGTGGTGGTATTTTCTTTTTATCACTTCCAGTGTTGCAGCACAGGCTTTTCTGTGAAAAGTAGAAAGGTAATGAATGTCTTTCAGATGTGGTAAAGGATGCATGGTAACGGAGAGGAGAGAAAGCACTATCTGAGCAAATCCACTTACTAAAGTCAGAGGACATTTCATCTGAGTAAGGGCAGCCTTATACCCTTTCTACTTATTGACAAGAACTATTCCAAAGTTCACAGTTAAGCTGTCTGGAGTTAGAAAAGGCTAGAGAAAAGGTTTCCTGTGTTGTGTTAGTAACCCCACATTTATCCGGTGGCACCCGGAGTGAGGGCTGGGAGATAAATGAAGGATGGGGTGGTGTTTGTCTGGCTTCATCAAACTGTGAACATTCCCTCCTGGCTGGTTAAAGAGTACACTGAAGTGGTCCGACTGCAGCCAGGGCTGGACTGAAGGTGCAGGTGGTTTGGGAGAGAGACATAGCCAAGTAGCTTGACAGATGAGTCCTTCCCCTAATGGCAAGCGTTGCAAAATAATGTCTCCGGTCCTCCGAGTGCCTTAGCTGTTGGCAGGGACAGTGGTCCCCTAGAACATGCTTCTCATCAGCCATCAGTTCGGCATTCAAACAGGTCTTCAGAGCAAAGCAATTCATAGCTGACTTTAGGTGAGTCATTCCCTGTGGAAAATAAGGGTCCAGACTTGTAAAATATGTGGATAGAATGATAATGTCGCTTCTTGTATTCAAGTGTATGTTAAACAGACAAAACTCCACGGAAACTCCACTCTGCTGTTACTCCAGCATTAGACTTACTCGGGGCAGTTACTGTCATGGCACACAATGGTGAGAGGTATTTTTGTATTAAAGAAACGGGAAACGTCAGTGCAGGCGTGTACGTTACCATGGGCTGTACTTAGAAGTCTAAGAGGCTGCATATAACTCCTCGGCTGTGTTTTGGCAAGCTCTATTTTAAATAGACAGTCGTTGGTTCCACATGTGTCACAGCCTCCAGTTAGGAGCTGTGATGAGACCTCTACATTAATGTACTCAGTATTTTTCTGGTTGCAAGAAGATGCTCCTCAAGGATTGCTCGAGGCATCACTGAAAAATGACTGCAAGAAACCTTAATAAACAAAAGAACCATCAAAACATTTAAAATTTCTACCCTGACCATGACTACTAAAATGTACCAAATAGATAATTTAAAATAAAATTTTAAAAAAGCAAGTCCTGCCAGTTCATAAAGGATGGTGTAGATTAATCAGTTCATAGCTGCAGTTCAGGTTCTGGAGTGGTGAACTTATTTTACAGCTGACATAAAACTAGTGTTTAGTTGCTGTGGTTTTTTTTTTTCCTAAATCAAGTTGTTTACTTAATCTCTTTGTTTTTAAATAAGCTTGTTTTTTTGGTAGCTTTCCAACAACAACTGTTATTTGAAGACTGAGACAACATTCCTAGCAAGTCTGGAACTTAGAAAGAAGTTAGGGGACAAGATGGCTTAGATCAGCTCTCTGGGATATGCTTGAACATATGAGGAATCGTAGGAGGCACAGGTAAGTTACAAAGAGGAATGGAAGGCGGAACAAAGCTTATCATGAGGAAATTACTCCATGCCATGTCCTGTACCAATATCCACTGGATAGCTAATGCCCGCTGTATTGTTTTTGTTTAGCTTCTGCTTGCTTTGGCTGCAGGAGAAGTGAGGACTATCTCTTCCATGTATTATGGAATTATTCCTGCTTTGCATAGTGTATTCTCTTTATGTCAGGTGAATACTCTAATCCAAATACAGCAACCAGTTAAAGATTCATTTTGCATCTGTGGTCAAGCCTCTGAGGAATACAGTGCACCCCTGGAGTGACAGGAGCTCTTAGTTCTAAAAAGGGGGTTCATTTTAAAATATCATATATGCCTAAAAGCCAAATTAGAACAATTGTATAAGTACCTTAAGTTATGAGAGAAAGAACAGCCACTAAAAACTCCCAGGACTTCAGCCTCTAAATGAAGCTGAGGTGGATTTTCCAGCGTTGTTCAATTAAGGGTCTGTTCAAAGACGCTCAGATCAAATGACCATTATTTTCTCATTCTTCCCATAAGTCATTCAGAAATAGCCCTAATTTTATTCAGGGCACTCTGTTTACTCTGATGGGAAAGCCGATTAGGCAACGAAAAAGCCAAAAGACGTTTGCACAAGAGATGCTCGGTTTGAAATGCCCAAGCTTCTGTAACTACTCCCAGTCTGGAGCAATGAGACTCGGCAGCCGAGAGGACCTTCAGTGCTGCTGGTGCCTGTTTGTTCCCTGGCTTTGCAGAAGCTGGTGGTAATAGTAGAGACCTCCTGACAGTGATAAAATGTGTGTGTTGTAACGTGCAAAGGAATTTCTTTCTGAGCACATGTCTGATTCTCTTCTGCCAGACATCAGCAAACCAATGATGTGCTTAGGGGATTTGAGCACCTCACTACTAACTTCAGCTGAAGGGGGAACCTGTGCAGTGAAACTGAGGGTGACGTCCTGATACGTGTAGGGGAAAATGGCATATATGTACCGAGAAATTCAGATTGTTTGTATGGGGAAAACAGCAGGTGGAACAAAGATGACCACGCTTAACCCCCCTGTTTCATAGCGTGCTGCATGTTTAAGTGCCAGCTCTCAGGAGTGAATTAAGACGTATTTATAATCAGAGCTGTAACCCCTCTCGACTATTTTTAAATGTGTATTTCAAAATATGGGGGGGAAAAATGAATGTAGATGTGCAGAAAATACTGTGTAAATTAAATATCATCTTTTATACCGTTGTGTTTAATAAGTAACTGCTTTTTTATGTTTACTGTCATTAACAACTGATGCTGACGTAGCATTTGGCACCAGTTTCTTGACACCATACCTCTGTTGCTGCTGGTAAGAGGTAAGAACACGGCTTCACTCACTACTGTGACTTTGTCTAGTCGCTAGCTGATGTTATTAATGGCCTGCAACGTAAAGGCTTGAAATGTTAAAAAATGCGTTCATTATATCTGGTTTTCCTGACTTCCCTTTATGTATGGAATGCATCTTAATTATATTTCCCTTTACATATTTAATAGAGGAGGGATGGATCTTTGGAACTGGGTGTCGAATCAACATGAAAAGCCTCTTGAGACAAGAGGGTGCTTTTGCATCGACAGGAGTCATATAGGTAGTCTGCAGGTAGAGGAATGAAGGATGTGGTGGTTTCCCCTGCCGTAGTTTCTGCTGTTCGGGCGGTATTACACAACCACTTTGTGTGCATCATACAGCCCTACTACTTTGAATAATTTTTTACTAATTTTTCTGTCTGCCCCATATTATTTAATTTGCATTTATTAAAACTAGCGGATGGGGAATTGAAACAAATGCTTATTTTGTTTCAACCCAAACCAAATGAGCTGCTTTGGTTTTCTTTGCCAGCATTGCTAGCCTTGGTGGACTTTGTTTTCAGTTATAATTACAGCTGAGAAATCAACAGCTTTTTATTGAACTACATCCCCATTTTTTTCTTCCCTCATGAAGGGAAATCTAGTGAGACTTGGTTTTGCTTGCCTGTCTGCTTGCTTTTTAAGTTTCCAGCTGAAGAATGAACACGTGACATTCTTACAGTGAGTTCTTTCTGAACTGGAGAAATTAGATAGGGAAAGTCTGCTTGAAAAGCTGTGATCAGACATACAGGGGGTCTGCCTGTAGTTTGGGCTGGCTGGCTGGGCAGTGGAGCTGTGTTTCCACGATTGTAGAACTGAAATCCTACATTTCTTAGCTGGAGCTCAGCCTCATGCAGACATGGCAGTGTGGCTTTCCTGCCACGTCTGGCTGACATCCACCCAGCTGGCGGCACAGGCAAAGCCACTGTTAAGTCTGGCTCAACCCCCTCCAAATAAAACAGCATTTAGAAGTGGACAGGTTGTTCCTCGTCCTCCATTTTTCCCTGGCATGATCAAAAATCAGCGCATTCACTTATCGTGAATGTGTATTCGAACACATTTACACCCAGAAAGGGAAGAGATTTTATCAAGAGATGACAAACCAGCACTTGCCATTCTGCATCTGTGCTGCTCACTCGTTATCTGCTCCCGAAACAACATTTGACGGGAGATCCCATTTTGTGTGAAAGAGCACGGTGCCGGTGTCGCTCGTAGCCATGCGGATGACCCCGGCAGGTGATGTGGCCCGCAGCCATGTGCCCTGCAGGTCTCTTTCTGGCTGAGACATCCTCAGGCCCAGCAGAGGGGAGAGCTGGGCAGCCCCAGCCCTGCAAGGTGGGGAACTCACTCTGGACCCACGGGTTAGCATTTAATGGCCAAAGAGGCATGTGCCAGGGCTGCGTGCTAACTCTTCTTCTTCTGTAGAAGAGCCTGTCTGCCGCTTCCTTCTTTCTGTATATCGAAACCTCAGGCTCAGCAAGCACTTCGAAGTGATGCTGGCCATTGAGAAGCAACCCTCTGAGTGACAAGGCTGAACGTTTTCTTTTCTGCGTTTTTTTTTTTTTACTATTTTCTTTCTACTCTGAGAACTAACTGTGTATTCAGTGCTGCTGTGATTGTAATTATTTTTTTCCTTTTTTTTCAAACCCTCCGTGAAATAGCAATACTGGTCCAATGTTCTAAGCTTTTAAAAGCAGCAGGTCATTTCCATTTACAGTTACTCAAGTTTAAGAGCATATTTGTTTATAAATATTTACCCAAAGGATAAAGAAACGAGAGACTGGGAATGTTTTTCCTAATCTGCTATCATGACCTTATCAGGTAGAACCATGTAGTAGACTTAGAGCAATTTTCCAGCTCTGCGAGTTCTCCTAGGTAAGGAAGCTGCCAAAGAGTACCTCCTCATTTTCCCTTGTGCCAGAAAATACACTGCAGGAAATGGAAAAGTATGAAGCATCCTGAAAATTTGTGAGTGTCGACATTGGTTGCTCTAACCTGCTCCATAGCTGACATTTATGCTCACCTACTTTGCTCTGCATAAGCTCTGTGTAGCTGAAAGCCTGGTCCAAAGTCTAGATCAGTAAGATTAAATAGTAACTGAGCCTGAATTACATTAACAAGTTATATACTATTGAGCAGGAGTATAAAAAGCAGATAATGTACGTGCCAGAAGGTATTATTTTTGTAATAAAATGAACTATAAAAATGTTGTGCTTTGCAGGCTCTGAGCTAAAATAGCTCAGTCTGGAACCCAGCCTCTCCTGGAGGATAGAGAGGAGAGTTTGGTCAGATTTTGATGTACTTGTTTTCAGAAATCTCAAAGAAATCGTTACCTGGAAAGCATCCTGTTATTTTCAGGGTAACAGAAGGTGTGTAGATTTTGCGATCTCAAAAGTTTCTATATTAGCCTTTATTTTGCCTTGCTGTTGGTCACTGCCTTCATAGAGGGTAGTGATAAACTTTGACTTCAAAGCAAGAATTATTATTCTGGGTTACATTGAGAAACGTGATGAAGTTTTAAAACCAGTCAGAACAGTGCAGAAGAAAATCTGTGTGGAAGGCTGCACTTGCGGTGAAGAGGATGCGACAAGCGTTTTAGATCATTTAGTTGGTACGACGTGATTTTGAAGACGTGGACATCTGGGTACTAAATCGCTCAGCTGCGTTGTCTTTTGCATGGACAGGCTATCCTGGAAAGAGGAGTAGTGGTTACTCTGTGTTTGTCTCATGTCTTTGTCTTTAATTAGCAAGAGTTTACATGCTCAGGGACTTCTTTTCCTTAAGATACATGTAACCTTGGAGTATTTTCAGCCACTGATGTAGTATGTTGAGCTTCCTGCTTAATTCAGCTGCTGGTTTTAGAAAGATACTGAGTTTGTTAAACAAACTTTTTGTGAAGCAAACTCAAATGCATATGTGATTATCCTCGCCTACAGCCAAGCTCAATTTGAACCGGAATGCTCTCCGAGGGTGATAACAGCATTGTGTGCTCTTTGGAATTTACGATAATTTTGAAGAGAGATTGAGAGCTCCAACCACTGTTTTTCAGAAACGATTTTGAGGTGAGATCCTCTCTGGACAGAGAAATCCATTTGTGTTGTTTACTTTGCCACAGTCACCCTTTGCTCAGTCATTACCAAGCTGGTTTTTCATCTGCTCCTGGATAAATTGAGCTTCTTTTCTGCTAGTTCCTTAGTTACAACAATGGCATTTTCACAGCCACACAAGACATCCTCCGTTCTTCTAGGCCACATTTTGTGAAATACATTACTTTTGCTCCTGTTTCCTTTATCCATTTTCCTAACCAGATTTTAGTCAGTAGTTAAAAAAGGATGCTCTCGAGTAATGTTGCAAGTACTCAAGATGTACGACAAAAACATTACTAAGCAGTTACTGTTTGATGCTTAATTGTTGCCCTTTTTGAATTATTGTGTTCAGAGCCATTTGAAAAATGTAGTGACAGTAAGCCTTCTGTGTTATTTTGTTTCTTGATGCATGGGGCCTTATAGCACTCGGTGTTAGTTCTTGCTGGGAGCAGGCTGGGATGTTCATGGGCAATAGGTCTGTAAATGGATGCTAAAGGACAGTTGTTTTGGGCTTGTCTGTCAGGAGCAAGGGGATAGTGCAAAGAAGGGAAATGACAGTGATCAAAGGGATGAAACTAGAACCAGGGGCTCAGTTGATAAAAGCAGTAGGAGACAGAAGAGAAGCAAGAGTGTTTTCAGCTAGCCGGTAGTGAACACCTGCAACTTGCTTCCACAGGAAGCTGTGGAGATGGGGCAGTCACTGGCTTCAAAAAGGCATCAAGACAAATTCATGGACAACAGATCTGCAAATAGATGCTGAAAAGGATCATCCAACATCCCTAATGTAACGGTTGTGAACGGTGGGCAACTGAGGGGAACAGATCAAGAGAGCAGTTGGTTTCTTGTGCTGTCCCTATTTAGCTACTCCTGCCACCACGGAGGCAGACTGCTGGGCTACATGAGGCATGGCTCTGACCCGCTGCGGCATTTCGTACATCCTTCTAAGTTTTATTTATTGCTCGGACCACCACATAATTAGGATTTAAAACATTGACCCCTGAAAACTTGCAAGTAAGGACCTTGTATGTGCAAAAGATTTTGCTAGACTCAGGCCCTAGGCTTTATTTGGTTAAATAGTACCGTGAACATTTATACAGCCATATAAATAATCATATCCAGTTAGTGCTGTCAGCTGAGCCAAAGGAGAGATTTTAAGTGCCAAGGACTTAGAACATCTCTTTCTAATTTTATCCTGGCTCAAAGTATGTTTAGAAGATGAGGTATAGATAAAATCAGATAAGAAAAATGATTTAGTATTCTGTCACTTGTAAAAGGTTTCAGTTAAAAATATGAGGTGAGACAAATAAGTTAATCTTTTACAAGAAACAAACCCATATCTAATGGCTGGACTAGGAGCCTGGGTTTAATAAGCGACAAGTGATGATTACAAACAGTCCACACTGGCTGTTGACAGACATCCTGTTTTTGGCGGTTTGTGCACACTGCTACCTTCAGAGGTAGCAAATCTCCATGCGTTGTCTTAGCTGTAGCTAATTAACTGGAAGATGGGTAGGAAAACATGAATGACTAAACTGGAGCTGTTTGGAGATGTTCCAGCTGACCGGTTTTCTGGTAGAAAATGCTGATTCTTCCAAATGAAAAACATTTTGCTAGAATATGTAGTTTCGATGAGACTGTCATTTGTGCTCCATCCAGACCGTTCTCCCACTGTACCAGGCTCTTTGACAGTTGGCCAGGCAGGTGGTGGAGAGGTGAGCTCTGCCTCTTCCTCAGTCGGAAGTGCAGTGCCTCCTGGCTGGTCTTGACACCTGGCTCATTGAGCTCTCCCACCCTGGGGGCACGCAGCCAGTGACCACATCTGTTTGTATAGCCCCGCCAGCTGACTATGCTGGCTGTACAAGTCTACCATTCCAGATGATATTTTTTCATATGTTTGAAATATTTTACAGGTTGGATAGAAAGTCTTGCAGGAGCTCCATTAATACACAAAGACCCTGGAGGTGAGAGGAGCCCTTAGAGAAGATGCAACAGATGCATTTTTTCTTCTGCAGGAAAAACTTCAGTAGGTGCCTGATTACTGATTTTTAAATCAGGATGGATCTTCAGTGTATTTCTGATTTCCTCCCAGCTGACACTGGGCTATTCCTCCCCTTAGCAGTGAAATAATATCTAATGGCATATGCTAAGCTTTACCCTTAAATTGTTTATGAAAGGGGACTTGTGGCACAAAGGATGCTGAGACAGGTTCATATGCACAAACCTTTATTAGTGGGTTTCATAGCTTACATTGAATGTAATGATGCATGTTACTTCTGGGGAGACAGAGGCAAAAAGGGGAAAGGGAAAAGCCTTGGTAGCCATCTGAGAACAGGAGAAAGCTCTGCCACAGCACCTTAGGTGAGAGGTCTCAAGAGCTGCAAGTGGGGAGCAGGCTACAGCATTGCAAATGGAGGGCCGTGGTGTTACAACACTAAGGCACCTTGCAGCAGACTGCCACGTTTTCACTCTGACAAAGAGTTAGAGGTCTGTTCATCTCTTTCAGTATCTCATTAATTATGAAGCACTCCTTTTAAAATTCACAGGATTGTGCCTGTCTAAAGGCATGTTGTATGTTTGGATGATTTTGTAGTCATTTGGTAGTTCCTCATTCAAAAACATCACTTTAGCTGACTATTTTGCTGGTTTTGCAGCCATGAGTAAGTATAGCTGGAATGACAGAGCAGGAACAAAAACCTGTGTGTTCCTCTTCATCAAAAACCAGTTCTTTATTTCAGTTAATAAGATTTGTATCTCTTTTTGGCTTTGGCACGTCCAGGTTCTCCATCAGAGAGATTTATTTTGTGCTTGGTAATTTATATCTTTGTGTCACAGATGTTGAGACTTTGCAACATACAAGGCAAAAAAAAATGTTGAGCTCAGCAAGTCATATTCCAAGAAGAAATGTCAGCCATGGACTTGTCCTTCCTGGAAGTTGAGACAAGATAGTGCCTCAAGGAGAAACAGAGAAGTCACTTAGGTTTGTTTATCACATCATAAGGACTAACTAACCCTAGTGGTGAGAAGTTGATAATTCATCTTTGCCTTTTCTATATGAAAATACTGTACTAATAAGGAAGGAAGGAAGAAGAAAAATGGGGCAATTGCTAGACAATTAATTCTTGTGAAAGAGAAAAAATATGTTTACAGGGCGATGTTTATGTTATGAGATGGAACAACCATTAGTGACTTTAAACACGAGCCACTTCAGTCTCTGTAACTCCCAGATGTTCCTGCTGGCAGAGGTTGTCCGTCCCTCAGCCCTACCGCTTCTGCATCCTTAAAAGGGATCTGGAGTGATGTGGTTTCACCTTACAGCTAAACGGGTCAAATGGTGATTTGCTTCTGCAGGCAGTGGTCTTGCTGTTTCTCCGTGTTCTGGGTCTAGCACTCATGTGACCACTCGCTGCAGTTCAGCTGGCTATTGCGGTGCAGAACCGGGGCATTTTTCACTTGCCCAGTCACTGTATCTGTCTTGAGAGAAATCACGAGAAGAGGATGCAGGGAACAGCTCCTGTCAGTGCTGCTTTGGTGTGTTACACTGGCTTGGCGTTATACCCTAAGGAACGTGTGGATTACTCCTTTGCTAACCCATGTCCCAGGAGAAGGGCACCTGCAAAAGGATTCTCTGAGGGATAGAAGTTTAGGAGGAAAACCAGGCATTTTGTGGATCAAATGACTTCTCCTTTACAGTGATAATTGGTGAAATAAGAATAAAGCCATTTTTTAGAAGTGTGTGTTTTAACAGGGTTGGGTTGAAAGATTGGAGATGGTCCCATGGCACAATGTTTAATCTGCATCTGGAATCATGCCTTTTCCCTGTGTTTTCCTTGGGAGTCTGTAATTATTTAAAAAAAAAAAAAAAAGTCCAGCACAGCAGCTAGATGAAGCAAGACATTTAAAACACACTTCCCCCCGCCCTGCCCCCGGGAAACATTTCCTTTTAACCCTGAACTGATGGATATTGGAGAAGTGAGTTATTATTCCCTTCCTTTACAAGAACACACCAGTCTGATTTCTGATCAGCACATTTCACCAAGGATACATGACATAAAATACTGGTAGGGTTTTTTTTTTGACGTTATATGTACTAGCAAAATATTCTTGGCACAGTTCAGAGTACTTGTGAGATGGCCAGGTTTTAACCTTTGAATAAAAATATGTCTGTGCTTCCCAATTTGTCCTATTTATTGACTTTTTTTTAACATAACAAACTAGCTCTCAAGAATAAAGCACCACATGAGAAATACCGTGGCAGGAATCCCAATGCAGTGCAGCCTGTACAGATGTTCAGAGAAAGGCTGTGTGCCTTAAGCTGGAGTCCAGGAGAGGGCTCAGTAAAGGAAGGCTGCCAGTACTTTTATAATGGATCGCCACTGTCCAGCAGAGCTGCAACAGCGGCAGGTGTTAGTGATGACTTACGCTGCATTTTACTTGATAAATAGAGTTTGGGATAGTGCTAGGCCCTGTAAATATTGTTGCTGGACTTTGCGTGGCCCAAAAGCTTGGATAGCAGGGTCCAGTAAGATATGAATGTTTTTGTAAGCATATTATATGGGCTGTCTTGATGGACTGAAAACTACAGCCAAGACTGCGGATAAGTTTCAAAAAACAGGTGCTTTAACATCACATCTTGTCTGTGGCGCAGGGTTTGCAGTTGCAGTGAGGCCTGCTGTGGTCACGTTTTGGGGACAGAAGCTTAGTTTTAGTACTAGTATGTATTATTATACACAGGGTGCAGCAAGTTTCTTCAGGGGTTGTTTGTTAAAAATATAAGCAATCTACCTCTGCAGTGAAGATTCTAGTCCTGAAGTTCTCGCATTCCTTTAGTCCCTGGGAAAGGACAGGAGAGGCATCAGCACCAAGAGGAAAGCATATCTTGTGTATTTAGAAGGTACTTTGGAGAACACTTTAGTATTATTTTGGTTACATGCATTCCAAAATTAAAAGAGAGATAAGCAGTTTTGCTACAGAAAGATGTTAAAATAATCCAATCTTGCACTGAAAAAAACGGAAAATGTACTTCTCAGTATGATATTTAAAGTCTCTGAAGCCTGTTTGTATTAAATGATCCTGTTTCTTGCAGTGCAATATTAAAACAATCAATCTTCTCAAGATGAGAGCTAGATTTAAAAAAGCAGAGAAATGATGGCTGCCAGAGCTCCTTTTTTCAGCAAAGTGTCTTCTTGCAAGTTTGCTGGGGAAGAAGCAAGGAATAATAACAGGAATGTTGATCTACCTTCCTTTTCTCCAAATATATCCTAAAAATGACCTGAAAAATACTCCTCCTCTAACCTCGCAATGGATGTTCTTTTGCGTCTCCAAGCTCTCTCTAAGAATTCTCTGAGAGGATTGCTGGAACAGGAATAAGATCAACTCCTTATCTGTTTGTTTTGTTTTGTTTTACTAGAAATAGATTGTTAAAAGAACAACTTGAGACCAAATTTGCTAGCCGACGTTTTGTGGAAATGCCAGCTTGGTGAGGTATGTATATGTGTGAAAGTCAAAAGAATATGCTCAATCCTCTAGAATTTTTTGCTTACTAATTTTAAAAAGGAAAGAGGTGTCTCAGAAAGCAAATAATCTCAACAACTATTTGCAGACATTCCCACAAGGAAAGTTCTCAGCGCCTACGAGAAGGTGAACAGCACTATGTAGTTTGGTTTCTATATATTTTGGCTTGTCTTTGGCAGTATAAACATGGGAGTTTTGGTTGGTTTGCTGTAAACGGATGTCGTGGGCCTGCTGGATATTCAAAAATGCATCATTTCTGTAGTGTGCTATTTTCTTCTCATTGTGTAGGAGAGCTGAGAGCAAAACCTATTTTATCGCATAGCTTTGCTACGTAGAGTTATTACATAGTAGCGCTAAGAGTGCTTAAGCAGCCGAGAAGGACCTTCTCGAACAGGAGCCAGTCTCAAGGACCGGGCTTCCCGTTCTCAGAAAAACCTATCTGCTGTCTCCTTTCCAAAACGTTCCTCTTCCATTTCCCTCATAACCGCATAGTACTTTTAAGAGACATTCCGTGTCCCGAATCTCACCTCTCCTCGTAGCCCGGCGGAAGAGGCTTTATAAAGTCTCTGTCAGCGAGATGTTGTTTGACTAACGGCCCTCTAATACTGGAACGATTTTGAAGACTAGACGCTTTGTTTAGCTTAGCTTATTTTTTGGATAGTTACTTAAGATGGTACGTTGTTAAACCTTTGTGCAAACTCATCATGTTCACCAGAAGAATCCGACGGTCCCCCTTGGTATCTGCATGCTGGATCTGTAAACAGGGGAAGCGAGGGAAGAGTTATGGGGAGGCATTGCCTTGTTTGCTTCACGCAACTCTAGGCTCAGCGCCAGAGAGCTCCTCCTACCCAAAACCCGGGACAGGCTCCTCGGACTTGAAGTGCATGGTGGTGAGCGGTTTGGAGAGACAAAACCTTCTCTGCCCGCGGGCTCACCGAGCGGCCTGGCCCGCCGCTGCGGCCGGCCCTCCCGGCTGAGGCGGCGCGGGCCCCGCCTGCCCCCGGCTCGTTCCCGCGCAGGGCTCGCGCTGTGCGGACAGGCCTGCGCCGGGGGCGGGCCGCCAGAGGAGGGCCGAGTCGAGCCGCTAAGAACATGCCGACCTGAGCCCTGTAAAAACTTCTACGGACCAACCGGTACGAGTGGGTGTTTAGGGCAGGAAGAAGCGCGATTTGTGCCCACAGGCGAAGTCCCAGAGTGCCCGGGGAGGGCGCAGCCCCCGGCGCCGTGGCCAGGCCGGCCCGCAGGAGCGAGGCCTGGACCTACAGGGAGGCCACTCTTATCTGCCCGTATGTATTAACGTTACCTTGATGCTTGTGGGCTGAACACAGAGCCCTAACGAATGATCGCTGCCGCAGAGCCACTAAACGCAACCTGTTCACTTACGTTTTTCATTGTTGCAGTGACCTTGTTCTGCAGAGACCATCCTATTACAGCCCTCTACTTGCTGTCTACTTGCAGTTATAGTATTGGTGTAGCCAGAAAAGAAACGAGCCTCCTCTTTTAACTGTCAGTGAGTCAGAGGGCTTGTTTAACCCATACAATATAACATTTTTCTCCCCTGTTTATGCTTTCCTGGCTTTACCTTACTAATCATGGTGCAAACATTTGACATATTTCCAAGTAAACTTATCTGATAACTCTGACATTGCATAAAACAGTATTTTACGTTATTGACCAAAATATTTATGAATTGAGGAATGAGGCTGAAAGTCTTTCATGGAAAGACACGGTCAGGGCTTGAGTGATTTCATGTTAACTTATGACTAGCTTTACTAGCTAGTCATGACAAAAATGTGGAAATACTGCAGTCCTGTAAAAGTCCATGAAAACAGTCCATGAAGTGTAGCTGAAGAACAGGGACTTCATTCTCTGGATGGTCGCAGCGGTCTCTGCCTTCGGCCGTTTGCCTGCTGCAGGGAGGAGAGCTCAGCTGCCAGCACCTAAGCCTCTACCAACGTTTGCAGCATATCATATCAAGATAAATGGAAATTGCTGGTTTATGCAGTGGAGTCTCAGAAGTTGTTTCATTATCAGCTGAATCATTCCTGTAATAGGAAAGGAAATCTCAAAAAATATGGTATATAGCTGGATACAAACTGTCCCTTCCTCTAATAGGAGAAGGATAAAAATTGGAGATAATGCAATTTGAGAATGTAACTGCAAAACACAAGAATGGTAAGAGAAAAATGTGAGAGGGAGAAAAAGGAAGAAGAGACATCAGGGTTAGGAAAGATACTGGGTATCACCCTGGTTTGCAGGGTGCCATGACTTCTTGTTCAAATATGTGTATTTTTAGAGGAATTGAACATAGTACGGAAATGTACATTATAAAAGGAGGTGGATTAGTGTGCTCCTGCAAAGCAATTTCTCTTATCTCTGCTCAGGAACGTTTTCCCTTCCTTTTGGTAGTGAAAAGGAAACCTAAGGAATAGATGCAGTATTTGTGAATCGCACCAAATGCTACTGAAGATTGGGCTAATATTGTCTTATATGAAAGATAAACAGGAAAAGGTATACCAAATTCTGCTTGCTCATCTTCTATGCTTGGACAACTCACACTGCATGTGAGATAGTTCCTCTGTGTGCAACATGTTGAGCTGAGCTGAAACTGCAATAAATCTGAAAAAGCTGCAGTACAAACTGAATGTACCGAAGCACAGAATTTATTAAAAACAGTCTTATTTCCTGTTCTGTTGTAGGTTCAGACTGTTTCCTAGCATGATGCCAGAATTATTCAACAAGTGTTTTTTAAGGACTAATAGGATTTGGATAGAAAATATTTGCATAGCCATCAGATAACGCTTTTTGTTCCATACTCTTTCTTAAACTGATGTTGAGGATGTGCCACTATTACTGAAAATTAATACACTGATTTTGGACAAAACTATACGCTCTTCAGCAAGACACATTGTAGCAGCCACACGTAAGGAGAAAATCACAGTAGCTCTCTTTAAAATCACTTCATTACCAGTCAGTACTAACGTAGCATTGAGCACCATGGTTAGTTAACTCCTAAACTCCAGTATTTCAGGAGTGGGCTTCTGGTGAAATGATTTTTTATGCTTCCTTGTGAAGTTAGTTATCTGTTACTACCTTGGGGAGGTTTATATTTTTCACTTTGTGTCCCAGTTCTAAGCTTCTATCTTTGTGTTTAAGCATGCAGATAAATGGCTGGAATTTAAGAAGGGGCAGAGTGACCGAATATCTAATTAAAACCTTGCGCAGTTGTGACTCAGACTTCTAAACCGAAGTTCATGGGAGCTAATCAAATGCAGGTCATAAAACTATGTGCATAAACATGGACCAGAATCTAACTTCTGCCACCTAGCTTTTGGAGAAGTTTGGCACAGATTTCTTGACACACAGTGTACGAGCCGTTGCTGCTTCACAGCTTCTCCAGAGAGTAACCATGATAGCCGTCCCGTGGTGCACCTTTATTGTGGAAACAAGGACAGGCTCAGATCATCCAGTTTTAATCTCCTCCTCTGTATTTCCCCAGAACTCAGAAGAAATTTGGCCAGGGCTCTCTCCTGGTCCATCTTTACTGGAAATTGGGGCTTAATTAATTGGCAGATTCCGTAATACTTTTCTACTTTTTGCCAATAGTGATTACAAATCAGTGCAATAGCAACCTAGAGATGACAACTGCTGAGTTGCTTAAAAAGAATTGCAGATAGCTGTTCTCCTGGGGATAGAAACTGCAAGCAGAAAATTCTCTTTCTGCTGATGATACTTAATGGAATGGCTGTTTCAGGTTTCTCTAGTTCTCTGGTTATGGTGTTATGTCAAGGGGATTTAGAAATTCATGTTTTCTTTGCATGCCAAGGGCATGTACTTGCAAATGAAATGCAGTGCTTCAAACTAGACAAAACCGTGATTTAGAGAAAACTATAGAGAAGAAATATCAGGGGAAAAAAAAATGCCATACTTTTGGAAGGAGATGTTCACATCTAGAATCAGCCACCTAGGTAATCTGAGTAAGGGTAGCCCAACTGTGAACAAGTAGCACTTCCTGCCCCACTGCAGACAGGGTTTAACAACTCTTTTGGCAGCTGCTGCTTGTTACAGTCTTGAATCCCTCTTAGTTTGGGTTGGTCCTAAATGGTAAACAGGTGATGTGATAACTGCTAACTGAGCAATTCACTGCTGTTATATAGAGATGCTAAAGGTTCAGAAGGCTTTGGGTGGAAGGAGAGTGTATATTTGAAAGGAATGGAGGTGGTTTGTAAATTTTAATGTGAGAGTTTATTTTGTTTAAGGTACTTATGTAAAATATGTAGCTGGGTGATATAAGAAGTGAAAGCTATGCTGAATTATTCTTCTAATTCGTTAACAGGATACTTGCAGCTATATGTCTGAGCAGCCGAGGCTTCCTGACGCAAGCTCCTCCAGTGCAGATGGCTGGACATACAACCTGCAAGTGAGTTCAGTGCGATTCTAGTGCCACAGGTTTTTAGCTGTATTTTAAAACATAGACTGTGAACACTGTTCAGTCTGTTAAAGGGACATGGTTCAGAGCAGCAATGTCTAAATGAACACTGTGACGATGTTGTTCTAGGTATTACAGTGCCTAGAAGCACTGCTTCTTGGGAGTTTGTGCTGTTGTTTGCAGAAACCACCTTGGTCTGCCTGTGTGCTGAGCTGTTGGGAAGGGCCATTGTCTAAGCTGCCTTGAGCTCAGTGGTGTGCTAGACTTGCCTGTGAGGCCAGGAGTCTTTCTGCTGGGTTTTTGCTGTACGACTTGTGAGCATCTTGCAGCATAGGCAGGAGCTTGTGTCTGCTTTGGTAATGAACCAGTCAAGCTTGTTTCTGCTTGTGAAGTACCCTGAGGACAACCTGTAGGCTTAATATAAGGCCAAGATATGTCCAGCCAGAGTATGCAAAAGACATTATGGTTTTCATCAATTTTGTTTCCTCTTTGTATTTTCTGTTTTCTTTTGCTAGAGATTTGATTGTTTCCCATAACTGCTGATAAAAAAACTTGGGGAGCAGGGCTATAGATCTGAACCGCTGCTGCCAGGGAGACAGAATGTACTCACTGCTCAGCAAGTTATTAAAGCTCAGCAGGGCTCATGGAGCTGGTGCTTAGAGTCTGACTAGCAGCATTTCCCAGCATTGTACTCTTCGGTTCCCTGTTCTAAACTCACCTGTGTGCTTTTTCTGGAGAAAGAGTTTTTAGATAAGTTCTACACTTGTTGCCTTCTGCTGTCTGTGTGCCCTGCACCCAGGGACATTCAGCAGAAAGCAATTATACTAGATCTGAGCTCAGACCTGCTCTGGTAGCTCCCATAAGTGTTTCCATTGCTCTTTGGCACTTAGTGAGCTGTTCTGGCTGGTTAGCTATGAAATACCTAATGTTACTGCAGCTGTACATGACCTTGTCAGAAATAATAATAGAAAAAAACCAGAAAAAAGTTGGTGCTTCACTTTTTTTTTGCATTTAATTTGCTTTTGAAATCCAACGCAGAGCCCAAAAGTGTCTCATTTAAGAGCTGTAGCATTTTGATCACATTGTAGTCTATAAGAAGTGATGTCCAACATGTAAAATACCACACATGCTTTAGAATGAATTAGGGATGGTTTTGCTACTGAAAACACTAAATGCATCAAAAGGAAAAGGGAATGTTGTTTCTTTGATCTGTTATTTCTGCAACTACATAAGTGTCTGCCTTTGTGAAGAATGCCATTAATACACTTGTTCCTTATATTTGCACATCTGCTCTCCAGACTCGATTACCTTCAAGTTTGTGCATCACAAGTAAGTTAGATTTTCCACTGAAATCAGCCATGTTTATATGAAGAGTGCACTACCTGCAAATGTGTACAAGTGATGTTATGTGCTCTTTACAAACCAGAAGACTTTCTTTCTTTCCTCCTTGTGTTTAATGTTTGTATTTTGTAGCCATACAGAGGGAGAGGGGAGAAAGAAAGTGAGCAGGTTACATCACAGGTTTTCTTGTGTAAAATTAAGCTGTGAATGACTTTAATAATCCTTTTACAAATTAAAGGGTTAAAGAGTCACTGGGATATATGACTTAGAAGTATGAGGGTTTTCAGTAATGAAAAAATCACCCACAAAAATGCAGAGATTGTCACTGTATGTTTGTTCTTGAAGAAAATGACTGTTAGAGCATGTTTCCTTGCTTCCATTTGAAATATTCTCTTGAAAACAGTTATAGAAAGTGGATGTAGAATAAATGTTTTTGATATTGCAAGTGTGTTCTTTTTATGTCACAGAAACCTACCCAGGCGTAATGGATTACCCCTTCTTGCTAACCTTCCTTGAAGTAATTTGGCACTTGCTTCATTAGTTAAGGTTTTTGCATAATTACTTTTTTGATATATTGCTACTATGTTGCACGAGATAGTATCTGAAAAGAAAAATGGGGTAAAAAACTAAGTGTTGCAGAGAATTAATGTTTCAGTTCTAAATCTACATGCAAATTTGAACAGTATGTTCTTAAAATATTTTGTACTTCTGACATGGAAAGACTTAAAAAAAAGCTCTGTTGGTAAGCTGGAGAAAGTTATGTGTTTATGTACATGGTGTGTGGGAGTTTTGTGTTTTATATCTGGCCAGATCTCTAAGTGGTGTGATGTCAGTACAGCTTTGATCAGGACCAGACTAATGTGGAGCTAATTGTTGGCTTTGCTGTTTTGTTGGGGATCAGGCTTGACGTTTCCATTCTGTCTTGTATGTGTGTGGATTTCTGCAAAGCTTGTCTCATGAAGTGCCTTCAATTTCTTCATTTACAACATAAAACCAAAATATGCTTAATCTAGAAGGACTCTGGAAGGGTTCAGATCACTAATGACCATTAGTATCATGTTCTGGGTCAAGGTGGTAAAACGTATCCATCTCTAAACTATGTCTTTCTGAATTTCTCTTTTTTGAGAAATGGGATTGTTCATCTTTTCAACAAATCTTCCTTTTCTAAAATATTGCCAAAAATATTTTTTAGACACTCTTTCCGAAAGCTAGAAAGAAAATGTGATTTAAAATGTAACAAAAAATAAATCAATCGGGGGGAAAAAAACCCACTTGCCTTATTTCAGTTTTACTATGGGTTTGGTGTACGACTAGGACACACGTTGTAGCTTGGCCATAGTAGGAAAGGATGTACCTTTCCCACCACTTATTCCTCCTGATGGTATTCCTGGGCAGGAGAAGGTAAGGTGGGCTGTCTGTCAGCAGGGTGGCTCATGAGCTGAGTGGAGGCAGCTGTGCTAGTGGGGCCTGTTGCACTGGGGCAAGTAGACAAAATTTTCCGCAGCAGAGTTTTATCTGAGGTAGCAATGTTGGCGGAGTGCAGGGTGTTGTTCTCCTGTATTGTTTTACACCTTATTGTAGAAGCTTCCCTTTGGTTTTCCTGCTGTCATCTTTGATTCCTTTCCTTGATAAAAAATTATCTGTATGAGCAAGGCTTATACTCTTGCTAGGTAGCAGGCACTCTTTCTCCTGTAGTCTAGGCTTCAGGGGAGAAAAAAAAAAAAAGTACCAAACAGATAACCTGAAAGAGATCACATGGATGGTTGTCTGAAGACACCACTGAATAAACGTTTGTGATAGAGGTAGTTCTCTAATTGTGATGTGCTCTTTCCAAGTATACCAGCAGGAAGTATGCCTCATTGACTGGGGACATTCGTGGTTCTATTGAAAGATGGAAGAATGAATAAACAGAAGACTTTTTTCTTTTTGTTTGTTTAAATAAAAATCATGTCCTGGGAACCAGAAGCAATGCTGTTTGCTTTGATCCTGTATTTGCGCAGCAGGTAGTCATTTTAATCTCTCTGATTCCAATTATTGTGGCAAGTACGTGTTGCCCTTTTCACTTTTGTTGTTGGGTTTTCCATTCCAAGTATTGTAGTCCATGTAGGATTGCCTGGAAATGCAAAGTCTATTCTTGATGTAAATTCATTGCCATCAGTTCCTCCTGACTAGAGTTTTGGTCCATATCTGATGGAAGAGCAAGAACAGCACAGTGGTGTGCTGTGCATGTTGAGGAAATAACCAGGGCAATCTCAGCTAAGCATCTGGCAGAGGGTTCCTGTACTTCAACACACCTGGCTGTTTCTTTAAACCTGTGTACTTAAGCACACGGATGGACTTTTTTCAGTTACACCTCTAATCTGATCTGTGCTGCTGGATCACTTTCTAAATGAGTATGATAAATCTATGTAGTAATGGTGCTCTTTTTTTCCCTCCACTTACGGCATCACTTTCCCTTTATTTTCATGGAAAGACTTAATGGCGTATAGGAGTTGAAGCTTATCATGCGATCTGCTGAATGTTTGTATGTTAACTAATCAAACAATTTATTTATGGCAGAGATCACTTGGAGATACGTGGCAGTTAGAGAGATAGCTGATGAATTTCAGCTTTCTTGTCTTTCCTTCCCTTCGTGGTCTCTAACCCTGCTAATAAGGTTATAAAGTAAGTTTGTTTCCTGTCTTATTCCAATCCTCTTGCCTAAACATATCCACAGACTAAAGGTGAAATTCATATGGATGTCTTAGTTGCATACTTGCTTTCTTTTTGGAAATGAAAATTTTTCCTCAGCTGAATGCTTCAGTCGCCCTGGCTACAAACACTTTGCATATTAATTTTTTTTTTCTTATCAGAACTTGTCAGTAGCTTTCTGTGGAAGAAGAAAATGACCATTCCACTGGTCTTTTCAGTTTTGATAAAAATCAATGGTATCTGAGCTGCTGCTGGTAAAATTTTGTCAGGTCTGAGGTGAAATTCTTTTCCAAAGTTGGGAGAAAAACACCTTTTCAAAAAGTATTGCTTGGACATTCAGGCGGGGTATGGGATACCTGGCTCAAAACCCCAATGTTCTCCATCTGTTTTCAGGGATCTCCCTAAAGCAGCAGGTTGCTGGGTGGTCATGGCTGGCTGTATAACTCTCTCCTTAACTTTGCATAACCAAATTTAACCGCAGCTCTTTTTGTCCATGTAGCAGCTGTGAGTGTGGTTGAAATTGTCATTTCAACCAGGTTTTGGCAGGATGTGGAAACTCACTGTGACATAACCTAAAGCTGTCTGTTTGTAGGGACTTGGGACATCTGCTTGCTGGCTTTGAATGAGGCATGGCAAGGGCTGGTAACTAGTTAGCTCCTGTGGTATAGCTTCTGAAAACACAAATGGGCACACAAAACTGATGGGTGTCATTTCTAGCCTGCGCTCAGCCTCATTTAATGCTGGTTAAGTCCACCGATAACTAACTCAGCCTCAGTTAATGCTGGTTAAGTCTTCACTAACACTTTCTTAATGAAACTTTCGGCTATTTTTAATTGCATCTTATGAGATCACCTGGAGAGTTTGTGCTCTGCAGGAGAAATCTTTCTGATGCTGCTACAGCAGTTGCAGAGCTCACCTCTGCCAGCAAGCATGGATGAAATGAGGATGTTTCCATCAGCCTGTGGGCATGCTGTGGAAATCATGCAGCTACAAGTAAGCATTAAGTGCCTCAGCCACTGCCAGTGTCCTGAGCAATGTGTATTTTATGAGATTTTGAAAGGACAAACTGTGCTTTGTAAACACAAGCTTATTTGCCTGTTGCTAATACTACTGGATCTGTGCTAGGTCTGAGTCCTGGATTATTTCCTGATAAACCATAGCTTTGGAGCTAGAGTATTGTACCAAATTAACTGAAACATCTGCTTTGTAACAGTCACATTTTCTTTCTTAGATTGCTGAGTCAGCACCATGCAATTTTAATTTATTGTGAGGTTATATTACCTTTTAGTGCTTTGTTAATTTGCCAAGTGTTAGGTGGCTGAGTTTTTCAGCAGCGTTAGCACGTGGAATACTCTGGCTTTCTTGGGTTTGTTCCTTTTTAACTATATCATTCCATGTCACCAGCACACTGAGTCACCCAATACACTAAATTTACTTGTAGTATTCCTGGAACACTGTGTAAAGCAGAATTAGTACTAAGTGTAAGAAGGCCCTAAACATCTAGAGAACTTGCATGTGACTTTTGAAAAGTTCATTTCCAAATTACTCCCTTCAGATACAGGAATAGGAAAAAAAAGGTTACAGCAGCAGGCCCTGCAGATGTGGTATGGTTGTAAAGATACCGTTATACTTGAAGTAAAACTTCTCCCATGGAAGATGCTGGTTACATATCTAAGAACTAAATTAGGGAGTTATAATTGAACGAGGAAGTCAGACCTGCATGTTTTTAAATGTGGTGTCTCACAAAGAATGAGAGAGGAACCAGAACAGATGAGTAGAAACAAGTACAGATGCAAATAACAGTTCAAGAAACAAGTAACTGTTCATCTAAACTAACTACATCTTTTTATACACCAAAAAGGCCAGGATTTTTGTTAATGCTGTTGGTGAGCTTACTCATTTCTTGAGTCCAGTTGCTTTTTTGTGTACATGAGATAAGCCACATGTTCCCTAGAAACTGTTGTGACAAAAGTAGTACTGCTTTAAGTAGTGTTGGGAAATTACTTTCCTGCTGGGAGTTGATGAGGCTTTTCAGATGTCTTTGGGGCTTTCAAACTGATGCCTGACAGTATCGTTACTGTTAAAAGCATGAGCTAGAAATGGAGGAAAGCATAAGACCTATGGCGACATGACAGAAATCATGGGCTACATCCAGTTGCTGGCTTTCCCTTCTCTGTGGGCAGTTTTGGCTGATGGTGTTGGAAGGGATGGTTCCAACTGAATTTTAACGTTAAAGTGACTGAGTGATATAACTGGTCTTTTTGCATGTTGCAATCAATGTGGCTGTGAAGAGGCTGGAAAGGAGATGTGTAAAAGGGCATAGCTTGCATATTTCCTGATCTTTCCACTAAATGCGGTTTGTAGCTGTTTGCGAAGCTACCTATGAAATCTCTCTTCTGTTCCAGAGGTATCCTTCTTTTGCCATCCCCATGCATGTCCAGGTGCAACTTGGTGTTCGTCGCCTTTCCTGATCAGTATAGGTCAGGACCAGTGCAGGACTGATAGAGGAATAAAACACAACATACTTTGAATTGCTCTACTTTATATGATAGTTCTTTGCAGTGTGCCTTTGCTTTTAAAGCACCATTTTGTATTTGTTTCTCTTGTTCTTTTTTGATTGATATTGTAGGTATATTGTGACACTGTACTTGTTTCTTCACTTACCTGAGAATCTGTTCTGGGATTAATTCTGCATTGGGTAGTGTGGTCACATCTGCCATTTCATTTGTCTTGCTGTAGTAAAGCAGAGTACGTGTTGTGCTTTTAGCTTCAGTGAGTTTTATCACTTATTAATTGTCACAGACTTTAATTTGTTGATGAAGTCTTTTTGAATCTTTCACTTCTTGTTAAAAAGAAGGTTAATGTTAAGCAGATGAATTTAATTGGAAGGCCTAAGGTTGCAATTGTTTTCTGACAGAGGTCTTTAGGCAAGAGGCAGTAACAATTAGCAGTTTCTTGAATGTGTTTGAGGACTCTATTTTCTTTATGGCATAAGACAAGACTCTGGGTGCCTGTCCAGGCAGGTCTGCTTTGCATGTCAATCAACAGAGCTGTCTGGCCAAGGAAAAGTGAAGCGTGGAGCTCCAAGCAAAAGAAAAACAGCAACAGTGGGAAAACTGACCCAAAGCCATTTTAATTCATTGAAAATCAAACGAACGTTGAGTTTCTATACTGGTATTTCCTGTGGGATCCAAATTGCCCTCTTTACCACGCTGGTCGTACATACTTCTTGCATTGCTTCAGTAATAGTATTACACATCTGGGCTAAATATGATCAGTCTTGGATCCTGCTGTTCCAATGCATGCTGGTGCACTTGCATGAATGGACTGTGCACAAGTTGGAAGGGAGAAGAAAGCTTCTGATGTCCTCCACATGTAGTGGACTTCAAATTGACTGTGAGGGTTTTGGAAAGTTTTCTGTTAGACCAAATGGGTAGCCAGAGACTTTTTATAGTTTTGTTTCTCTTCTTTCTTAGCTCTTGTTATTTCTGGTCTTGCAGGAGTGGTGTCCTAATCAAAACATTCTGCCTTCTGAAGCCTGTTGGTCACATGTTAATTGTATTTTTAAATGAAAAAAAATCAAATAAAATGGAATGAGATAAGTCTGTTGGAAACTTCAGTTTTCTGATTTATGCTTAGACGTTTGGCTGGTGCAGTTTGCTTCTCTAAATGCCTCTGTATACCTAAATGATTAAGACTGATTGTTTTGTGGGTTTTCTAAGCTGTACATATTAAAAATACTTTTCTAATATAGAAACATGCATTCTTACTGAAATAGAAGCTGTAATTTAGGATGGCTTGATGTGGTAATGTGGATATTCTGGTTTTAGTAGAATCTGTCTTAAATAGCTGAGTTTTATTACCATCTTTTAACTGTTAACCCTATTTCTTTGAATACTTAACAGTTACCATTAACAGCATGGTAATAGCATGTAAAGTACTCCTATACCTGATGGATTACACTAAGTACAACACTGTAGGTTGCCCTTTTTTGCAGGGTCAACATGTATCTTGTTGGTTGTAGCAGGTAAATTAGAGTCCCAGTCTGTAGTGGTTTTCCATTCTCAGCTGCCTTGTGAGGCAAAGCCTGTGCTGATGGAGTCAGATCAAATCGTCCTGCAGCTTCCTCTTGAGTTATCTCAAGGTTCTCTTCTTTAAGCTCTTTTTATGGCTGGAAGTGGGTTGTCTAATGGTGTGAGTTCTGGCCAAAGAGGAAGCTGGAGGGGAGGCGGTCAGGTTGGGGGTGAGCTGGCCTTCTTCTGGACTTCTTTCAGCAGCTTGTTTTGGGGCAATATTTCCCCAGGAAACCTGGTATGCCTCTAGGTCTCATTTTCTTACCTGCTGGCTTTTCAGCTCTCTGTTACTCCTTCATGAGTTTTCTAAAGCAGCAGGCGCCAGTGCCCTGGAGCTTTCTGTGAGGACTACCAGCATTAATACAATGTAAATACATGACAGTCTAGTCATCTCTGTCCAGAAATCCTCCCAAGTAACGTCATTGCTAAAGCCTAGATGCCTCAGAGTCATGAGATGCGCTTTTATCAACCCAGTTTCTCAGCAATGGTTATAAACTTGTGGTGGTGGGGTCAGGTAGTTCTTGGCACTGGAACTGATCTTTCTTCTGCTGATGTGCAGTGCAGGCAGAGCAGCTTAACGCCTTTTGATGAATGCTATAGATGTATTTCAGCTAGCTGATTTTGCTTGTAAACCATTAAATGCTGGGTGGAAAAGCTATTTTTATAGCCTAAATGGCTGTTGGACCCAGTGCAGATACAGAAATTAGAAGAATTATCTTCACGTACCACTGCAATAATTGGTAAGTCTAGACTAAGTTGCTAGAGGCAAAATGATTAGTGAGTTCTATTAAACTTTCACCTGTTAGAACAGGTCACTTATTTGCTAGATTTCATCTTTACTGTTTGAACTCATTGTGATGAAAAAAGCTCCCTCAAGTTTTTCTAATACTATAACTTAACAAATGTAATAGAGAAGCAGAGCTAGACAACATAAATTATCTTGGCAAGTGTTCTGATTTTTACAGGAAACTGATATTACTCTCATAACTGACCCTAGAAGTGGATTTTGCCCACTCTTTGATACTTAGCAATGTAAAAACATCTGATTTTAAATGTCAGTGAACCACAACATTCATCCAGTGTACTACAATTCAAAGACAATACAGGGTTATCATCCTCTGAGCAATTTTATCTTATTTTAGCACTAATCCTGTTGCTAGGAAGTAATTGCTATGCTGATGGAGCAGCAATAAAAGTTTAACTCTAGTTGCCCCAATGTAATTTGTTCTGTGGAACTGTTGCTGTGTTTGTATTCTGGAATCGCATTTGATAATGTGTTATTCATCTTCTCAATCTTGTAATTAATTGATGCGAGTAGACCTCTGAGTCAATCAACAGGCCCACTTGTGGGCTAGATGGGTGGCACTCCTTCAGAGCAGCAGAGAGCTACTGCAGGCAAGCTAAGTTTTACCTTGCCATGGTTTGAGTGTGACTGTAGGAAACATGCCTGTGAACAGCGTTTCTGGGAAGGCTTTGTTGTGTGCTGACATTAGTGCTGCTTTGGGACATGGTATTTGGCATGAAGACAGACTGGTGGTGCTGGAAACCACATGGGAAGACTCAATGTGTATAGAGCAGAGAGAGGTCTTTAAAGTAGCATCGAGGTTACTCCTGAGAGAGTATGAACTTGTGTAAAAGTGCCTGTAAGCGATAGATGTTTATCTCAAACCAATACAATTTACAGGGCATAAGTCCTGAGTTAGTCAAAACAAAAAACAAACCTTTTAAAATAGCCTAAACCATGTGAATATCAAATATGCTTTTTTTAAAAAAATTAATCAATATTGAATAGGAGAGAAATGGGAGGCAAATAGAACAGGAAGACATTTTGAGATCTACTGAGATAAATATACGAAGAAAATTGTGGGTTTTTTATAGAAAACGAGCAGGGTGACTACAAACAAACTGCTAAAATGAAAAGTATTGAGAGAGTGAAGAAGGTAACAGAGAATAAACAAGTGATTTTTTTTTGTATTGTGTCTGAACTGAGATTACAATTTTTAGTTGCAGAGTCCTCTTTCATTAGTATAAGATTATTTCAGCAGCAGACAAAATTGAGTGAAGGAACAACATGAGGAGTGATTTACAGGTTAGAAGTTTTTAGATACTTCTTCCTCTTGAAATTTTTAATTAAATGTGGACTTCTTGAATTTTGAGACTAGAAACTAAGTATGACTTCATTGGAACAGAGTAATTAATAGAAAATATTGATGGGTTCCCCCTGTTGAAGTGATGTAATCTGCCATGGTACCAAATGACTCATTAATAACTGGCTGGATCATGTGTTGAGTGATAAATCTTTATGACTGCAAATGTCTGAAAAATGCTTTTAGTACTTCAGCTGGCAAGTTCTTGCCCTGTGTATTTATGCAAGTTACAGTCCTGTACTTGCTTTCTCTAAGCAAAGGAAAAGAAATAACTCTGTGAAATGGAGTATGTAACCATTTCTTCAGGACTAAAAAGTAAAAGCTGCTTCATATGTACTCACCTGTTGTTACTGAGGTGATTACTGCAATCATTTACAGACAAGGAGTGTGGGAGAAAAAACTATTTGCCTTGGCTGGTGCTGTGTGGCAACAGCCCTAGTGATGGATGGTCTGATTTACCAATCTGAGACTAGTGAGATAGGCAAGCTAGGACACAAAACAGAAGTAACAATTTAAACCTATCATTAGATGAATGCCATGTTCCTTCAGGACTTGGCAAGTACAGTGACAATTTGTCATTTCCGATTAATAGCACTTCTGATGCTTACAAAATGCGATTGTTCATTTGTGGTTTCACGTTATACCTTAGGCCTCGTTACCGGCCTAGCAAAGCGTGCTCTTATCACCATTATAAAGCTCTTTTCAGCTCTTCACAGCTGGACAGGAAGGCAATGCTCATACAAAGTCTTTTTGGTGATTGATTTTTTTTTAAAGTTTTTTCAGGTTTTGGCTAACTGAATTGTTTCCCATGGAGTACAGGCTTAGATCTACGGTGTCGTGTAAAAATGACTTACAGAGGGGTGAGGCTGTGGAAGAGGAACTGCAGCCCTATCTCCTGCCCTCATTCTGTAAAACCTTGGTTTTTTCCCTTTACCCTCGTATCTGTACAGCTAATGAAGAAATCCAGAGAGAGGACATAGCATTGAAGAGCTAGAATTGTGAAGGAGTTTTATAGCCCATCAGTGGTGTTCGCCATGGTTAAACCCCCCTACTCACCTTAACTTCTCAGGGTAGACCTCTCAATTCCCAAGCACCTGTGAGGTGTGTATCCTTGCAGTAAGGAGGTACTCTTAGTCCCTGGATGGTTGCATTGTACTTTGAGTTGAGCAAAAGCTGAGGTACAGGACACAAAAGACTTCTATGTAAGTGTGGTCATCTTGAGATAATTGTCATAGCAATCTTGGGGGGAAAATGAAGTTAGAAGTAAAATAGCTTTTCAGTAAATGGTTTAACATGCCCCAGGGGTAGGTAGAAAAACTGACAAATATGAAACCTTTAGTTAATATAGTCAAGAAAGCAGGCTTGATTCAGTTGTGTAAACACAGGCATCTGGTCTTACTGAGATGCTCTAGGATACCCTGTGGTGTCCATTTGCCACTGCAGCAGGGAATGGGCAGTACGTCCACCTTCCTGTGTAAGATCTACCAGCCCCAGGGGAAGTCCTAGATAGCCCAAGGGCACTACATGCTATAGGGCATTGATGCAACTGAGTCAAGACAAAATGTACACGTACTTAATGCTGACCATTTGCAGCATACTTCAAGATGTCTCATTCCATGTCACTGCTCCGCTAACAATATGCAGACACATGAAAATCAATGGAAAGACGCTGCCTGAAATCCATAATGTGATGTTCTCATGCTCTTGCTAAGTTACATTCCTGACTAAAGAATTAGTTGCACAGTTTGGCTGCAGTGGCTGATGTCTTATTGCTGCTGTGATGAGAATTCATCGTTCTTAGAACCTGTGCAGCTGTGATGTGTAGTATCTAAAACAATGTGCTTGGCTACATGGTTTGCTCCTCCAATATATAATTCTTTCCTTCTTATTTTTTATATTTCTTTCTACATAGTTGCATTTCTTTTTCCGTTAAAAGTTAGAATCCTTTGTGTATGCTAATCAGACCCTGAATCAGGACTGCTATTTTAAGTTTTAATTTTAAATTTTTTAAATTTCAAACTCTAAGAAATGTTAGAAAAATAAAGATTTTGAAGTCAAAGCATCTCAAAGCTGTACAGTTACTCAGTGCTACTGACAAATTATTAAATGGAGAACTCTACTGAGGGAAGTTACCACCTCTGTGAAGCTTCATTGTAGGAGACTGTAGGCAAGCCTGTGTTAGCACGCAGTCTTTGCCCAGAAAAGACTGTGGTCTGTAGCCATGAAATTCAGCTAACAGGCATGTGCAGCAAAATGTTCTTTTCAGAAGACTTCTTCCATTGCGTTCATTCCTCTGTGTTTAGTGAACATTAGACCAAACATCAGTTTCTGAAGGGACCTGTGGTTGCAACAGTACTATATATTGGGCAATACTTGGAAATGCTGCAGTCATTTCCTTTTCCTCTGAGGCTGTAGGTTCCTAAACATCCTCATGTGCGCTGTAGTTGGTGATAAACATCTCTGCTCATAGATTTGTTTAAATCAGTTGTCTGCAGTACCAAGCTCTGGATATGACTTCATTACTATGCTTGAGCGAGACCATATTTCTTGGAATTTAAAACCAGAAATATCTGGAGTTAATATGGAAGGATAAAATAATTTGAGGGGAAAAACCTCCTAACAACTTACTCTCCGAGGGCTTTTGATCATACAATGGAGAGACATTATATGTTCTCACCACCTATCTGTACAGAAAAGATAAGGCTATGCTGTTCTTACGGATTTGTTTTGACTGACTCTGATTATAAGCAGATATTTACCTTGGTTTTTAGACTTGATATGCAATCTGCATTTGTTATTCTGTGTTTACCATCACCTAGACACCAGGAGTGCATGTAAAACTCATAAAAATAGCATTATAACAACAGAGTATCAATTTCATCATTTTTTATCAAGAAAGTAGGCCAACACAGCTCCCGTTTACGAAGTAAAAATTATCTAATTGTCAGCTCTTTTTAAGAAACCTCCAGACCATCTGTCTAGTATGGGTTGGTTTTTTTGGGTAAGTCAGCAGTTTCCAAGGCTGGATACACTTACTTGTTATAGTGGTTCTATTAATCTACATTTTTATCTTGCCAAATTTAAAGCGTTTGAAGAATTGCCATTGGTTTTATTTTTTAAAAATTTTTTAAATTCTTGTTAAGTAAATGAGGGAAGAATGAGAGAGAAACCTGCCATTTTAGATATTTTTAAGTTTTTTATCTTTCTTAACAGTAGCTTTGAATGATTAATGTGAGCAAATGCCTTTTAGTGTTTTCTGCCAGTGGAAAGTATACCTGAGCTTATTCAAGTGCTGTTAATGAAAATGTTAAAAGCAGTGATTTGTTATTGCTGCTGCCATTAGTTACTGTTTTATGAATCATATGATCTGATGAAATACACTGTTATTGTCATGCATCTGGTAACACACACCAAAAAAATCAAGCAGGAGAAAGATCTCTATCAGTTAACAACAGATCTGTTTGTGATAAAGGACCCTCTCTTCTTTCAACTTAACACCCCCACCCCCAAAAAATGCCCTAAACAAAACAAACCCAAACCCCCCCCCCAAAAAACCAAACAAACAAGCCTCCACCAAAACAACAAACCCATCAGCTTGTAGTTATTTCTAGGAGGAGACAGAAATCCCACTAGCAAGCAGGGTTGCTAGACTCAGGACCTGATAGCAAAATAAAAGGTAAACGTTTCATGCTATAAAAATGTGTTTGTGAGTCCCCCTGAAATCTGAGTGTCCTCTATGGATTTTTTTTTTTTCCCTTCTCCTTTGGGATAATCTCCTTTCTCCAGGTAGAAAGGTTCTGTCTATGAACACTCTACCTGACCAGCCTCTTTGTGTAACCCCTTCAGAAGACCGCACGCTAAGCCTGCTTTGGTATGGTGAGCTCTTATCCTTGGTCATTACAAGCCTCTCCCACTCAGAGACCAGTGTCCAGCTCTTCTGAATTTATCATCCTAACAGAAATGGGAAGGCTTTTCATAGCACAGTCCCTTGTTTATTTGTGTTTTCCTCTACTCAGGTTGGCTTTTTGCACAGATCTGTTTCCCTGAGGAATTGCTTTTTAACAGTTCCTGCCAATTTTTCTTTGCTGTGAGGTTGTGGCATCTGCAGGATCAATCAAGCCAAAGTCCACTGCACTGTGCGTACCTCAGAAGCTAACAGCAGCAAAAGCTGTGCTACCCCTAGCTGGATTCCCTCTGGATTCCTTGCTGGCTGAGAGTGGTTTTATGAGCTGAGCATTCACACATTCATACGATAATCCTTTTATATGGGGTCAGTGCGAAAGGAAAGGATTATCTCCTGTACTAACAATGTCACTTCTTACGACACTGAAGTTATCTTAAAGCTTTCTGTATTAGTGTAAATTATGCTCAGAATTGCTTTCTATTCTGCTTTAGATATGCACACATTCTAGCTTGAATTTCATAAAAATGATGGATGGACAGAATTTGTGGAGCCTTAGATAACTGATCATAAGTTACAGTGTGATCACTTAACATTCTGTAGTTCACGTGTTGGCATTAGAGCTTACATACATGGTTACGATTTACTAATATAACTTCATGTAAAGCCAGAAGTCATATTATGCATTTCGTAGCTGTTGATAAACATACTTATCTGTCATCGATACATCGCTGTCCCTCTTCCCAAATGTAACCTATATAGCGTGCCATGATAATACTGTTCAGAGGCCCTAAATAATTATTATATTTTTAGGAGGGATTGAAACTTTACTTTAAAATAGATACACATATCATATCTTATTACACTGAGAAGAACGTCTTCAAAGAACAACTATAATTTATCCTTGCTACAAGATACATGCTGCAGATGTGAAACGCAATTTTTTATTCACTTTCTGCACTGACCTATGATTTTACTCTTGCCTTGTAAAGAAAAGGCTGACATTCACATTGGAAAATAGTAAAGGAGGTTCTCAGCGAGAACAAAAGCTTACTGTGGTTAAGCAAGCAGCACAATGAACTGCTGTGAGCCTCTCATAGGAAGACTAGGCTTTCCCAACAGAGGTGAGACAATGATTTATTACGTTGTCACAAAACCTGCTTTTTTAAACTAGGCAGCCGAGTTACAGCTCAAAGTAAACTGTCAAAAACCATGAAATGGCAAGATGATTGAAGTAACCTTAGTGAAATAAATGTGTCCAACTGAATGAATATTTCATTTCTCCTGTGAAGTCATCCCAGAGGATCAGTGTGATGCTGTCGGGGTTTATGGGGCGGCTGTAAGAATGACTTGTTCTATGTATTCCTTGGAATGATGCAGCCTGAGAGGATGCTGGAAAGGCTTCCAATTTCTTCTGGCTTTCAGTGTCTATGCTGAAGTCCATTAACAGAATTAAGAGAGATTCTAGTTTTAATGGTATTTGAGAAGTCAGACTGGTTTTTGAATGTAAGCTGGAGTGCTTCGATACTTGATCAATGAATGAGCAAGGTGTCTTTTAGAGTTTGTACATGAGTGAAAGAGACCTGTTTGCATTACAGAATGATGTTCAAATGCCAGGTCAGCTTGTGTCTAATTATTTGGGTGCCTGAAGGGAAAGCAATACACTTGTGTGTCCATACCCAGAAAAAAAGACAAAATACTAATGAGTTTTATCACTGGAGATAAATTCAGGAAACACCGGTAGTATTATAATATACTGTAGACCAAGTACCTTTATAGCAGATTTTGCGCCTCATAATTCAGCATAAAATTGACTCTACACCATATGAATACTACACTTCATTGCTTAAGATTAAGCAAACAGCTGCACTTCACAATTTATCTTCTTTTACTTTGAAAGAATGTAAGAATAATACAACAAAAAAAAGTAAATGCAGTAATGCAGATTTTTTTTCTGTTTTTTATATATATTCAAGTAAACATTTATTTCCTAGCAGCAAAACTATTTTTTTTTTTTTCAGATCTCAAAACAAGAATACTGAAAACATGTTATTAGAGTTGTCAAATATCAATAAAAGACTAGAATCTTAGGCTATCATTTTTGGTTGAAACTTTTTTATACTTTAGGTTTTGCTAGTTTTTAGGGTTTTGTGGAAGGGAAAGGAAAACAAAACCAGAACTCTTCCTTGGGAAAAGAAAGGGAAGGGGGAAGATAGTGCCTCATCAATTCTAACATCAACAGAGCAATGGAGCTGATTACTAACAATATTTGTCTACTGACTGATTTCTCCTGTCTCCTTTAAATCTTAGCACTTGCATGCCAGGAGAAACCTTACTATATTTTCAAGCTTTCACTTTAATTTACCATTGAATTATTGCCGTTAGTTTGAAGGCTGTGTTTGAGTTTTTGATGGAACTTTGATTCAAGAAATCATGGATAAGAATCTTTTTCCATGTGCAGGTAAATTATTCTCTGTATTTTATCAAAACAGGACTGTGTCTCTTGAATATTCCTTGTAATCGCTTTCCTGACAGGACTGTCAACATTAATCTGAAACAGAAACCAACATTACTAAAGTAGCACTGAGTATGTGCAAAGAAAGGGTAGGGAAGATTGAGTTTGGGAGACCTGTACTGAATGCCCTTTATTTACCTCTTTTTATATACCCTGTAATCTAAAATCAGCACCTAAGCAAAAATGAACATTGATTCCAACAGAGTGTCTTTCTCCTTACAATTCCAGAAACCCCACTCTTGTTATAAATTGACCAATTTGCTACTCTTTTGGTGTTTTGATTTAGTAAAAGGTATGCACGTGGCTCTATGGGGACCTTTCTCCCTTGAGGGCAAGAAGCCTGGAAGACAGGGAGCTGTCTGAATTTCCCAGTCTGCCCCACATCCTTAATGGAAAAGCCAGTTTAATCCTGACTGTTGTGATCAGCGGAGATCAAGAGCAGTGGTAAAGTCACTGTTGCTGGGCCTATATGTAGAATATGGGCCCACGACTTCAAACCTTAGGGAGGCTAAGTGATAATGTTTGATTACCCTGCTTCTAGAAAGAATGAGAACACATGTATGTTTTAGGCAGAGCAAGAAATCTTGCAGACATGGTTTGCATGGAATGGCTAAAGTGGAAGGAGTAGCAGAAAGGTGCTGACATCCAACCCCCCTTCTTTTGCTAAAAATTGTTCCTAGAGCTAAGATTAGAAGCCTGAGTTTTGATTTCTAATGAGTCCAAATGGCTGGAAGTGCACAGTACTGGTGAAACCCCACTGCTAAAATTAGAAATAAGATAAAACTAAGCCCATATATCTACCTTGGTTAGGAAAAGTTTTGATTCTTAGAGTTCTTCTGCTGCAATCCAGGGTTTGCAGCAGGTAAATTGAAGCTCCATGGATGTGTAAGAGTGGAAAGGTCTAACCATAGGAAAATATACCAGATAAAATGGGAACTTTGGATGATCCATTTGCTCATGATGAATTACATTGGTTTTTTGATCTTGACTTTGTTAGTGTTGAGAGGAGTGCTCTAAAGACATGAAGTTAGTGCTGATGTCTTTCATGGGTTGGGATCCTGCTCTTCCGGAGGAGTCACTTGAGTTGCACCTTTTTAAATGAAATGTGAATATAAGCTATGTTTAAAATCCTCATGAGCATCTACCATTTTAGAGAGGTACCTAGTTCTTGTGTTAATAGTGAATACCAAGAAAATGTGAAATCAGTGTGCCCTGAAGACTTGGAAACCAGAGAGCCAATAGCAAGATTCAAATACATACATTTTTAGGGAAAAAAAATTACATGGCTTATTTTTAACCATGCTGATTTAAGCACTTATTTTTGATTAATGAATTTGTTGGCAATAATGACACTTCTCTTTTGGAAATGCAGACGTCTTGCTGAGTTTCCTATAGTTGCACATGCTAAAAATATATTAGAAGACAGAAAAATGCATTGTCTTGCCAAGTGGCATTTAAAACCATCAAAGCAAACTTTCATATTTCCTCAAGTTTTGGATTAGTGGGAGTGGGTTAGTCATTTAAAGCAGCAGCTTCTCTTGGCCAACATTTGAGAATCCAGCTGAGCTGGTTTTGGCTTGCCCTTCAGTGTCAACGGGGAGGCTGCATTTTGAGACCCTCTAATACTTTTAGTGTTATGTGTAAACTAGAAAATAATCACTCCTGATTTTTCAGTTTTGTCAGTCTGCCAGAGGCAGTAAAAGCCAGTATTAGCTTATTTTTGTAAAGCGAGTAATAAGCAGGAAATGTTAAAGGTCATAGAGCATGAGTGTCTGAGCAGGAATGACTCCGGTTTTGTATAGCCCCTTGTCAGGAAGAAAAAAACCCACTCGCCAAAGTTTTACACGCAAATCTGTTTCCCTAAATCTTGTGCTGCTGGAAGCAGGAAATAAGCTGTCTTGGAACCTTTCTTTTAGCCCACTTTACAAAGGGGATAGCACTGGGTAGGGTTTTTTACTTTGTTAATTTATAGCTATTCTTCCAAAGAACAGAGTAATGTGTATGTGTAGCAATGGCATAATCCAAAATCTCTTGAAATTATATCAGTGGCCCCTGGATCAGATGCTAAAAAGAATAGAACAGATCCAAGAACTTGGTTCTTAATCTAGTTGTGCCTTTTGCTTGTGTCCTTGGTGGGTATAGACACCTAGGTGGGTTGCCTATAGACAAAGATGTGAAGGCAAGTACTAAAATTCTGGGTGCAAAAGAGTTTGGGGAGGATGAACAGCATCAGTTTTCACTCCCTTTAGTACAGGAGATGCTAGGCATTTGTTGTTGCTCTTTGTAAGCTACGTTACACGTCAGGCATTTCTGTTAGAGGAAAAAGAGCTCGCATTATTGTATGTCACCTCGTTGGGAGCCTGGGGTTGAATGTAACTGTTAAAAAGTTTCCTGGCAATGGTAATCCTTTTCCTCTGTGATGTGACCTTCTTATAAGCTTCACAAGCAAGCCAGAATTCTATCTTTTCATCACTGTTCTCTGTCTTCAAGTAGGTCTTGTAGATCATAGGTTCATCCGTAAATAGTTCAGAAGCCAAATTTATATACCATGTATATATGTTACCTTTAGAGTCCTTTAAAGACAATAGGGATGTTCATAAGGCAGTATAATGCTTGATTGTTCATCTAAAAATATTCTTACTAAATTATGGCTCAGTAGGGAATTAAACACACTAACTCACCCTGGAGCCCTACACTTCAGCGTTGCATTTTCCTGTGTGTACAGAACTCCTTCTAACCCCGGTGGCATTTCACTGTGCAGGGACAGAGCACTGGTTGCTGTGAATGCTATCAAACATATCCAAAGACTGACAAGTATTTTTAAACTCCAGTTTTAGTTTTAAGCAGAAGATATCTAAGTATTATCAAATAATCATGATCTGAGTAAAAAAAAAAAAACCCTTCTTTTCTTGGTGTAAGAATTTTGGGGAAAAGCGTTAGCAAAAAAAAAAAAAGGAAATAGCTTTTTTTCTTGCTGCTGTAATTGAAGGAGGTAAAGCAGTTAGAATACTCTCTTCAGAAGAACAGTGGTTCTGCACCCAAGGATGTCCTTGAAATGCCTGGCAATGGAGTCTGACAGCAGCAGTCAGTGGGATCCTGGCAAAAATGAAACTTCTGCCTTGTGTCCTGTCATTAGACTTGTTTGGTCAGGGGATCAGGTGAGACAGTTACTGAAACACCTCTAGCCAGGGGAACCTTTACCAGTCGGTGCTAACACTTGTGCAGAAGTGGTGCCTGCACTTGTAAGATGTACTGCCAGGGCGAAACCTAATGTAGGCAAATACTTTGCCTACCTGTCATAGAGCTACAAATCCATCGGCTTTTGGGTTTGTGGCTTTTGTGTGAGTACACCTTTGCAATTTCTGGTGTCATTAGCCATTGAAATGAATTCAGAATCAGCAAATGGTGCCATCGAAGTGCAGCCAATGAGGTATTTTAAGAGTGGCATCTGAGTGCTGCTGGGAACTACAAGCATTGTATTTAAAGCCAGATTTCCCGCTGGTGCAGCGCTCTGAGCTTTCATGTGTCTAAAGACATTGAGCGCTGCCTGTCATCTGGCAGTAATGGCGATGGCATGCCTGCCTGCTGCGCGTGCTGTCATTTTGTCTCTTTAAATGTTTTCCATTGTCTGCTTTCTCCCTGTGCTTTCCCTGCAAACTGGAACATGCTAGGTTGTTTGCTGTTAAAGGTTATTATGTCGTTATCTTCACTGCAAGTCAGTGTGACATTGATTTTGCTTCATGGGAACTGTTTTCAGTAATCCATCTGGGATACAAACTTGTTACCAGCTTTTCAAGAGACTGCGACTGTTGTAGCACTTCCTCCAAAAAAAAAAAAGGAGGAGATTATTGTAGGATTATCTGTGGGTCAAAGCATAAAAAAAAATTACATGAAATTACATTATTGGAAATTTTTCTCCTAATTTAAATAAGAGCTGTATGAAACTTACCTTTTAAAATGTTTTTCTGTGTGGTGTAGATCTTGTGCTTGCTGAAGCAAATATTCTTGCTCTAAGAAATATAGTTCCATCTCAAGGTGCCCCCATGTAATTCCTCTAGAAATGGCATTCAGTTATTTGAATTGTGCTTAGGAGAAGCACAAGGAAAGCACTAGTGTTCTAGATAGCAGCTTTTTTGGGACAGGAATCATTATATAGTTTGAGATGTTGATGTTTGTATTTAGTAGCAAAGCCTTTAAGGGCTCAAGATCTTCTTGTAATATTAAAGGTCTTTAACATCTGAGTTGGTTTATCAGCTGAGAGCTGAATATGAGCTCTGGACATAAGGTAAATAAAGGTTAATCCAGTCTTAGTGGTAAGGGGCTTCCATCTCCCTGCGGTTGTTTACAATGCAGTATGACACATTATTACTAATCTAGACAGTTCTTGGAGGTGACTTCAATCCAATTTCCTGCTGTCATGTTTGCTATTCTTAAGCACTAACTTCATAAGCTTGCAGGCATCTCCTGCCTGATTCTGGGAAAGAGTATGGAAGTAGTGAGATGAGAGACTAAACAATTTAAAAAAAAAAAAACAAACCCAAATGTTTGAGGGCCGTTAGGTCCGTTTAAGTGCATGTAGGTCCATTTACACCAACTGATTTATAAGCATTGCAGTTATAGGACATCGATGCTGGTAACTTGGAAAAAATGTTTATGCTTATATTAGCAGAAGAAAACACAAGGGATGTATTCCAGTGGGTACTTTCCATTATGTGACAGTCAAACTTGGGAGGAGATCCCTTCTCAATGAGTATTTTGTTTTCAAATGTACTACATTTTTGATGACAGCTACTTGGTATCACAGAGCTTTTTTTTTATTTAAATTAAAAGCAAAATTGGTATGAGTGCTGCATAATACTTCATAGATTTCTGCTCCACAACAGCCATTAGTAGCTTTGTAGCTTTTTAAATTGGAAATCACCCACTTATTCTTAACTTGATATCATCCTTTCTTTCTCTGAAAGAATACATGCTGTGTCTCACTGATTATTTCTTCACGCTTTCCTGATGAGTCTTACCTGATCAGGGAAATATATAGTAAGAAAAATTTTTCCCCTATCAAATTGTGCTGTCAATAACTTTCTAGTAACTCTTGCCAGTAAAATATATATCTCCTTTCCTTCTCATGAGTTACTGGTCTCCTGTCCATATAAATGCATGAATCATGCGGTTATGGGGAGTGAGAATCTCTAGTTCTTTGAATGCTTTTTTCCCTTAAGAGCTGCTTCTGAGTCATTCACTGTTACTGACGCAGATGATTTTTCGCCTCTGTCGGCAATAGCCCTTGTATACAGAACAAGTGACATTCTTGTCTGTCTCACTGAGCATCATCAGTAGGGCCATCTTATTTCCATTTCTGATTACTTGTCTTTAGTGTCAATCTGTGAAGCAGAAAGAATGCTGCCTGATGGGGCAGCTGACACGGGAAAATCTTTGTACCTTTTTACTGCCCTCTTAAAATGGGGAAAATATGAAAGGCACTAAGGGAAGTACCTAATGACCCACGTTTATTAATGCCACTTTCATATCTGCTGTGCCAACAGTAAACTTCTTGCTATGCTGATTTGCAACGTGATTGAATTTGCTGAAGTACATATATTACACTGAAAAATATGGAATAGTCCACAAAAATAACTAAGGCTTTATAAAGGGACTCCAAAGTTTAAATTGAAAAATGCTACTGTAGTGCCTTGTGAGAGCTATTGTTCACTTGTGTGAGGGGTTTCCCTGCCCACTGCTGTCTGGGAGAGAAGTCCTTGTCCAGGAGGTGCTTTTGGAAATGCTGTCTGGATTTCTGCCACTTAACTTCACCCAGATGGCAGTTTCAGGAGTTATCCAACACATCTCCACATTGCTGTGGAGGACATATTTTTCTCAAATAAATCAATACCATGTATGATCCGATGCTAGTTGGCAGCTGTGTTGGATAGAGGCATTTCACCACCCCACTGTGACATGCTGACCAAAGTTCTAGCTACGGCTGGCCTCCACTGAGTTCAGTGGCAGCTGAGGACTTGCAGGAGTCACTTGGCCGTGTCTTTTACCCATCACATGTGTATTCAACCTTTGCCAGCAGTCTGAATTCTTTTAAAGGATTGACCCCGAATATTTGGCTTACAAATTCTTCACAGGCCCAAATCTGGACATAATGCAGGGATTAGATTAGGCCTATGCCTATTTGATAGAAAAGAAGCTCCCATGGGGAGATACCATCCTTCCACTAAAGAAATGCCAGTTTACAATTCATATACAGTATGAAGGTTCTCAGCTGGGACAGTTGTGAAGATGTTGTGCTTTTTTGCATGATCTTAAAAAAAAAAAAAACCAAAAAAACCAAAAAAACAAAAAAACCACACACACACAAAAAAAAACCTTCCACTCTGAATTTTAAGGTATTTGTCTCTCCTGCACAGATAGCTGCATGTGCTGGAGAACATAAGAATTTTATCATTACTTACTTAGAACTGATCCCGTTTTCTTCTGGTCTGAATACTTTGCGAAGCCAACAAGTATTTGGACTCATTCTCCTAAACACAGAAAACGTGGGAGTTTTAAACCTGCTCTGCTCAGTTCTGACTATCTTAAATTCCACTTATAATTCAGTATCCATATAGCAGTGCAGTCAGTTCTAGCAGTATTCTTATTTTATGCATCTAATCTTTATCTACAAGTCATGACTGAAGCACTAGGCCAAAATATATTTTTGTAACCTATAAAAAAAAAATCAAGCAGTCCAGTGGATATCTCTTAGGGGAAAAATAGAAGCATTAATAATTCTCCCTCTTGCTTCTCCAGTCGTCAAGAGATTACAAGTTTGATCCTGACCCAAAGCAGAAGGAAACCAGGAATCTTTCCTCTGAAAGTTCAGGGTGACCTGGATCAGAGCTCAATACTGAGTAACTTTTTAAGTGTTGGAGATTAACATTGATGCTTGTCCAGCAAATATATCAAAGTCAATAAGAATTCACATAAAATGTTTTTTTAATAGTGATTATGTCAATAAGGTATTTATTATATTTTATTAGGAATGAGGCAGTCAAGAATACTTGACCAAAACCCAAAATTTAAAGTATCTTGTGACCTATGTTTGTTTCTTCTCCTTTGGCTTTCAAGAGATGCCAAATTCTTTGCAAAGAATTACCCCCATAGGACAGTGGGTAAGTTTGTATGGACCTGCCTGAAATCAAACCAATAGTCTTATATGTTATTTATTTGAACTCAGTTTCTCTCACGTCTGGGTTAAACTGGCACATACTACTCTTACAACTGCTTTTTTCATTCAAACTGAAACACATGGTAAAGCACAGGACAAGGCTCTGTCTCCCAGCTTTCTGAACCTGTGCAGTGATTGCAGTTACCTTTAGCCTTACTGCCTTTGTTTCCCTGACATCTATAGCCAATTTTGCATTATACAAGAGTTCTACCCAGTAGATTTCCTACGTGATATTGAAACTTCTTAACTCTGCCTGACTGCTGCACTGCAGCCCCTGCTGCTTGCACTCCCTGCAGGATTGCCAGCGGCCATTGCCCCGTTCCTGCTTTTGTGGAATTCTCTGAACTATGCTCTCTGCTTGGTTTCTGTGTGACTTCCTCTATGCTTGCCTATTCATTTCACTAGTAAATACTCATCTCACCCTCTGCCTAAAAGCAATCTTTTAAAACTACACAATATTCCATGTTTCAAATGAAGTTATGCGTTTAAATTCTAGCATATAGTTATCGCTTATCACCTTATGTTAGATGATTTTTACCCAATGCCCTCTGTTTTGGGTGTTCTCATGTTGCCATCATCAGTCTTCCATTCACTGAAATATAAATATTATACATCCTTTGTGGCTCTTTTGAAACCTGAAGAAGCTTATGTAGGTTGCCTACTATACAAAAATGCTCAAAAAATACTAGATGAAGCAAAGTTAAGTAATCTAGTTCTGCTACTTCCATCTAAATTCAAAGTGCCAATCAGTAATTTTTTTTCTTCAGGTGGTTACTGCATGAAGTCATATTTGTATATGGAAATGTTATTGTTCTGGGATACTGTTTTAATTTGAGTTAGAGGCTTTAAGCAAATATTGTTCCCCACGGCTTGTTGAGTACACACACTTGCAAAGCATGTATCCAGGGCTTAGTGATCTCTTCTTTTCATACTAGAAACATTTCCTAGTAGACTGAGGAACAAAGCGTGCTGATATTATCTTTTTCAGTGCTTCTTTGGAATGTCTTCTGTCCACTGAAGCAATGTCTATGCCTCATTACTCGAATGTTGCTTGTTTCTGCTGCTAATAGTCCTAAGATAGGACAGGAATAGTAGACAGAGCACAACATGCCCTTGAGCAATTCGTGTCAGTTTTGAATGGGCTCATCTTCACAAGTGCAGCCTGTGACTTTACCTGGGTAAGTGTCCTATTGCCTATTGCAAATGGTTGCCCACCTACATCTTAACTACTTAATACAGCTTTGCAGTGTTCTGCTAACTAGATTTGGATCGTGGGAGCTGTTCTCACCAGTTACGCATAAATAGCATATTATCCTTTTTGTTTGCTCAGTATAAAGCTTTATCGCAGCAAGGCCACAAGTTCTTTCAGGTGTAGGATCTGCGCTTCCTGCAGGTCTTGTAGTCAGAGAGAGAGAGTCGCATGGTTACAGAGAGTCCAGAGAATGAATTGCCTGTCTGATTAAAAAATGAATTTAAGTCCTGAAGTTATTCACATCTGTAAAAGACACGCAGTACTGATCTGGAAATGGCTGTTTAAGTGTTAGTATATTTTATATTGGAAAAGTATCAGGAAAACCACTTTGGTAGAGCAAAGAACAACATCTCTTCATTTTTTACGTTATGACATACATTTTGATTTTTTCAGCACCCTTATGCTGTATCAGTAAATCTGTAAACTACCTAATGTCACAGTTTTTGGTACACGACGTAGGTTTCAGCAAAGCCTTCAGAGAGTAGCCACTATACGAAAATTCTAATTAATTGCCTTCTCCAATGTCACTCGGCTTAGTTTGTACTAAGAGTATTACACAAAATATTCATAAAAATAGGAATAAAGCTGTTTATACATCAGAAATATTTCTGAAATGAATGCCTTTGCTATGCTGAGATAACTTTACATGCCAAGAGAAAAAGAGGTGTTTCCCTGCCTATGCTATAGCTTTCTGCTAATATTTTGAAGTACAAGACCTCATACTTACAGAAACTCTTCTTGGATCATTTCCCTTGGTTAAAATGTTTCATTTAGTAGTTGCAGGGATAATTTTCCAAATTCCTTGATCTGTTTTTTTTGCTTCATTATTTTATTTGAGCATAGAAGATCTTACTACCCTTTACCTGTGTCTGTGCTGCTCATGTTAGTGCCCAACTCCTTCTTTTTTTTTTTTTTATGTATACCATAGGCAAAGAGCAACTGTGGTTTCTGTCACAAAAAGTTCAGTTGGACTCTGATGCACCACTGATAGAGGCTGTTTGCTCTGAAATTATCTTGGCATCTCCACTGGTGAAGATTGAAATCTTGCATGTATTGTCCAAGCTTTGTGACAAACATTTTCCATCCATTTATCAAAGTTCTTTACATGAAATCTGAAGTCTATGTTGAAATGAGACAAAAGGCAAAAAGTACCCTTGCACTAAAACTTAACAAAACTTTCATTCTCTTACAGGCAGCATTATGAAGTATTTTGGATTGACATGGGAGAGCCTTATTTTCTGCTCTGACCCGTCACTGTGAGGTTTTTATGTGCTTCGAACTGGTCAACTTAGTATTGCACGCCATCTGAGTGATGCTAGAGCAGAACTTTCTTTAAATTTGTGTAAGGTCCTCTGCCATTTTTCTCATAACTGTTGCCCAGGTTATGGTCTCATTTTAAATTAAGACTCAAGATACCTACATTTCGCTCATTCTTCTCTAGCTGAGTTTCAGTCCAGAGCGGTGCAGTTGCTCTGAAGTTGCTCTGTTCACGCCGGTGATAGACTGGTTTGTGGTGATAGCAGGGCTTTGGGAGTAAGCACTATATCAACTTGTTGTTGTAAATTAGTCACAGAGCAGGGTGGGGGAAATAAAAATCTTTCTAGAGAGCTTTCTGTCCTTTTCAGGGATAGTTGTGAGTTACGATCTCTGGGTATTTGCCAGTGTCTACAAGGCACAGGCTGACCGTGTCGGGAGGGAAAAGTTGGTCTTCTCCCTGCTCTACCTGACAGCCCAGCTGTGTGCAGTGTCCAATGTTACTTTCAATCTTATCTCTGTTTGGAGTCATCTTTCTTTTTCTCCTGCAATTCCTCCTAAGCAAAGCATGAACTGTGTAGTTTTCAAACTTCAGTTGAAGCTTGAACCTGGGATAATATAGTACACTCATTTATTTTACTGCAGCTCACCCTACAGGCCTAGTGTAGAAGGATGTACATCCCTTTTCCAACAGTAATGATCCTGTTAGGAGGAAACGTGTCTGGTGTGCACCCCTGCAGCAGAACCTGGTGGCTGGGCGGGGCCGCATAAGAACCTGCTTGCAGGGAACTCACCACGGGACCTGGCCTGTTCTTACGGAAAGGGAGACACAAATATCACAACACAATCTATTTTCAATGGATTGCTCTTTCATTAACCTTATTTTGTATTGTCATACCTTCACACAGGTTTTTGGAGTATTTCATTATAATAGGAATGGGCAAGGGCAAATATCTGTGTAATTTAACTTGAGTTGATTATTCAAATAAACACAATAGTGAGTCGATCCAACTTTCCCATGTCTCCTCAAAAATAATACTTCTGATGCCTGCACATGCAAGCAGCTACATACTAGAAGCATCTGAGGGAAGTAACTTTGACCTGAACTTGACAAGCTAAAATGGCTATAAAGAATCTTTCTTTAAAAAGTCCTTAAAATTAAAAAAAAAAAAACCAAACAAAAAACAACAACAAAGAAGCAGCAAAACCAAATTTAAAAAAAAAACCACCCCAAACCCACAAAAAACCAAACAACACAAATAAATGAGACTCTGGAAAAGTTAACAGAATGAAATCCCAGTTATGTTGATAGTCTGCACTAGTGATTTAACCAATATTTAACTATTTACGTGTATTTTGTAAAATTTTTGTGTGTACATACCTTCATATGAATGTTCTTTTGCAAAAGCTTAAATATATCTTATTTTTGGAATAAATTTTATTGGCACTAAAGGATAACTCATCTAAACCTTAGTATTAAATGAACAATAATTAACTGTTTAGGGCTTTTTTTTTTTTCTGTCACCAACTGATGTTCATTGTCAGGACACTGTATATGAGATCATTTCTTTGCAAATTTAAATTGTGCAGTGACTGACTATCAGTAACAAGTGATTTTTGTGTTCAATATTTTCTTTACGTATTACAGACATGAAAAAATATTGTAATATTTCTTGAAATTGAAATAAAATAGTTTGGTTTTTTTTTCCCCACAAGCTTGTTTTTACTATTATGCTGAAGAAAATACTTCTCCAAACCTCTTCTTGACTTGTAGGGTGGGAGGATATTTAGGTGCAGTATTTGTTGTTTATTTCCCATCTGCAGGTTTTGCGGTATCCTTGACTGTGCTCTAAACCACCTTTTGAAAATTCATGGTATCTACAGGCACTTAGGACTGCCTGAGTGCCTTAGCATTGGGTGGCTGCCTTGCTGGCAAACCTCTCCTGGATTAGTGCAGCGTAACTCTAAAACCAGAGAATCTGATTCAAAGGTGGAGGGACCCTGAGGAGCTATGGATATGTTCCTGCCTGCCATTGCCGTGCCTCCCAGCCACTACAAGAACTCAACAGGCCTGCTACTGTTCAAGGTTGTTGCTATTTCATTAAACTTATTGCAAATATGATTTTGCAGCTTGTTTCTCCGAGTCAGCTGCTTTCCACTACCACTCTTTCATAGCTGATACCCGGAACATTACCTTTCTACTTCCCTTTCCAGACTATTTAAAGCACATAGTGTTTAAAGCACAAAGTGGATGGTGTACTCATTAACCAGGTATGGTTCTTCACATGAAAAATTACGTGATTTGAACCTAAATCAAACTTTTCCTCCTATTACATAGATACTCCACTAGATGTCATCATGGTATCACCCTGAAGGGAGAAAGTATAGCTTCTGTGTGCATCAGTTCATACCGTGATCTCATGAGGGTGGCTGGGGGGTGCAGGCTGTGAGGAAACTCTTTATTGTTTCATTGTAATGAATGGTCTCATCTAGACTCCTCACCCAGGTAGGTGAGATACTGAGGCAAGCAGGTAACTAAGGCATACATTGAACAGGTGGTTAACATGGCTTCTAATCCAGCCTTGTTCCTTTGAATTCCTTGTGTTGCCCATGTAGGGGCACAGAACAGCTTTAGTGCCATGAGGGCACGTGCTATGTAGGAATCAGTTATAGCTGGTTTCATTGAGCAGTTGAGCTGGACATGCTTTTCATGCAAAGAAGAAAATGGTGAGGGAAAATTGAAAAGCCAAGGTATCAAAACAGAGAAAATGACTATGTTATATCAAGCTGCTGAATTTGTCAGTTGTTCTGGGCTGTTCTTTTTCTAGGGATTAACTATTAATTGCCAGCTAGTTTAGTCAATATATGTTGACCATCTTGATTACAACAATTTTTTTCTTATCTGTGAAGATAATGCTCTCAGATGAGTTCTTGCTCATAGTCTTGTATTTCCTTTTCCTTATCTTGTGTTCACTTATCAGTAGCATCTTTGTTAATTCTCATGCTTCTCATTCTTTTTCTTGCCCTTATGTTCATTTTTTCCTATTTGTCTTTCTTTTTTAACGCCTTCTGCTCAATAAATCTCTCACCCACCTACATCTGTTTCACACTAGTGAAGATGGAAGTACTGGCTGTCTCATTCTCTGTGTGGTACCCATTCTTTCCATCTACCCATATTTTCCCTTCCTTTGTACATTGCTACCCTTTCTCCTGCAGTGCACCCACGCACTGGCATTCATGAGTGTAGGAGCGCTGCTTGCTGGGCTTGCCTGGTACTCGCATTCCTGATACAGTGTCTTACAAGGTCATGGTAAATATCCTCAGTGCTCCTATGCCTAGCGATCTAGGGCCAAGCAGAGGAAAAGCAGTAAATATTAGGAGGCCTTTGTTTACCTTGAGGAGAGCACAAGGTGGATGCTCTGATTTAGGTGCTACTTGTCCTCATTGCTCTTTGAGTGGGCGTAGCATAGAAATAATGGATCAGTGTTCCTGCTTATCGCTTAGTAGAGCCATTGATGTTTCCAGCAGACAGTCCCATTTCTCTGGTGCATCTTACTTGGTGGCTTTCATTAGGTTCTGTTGGAAACTATTCTTGCTATATAATTGAAAAGAGCCTTAAGACAAGTTAGGTTCAGTTTGCAGCAAAGATCTGCTCATGGGGAAACAGGGAACAGTGTTCACAGGTTCAGCTCCTTACTCTAGGCCACAATAACCAAGAAACTGTCCTGCAGCTATATGGATGACAAAGTGCTTTCTGTTTCTGGGTACAATGGCCTGCTAGTAGACACTGACTTCAAGAATTTGAATAGTTTCTATATCAATTGCTTTAGGTTTTATCAACAAGGTGGACAAATCTTAGATTGTGACTGATCTCTGCAAACTCTATTAGCAATCATTTGCTGAGTGAAAACAGACTGAAGTCTAGATAGCACTTCTGAAAACCTTACCTCAGTTGTACACTGTGACCTCTCTCTTCCCTTTTTCTTCCTAAAAGCTGTGATGTCATTGTGTGAGCCTGATATTCTGCAACCAGCAAAGCAGAAAAGGAAATCATGTGGCTGTAAGCTTGGACTAGTTTTTACATGAACTTCAACTCTCCCATTCAATCAGGCTTCAGAGACGTGGGTACTGTGGTTTGGGTACAAAGCACTGTGTGTCCTAGCTCTCTGTCACACTGCATACACATTTGCACAGAAGCTCAGCGATAAACAAGGCTACTTACACTTCCTGCAAGGGTACTCCTTTTGAAGATGCCAGTTGTCCATCTTGCAGTTGTTTGCTTAGTGTAAAGTTATTGATTACAGTTTGATCCAAGTTGATCAGAATGTTTGACCGTGTCAGTCAGGGTCCCCTATCCTCCAGATGTTTGTGCGAGCACATGAACAGCTCCTGTTTGGACTATGGGGTTTGCTTGAACATCCTGAATGTGTTCACTATTTCCTCAGACTGGCATGAACAAGCATGTTGTCTTGCTCAAACTCATGGCTGATCAAATTCTGTTCAATAGCAAGGGTCTTCTTTAAAGCTGTTGCTCTGACCATAATGGTTGAGGAACCATTTGCTACAGTAAATAGAGTACAGACTTGTTCCGTAAGTGGATATGAAATTCATGGGATAGTAGGTTATTATTGTTATGCAAAGAGTGTTATCTGTTCATTTTAAAAGGTTGTCCTCTAAGGCAGAAGCCTCTGACCACAGTAAACTGAAAAAACCAAACCCAAAAACCCCTTGTAACTCAGTTGCTGTCAAGTTTGTAGGTAGTGGTGCTGTCATGTCAGTACTTTGTCTGGATAATAAACTTCGAAGAGAAGCATTGCTAATCTGCTCTATTTCTCTTTGTGCACAAGTCTAGAGTGAACCTGAAAGGTTACATTTCTGCATGTCATTTTTCACTCGAGCTCTTTTTAGTTTTATTAATGAAAGAGACCACATGAAAGCTGGCCACCAAACAGGTTTAAATAAGTGCTTTAAGGCTGTGTTGTGCTTAGGCTATTTGAAGGAAATTGAAGGGAGTTGCTCAGTAGAATTTAAATGTTGATCATCTTTGGGGTCTGTTTTGAGAAGTGAGGGGGAATTGGTTTATTTCCAAAATAAGCACATCAGTTCTTGGTTGATGTAAATTTCTTTTTTGTGACTAAAAGCTTTGAGGCTGTATTATCCAAAGACGGGGATAACCTTAACTCCACTCTGACTTTGTTTCTGAGCATCCAAGACAAATTTAAATCATCCAATGAGTATTAAGAAAGAACTTGTTTGCAATTCCTGTCCATGTTCAATGACTACAGATTTAATCTTAAAAAGCTTCATTTATAGACATTACACTCTGATATAATCAACCATGTCTCTGAATGGAAGATGAGAACATCTAATTTTTCCACTCTTTTCATCTATTTTTGCTTTTCAACTCATTTCACAACATAAAGGACATGACATCCGGAAAGCCCTGTACTTCAGAGTGTGGGCAGGGACTGGTGACACTCAGGGGTCTAAGGTGATGAATTGTGCTATTCATCACCATCTCAGCTTTAATTCCTTCCTGCTTCACGGGTGCCTAGCTATAGGATGTCTACCGGCATCTGTGGAGGGCCTTTTCAATATATGGGAAGAGAATGATACTGTGGTATATAGAGCATATTTTTAGTTGTTATTTGGGATGTTAAAAATATCTGTTCTCAGGGAATGCTTTTAGAGGAGGCTTTCCAACTGGGGAGGTTAAAGTTAGTCTTTCTAAATTCACATTCAGGTGCCTCTGCTGGATGGCTTGAGTCTTCGTATAAAAGAACTTCTCTTCTACAGCCGGGAGAAGTTAATTCACTTCAAAGTATACTTTGAAGCATGGTACAAATGATTGATTTGTTATTACTGAACCACTCACAAAAATGAAAATGTTTCCTTCAGGGGTAGGATAGAACACTTAAAAGTCTGAGTCAGTACTATCAAATCTTAAAGCTTCTCCATGTACTGCATCCTGTTTTCCGTTCTGATCTGTAGCTGATGGCCGATCTGATTCAAATGTTTTTAGAGACCATGAATGGAACAGCAAATTTCCATTCTCTTATGATGGTATTTTTTCCCAAAAGAAGGAAAGCTAAATCTAGTTTTAAAAGTCATCAAATAAGGTTGCTTGACATATTTTAATAAGTATTGGATCACAGTGAGAGCCTGATTGTTCGGAAAGTTTTAGCAGTTAACTGATAATGAAGTCTAGCGTATGTTGAAAAAGGACAGTTTCCTCCAATGGCCTACTGATTTATTGACATGACAGTAAATAGAGCTTGTGTTCACAAGTTTTCTCCTTTGAGTGTGGGAAGTTTCCAGGGAGGCACGCCTTTCTGTATCTGATGTGTAACACGTCCTGTTTTAGAAGAGCCTGCCATGCTGGGCACGGCACAACCCCCAGCTGTGACACCAGTCTGCAATAGTGAGAATGGTCCTGTGCGTGGGTGAGTAGGAATCACAAATGAACTTGATAATGGTGCATGCACCCTGTGTTGTCTGTGACCCTTGGTTCACTTACAGAGTCCTTAATCCCTTTGATCTGTGGGGTTTGCTGTTTTTTCTGAATCCAAAGAACCTCCATTTAGTTATTTTTAATATGTCTTCAAATATCTCTTCAAAGTGCAGTATACAACACTTACTTTGCGGTGAATTTTTTTTGAAATATTGGCTAACTGGACTATTTTAAAGCATGTAAATATGTTGAGTGTCTTAAAATACTTGTAAAATTGTTCAGTTGTACCATTGAACTATTACTTATAGCTTCTTCCTATTGTAAATTGCCATAAATACTTCCAGATCTCTCAGACCTTATTTAAAACACTGTCTTTGTGTAGTCCTGCTATAGCAACAGATATATACTGCTGGGCTTATGGCAGCATCCCAGAGACAGTTCTGAGTTTCTACTACACTGTTTATTGCTTTGGGTGAAACGTGGGTCGTGTTGCCAGGATCACTGGAGTGGGCTGAAATATCTTCGGAATTAACAACCTGGGTGATTGCCCTTTGCAGTTGTTGTTCAGGTTCCTACTGCAAAAAAGGTGAAAGACTTAGAAATGTACCACACATTGGCTGTGCAGGAGTGAATAGTTTCTTTGGAAAAACCCCCCTTTCTGTTCTCACACAGCACCAATTCACGAACCAGTGAGATGCTTGTGGGAAAAAGTGAAAAGTCCCTTCTTCCCTCCTCAGGTATTCTGGTCTGTACAAACCTGGTAATTGCCACGTGGCTGGTCCTGGTCCCTGAGGCCTGTGTAGTCTCTTCTACAGTTAGGTTTAGCTTATTTTTAGAGGGCTCTACCAGTATGCTATAGTGTTACTTTCTCCCCTTTTCCCTAGGGAGCACCTGGTGACTCTGCAGGAGGGCAGCGTGTCAGACAGTCTCTGTGAAACACCTAAGCAGCTGTGATGGTTGCACTCAGTCATTAGCAAAAGATCTGCTCTGCCAGTGCAGAGTCACAGGAGGGCAATGGGGCAGAGGCGGCCGTGCTGGCCATCTCTTGTGCCAAACCATGGCACAACTCCAGAGTCTGCCTCTGTCATTTACCCACCTCTGAGACTTATGTTGAGTTAGAAACACATATCCACCCGTTCCCCCACCCAGCAGTCTCCCCAACAGTAGATGAAATTGCTCCAAGGACCAGTCTTCGCTGCAGCAACAAGCTATTAAAAAAAAAAAATCTAACCAAGCCATAGTGTGAACTACTATTTTCTCAGAAATTTCATACAGGTGTTTGGTAAATCATGGCAAAACTGTGAAGCTGCAGGGGGAGTAAATGAAGACAGGGCCATCCTAATTTAAGAGATTTACAGCCAGCAGCATAATGTCACCTGAAGGCCGTGTCTCTTTAGAGGGTAGCTGCTATTTCGTAGCTCTCTTGACTTCTGTGAGGTCAAAGCTATGCAAACAGTGATATTTGATCCACCTTAACTGTGTCAGAACAACCATGACGCTGCTTCTTGTGTGGAGGCATAGTAGTTATTCTTACTGATCCTGGGAAATTAATTCACGTAAGAGAGAGCCAACTTGGAAACTGGTTTACATTGTTTGAGGGGCATTTGGGTTTTGCAATCAGAGACTGCATTAGATATATGTATTTAAACAAAGGGAAAATAATAGTGCAAGACCAGATTCTTTTGGTTCTGCATTTACTGGCCTTAGAAGTATGATGATGTGATTTGCAGTGGCTTCTAACTACAACAGTAGGTGATGGTGGAAGTTGGCAGCAACTGCCACTCAGCCATGTTCCTTCCAGCAGGGTTTTGCTTGTAACACTGAAGATTTTTGTCCTCGCTTGGAAGTCCCGAGGTCCCCAAAGGGTGGCAGTGTGTACACAGTCTACTCTCCCCATGAGGTAAAGGCTGTGGGTTTACAGTTTCTCCATTGGGTACGGAATAATGGAGTATGCCTGACTAAGCTTATGTTATTTTGGATAATGGAAAATCTGCAAGGGTGAGATGAAATCTTGTATTGCCACATGAGTGATAGCTGTGTCTCATGATGGTAACTCATGAAGACTAGAGCACAATTGGATTTATTTTATTAGGAACTCTAATGTCACAAGGTCTTAAACACCTCAGATTTGGTAGCATCGTGTTCCTAGTTACGTAGTTCAGGCATAATTGTGACTACATTTTTTTTTTTTTTTTTTTTAGTTCTTGTCACTACCCACTGTGGTATAGGCTACTCATAACAACATGTATTTTAGAGTAAATTTAATACAACATTTGCAGTGCAATTTAATTACCTGTGATGCTAGTATTGGTATTGTAAATCAGAGTCTGGATCTTGCCAGGATTAGGCTGAGTAGTACCAATATCACAAGGAATGTGAATGCTAGTGAGGCTCATCAGTTACTGTCTCTCTACAGAAGCAAGCATGGGTGATCTGCTGTGCTCAACACAGCATCAGTATGAAGCAGATTGAGCTGTGGGGTCAGTGATTAAAGTTTTCTATATCTGAGATTCGACTCACATGCTGGTAGCTGGAGGAGTATGAAAAATAAAAGCTTTTTTTGGTTTTTGGGGATTGTGAGGATGGGCCTGTATAGGTCAGGATCACCTGCTAAGGTTATGGTTGCGTAAAATGGGTAAAAAAAGAGAAAAAGTGGGTGTGGGGAAAATTAGTATTTGGATAGGAAATGGAAGTAGTGGGATAGAAGGGACAACACTTCAGTAATTACAATGGAAAGTTCCCTTAAAACAAGATGTAAAATGACTGTAAAACTTTATTTTTTAAGTACATTCCATCGAAGAATTGCTTATTATTTTGCAATAAATTAAATAGAAAGATGCTACATATGTGCCTGCTGAATACGAACTTAGTAAATGTACAGCTTATATAATTCTTATATAATTTAAAATATATCAGTTTTTAAGATGTCAAATTTATAATATATTTACATAGCGATCATGGAGCTTCACTCAGTCACTTAATATAACACTTCACAGATTAAAAAAGATATTAATCAGTCTTGTCTGGGCATTTCTGTTGTGCACAAAGTTGTCAGTCATCCTTGGTTATCTTCTCGAACTTGACAATCTTTCCCCATGCTCGGTTTACTAATCTTGCATTTCTAATGATCAGCAGTTTTTGGGATCTAAGACTTTGTTCGATCTTCACAATGTAGTTCAAACAATAATAGTATCCATATCCCTTCTTGACTCCATGGGCATGCAGGAAGAGAGGATTTTCTCCCCTTGTATAGTCTTGCCAGCCTTTATCCTGCTTCTCTTGGCTGTGGAGCTGTCTGCATCTCACTCATACCCTCCTTCCAAGGCGGAGGATGTCCTTGCCAAGATCCAGCCATCGTGGTGGATCTCTCAACAGCGTATTTGACACAGAGTCTACTTGGCTCCTCACTGCCTCAACACTTCATTTTGAAGTGTTGGTTTGCAGCTGGTTCAAAAGGTTCAAGTAGGCTTTGGATTTCAAAAATCTGGGATACGAATCCCTTCCATGAGGATGTATACAGTTTTCTGGGCTTCATCAAAACTTGTGTGAGTTGGGTCTCGAGCCCTTTGGCTGTTGCTTCCTCCCCTCATCTGATAGTCAATATTGATCTGGAAAGTGAAAAACGAATGCCATTGACATCTTAAAATTGTAACCTCTTTCTATATCACTTTTTGTCAATTAAACAGTGTAGCAGCCTTAGAACTCAGTGTGATTATTCAGCACAAGAATCGCACAAATGAGGGAATTTTAACACTAATATCCCAGTTATGCACAAAAACTGCTACTCACTATAGAAATGCAGTTTCTCATGGAGTCAGAAGTAATACAACTCAACAATGGAGTGAGTAGAGGAGCAACTCCAATTAAAACAATAGGAGAAGTATTGTGTAGAATGAGAGTTACCAGTTTAAAATACAATCAACATACACAACTTTAATTCTCCAGAATGACCACATATTTTCAAAAGACAAGAAATATTCCACAGCTCTCCTACTAGCAAGCCCTCTCTCAGTACCTGGCTCCAAACACCAGCTATATTTAATCTGGACCAATTCAGAGAACAGCAATCATGTGCTGAGCCCCTGGTGCCTCTCCTCTGTGAAGCTTCTGCTAGTGGTGCTCCCAAGTACTCGCTGTATCATGTGACTCTACTTCTGAGATCTGATAACCTCATGGCTGAGGACAATACTGATGTGAGTACTGTCATAAAAACATGTCTGTGACATGTAAATGAATGAATGTATAAGCAGCTCAGTGAAGCTACACTTCTGATTCTCCAGAATCCTTGTACTCTAACGCTACATAGGTTAACTTTGTACATACCTGTTTAATAGCATCTGATTGAACAAACTCCTCATAAATCCTCTCAGCTTTGCCATGTAAGTGATCAGACTTGGTTTTCTTGTAATCTTCACAAGCCAACCAGAACTCGATGTTTTCCTCGCTGAACTCTGACTTCAGGAACTCCCGAAAGACACCTTGACCACCTAAAGTCAACACAAAGACGTCATCCTTTATAGCATGATATTTGTGACCAGGAAGGATAAAATAAATAGGAGTTTTACTGAAATCCCTGTTATAAAATCTTGCCAAAATACACTCTTCCTCTCTTCAATGTATACTACAGATTCTCTAATATTAAGGGTGATGGGAGTCTTCCTAATTATATTCAGTGTTTTTAAATCTAGGCCCTGGGTACCAAAACACATCAATAGATTCTAGTCCTTCTAAGCAGATTGTCCTGGGTACAAGCGGAGGAAAATACCCAAATTAACCTGATGTGTTATGCAAGGACAGAAGACTGATCAAAAAGCACTGAACTGAGCCATTTGGGAGTAGAAAATGGAAGGGGGGAAGAACCCACAAACTTGGAAGCAAAGCTTGAAGCAGTATCCATGTTACACTGGAACTGTAAATAACTGAAATGCAGCTGGCCATTCTCTGGCAGTGTCTGCAGAAGGCTACAGCTTTGCCTGTTTAGTGAGATTAGATAAAATTTTGTCCTCGGAATAAGAACAAAGTCATACTGAAGTAATAGACTTACTTTGGCTGGCCAAGAGCTTTTCCAAAGACTGGGACCACTGTATTACTTCCTCTGCAGAAAGCCTAAGATGACAAGAAAAATAAAGGACTTTAGGCAAGGAACCATGTGCTTTCATTTGCATGTTTAAGGGAGATAAATTTTATAATTTATTATTCTTTTCTAGGAATATGTACCAGGAATTTATTAAACTTAGGGCTTTCTTATGGTCTGAGACCCTGGAGGCAAGCCCACATAGAGAAAAATAATCAGAGATGGAAAAACAAGGAGCTATGATGTTATCCTGCATTCTGTTACCTGAAAAATAAGCTTTTACTATGACCAAATAATTCTGTATCTGTACTTCTGTTTCCATATTCCTGAAATAAGAATGGTACACCCCTGCTCTTCACTTAAGTGTGAAACATAAATTCTTGTAAATCTTTAGAGAATGGATATAATTCTCTCTGAAGAAAGCACATTGAACAGGTGTCAATTCCCTCACTGTTCGATGCAAACATACTGCATTGCTAAGAAAAAAAATCCTTAACACCATGAATAGTTTTTTCTTTCTAATGTTCACCTCTCTTGTATTTTGGAAATTCTAGGCTTTATTATCATATTTGTTGTTTTAGAAGTCATTTAGAAATTAATAAAAGTTTACTATATAGAATCTAGTTGTATTTTTATTATTTAGTGTATCTCAGTACTTACATGAGCTTTCTGGAGTTAGAAGTCTTGATCCCAGATTCGATGTGTGGTACCATGGACTTCAAATAATTTTTGAGATCTGCGCCACTGAAACCAATGAACAGACATTTGTAATCCACTGCAGTTACATTTCAATTCTACTTAAATTTCTTAATAACTTTAAACAGAGGCAGACAACTCCATCCTATGACTGAAGTCTGGGAAGTTACGTGTGCAAGTAACTTTTTTGAAAAAACTAAGAGGCTCCCAGTGTATCCAAAATCTACTCCTGATTACTGAAGGGAATCAATTCATTGGTATGCATCAGCTCAAGCCAGTTTTAATAGTGCCGTAGTCCTGGGCTTTGAGCAGGCTTTGCAGTCATTTAGCCCGAAATGCAGTTCTTCATCTCCAAGTGTTATTTTCACTTCTAATACGTTAGAGTTTATAATAAGATGTGTATACTTACAAAGCCTTTTGCTTCTTTTTATGGATTTTGTCTTCTGCAAACTTGCAGTCGTCTTTTCCATTTAATTCAGTCATGTTGTTGTGGGGGAAAAAAAATCCGGCATTTTACTTCACTTTAATGTGAAGCGATAATCCTCCAAGCACCAAATGTCGGTTCACTGACTGCTACCACCTTTTTATTGACGCAGGCAGCCCTGCTAGCTGGTGTGAACAGATCTGTTTATCATGCATCCTCACCACAAACTGTGGAACTTCCCTTTTTTCAGTGCACAGTGACGTGAGTCTTTTGAGAAAGAAAACAGACAGCAGTGTCTCGTGGTTGAGGTTAAACCGGATGAGACTGAATTACTTTGGGTTTGTTTTTTGTGTCTGTATGTCTGTGTTTAAAAAAAAAAAAAAAAAAAAGAAATCCCCTCTAGAACTTTGAATTCTTGTCCCTTTCTGATTGGTACATTCAAATAAGAAGTACTACTTGGTTTTATCAAATGGGCTGCAAATACTGCAGCTTTATCTTGACAAAATTCACCTGCTACAGGCCTGTGTTTTGAAATTTCCTACAATTGATTAGATAGGCTCTATGGAATATTGGAAAAAGTGCTTTAAGATATGCCAGTATGACAGTTCCATATGCGACAAGTTATTTGCAAGTCACCAGTTGGTCTTTGAACTAGAGAGCTGTGTTAGACAGAGGCATCTGATTTATTTAGACACATGCTGTGAAAATGTTTAAAATTTATTTTCATAGCATAGAGTTTTGAAGCAGCAAGAACTCAGTTAATTTGGTTTAAATTTTCCAAGTCAGATTAATTGGAAGCACACTGCCGTATTTCAGGAATGCCTTCATAATTTTAACTGATTGGCATGTATAAATATTGATTGAAAGGCTGATGTTTGTAAAGACAGCGTGACGCTACAATTGTTGAAGGAAGTGTGCAATCTTTGTACATGCTTGAGTTCCACTCCAAAGAAGAAACCATGGATACGAAGCAAGATGAATGATTAATTGTTACCCTCCATTTATCTGTCTGGGTCGATGATTGAGGGCTAAGTACTTAAACTGGTCCCTGGGCATCCCAATTTCTGCTTGTGTGTTGGGTTTTCTTTTTATTAAATAACACGTACAGCTTTGATTACCTATAGTTCATGAATGATTTGTGCAGGGCTGCATAGGATCACGGTACCTGAGAACTTCCTACATAGATACAGTTTCATAGTGGACTGTGATACAAAGGACACAGGGAGACTAAAAGCTGCCTGAAGACCTGTGGTCATGCAAGGACAGCCAGCCTGCATCAGGGTGGTTTTAACCACAGGAGAGTACTGAACCTCTGAATATTAGCAGTGATATAAATGTGTCTGCACAGGTTGTACTGCAGGAAACTTTTATCTCTATGCTATCAGGTAAACACTGACCTTTGTCATGCAGAGGTATTTACTACTGGCTCTTAAGCCCCTGAACAAAGCCGAAAAGGAAGCAAGAGATGTTATCAGTACCATATTTGTTTTCATATCTAGGCTGCTAGTTTTTGACATTCACCCCCTCAGCGTCTCGTTGTGTTCTTCATTAGTAGCTGACCTCAGTGATTTACTGGGGGGGTTACAGAGATGCTGCACCTGTACCCTTCTTAGGGTGCAATAGAAGGGTAAAAGACAACAGACAAAAGTTACATCAGGGGAAAATCCCGACTCCCTGTTACATCTGTCTGTGCTTTTTACCTCAGGCTAAGAGGGGAGCAATGTCTTGAACTCCTAATTAAAGGCAGCTCTAAGTAAGCCACCAGTTAGCTTCTGGGAGTCTAAGGGAGTAGAGAGATTGCTCACCTGAAGAACAGGCCAGTTTGCTTGTTTGTGCCTGTTATCAATGCATGACTATTGACAGTTCGTTTACTAGACAAGGAATGCCTGTTCTCATTTAAAATTAAGTTACTGTCTTTACCTATGGGATTTGTTAAAATATATCAATGCAGGTTCCAGGCGTTTCTTCAGACCTTCCTCTAGAAAGGGATTATCATAGGCTACTGCATAGACTTTGTATTCCATCTTCTTGCAATAAATATTCCCCTGAGTAAATAATAGTATTCTTGTCGCTTACATCAATGTAAGACTGCTGTCACTCAACATTTGATTTGTTTTCCAGGTACTACTACTTGCTAGAGCAGATCAGTTATGTTAGTATTAGACAACAGTGTCGTTTGTAGGGTGAAATAGATTCATTTCGCTGTGAGCTTTGGCTTTGCTCTCTTTAAGGATTCTGAAAAGAGGCCTTTGCAGAGACCACAACCTTGTTTCTGGCACATTGCATTAATTGGCTAGGCTTATATCCAACAAACTTCTGTGGGTCTGAAGTCTTTTCCAGCTTGATCTCTGTACACCCTATCCTGCTTCTGGTGTTTTGTTGGGAGATCAATAGGAGATGGCATTGCTTTTCTTCATAATGTTGCACTGGATGCACTCAAGACTGTTTTTATAGTAACAGTCACCAGCAGCAATAAATGCAGGAGATTTTTTTGGCTGCATTTGCTACAAGTTGGAGGAGGTTTGAAATAGGTGGGAGGTAAAGTACATTCAAGAAAAATGCCTGCTTATGGAAGGATTGTATGTAGCCCCTTGGAAGATATTACACCACTGGGCTTTGGGGTGGATAGTAGTCTTTGTTTTTAGGATCCTGTGCTACTGTACTTGAAGACAGTCGAAAAGGAAGGAGGAATAGGTGGAGTACTGTCCTGTAAGGGAGGAAAAAGTTGTGGTTACCAAGCAGACCACCTGGCAACAGCTGATGTTCTTATGTTCTGCTGCTTTCATATTCTGAATTTATAATGCTCTTAATATGCTAATGTTATGTCTTGACCCTCTAAGCTGTCATCTGAGATTCCTCTCCAGTCTTTCAAATCAGTAAGCCCCAATCTTTCAAATCAGTAAACCCCAGTCTCTGGACTACTACTGCTGCTTTTTATTCCTGTGCCAAGAAAATCAGTACTGCCTTTCTGGATATCCTAAGCCAGGTCTGTTTGTCAGCTCATGTAAAGATTCATGTAAGAACTGGCAAAAGTAGAATGAAGACTGAGAGTTGTATCCAATTTGTATGATACGTGTATCTAGGAAGAAGTGTGACACCTAAACTTCTAGCTTAAGGACACAGGAGGTGTAAAGACAGTATAAAGCAACAGTATTCTCACATTCTCCTGTAAGACTTGCTCAAACTCTGCAAAGCCAAAGCCTACTGCATTCAGTAGCAGGTATCTCAAAATGGGAGTTTGATTATTATTCACGTTTCATTTATTTTTCCGCCATAGCAATTACTTTCTTTATCTGAGTAACTGATCTTCAAGGCATCCTTTTTCTTCTTGATGGAACATTTCACTGACTGATTCACTCTTTCTATGCAAGCCTACTCATCTTTAAGATTTTTTTGTTAAGTCCAATGCAAGTTAACTGATTGCAAGAATTTAACAATGTCTACAAGACTTAGGTATGTGTGCAATTGAAGTGACAGGGAAAAGAGAAACTATAAGATTAATAGGGATGGCAAGAATTTTTTTGTTACTTGCATTATGTTCTTCTTCCATAGACAACAGGAACCCAGGAAAACACCTGCATGGAAGTCTCTAAATTAAAAATATTTTGCTAATTATGACTATGGTTATTGTAGAGGATCTTGCTTGGAGCAGGAGTTGCACTAGATCTCACAGATGAACTAGATGTTGGTCCCTCCAGCTTGCATGATTCTATTGTTCTGAATACCCTGACTTGACCTTTGTAGTGTCAAAAGTGCTACTTATTCTTAACATAACTTAAAACCCATAATACTTCAAAATCTTATGCATTCATCTGTATTCAATTTCACTATCCTTGTTTCCTGTAGACAGAAGTATAGTACAGACGCTGGCGGGATTTCATGTGATACTATGAGGAATAGTTATGTCCTAGCCAAGCAGAAAGCTTTCCACATAACTTCTGTCCTCTTAATTTGCTGGAGTTTTTTAGGTTTCATCATGAGATGGTCTCTTACATCCCACCATCTTACTCTATCTGCATAATACTTTGCTCTATTTTATGCAGGGCATGATGGCTAATTGCTTCTTGAAATACTTTCTTGTTTAATAATCAGTCTCCTTTTCTTCTGTTATTATTACAGGAGATTGCAAAAAGTGTATTTTGAGCCCTACAGTTTTAGGGCTTATTAGAATAACCTTACTGTTTTATACAGAAACCTCTTTGTCCTAAGGCTGACACTGCCTCATTTGACTCTCCAATAAAAGGACAGAGGAGCGTTTTTTGCAGCAACAGTAGCACAGCTGGCTATCAGCAGCTGGTTTTACTGTTTTCCAGATCTCTTGTAGTTTTGTGATGATAATTCATCTAACTTCTTAATGTGCATAGAAGAAATTTGCAAATACTTGCTGGTATTCCATCTGTTCCCATGCATTGTTCTCCATCCTTTGTGGCAACTACTTGGTAGAGTGGGGAAAAAATGTGACAGAATTTCCAAGGTTACAACACTGGTCATGTTCATTAGAGCAGGGAAAAAGGTCCCAGGAACTCTTTCAGTCCCACTGCTGGTGTGAAAGATTTCAAGTTTCTCTTTCTGACTTCTGCTTTTAGGTTTCTTTTTGGTCTCTCTCAACTGGCCTATGCTCATTCATTCCCCATTTCAGCCCAGTTTTGTTTCTGAATGTCAGTTTTAGCTTAGGCAGGCTGTTAGCTTCCACATATGGCCAGTGTTTAGCTTCTCTGCACTCTGCTGTTCATCATACGCTTCTCCAGAGTTAGCTGGCAGAGTCTGGGCTGGGCTGGAGGGCTGAGCTCGACTGCCCGTCAAGCAATGCTGACCCATTGCAGAATGTTTACTTGCCAGTCATGTAGCTCAGCTTGAATGTAACTATGAAAATAAGTGATTTCTTTGAAACGTTTCTGACTTCTACATGACCTAAAGATGTAAACTTGATAATCCATCTCTCAAATAAAAGGGCCATTTAAAGGAAATAGAAACTAGTTTCTATGTGAAAGGAAACAGTGTTCATTTTACAAAAAAAGGAGGGGTGCTTCTGAGCTGCAGTGATAATATTTTTGAACGTTAAAATTTTGTCTAATATCATATAATCAGGTTGTTACAGAGTGATGGTATCCATAATTAATTTTCTTTTAGATCTAATTTCTGCTACAAGCAAATGTTTTCTAGAATGGAATCCTGAAACCACTGAGATTAAAATCTTGCTACTTGTTTTAGTGGTCTCATCCTTGATGTTGGACTGATTTGATTGAGAATTGGAATTTTTTGAGACATATTTTTTTTGGTTTGAACTTCAGATTTCCCAATGTAAGCTTTTATTCCGAATTAATTCAATGGTAGTTTTATTTTTGCATCCAGTAAGGCATAACCAGGGCTGAATGCCATCAGACTTCTCAAAATACAAGAGGACTTTTATATTTCAAAAATACCTGAAGTCTAAGGCCAACCTAGAGCAAGGAATGCCACAAGTTAAACTTTGGATAATGATCTTCCACTTGAGGAAGTCTTGTTGCATCTGTTCTGTGGGCAGCATAAAATGAGTAAAGGTTTTTCACTTCATGCATGGACAGAGCCAGAGACTTGACTCTGGAGGACAACTGACCAGAACTTTCCTGAATTCTGTTTTAGCTCTTTCACTTCCTCAGAATAAAATGGCTTCACAGAAACACTCATATGAACTGCCAGTTGTGTCCAAAATGGCCCTGTCTACTTCTGAAGTATCTGCAGAATAATTTTAGGGTATTTTTTTTAGGGGTTCCCCTAAACTTCTGTAGAGGACCTTGTGGAGGTTTTTTTACCATGACAGTGAGAGGGAGACCTGGCAGAACTCTTGAAATCACTATGGAGAGCCTACAAGTGAAGTGTTCCCTGATTTCATGGATCATATGGACATTGAAATATAGCCCTTTCCCTGCATCCGTTCTGGTGTGCCTGCTAGAGATTACAACAGGTTTTTCCTTTGTCTGTCTCAGCCTCCAAATATTTCCATGCGCATGGAGCTCCCAGCTTGTGTGAATTTAGTCATGTTACTAACTTCTCTGGCTACTTCATGTGGCTGTCCTGAGTCACCGTTAGCTATTGGGAGTCTCCAATAAAAAACGTTGCTGACGATAAGTTGTCCTTACAGTTACTATTTTCTCTATGGCATATTTTCAAACTTCTATGATTTATATTAACAACATTTTATGGTAAATGTTGTTAACAGTAACAACTGTGCTTGTAGAGTCAGTGCGAGGAATTACCTGTATATTTCCTCATGGTGCTGAAGCGCGTTTTCATTCTGAGACACACATACTCAATAACACTCCTTTTTCTTATAATCATTTCTTAATTAGAGTGTAATAAGCTTGTACAGTTTATCAGAAATCAGATCCTTTTCATTCTGGGGCTTTCCATCCGAAATAAATTAACTGTTTTATTTCTGTGAAATCAGGGGATTTTGGGTTCTCAGACATAGTGACTGACCCCTGGATTAAAAAAAAGAAAGAAAGAAAAGAAGAGAGAGAAACAAATGCAGTAGAGCGACTTTTGGGTGCTGATGGTGATGCTTCCTGTGTCTGATATTCGGTAGTGCCGGAAATGTGTTCATCACGCACCCTCTGGGAAACGCACACATTTCTGATTACCTACTCACATTTTTATGCAGCACACTGATGCACTGAACCACTGCTTATTTCTTGTGTGTTATTAAGCAAAAATTATGTGAGAACAGGCCTGAGGTAGTGGGTGTGAAGCAGAGTTTGCTGAATGTTTCACTGTCAACATGGAAATGTGATATGTAAGCACAAGTTTAGCTTCTGAAATTTGCAGGCTTCAGCTTCACCTGAATTTTAATGGAGAAAAATCAGATGCTTTTTCTCTCCTACTGTTCTAATAGATGATAAAATTCTGTATCCTTCACTTTTAAAATAACAAATGGTTCGATTGAACACAGACAGCAGCTAAACTGGGCTTCAGTTTTGAAAAAGCTTAAAACTAGGGCTTCAGTTTTGAAAAGTTTTTAGGCACTTCTGAACAGGAAAAATATTACCGAATCATTAAGTGAGTTACGCTGATAAACAGGAACATTGAAGACAGCTACATAGTCTCAATTTAATATACAAAGATTTAAAAGCTAGGTGTTTTCTGTGATATTCTCTTAGAACCAGCTCTGCTTGTGATAAACCAGGGAAGGAAGAGAGTTTAGTTCCATTTCCTGTCATTTAACTTGAGTCTCACCTGCTGTCTGCTTTGAATTATCAGGTGTTAGGATGTGTGCAACAGAAGGACTCGAATTTCCTCATACTTGCTGTTTTATGTGGGAACGCAGCACTTTACTAGCTCTACCACAAGGACAGACTCCATCCATCCTATTGGTCTACGTCCCTGCCCTTCCATATGACTTGCACCTGTCATATCCTGTTAGAACAGCTGAATTTTTGATTTCCCTGATGCTCAAGAAGGTTGTTTCCTGCCAACCAGATTGCTCCACTCTAGCCATTTGACCTCTAAGACAAAGCCAGTCCTGCTGCTCACTGCACAGTGAAACAAAAGCTGCTGCAGTGCCTTAACGAATTTTCACACTCATCCCTGGAGAGCTTGGGTTGGCTGGAAGAGAGCTGATCTGCACTAGTATTTAAATACTTGCTGCTATATGCATAGGAGCTGCAAAAGAATTGCTGAAAGGAAGGAGGATGAAATGAGGAGAAGGGATCTGAGGATTCAGAGTCTCCGGATATTTGAGGAAGATGAAGCTAACCCTGGATAATTAATAAGCTAGGAAGTTCTAATTTAGTCTGGGGAAGTGTTTGACTTGCTAGCAGGGTGATTTGTGTCAGTTTAGGTTAATGAGGAAGAAAGCCTGTAATAAGTCACATCTAGAGTGTAGTGATGAACAGCTCAGTGTCCAGATCGAGGTCAGTGACCAGTGGTGTCCCTCAGGAGTCTGTGTTGGTACCGGTACTATTTAATATCTTCATCAATGACACAGTGGAATCAAGTGCACCCTCAGCAAGTTTGCAGATAAGACCAAGCTGAGTGGTGCAGCTGACGTGCGAGGGACAGGATGCCATTCAGAGGGACCTGGACAAACTCTAGAAGCGGGGCCATGTGAATCTCATGAGGTTCAACAAGGCCGAATGCGAAGTCCTGCACCTGGGTTGGGGCAATCCTCGACACAATACAGTCTGGGGAATTATGTGATTGAGAGCAGCCCTGTGGAGAAGGACTTGGGGATACTGGTGGACGAAAAGCTGGACATGAGCTAGCAACGTACACTCACAGCCCAGAAGGCCAAATGTATCCTGGGTGGCATCAAAAGAAGCATGGCCAGCAGGCCAAGGGAGGTATCCTGCGCTCTGCTGTGGTGAGACCTCACCTGGGCGCTGTGTCCAGTTCTGAAGTTCTCAGCACGAGCAAGGCATGAACGAGTTGGAGAGAGAGTCCAGAGGGCCAGAAATAATTGGTGATAGAGCACCCCCCTCTAAGGACAGGCTGAGAGAAGAGAAGACTCCGGTGAGACCTTATTGTGGCCTTTCAGTATTTAAAGTTGGCCTGTATGAAAGATGGGGACAGACTTTTTAGTAGAGCCTACAGTGATGCCACAAGGGATAATAGTTTTAAACTAAAAGAGGGGAGATTTAGACTAGATGTAAGGAGGAAATTTTTTGTGACAAGTGTGGTAAAACACTGGCACAGGTTGCTCAGGGAGGTGGTAGATAGCCCATCTCTGGAAACTTTCCAGGTCAGGTTACGGGGCTCTGAGCAACCTGATCTAGTTGAAGATGTCTCTGCTCACTGCTGGGGTTTGGACTAGATGACCTTTAAAGGTCCTTTCCAGCCCAAAACATTCTATGATTCTTTGAAATGTCTTTACAAGAATGGCTGCTACTTGTGAAGTGCCAGCTACTGCTTGTTCAACTGCTTGTGAACTGGGGAAATCCAGCTACCAGTGGTTAGCATGTAATTCCTGGGAAGAACGTGAGCATTATCACAATACAAGTCTACCATGTTTTTTTGAAAACTGGACTCCTGTTTGATCTATAGGTTTTATTTAAAATAAGTTATTTGAAACAAGTCATTTTATGTTTGATAAGAAATATTCCTGAATGTATTCACCCACGTTACCAGTGCCTGTGCTTGGTACCTGTTTCCAGGCACGTGTCATTCAGGGTGCCAGTCCGAGTGCTTAGCAAAGTCTTTGGTGCGTGAGTTTAAGAGCAGCCTAATCCTTCACGTACCTTCTCTTTGCAGAGTTAGGAACACAGCTTTTGGAGGTGCCCATGATTCTACTAAATATGTGTCTGCCTCTGTGGGTCCCTAAGTATCTCTCTCCTCTCTAAAGTGTGTGGAAAATTACTGTTCTTTAATTTACATATAGGTTACAGGGCATAGAAAGATACGCACTAGTCATACAAAAACATTGTACAGTTCCTCACTCAGTACTTATCTGGAAGCCTACAGACCTTGGCTGATACTGAATACAACCTGTGTTCAAAAAAGGACTCTCAGGATGGATTTTTCTGATACGTGTCATTATTAAAACACAAAGTAACTACCGTGTCCCACCAGTGGTGAAAATTAATTATTTCAGCCTTGTTTCTGTGACTTCCACAGACGACTAAAACTGATGTTTCTGCAGTGTGGGCTATATGCTGGCAGGTCTGGAATTCCCCGTTGACTGTGTGCTGTATGTGTCAGTACTGTAAACCAGGTGAGTTTTAATATCTGTGACCATTTCCCTTTAATTTTGAAATTAATTTGAAGACGAACACAAGAAAAATTCAGTGTGCAAACCAAGATAATCAAATCTGGAGGGGAGGTTTCATATGAGCAGCAGGAAACGGAACCCGCTGAGTTTCATGACATAATAGTTTTGCTCTTAACTGCTGAGCTTTTTCTGCTGCTCTGAGTTACTCTGAAAGCAGTCATCAAAGCTTGATTTATGTTCTTCTAACCTTGGCCTGAGAAATGGGGCCTGGAAACCACAGGGTAACAACTCCCTTATAAAGATAGCTGTTCTATTGGGTGGCACTGCCTGGGCAAGTGCTAACAGGAAGCAAAAAGACTTTTAAAATTTTTTTCTGTCTTAAGAGAGTAACACATTTTTTGAAACAGGTGTGGATATGTTGTATATAGACTTTACAATTTCTCTAACATAAATCCCTTTAAATGTAACACTCGAATGGCTCTTTTCCATGATATATAACATCAGAATGTTTGCAGCAGATCTGATTAAAAATAGCTGTTTGGAGATATTGTAGATCTTTACATGTGTTTTATTATTAGTGTTACTCAAAAGCAGCTTTGCAAATTCTGAGTCCTCTCAAACACAGTTTGTTCTCGGTTTTCGTTTAAATTGGCTGTTTAACACTCAAGCAATGCATTGGAACGTACTGTGTTCAGTGACAGAAGCACCAAACCTACTGCTGGTGTTGTAAATAGAAAATAAAATAGTAGTATATAGATTATTATCTGTGTAGAAGCATGGTGTACTTTTTTTAGAATAGTTTACTCATTAGAATTTGTGAAATTAGAATTACAGATTAGAGTCTGATTATACCCTTCAGTTTTACCATAAACTCAGTTCAGGTAGGAATATCCACAATAAGTGGAAATGGAAGGAAATGGAAGATGTCTTAGATCTTCAGGTATGACTTTCTCCTCTTTTCGTGTTTGTTAAGCCCTTGAAGTACTAAAGCTTGTTGTATTAGCTTTTCTGAAAATTGCAGAACAGCCCCTACCCCCCAGCTACTTACTCCTAATGAAAAAATCAAGCCAGGTAATAATGCAGTTTGAATTAAAGTCAGTGGAGCTAGACTGATCAATGTCAGAGTCTGCCCCTTAATTGTAATTCCCCCTGCTTGGAAGCTTTTTCTTTCTCTTTAATTGTCACTTCCTTCCTCTTATTACTGTTACTCAGAAGGAGGAAACTCAATAACAAATTTACAATGGGTTTTTTTCTCTGTTAAAAGCCTTCTGGACTTTTAAAACAAAAATCGGGACCTAGGACTAGAATAAGCAAAGATAACAATTCAGGAAATAACAAAGCTAACTTATGAGCTGAATAATAGCAGTCTTCACCCGCACCAAAGGACACAGAAAAATCATGGAAGATTATTGATAAAATTTCTCCTAACACTGGAAATAGACAGGATTTTTTCTACTCTATGGTTGTCTTCCTCTAGTGAATTGCCATGTCATGCCACTTATTTTTCAGATGATTATTGGTTTTGAACAAATTTTTTTCATGGATTCTTTCCCATGTGAAAACTTTTCCCCTTGTAATGCTTCTGCTTGGTTTATGTTTTACTTGGATCTTGAATGATGCAGGTTCCCACTCACATAAACAAATATTGCTGCTTTGAAAATGTCAAAATAAGGATGTCTTATTACTGCTGGGAGGAAAAAAGTGTAAAAATGACATTCTGCTTGACATGGCCACTTTAACTTTGGCCATCAAGGATGGTATAAGCGGAATATACTAAACAGAAAACTACAGTGAACCTTGATAAATATTTAATACCTCCTTACTGTACTATCATGTTTCATGCAAATCAGCCTCTACAGTCAGTTCATAATAAGACCTAATAACATTTACTTACGTCATTTGAAGTTCATGATGCTGTTTGCATATTGGTCTCTTTTTTTTTTAACTTGCTTTTGTCTCTTATTGTAGTGAGATTTGTTTTTTACAACTAACCTCTTTCTTTTTGAGACTTGTAATGTTCATTGAATAACCAGCACCTCTTTCACTTGTCATCTCTCTCAGTCTCACTGTGTGTTGCTATGGAACATTCCAAATATTAGGGAGCTGTGGTATAACAGAGCCCGGGTCTCCATGTGGTTTCCAGTCACAGAGCAAAACAATTGGAAAAATATGATCTCTGAAACCAGGAGACTATCACAGACCTCAAAACATTAGAACACATGGAATATACAGTTTACAAAGCTCATGGTTGTATTATTGAATGAGGGTGCTGTTTACCCGATCTATCCATTGAGAGGCGCATTACCGATCTATCCATTGACCAGGCTTGTTCTCAGACTATTTCTGCAAACGTCATTTCTGTGAATTTTACTTTCTCGCTTTCTCTGGCTCATACTCACACCTGTTTCCTTTTTGCCTAACTTTTATTATACCTTGTATTCATAAAGAAGTAAGAGCACTTGCTAAAGAATCTGTTAAGGGATTTCTTCTGGAAGACAGAAAACCACAAGTCTTAACTCAGTACTGTATATGCTTCTTGCATTTTGAAGAAATGAAGTGAGGGCTAATGCTAAGACAAAGAAGAAAATAGCATAACTGCCTAAAAATATTTTACGTATGTATTACCCGGACCTGTAGTTTATCTGGATTATTTTCCCTTACAATCATCAACTCTTGCTTTTTACCTGCTTCTTTCTATGAAGCATCTCTGTCAGTGCTGGAGAGACCATCCAGCTCAGCCTTTCTGTCATGATACTACAGCATGTGACCTTCAAGAAGATGGCAGTGTGCAGAAGGACTGTGGGTGAGGTAGTGGTAATAAGTGACTGAAATAAAGGAGCTGGCGTGGAAGAAAAAAGAGAGGGCACTTCTCCCATACAACCTGCAGCTGTGCTGTGGAACAAGTCCAAATCCCGTACTTTCTCAGGTTAATAGACTTTAGTGAGATGAGGAAGAAGCTATTACATTCATTTTCTCCCTAGACTTGATAGCAGAGTTTAGCCTGAAATTTCCTCCTGCTCACAGAAGCTTACCGTGATAACAACAAAGAAAGCCCAGTACTGTCCAAAATGCAAAACTCGTCAAGGATATGTAAAGTGAGGTTTTAGAAACAAATGACTCATGGTTTTAAACTCTTCAGTCTTTCAAGGGTGGTAGGGATGTCTACTTGTTACTGTACATTGGCTTCAGGAGTGATACAGTCTGCACAAACCTACTTGTTCTAGACTTAACACCAAAGCTGTAAGGCATTCCCCTCCTCTTCATGTGAGCTGAGGCATTGTGCTTGACTCTCAAACACCTGAAGCAGTTGTGGCCACCAGTGCATTTGCAGCTGCCATCCCTAGGGGTTGGCAAAAGGAAACCACTTCAGAATGAGTGGTTTTCCGCTGTCTATGTGATGTTTCTCAGCCTTTTTCAAAAGGTAACCGACTCCTTTTCACTGTTACAATAGCCCACATAGTGTGGTGGGAGAACATACCCGAGATTTAGGACAAAGCCAAAGCCATGATTCTTTGGAATAAACTTGGAAGTCTGTCAGGTATACAGAGCATCTGCATAGCAGTATATTGCTTATTTACGTTCCTCTTCTCTAAGTCCTTCTACCTGAATGAGCCCAATTGCCTTTGCTGGGAACTCCGCTGAGTAACCGGCTTATTGCAGAATAATTTTGGCAGGGGGCAAATAAGGAAGCTTTGTGAAGTGTTCGCAGAACCGTAGGATGCTCTATAAACACAATTTAGAGACTGTTAAGACTCACCCTGACAGTGAAAAGCACTGATCTTACTTCAAAAGCACATAAAAGGAAGTTACTTGGCCATGGGCTCTAAGAAATCTGTGGCATTGCTAGAGTAGCATGAGGAAGCTTACTCATCGTTCTTAGCAGACAGACTTGGGATTTTTCAGTGTATGTTTTCATTAGAAAATCCTAATTAAAAAGCAGTACTTCATAGAATACCCTTAGTTGGGTGCAGTCTGCATGTGATGCCAACAGGGAGGATGCTCTGCCTGGCCTTGGCAGAAGTCATGGTGTCAGTGGAGTGATGTCAGTGTCAACCAGGTTTTGACTGCTGCTGTTTACACTCAAAGGTCTGTTTCCTCCCAGTGACAAATTTTCACACTTTTTTTCCCAAGACGTCTTCTCCTTTCTTTTGAAAGTCCCTTGGTAATTCCCTAGTCTCTGTTGAACCTGGCTGATGGCGGTTGTTTTTCTCTTTAACGTGATCAATGTTGAGCAAGTATCATGCAAACATTCTTACTTTAACCTGCTACTCAGACCATTTGCCAAGGGTGTACCTTGAAGACACCCCACAAGGAACCCCAAATAGTATTACATTTGTCCTTGAATAGAATGGGATTGTATTTGGAAGCAATTTTGCAGAGAAAAGGCAGAACGGCTGAGACCCGCTACATTAATAAGCTTTCCTGATTGCAGAGGGTAAGTTCACTAAGTACTTGTAGACAGTGAAGAATTTTAGAAGCCACTGTGAGTGCAGAAATGACATGCTTTTTTGTTAAGCTCCTTTCTACACTGATACGGTCATGTTGTTTTAGCTGAAAGCATGAGCATGAGGAAGTTGCAAACATCTGTGAGAAAAGGTAAATTTGCTCATTTTGGGTGCCTCTACTGTTGCAAAACCTGGGACACAGTACTATCAGGCACAGTGGTAGCTACTGCCGTTAGCACACTCACAAAAGTCAAGGTGGGCATACAAACCTCTTGTGATCTCTTTCTCTGTTCCAAGGTGCTGGACATGGGTAGTCCTGGGTCCTCAAGGTCTAGGAAGAACACAAGTTGGTTTCAGCACTAGAGAGCTGGTGGAGGGACAGTAGAGTGCTGGATAGCCATAAACAATTCATGTAATTTATTTAACATAGAGTTCAGCTTAGCTGTTGACAATGATTTATATAAATATATATTTTACATAACAGAAAGAGAGAAAAAATGATCTTTTATTATTTATGACTAGAACTTAAGTGAAATATTAAGGGAATCACAACAAAAAGATTTGGCCATTATGTTCTGAGACATATTGCTCTTAAGTCCCAGCATAGACCAGTCTCCATTTGCAATGCAAAAGGTAGTTTGTGAATTCCTGGAACAACTGTTGATGTGATAACATGGGACACTCCTAGTGCAACTGCTACAGATTTAAAAAAAACCTAACCAAACAAAAACCAAAAAACAAACAAAACCGAACCCAAAATGCTAGATGATGCTGTATTCTTTGGGCCTTGGACATGCAAAATACAAACTCAGTTGCTTTTTGATTGAGTTTCTCCCTAAATCATAATATCATTGAAGTTTTGTGAAGTAACAAGTATCCAAAAGTGGAAATTCTTGCGCAGGGTGGTAGATTTTACATACAATAGTAGTCTCAAATTTGCTAGGCTTTGTGAGTCCCATTGTCACACAGGAGGCTGCAATATCATCTCAGATCCCATCCTGGTCTCAAAGAGACTTTGCATAGCCCTAAACTCTACTGACTTTTTGGAAATTATTTTAACATTAACACAATTAAAAAAAATACATTAGCCTAATTATAGAACCCGACAGAGTGATGCTTGCTAATCTTTGCAAAACATCATCATATGGTATTTGACTTTGTCTAGTTCCAGGTTCGAGCACAAGTGTTGAAGGATGTTACTTACCCTTGGTAAGATGAGGTTTTGATCCCAGCTGGCACATTTTAGCACGGAATAGCCTCCAAAATCTGGCCATGTGCTCTGTAACATGTGAATTTTATTCCTCCTTTATTCTGCTTTTCATTTTTTTTCTTCTTTGTCATAAAGACTTGTCTGCTGTTCTTGTTGCTTCTCCTCTGACTGACAGAAGACACCAACCAGTAGCATTCTACAACCCCTTGAGTTCAGTTCACTAGGTGCCAAGCACCTGACTAAATATCAAAGCAGATTAAATACATTGGGAGTTGGTGAAAATATGGCCATGTGGAGACATGGGAGAGAGGAAAGCAGATCTGTTGGCCACCTCAAAACTATTAGAGGAGTTTAAACTTGTAATATTTTGAATTCAAATACATTTTGTCTGTTTGGCTCATAACTGTTGTGCTATAGATAAAGTTTCGTTATATCAAATAGCCATGATTTCACTTCCGAAGAGCACACTGTACATGTATGATACTAGAAGGTGAGACTGGCAGATGTGCAGCTTAGTGCTTCAGTGGATCTTAGTCTGTATGTTGGTCACATATCAGCAGTATTTGCTGCTGGAGCAGTGAGAACAGAACAGAACATGACAGAACAGAACGTGACAGCAGACAGGAGAAGGAAGTAGATCAAATGGTAGTTACAGAAATAGCTGAGAAGTCATATCAGAGTGATTGGAAGATAAAACATGGGCTTTTTGGTGTTGAGGGATGTATAAAAGAAGGTGGTTTCCCACCACCAAAAAACGGTGATCTATTTAAATTAGTTTCGTTGCCAGCAATATCTGGGGTCTCGTAGTTAATGGATGACACTTAAGTGAACTGTGTCTAATTTCTGGGTCTGCCATGGATTTCCTGTGTGACTTAGAGCAAAACTTTGTCTTTCTGGGTTCATACCAGCCTAGTCGCAGGTGTCTACTTCCCTGTGAGATATAGTAGGGTATCTAGAAAGTCTAGACAGCGCCAGCAAGTACCATGCATGACTTGTGGGAGCCCTGTGGTCTTCCGAGTCGATACACGAGGGGATGTCAGATAGCATTAGATCACTACGTGTGGGCAATTGAATTGAATAATCTGTCTTTTCTGATACCTGTAAAATGAGGGAAGGAATAGTTGCTTCTCGCTCCATTTCGGTTCTGTCCTCCCCACTGAGACTGTAAAATAAGCTATACATGATACAAAGAAACCACGTGACCTTAACATCCCAGGAGTCTTTTCCTGAGCAGTCACAAAATAATAATAATTCAGTTTCACAAGTTACAGCAGAGGGAAAAACCAAACTTGTTATTGTTAGAGGTTTGACAGAATAGTAATGTTATATGCAAGAAATACTAGAGTAGCGGGCTGTGACCATGGACTGTCACTTTATATTCACTTAAAGGGGAGACTTTTTAAAGTTCTTTAATAATATCAATTTAAGCTTTTTGAGTAGCATAATTTTTTTTTTCTGACACTTAGAGTCATGATTTGCTGTCCTTGGTCAGCATGGTGAAAGGTTTTGTCCTGTTTACATTTGCTTTAGACACTGAAAGGCTCCAGTGCTGTCCTCTGCCTTTTACAAGCATTAAATGCCTCTTCTGCAAACCACCGAGAAACCTTTCTCCCCACCTTCAGTCTGGCGCATAGTGAGGGAATGGAGGCACGGCCCTATATCTTGTAAATTATTGCAAGGAAGACAGAACCTGTAATCATTCATATTCATGGATGGAAAAGTAGAAAGTGCTTACGCTGTTTTGGCCACTGATAAGTGAAGTGGTGAGCACTGAAGTCAGAAGGATTCATATGGGATTTAGCAAATATGCTGTAGGTGGTAGAACAACCCAGATCCAAAAATAAACTTGTTAAGGAGAAAATGTAAAATGAACCTTGGCACAGTTTCATGTGAGCAAAGACTAATTTTGTGGTTTGTTATCAGAAAGTTAGGATTTCTGCATTTCACGTAGCCCTGAGCTAAGAGCTAGTGTTTACAGGGGAGTTTTTGTTCAGATTAACAAACAGGAACAGGAGAGCTGAACTCACATGGTGATTAGTCCAAGCTAATGTGAATCTGAAGTGAATTGCTGAGTTCTGTGAAGCTGTCAAAGGTCTTGGCCTGGGTTGGACTGGGTTTTCCTAAGCGGTTTGCTCAGAGTATGAATGGCCAAAGCACGTAGATTTTTGGCAGCTTCAGACAGACTGACCCTGCATCACAGTTAACAATGGATTAGTTTACTTTTCTCTTGGGGGGCACCTTTTAAAATGTGTTTTCTCTTCTGTTTTTAATTATCTAAAGAGCAATAAAGTTTTTTTTTCTGTCTTGTTTCCTTCTCTGCAGCTTTAGATATGTATAAAATGACTCCGTCTACTGCTTCCTTATTTACACTCTCCGTTTCACTTCAAAGGTGAATGTAGGGAGGCTGTGCTTCCTCCATACTCTTACAATGTCCTATTATTAAAATAGAATATCAGAGAGTTCTTGAATATCTTCTGCTTATACAGCTTTTTTTTCTTCATCTCACCATGAGATTACAAATATCAAGTGAAATGAGTAACACGACTCCCGACTGATTAGTCAATCTTTTAAAACGGAAGCAGAAGACTTCCACCCAGAACCACGCTGCAGAGACCAAACATTAAAAAAGGAAATTGGGGACAAGTAGTCTGAAAAATTGCGTTCGAGACATACGTCCCACATAACCACACGCACTTGTGAGACAAACCCAGATCTGGTCTTACGCACTGTCTCCTCATATGAATACATCAACATATTTAGTGGATCTTCATGACATCTCTGGTATTATTTTTTCCAATGATGCTGTATATAATGTTCTAAAAAGAAAAATATATTCTTCTGTTTACTTGTAGTGTGATAGGCTGTAGTTCATGCTAGATATGAAAGCAGTTAGAGTGTGTATTTTTAATATATGTAATTAAATTTTTAATGAAAACACTAATTCCTGACTGACTTTAACAAATATTATAACAGTTAATCCTGAGGAAAAATGAATTTTTAACTCAGTTATTCTAGCATTTGTATCTAAGGATTAAATAGATTTTAAGCCTGACATGGAAAGAAACATTTTCGATATTTATATAGTGTTTCTTTAAAATACATCCATTACAGTATAAGCCCAAGTTCAATCATGATTCATGAACAGAAAAGGTAGCATATAAAAGAAAGCATAACTGATCAATTTTTAGTTTAAACTTCTGTGGTTACAATTTGAATTTATTTGTATGTGACATTTAGTTTTCCAGTGAGATGTAACTTGTGTCTGTTTAGAGCATGGGGAGAGTGAGGAGGTTTGGGGGTTTTTTTTGTTTTGGTTCAGTTTGTTACCAGACCAAAATTTGCAAAAATTCATTAAGTTCCCATATAACACCACTTCAGTGCAGGAAACAATGATTTGGTTAGATGAAATATTTTGATCTAAATATTTTTATAAAAATAGTTAATGAAAAAGCAAAGAAGATCTGAAGAAAAAGGATAAAGGGGATTATTCCCATCACAAAATGAAGCAAATGTTTGCCAGTGCCCCACCAAGCCTTCCATCTTAGAGTCCCATCAACTTCCATCTACAGTTTTTTCTGGAAAAGGTGAGGTCTTTGGGGGAATGTTTAGACAAGAATATAAAAGGAAAGATTTTAGATTGATAGACACTTCTTTAGTCTCCATCAAAGGAATAATTTCTAGAGAAAGAGAATAAAGAGTTACCAAATACACTGCAGTATCACTTCTTGGACTTGAAAGTTAATGCCTCCCTCCTAAGTTTCTCCTGTCTTCCTCCCCACAAAATTATTGAAAGGTTAAAAAATAGATTTTCACCAAGTCACAAAGGCCTTGGACCTTCTCCTTTCTCTCTCAACGTCATGTTTGCCATGTACCAAATGTCTATGCTACCTAGGGAAGGGTATGAAGCATTTCTACGTGCACATGCAGGCTTGCCAAAGTACCTGTGAGCACTTACCTCTGATAACACAAATGGCTAAGAAAGAAAAGATGATCAGTACACTAAATTGATATAGGTTTTAATCTTACTAGTGTGTCTACAGACACTATCAGGTTTACTAACTCTTGCCTGGGACAAGACTACAGAAATGCTTAAAGAGAATGTCAGTCATTGTTGGTGTTTGGGGTTTTTTTTATTAGTCATGACGGGGACAAGACTGTACTGGTTAACAGAACTAGGACTGTATTTGTAGGTGATCTTAAAATTATGTGTATGCATTCATATGCATTCACTTTTATATTAAAATCACCATAACCTGGTCATCTTTACGTAGTTTTATATTAAACCCATAGTTTAATTTCTTATCCCAGGTAATAGGGGAAAGATAAAGTCTCTAGCAAATAAAATGCATTGGTAAGATGAAAGATGACTTAGTTATGTTCCTGTAGCTGTTCAGCTCTGAGATCTTCAACTGACTTCACTGAGATCTGCAAAAATAGAACTCTAGGAATGCTCCTTAATCACATTCATTAATCACTGGTAAGATTTTCAAGTTCTTGCAAATCCTGTTGCTAGTGAAACAATACAACTGTCAGAAGGTTAAGACTGTTTCCAGCTGTTAATAGCAACCGATGTGTATCATAGAATAAATGTCCAACAGCCAGGGTGTTCTGCGTTTTCTCTTTGAGCATTATTTGATTAATGTTAGTACACTCAGTTTGCATTAAAAAAGATTTATTGGTGGAAAAACAGATAACAGGCACAATCCTATAATTTCATGTACCTCATGAATAGCAATAAAACAACAGCTGATTCTGCTGGTTCGAAGTCCACGTGAGCAGTTGTGAGGTTTATAGTATGTCCTGCAGTAATTCTAGATGTCAGATCACAGCAGTAATGATAAGATATAAAGGGCTGTAAAAATATTTGCAGAAGAAATTCATACAACAGATTCAGAGATATTAAACTCCCAAAACACCTTGATGACCTAGTTTGACCCCCTGCAAAATAAAGGCTTTAGAATCGTGTGCAAGTCAAACACTCTTTAGAACGCTATCCAGTTTGGGTTTAAACTCTCAGTATAAGTCTAACATGTCTTAACATGGTGCTGTCATTAAAAACTGTGTCTTATTCTACTTTGAACACTTTGCTTTTGTATTTTTATTGCAGTTATAGGCTGTAATGAAGTTATTTGTCGATTTGTTCCTTGAGAAATTAAACAGATTGAATGTCTTCATTCGTTTGCTAGGAAGGACGTTGCTGGAGCTCAACTCTGGTTCTCTTTATAAGCCCTTTAAATTTGGAAATTGTAGTTTTAAAAGATAGAAATCAAAATTAGATAAGGGATGGTATTTGTGGCAACTTCTTATGTAAGAACATTTATACCTCTCTGTATGAATAATCAAAATTTAAGAATTAACTTCATAATCACATTTGGAATGCAGAAAATATGCATATGTATATATTTTCAATATAATATAGATTTTTTTGGGTTTTGGTCTGTTGGTCTGGTATCAATTTGTTATGGGTGGTGTGTGAACAGCTCCTTAATTAGAAAGAATGCAGTTTTGTACATGAAGACCAGGTAGAGTTTTCCTTTTTTTTTCTTGTATGCCAAAGTTGAAAAGACGACTTCCTAATTTTCACTAGTCTGATAAATCAGGAATCTTTTGTTCTGATTTTTAAGATAACGTAGTTGGTGCAGGCTTTTCTTAGGCTGTGATAAGGGACTGCATAAATGTTGTCGTTCCTTGGTGATAAAAGTGTCACCAGATCTTGTGGAATATGAAATCATGGAAGACAGCTATGATCAGAAATGATTGCAAGTATTTTGAAACGTCTTCCCCATTCAAAGAACCAGAAATTGTGAGCCAGCTGCCTAAATACCGGTGTATACTGTCACTACTGGTAGCCTAAAATATTGAAGGTAGAGGGCTGTCAGCTATGATATGGAACTTGCAGATCTCTGCCCTGCTGAAATAACTAAGGGCAAGTAGGATCACATTCAACATGTAAAATGACACTAAATATCTTTATTTAAAAACTTACATCTCCCCCTGTATATTTTAGTAAGTAAACCAGAGTGATGGTTGTATTTTTAATCTAAGATTGAGCCTTGAGATCGGTACTCTGGGTCTTTACTATTATTATCCTACAGTTCTGGCTGAATTTGAGCACTCACAACCCTTCCTTGTTGAAAGCTTTTGTCCGAGTGTCTAAAGGCTTGAACAGTCTCTTTTACCAGAGTAGAAAAAAAGAGATAAATCTCTGTGTCTGTACAACGCATTGCTATCCCCTGCTGGTAACTAATGTGAATTTTTTTGAAGGCCCTTTACACAGTCTTTTCTGAGCCTGCAGACTAGTGTTCTTTCTGTCTCTTTTTAAAACTTGATAAAGTTTTTATTTGTGGATTGTTTTGTGGGGTTTTTTTTGGGGGGTTTTGAGTTTTTTGTGCCTTTGCTTAAGTTATTTGGGTCATTGAGGCAGAGTTGTCAAAGCCAGTGGTTTTGCCAGTGCCTGCTGCTGTATATAACTAGGTAAACAGGACTGAAACCAGGTTCTATTCCTGGATGATCTATTCTTCATAAAGAGTGAGAATAATCAAGTATCAAATTGTTTCCCAAGGAAATGATGCCTATTTATCATGTTGTCTTCTGTCTGCCTGGCCACCTTGCAAAGTAACTCTTTAAGCTTTCAGCTGATCTGGACAGGCTGAATCGATGGACTGAGGCCAATGGTATGAGGTTCATCAAGGCCAAGTGCTGAGCCCTGCACTTGGGTCACAACGACCCTCTGCAACACTACAGGCTTGGGGAAGAGTGACTGGAAACTGCCCGGGGAATAGGACCTGGGGGTGTTGGTCACCAGTGACTGAATACAAGCCAGCAGTGTGCCCAGGTGGCCAAGAAGGCCAATGGCAACCTGGCTTGTATTAGAAATAGCATGGCCAGAAGAAGTAGGGCGATGATTGTCCCTCTCTATTTAGCACTGGTGAGGCTACTCCTCGAATACTAGATTCAGTTTTGGGCCACTCATTACAAGAGGGACATTGAGGTGCTGGAGTGTGTCCAGAGAAGGGCAATGAAGCTGGTGAAGGATCTAGAGCACAAGTCCTATGAGGAGCAATTGAGGGAACTGGGGTTGTTTAGCCTGGAGAAAAGAAGCTCAGGGGAGACCTTATGACTCTCTACAACTCCCTGAAAAGAGGAGGTTATAGTAAGGTGGGGCTCAGTCTCTTCTCCCAAGTAACAAGTGATAGGACAGGAGGAAATGGCCTCACATTGTGCCAGGGAAGGTTTAGGTTGGATATTAGGAAAAATTTCTTCACTGAAAGGGTTGTCAGTCATTGGAACAGGCTGCCCAGCGAAGTGGGTCCCCATCCCTGGGGGTGTTTAAAATACGTGTTGATGTGGTGCTGAGGGACATGGTTTAGTGGTGACCTGGCAGTGCTGGGTTAATGGTTGGACTTGATGACCTTAAAGGTCTCTTCCAACCAAAATGATTCTATGATTGTAACTGAACGTGACAGAGGGGTCCTTCTGGCTTTATGAGGATGACTGGGTAGAGGAGACTGTTTCATACACTGCTGACAGTTGGCACAGAGTGTCTCCATACCACCTGCTGTTTCTGCTGTTCCTTGCCTTGCCAGAGGTCCACAGGCAGTGGGAGGGTGAAGGTATGAAACGTAAAGATTGTGGGTGTAAGAAATGGAGTCTTATGTCAGGGTGAGGTAGCAGGTGACAGCAGGGCAAGACTTTGTGATATTGGGAGTAGAAGAGACAAGTTTCCATCGAGAAAACAGGCTTCCTGGTTAGGGTTCTCACCACAACTTGTTAAAAAGGTGCAGTCGCTAATGCCGTAGCTAGATTTTCACTCCTCAGTCTAAGAAGATGACACCTTTGAACAGAAAAGGGGATTGTGTACCAGACTTGGTCACGATGGGCAATTCAGCAGTGGCAGGAGGAGAACACCGCGGGCTGACTCAGGCATGCCCTAATAGGTCAGCAGATACTTTCTTTGCAAGTCACCACCTCCTTTATGTTTTTGAGACAGCCATTAAAACCTGCAGTTGTGGAAAAATCACATCTATTTATAGATGAAGAGGCTCAAATGTGGGCCAGTGCTATCTCTATCCTCCCACAAGTCAGACAAACCAAAAAAAGTATGCAAGGCCGTGAACTCCACCCCCACGCTGAGTAGCACTTTTAGCCTTCTGTGGGTAGAGAGACAGGCAGGGGATCACATCATCAGGACCTCAAAAACCAAAATACACTAAATCAAGAAAAAAGGTGAGGTGGGGGAATGGGAAGTGGGGACAAAGAGTCTGGCTTAAAAAAAAAAAAAAAGTCAGTAGCAACTCTGCTAAGTAGCAGAACTGAAACTACTGCTTTTACAGAAGCACCCACACTGGTCAGACTGATACCCCTTAGTCATAAAATAAACAGCATCTGGAATGAGGTTGACTTGACGTATGTGTCCCATTCTCTGCGTGCACCTCCACATGTCCCAACTTTGCTTGTAAATCGCTGGTTATTTTCAAGAGAGAGAAGAAATATTGTGGTGATGAAGAAAGAAGAAAATAGATTTTTTTTCTTCTTCTTTCCCCTCCAACTTTGTCCAGAGAAAATTGCCTATCAACCCTCTTGAAACGTATTTTTCTTTAGAAAATACGAGGGTGCACTCAGAATTTTCCCATCAAAAAGCTTTCATTGAAAAATCCTGGCCAGATTTAATCACTTGACATATAGAAATAGATATTTGCAGGCTATTCATTTGTATATTGATTGCAAGATCTGAACTTGAAAGGATCCTGCATACAAAGCTGGGGAATGAGATACAAAGAAGTTGAAAGCAAGAATGTTCGCAGGTGCATCAATCCCCGTTCTGTATATACAAATGAATATATAAGTGTGTGATTGTACTCCTACACCCAATCCTCTAACTGCCCAAATGGAGGAAATGAAGTTATCTTCTTGCATGAATCTAAACTGCTTTCTAAGGTTGTTTCAGAAGAAATCCGTACTTCTGTTTGGCTTCATTGCTGTTCTCCTTAGGCAGTCGTGCCCATGTTTTCTTGTAATGATCCTTTTCTTCCTCAGATCTCTTCACAGTGAGGCACTTGATGTTCTGCTCACCAGCTGTGAGGGGAGCACTAAATACTTTCTGAATCAGCCTTCTTTCTTGAGGAGATGACACGTGACATGGTCTATTACAAGTATGCAGCATGAAATGATAAATGGGAGTTTAGTGTGTTAAGGTTAAAGAAATTGTTTAAGAAACCTTCCTTTAATTAGCTTAATGTATCTTCCCTTTCTGCTTCTTTTGTCATGAGCTACAACTTATTTAATATAACGTCAAGGCATGGGCTTACAGCTACCACAAATGATGGATATTTGCAGAGATTATTTGACAGGTTACAATCAACATTGCTTTATAGAGTATGCATGAGAAAGTGTGGAAAACAACTGTCCCAGGTACATGAGTGCCTACTTAGTAGAAACACCTTCTACTATAGTAACAGGCTGTGACACTCGCTGGTAACACAGTAGTGTAACTTTTAAAGGGCAGCTTTTAAAAATGAAGAAGACAGTGAAAAGTGCATATCTGATACTATCCATCAGACTGCTTCAGGAGAAAGTGGTTTTGCTCCTCTAATCACCAGGAGGGAACACTCTTGTGATTTTTATTTTTTTTTTTTTTTTTATCTTAGTCTGGGGTAGAGAGGTACCACAGGCATTTGGGTGGAGAGATTAGAGTGTGTGACAGACAGATGTGTTAAACAGAGAGTGTTCTTGCGAGAGTGTAAGAGCCTTTGTTTACTTTATTGCTTTATATTGTAGCCTTATGCTTTCTCTTCAGTTTGACCCAAACATCTGACTTTTTGGTATTTTTCATATTTCATTGCCAACCTTAATCAATCGGTGTAATACATAACCCCAATGCTTTTCCCTTTGGGGTTCAGCTGGAAAATATAAAGCAGGACGCTGGAGGAGAACTAGACCTTGCAGAGCCAAAAGCTGTTGCTTCAAATTGGCTCATTCATGTCTAATTTCTGTGCCAGTGTTTAAGGGTTTTTTACACTAAATTGATGCTTGTAGGTAGTTAGTGAACAAACCAGGAGCACATATGAGTTCGAGCTCAAATGTGGCAAGCTGCTTCAAATTTGAAGCATTGATTTGAAGAAACCCAGAGCTTCCTTGTACATACAATAAACAACCCGTTAACTACTATTTTCAAACACGAGAAGTTTTCCTTCCTGCTCTGTGTTTTCAAATCAGTCAAAGCTGTAAGAGATAAATTTGTACCTGAACTTCAATACCCTGAGATGGACCTAAACCAAAGCACAAAGTCTAAACAGATGATACGTCTTGTTTAAGAGCAGAAACCTCATTTCCTGCAGCAACGTGTAACAGAGGATGAAGATGGCTGTGGGAGAAGCAGAATAAAGGGTCCTTGAAACAGTCCTTGGTTGTTATACTTTGGTGTCTCTACAAAGATATAAATCCAGAAGAGTACAGAGGGGCTAATTAGGTACTGGCCCAGACAGGTCACCTAAAATAAATGCTTTTTCAGTCTGATGTCTCCAGACTACTTGGCAGTATCTGGATTTCTGCATTATTCTTTCCAAAAGCTCATCTTTACCATGGCAGCTCAGTTACGTGCCTGTTTGCCTTCTGGAGTTTTCCATGCCTTCCTCTAATCTTAACGTCATGAGAGCAGAAGCTGCTGTCTTCCCTGTGTCACTTCTATATACCCTTTACTGGTTTCCTTCTCTTTGCAGATCTGTGAGACAACAGGGACAAGCTGGGCTCCTCCACACCTTTTTGTTGCTGATGCTGGCCTGCTCTCAGCAGCCTCCTGAGCTTACAGACAGGGATGCTGTCAGTCAGTCCTACCTGACAGATACACCTCCTGGCTTCTCCCATCGCTTCCCAATTTTGACAGTATTTGAGTACATGCATAACTCCAGACTGACAGGATTCAACAGGTAAGTTCTTATATATATATATATGAAAAAGTGATTTTTCTAATAGAGTTGGAACACTGATACCTGGCTTTCACTGAAATATGTTTGAAATTTACTTCAAATATTCTATAACACAGAGATCCATAAATACATAAAGAACTCTAATTGCTAGGAGAATGCAGATGGTTCTGAACGTAGCTCAAAACTCTAATCAGAGCAAATGTTAGTTGTTTTAATTTCATTTTAAAAATAGTCATTCACAGTCTTAATGCCAACAGTGCTATCTAAAAAGCTGCCACAAGATGGTACTGCAGTACTTTCTAAGATGTGTTTTTGTACTGTACCAAACCCAACTGTTTTCTTAATGTAATGTAAAATAGATGAGAATACAAAACATACCTTTGTTTTAAGATTAGGGCCCTTAGTGCTGCAGAAGTACTCTGTAGCACTTGCTGCAGAAGTACTCTGTAGCACTTGCTGCAGAAGTACTCTGTAGCACTTGCTGCAGAAGTACTCTGTAGCACTTTGAACTGCTCTGATAAATGCACTAGCAGTTGGATCTGTCTGGATGCCAACATACGTCATGTGCTTTCCTGCCATAATTACCCAAGACAGATGCTTAGGTGCTGATAGTCAAGCAGATTAAATATTTTCCTAAATTACTGCCTGAATAAGCAAATTAATCTTGATGTCCATCTCAATTTTTCACATTCCTTCTCCCATACGTTAGCCACCATAATATTTTCCAGATCTTTGGTAAGGACAGTTGGCCTAAATTGTATAAAGATGTTTCCCTGAAAATGCCAGGATGCTTAGGAGACAAGGGAACATGAAAGTTTTGTTCTACAGGAATTGAGCAACCACTTTGTGTTCAGTGCCCACTATAGTGGTGGGGCCAGTGTCCTACTGCTGAAGTGAATTACAGGCAGAAAAGAATTAACTAGGGGTGAAGCTCAACTGCTGCACCAGTGAGGATTTCTCCTCTGGTCCATTATCTATTTGTTATTCCAGTGAGTGTTCCATCTCATGGGAATCCTGTCCTTTCCCTCAGGATCAACAAGGAAGAATTCCTACCAAAGCCTCAGTCTGTATTTGTAGCTGTAATCCCATCACTCAGGTGCCTTGAATCTCACTGCAGGTCTTCTGGGTTTGTGCTGCTCTAACATATATGGCTTACATCTCCTTGACTGAGACACTGTATTTATGCTCATCTGTTTAATGTTTCATCATAAATCAAACACCTGTTGCCCTCATTTCCTAGTCAATGAATTCCTGCCGATCCACTAATATCTTTTGGATAAATGAGGAGCCTCCAATTTCAAAATGTTAATGTATGAAAATTTGGAAAGGAACAGTTCTCTGCCCTATAAATACTAATAGTATTTTTGAAAAAGAAATGAGCTCTAAGTAGTTCGACGCTGTAACATTCAGGATGCGTGTTGACTTCTAGGGCTGCGTTTGGACCTGTACAGTCACATCCATATGGACTGCTTTCAATCCTTGAAGAAAAGCTCAGTGGAGCAGGTTGTCCTTAGTGCAAGGCCGTGCCCCTGGAATTCGATTTCTATGCTCCCTATTGTAACCAGGGCCTAAAGGGGTATTGTATAAACATCATCCATTGGTTCAGATCTTTGATAGGTGTTTTTGATGAGAGTTAATACAGACATCTGCATAAACAAGCTCTTCTACCAACAGGCGCGTGTTGCCCTTCAACAATATTGCCAGATGTCCCCTGCCAATGGGCTGCACTTCAAGCTGTCTCTCTTAATATATTAACATTCCTAGGCTGAATCTCATGACATTTTTTCTGTCATTATTCTATTGTCTCTGTGCAGTTTCTCTGCAATAACATTGTACTACCTCCCCTTTTTAATGCCTGCGTTTTAATTTGCATATGAATTTCCCTCACTTTGTGTAATGAAGAACTTCAGGAGCTCTCTATGGGCTGTAATTCCTCTTGTCATTTCTCTTTTCACGTGGACTGCTGACAAAAGATCAATTCTCCTGGGATATTTAAAATACATAAGTAACAAAAAATGAATAACAACCCCAAAATAAACATTGGAATTATTGCAAAAATAAGAACGTGAGATACAGTTTTCTTAAAAAATAAAACCAGATAATTTAGACTGCCGTGTTTCTGCAAGCGCTTTGGTAAGCAGCAACTTCTAGGAATTGTCTGATAAATTTCAATTATCCATGCATAAAAACCTGTTTTCACAGAGCACAGAAAGTATGAATTAATTCATATTTCTGACCATTCTAAAAGGAAACAAAACAATAAACCCTTATCTGCAAAAGCAACAGAAATCTTTATTTTCATAATTATTAAATCCATAGATACAGTTGAACTGAAACTGCATTTTTAGGGGATAAAGTACTTAATGGTGGTAGGCATTCTATTTTATTATCACTTCACAGAAACCTGTGGAGAATTTTAAGGCGCCAGGTGAACATTTTTAAAACTGGAATCCTCCATTTGTGTCCCCCTTTACCCATCCCTCCAGTTCTAATTTCCATTCAGAATACAGACTTATTACCTAGTCATGCGTGGCCAAAAAAAAGTATTAGTCCTAATAAAAATGTTTAGAACAAGCTTGGAGAGTTAACATTAAAAGTTACTGCAACCAGCAAGCATATTTTTAAACTAGCCAATTTTAAAATTTATGCAAAAATGCAATTTTGCTAAAGCCGCAGTGTATTCCTGATAACAGAATTCAGCTCCAGTGTGGTATGTCATGTCACTGCAGAGAGATCTACTGAAGTGTGAGAGTAACTGAAAATGGCATGATCCAAGCACAGTTTAGTCTAATAATTCCTGTATCACAATATAAAATTTCCAATACTGACTCACTATCCACCAGTGAAAAAACATTGAGACTGTAAAAGGGTCAGTATTAATGAGTCTGTCTAGCCTGGAATTATGTTGTTGCACTTACCATTTGACATGAAAAGACATCGTGTCACAAAAACCCCCTCTATGCCATGTAACAAGCCACGTTTTTGTTTTAGTCTCCTAAAGGGCTCAGCTCTGGTGAGAAATTCCAATACATACAAGGGCTTTTCACTACTGCTGTTTTAGCTCATTACAGCAGGCAAAATGATCATATATTTAGATCAAAATCCAGTCCATTTGTGCTGGAAATTAAATTCAAATCAATTTGGAACTATTCGTACTGTATAGTTGCTGATGGTGCTTTGGGACAAGTACAAATTTAGAATAGGCTTGAAGCAAGAGAGGAGCCTTCCTGGCGAGGAGCTCGGGTAAAAGACCAGGTAGGCAGAGTACAGAGCTCAGAAAATATTAGCAATGCAAGCAGCAGTGTCACAGTGCCAGTCCACGGCATTTTCTATGATATCCCCTAGTTTACGTAGTGTCATTTTACAGCGTGAAGAGCATTTCAGAGGCTCTCTGTATTCAGCCCCTTCAGCCTAAATTTGCCTATGTGCCTTTTCTATGAATATAATGTTTTAAATAACAAACTAGTTCAACCTTTCAAAAGGAGCTTCCCCTGTTACAGTATGTGAAGAATGAGCTTTCTTGAGGTTGTGATATTTATACTTCTTACACTATTTATCTTTTGTCTGTTTAGAAGCAAGTGCCCCTTGAGCCCTGGATGTTCGGTATTTACTTAGGTTAGTGGCAGAAATACCTATACCTAGATCAGAACTATTAGTAACGTTATTTACGTGTGGCGGTTAGAGACTTGGTAGCCTGTAGTTAACTTAGTACCGTCACTCTGTGTTCAGAGGGAGAAAAGGGTAACACATTTTAATAAAAGGTGGTGGTGGTGGGGGGGGTGGTTGCCACTGAATTTGGTGAAGAAACGAAAGGTGACTACAGTGCAGCTCACTGAAGAAGCTTCAACACAGGGACGATCGACCAGCGTGGGAGGCTGAGTTGGGGACTCTCTGTACCCTGCCTTGCTATGTTCCCGTGCTGTGCAGGCACGGATGTGTTGCTGCCAACGCAGATAAGAATAAATTTTTTATCCAAATACTAAATCATGCATTTTCATGATTTCTTCTCGCTGCCTTCTCTCTGCTAGATCACGGAGTCTAGAAGCCAGCATAGTACATTTGAAATTTTCAAGAAACATAACTCATTTAAGGATTTTTTTCCCCTTTCTCTTCCAGTTTATGAGCCTTTAAGTTATAACCACAGTATTAGAAAAAATTTATTTCCCTAGAGTTTAACTGAGTACATGCTTCTGTTTGTCTTTCCAGGACTGTTATGCAGAGTAGGAAAACTATTCATAGAACTAAAATAACCTACATGCAAACCTAAATGGAAACAGATATGGACTGAGAGACAAATCCAGCTCTACTCATTTTAAATGCAAATAACAAAACCTGTGCACTATAGGAAAAAAATACAAGGTGATGTCTCATTTGGAACAGAGAAATGGTAAACACAGCAGCTAGAAACTATAGCAACAATATGAAAAAATAAGGCAGGGAATCATTGCTCTAGTATAGCCTCGTATTTCTCACTGCAGATCAAAGCATGCAGGCCTCCTCTGAAATGTGTAATTCATTGAGCCTAATTTCCAAGGCACAATGTTGTAGAAGTGAAAAGCTGGGGAAAAATGGAAAAGAAAACTTTTCCAGGAGGTATTTTCTCTTAAGATGAGCAGATTAAGTTCCTATTTCAAGTAGAGCTTTTAGTGATAATTTTAGTGTCACTTGTCAGTTCTTCTAATGCTTTCCATTACTGAATGGGTATTTAAAATTATTTGAAAATTAGAGTATCAAACAATTACAGTTTCTGGGCAGTGCAGAGACACATATCGTGCTGTATTAGTGAATGGAGGCGAATATGCATGGGCATCTTTTTCATTACTCAGTTTCTTTTTTCCTTAACAAACATGGGCTGCTTCTTGAGCTGAACGAGACCTTTAACCAGTGTCAACAGCTATGACAATGCCTCTTTTCAGGTTGGTTTTTTTTCCCCCCTTGTGTTTCAGTATACTGAAAGGCAGAAAGTATGCTGCTTTTTTCAGACGCAGAACGTGCTTCGAAGTTCCACCGTAATACAAAGTATAATTGTGATTCAGAAGTAATGTTATACTGATTAATTTAATCTACCTGCCCATTCTCTGTGGGAGCCAAATTATATACCGTAGGTTTCCCTTTCTTAGACATAGCGGAAAAGTTCAGATGTAGCAGGCAGTGTTCCCCAAAATTCAGGGAGTCTTTCTGGTAAAAACCAGCTGTTTTCAGCCTCTAGTCTTCAGAACTTCTGGATATTTTATGGTATTTTATATTTTGAGCTCAGACTGTAATATCTTGTATCTAATCTAACACCCACACAGGTGAACAGGGGTCATTCTGCTGGCTTATGTGCACTCATCCACACGATTCCACAGAAGCTGGAGCACTCCTAAAGATGCGTGGTATAGAGAGAAGATAAAAACCCAAAATGCAATGAGCCAGCTCTGACGTGTGTCTGTGGGGGAGTCGTCAAACTGCATGTTTTCTAGCTGCTGCTTGCTGGAATAGTTTGACCACACCAGTATCACTCATGTTTGGATAATTGCAGCAATTGTAAAAGCTGTTACTGCCTCTTTCCATGACTGAATTTCATTTCCAAAGCTGTTTCCTCTGAAATAGCTGAACTGGGTCGGGAAGGGAATCTCCCATAGGTATCTCATCCAGAGGGACGTGGTACACATAGAAGATCAGGCTAGTTTAAGCCGGGTGCTGTTGTCGCTGTGGCTGAAGAGAGCTCAGGGAGCAGAGGATGAGCAGGGTGTCAGTGTGCCGTGGGGACAGGTCACTTGGGTCTGACAATAATCAAAACTTCTCAGGAGAGCCCTGCGCTGGAAAGTGCTGATTGAAAGTCCACTTTGACAACTCTGTAACCAGAGATGAAAATTCAACTTACACACCTGAGTACCTGAGCAAGACTTGCTCAGTATGGGTCAATGGGTGCAAAACTCTTCTCAAATTGCGTAGGTCCTTAGCGTGATGGTCGTCTTGTTTAGCAGCAGACGCTGCTTCAGGGATTCTATAGTCTGACCTTTTTTGTTTGGATCACGATCAACAGGAAAGTCTAGCAGGTTCTTGTGCAAAGCCTGTGATTACGTGTGTCTGTAGGTTTTTGCATTATAGTGTTAGCAGAGAATTTTCTGACAAAACAGAAAATACGGAGTCTTCATCTCCAGCAGTTACAGAAGCAGGCTGATTTAACAAACCTTTGAGAAGACATAGGTAGGAGTCTCACAGAGTCCTGTCTGCCACTGGAAAATACACGGGATTTGGGATCCTGGGCTTCAGAACAATCCTGCTATCAGTCCTGTCTTGAGGACTAATTATGGATTTATTATATTTATGTATATTATAAATATTCTTTCATTTATATAGTGTATAAATATATATTGTTTATTATTATACCTTTTATTATACCTTTAATTTTACCTCTGGAACAGTCCTGTCATGGTGTGAGCATGATGGATCTGATGCGCTCTGAGTCTAGATGCTGTTGGAGCTTTAGGATTGGCACTACATGTGGGAATTGAGTTGTTTTCTTTTTCTTTAAGAAATCTGGTGTCCACTTTGCATTTATTTCTACCATTTCTATTTGGTAGTATTTTTGTGAATCTGTTTTTTTTTGTGCTTAAAGAGATTGAGTACTTAAAAAAAATTATTCTTCTCAGAATTGAGATTTTGCCTGGCTTGGGCTTGTAAACAGAGTGGGGGAAAAAACCCAAACAGCCACTTTTGATTTTTCAGTAAAAGCAAGTAGGAAGCTTGGAGAGCAAACATGACTTCTAACGCAACTTACGAGTGGTTTCTGTTTAGCTACAATGGTATTTTCTTCCTCTTTTTATTGTGGGATAGAAAAAAAAAAAACAAAAAAACCCCACTACAACAAAACTTCCCTAATAATTCCACAGCAACTTCTGTAAGATAATTATCAAACATGTAGTATTCAGTATTAACAACACCATAGTCTTCTCTTCTCTTCTTTTCCCATCACAACCCAGAGCTGCTTTTCGGATAAAGGATTCTGGTAGTATGTTAGTGCTTGAGGTTCCACAGGGACAGGTGATGTACAAACTTGTAAGAATAGTTGTGACCCCTCGACACAAAATTCTATCTAGGTTTTTCAGACTTCGGTGGCTTTGACAATTAAGATACTACTCTGGTATTAGGTGGCTTTGCTCTGGAGCCTGAACATAGATCCTGCCTGCCTGGAGTGACTGCATGCTCCCCAAATATGGAAGAGCATAAATATATTATATTTTAATGTAAGATGGAGGTAACTTCTCAATTTCATAAGTCCTGCACAACAGATTACACGATTGGGCCAAGCTCATGCTGGAAATCCTTGGGGTAAAGCTCAGGGATTTTGGCAAAGTTCAGTCTAAATCTGATAAATCACACTTCAGTGCCTGGCCTTTTCCTATGTCAAATTATCAGAGCTCAGATGCTAGGCTGTGACTTTTTTTTTTTTTGGTGTTGTAGAAGGAGGAAACATCAGTTTTAGACCTAGAAAATAAAAAGCATAAAGACTACTGGCTCCCATCTTTCACATCAGGGTGCTTTCCAATACTCTCTGAAATGGATCTTTAATAATACTTTTATGATAAGTTATATTATAGAAGTTTTCAGAAATCTTATTGTTAAACTCCAAAACACTTCAATATGCTGTAGATTCTTTTGGTTAATTGCATATGATATAGCCAGAGAGTGCTCTGAGGGTTTTAAAAATTAATTGCAAATGTGCATCCTATTATTGTTCATTATATAGGAATTTCTTGGGATCATTTAAACTTTGCAAAGTTTCACCTCATTGAAGCATCAGAAACAGATGAACGACAATGTTGAAAGGCTTGATCAACAAAAGTGTAATTAACTTTGGTAGTTAATTAAAATTAGCACAGTTTTAATTAGGGAATTATGAAAGGATTAGTACTATTACTTTAGACTTGAGTCTGTGATAACCCCTAAAAGTGCGATTACTGTACATTTCTCTTAAATCATTCTAAATTAATTGAAAACGTGTTAAAACTATTCATGATGTTTTATTATGTAATTATTAAAATGAATGTCAAATGCTAAAACATTAAGAATCGTCTACTCTGTCTATCAGTCATTATGCTGTTGCTCATAGAGAATCAGCCAGACATCACGTGGACGTGATCCTTCCTACTGTTTTTTTTTGTATAGTTATAAAAATAATAACATGCATTGTTTTTATCAAGTTTGACTGTTTTAGATATATTTTTAACTTTTCCTTATGCTGTGTTTTCAACCAGTCAGGAGTTGGAGATCCCTGGCAGCCATCTCTCTGCCACTTTCTAGCTCTGTTTGTGACGGGGTAAACTCAGAAGTGTGCAAGTTTTAAAGGAGCACAGAGTTGTGAAATTTCATCATCACACATTTATTTCCAAGGTACTTTTTTGTCCTCAGATCCCAAACTATTGGTAGAGTAGAATTTTTTGGCTTTCACTTGGGCCTGCTAAAAAAAGCTGACGTGATCCCACTTTTTCCTACATGTGGGAATTTTCTCTTCTGAAAATGAGAATTGGATTTGTAAGAAGGGAAAACTACTTGCTACATTTTAAAGTAAATGATGTCATTTCAGCAGTCCTAACTGCTGTCTTTGCTGCGACTTTAACAAGCAGAAATCCCCTGGTGCAGACACCATACCAAGGCTGCGCTGCAGGCGGAAGTTGCCATTTTCCACTGAAGTCTCATTGCAAAATGAATGGTAGCTATAGGACTGTGAACCAAACCCACATCCTCCTTGCAGCTCAGCCTCAGCGATCGTGTTCATGTCTCTGCTAACCACTAGTACTTGGGGAAAAACGAAAAGAGGAAGAAAGGCAGACAGCAAGAATTAAAACTAGGTGATGGTATAGGCGATGGGTATCAAAGGATAGGTATCTCCCACCCTACCTACCGAAGCTGTTGGCAGGACGCTTACCTAAATACATAACCAAAGGCAGTGTGTTGGGGCTTTCGGACTGCTTAATATCATTTATTGTCTAAATAAATTAGTTCCTTAATGTAGTTTGATAAACTAGAGAGGATCTTTTGCATAGAGGGAGTGATGGTGTGTGTAAGGCATGAACAGAGTTCCAAACAGGGAGAGATTCCTGGAGATTTAGAACAGCTCAAAAGCAAAAGAATCAAAGGGATCAAATTCATACAAAATGAAAGATTTTTTTCTTTTTTTTTTGAAAATCTGATCGCAGTCTCTTGTACTTAGAATTATTTTCCATAGTGCATATGGTATAAGTTTTCTCTTCAATATTGTGGAACAGCTCCTTCCTTCACCTGAGTATGTGCAATAAATCCTCTTAACAGGAATGAATGAGATCAGTGTGTGCATTTGGAAACACCTGAAAATTGCACTAGAATCGTATTGTATCTTGCCTCTTTGAAAAATAACACCATGACTAAATTCTGATTTACATGCTTACTTCCCTGAAGATTTCTCCAATGCCTACTTTTCTGCTTATCTGTATTTCGTTGAAGAATGGTAATATTATTGACCATACTTCTTCAGGAGTGCATGAGGACAGTATCACTGATGCATTTAGAAAAGCCAAGAAAATTAATTAATTGAAAATATACAAAAGAAGATTTACTCAGTTTTTTTTTTCAAAATGCCTACACATTAATAAATGAGACTTTTCAATAAAAACTGAAATGAAATAAAATTGAAGAGAGTCATATTGAAGACAGCTGTATTATGAAACATGAATTTGATCTGAATGCCATGAACATTTGTTATGAAGCAGCTGCCAATTCTCTAAATATTATCATAGTATGTTGTCTGCCATATTTCTACTTCTGTTTTGAAATGGTATAAAATGTGTTTAAAAGAGGATTTTGAATTTTTTTACAAATTAGGTGAGGAATGAATGAGTAAAAGTATTCAAGTCCCTTGAAAGGAATTTATTTTTGTTTTTTCTAAAGAAAAATCTACGGCAAGCTAGAAAACCAAAACATTCTGCTTAAAAATGACACTTTGACAAATAAAGCAAGCACTGGAAAAATTATCAATGGCAAACTTTACTAAAGGTAGCTCATATGTCTTAGCGTATTCCATCTTCTTTCTTGAAAATTTATCCACTGTTATTAGAAAGAATCATGTGCGCATTGTACTTGAAAACAAGCTGGCACAGGCAATTCTTAGATCTGGTTTGTACAATCACTTTAATAAAATATTATCTGTGCTGAGTTGCAATGGGAAACATTTACAAATTCACAATCCTTCAGGTATTTTCTCACAAAAACGGGAGCCATCTCTTCTGGTTTCCATCCTGTTGCTTCTTTACTAGTTCCTTGTATGCTTCGGACCTTAGAAACCTGGGGAAAGAGTCCTTTGCCATGAGACTATGGATTAACCTCTGAGCATCATCAAAGCAGCTGAGTGTGGGCTCAGAGATATTCTGAGAGATATCGGTTTTGGTGTGGTAGTCAATATTGATCTGTGGGAAGAAAGGAGGCATAAACCCAATGTCAGTTGGATTGGAAAGCTGAGGTCTGTTCATGTACAGGACACAGTCTGCATTTGAATTTCCTCCTGGATACCCTGGCTGATGCAAATAAGCAGAAAGGTCATCCCTTCATTTTCCAGCATACCAAATTCTTAATTTTATTTGGCTTTTTGAAAGAAGCATCACTGAAAAAGAAGGGAAAATTTTGCTTCTGATTACCTCATCTTTTTGCCAAACCAAATCCTATGAAGTACCAATGCCCAAAGAGAAATTAGAGATGAAGGTACTCAACATCATTTTACGTTTCAGCCCTATATATTTTGTGAGGGGTTTTTGCGTTTAATAACAATAAAATGGATTTCCATCATACGTAAGTCATGGGGACACTCAAAGTGTTCTCACTAGCGAAGGGAAAAAACAGTGTAAAAGTTTGTTCGGGTGTAGAATGTGAACAATAATTCACATGTGAACAGCAATTTGTTCCTTCAAAGTATGTATTTTTAAAATAATGATAACATTGAATGCTGTGATAGAAATTTTTTCACATTTGCATTTTAATTTTCATCATGTCAAAATACCTGGATGAAAGAACAAACCCAATCGTTAACATTCCAATATACTGGTGCCTAAAATATGGAGGAAATGGTGCTTATTGCATTATAAAAATGGTTAGAGAAAACAAATTATAGTGAATATATATTCCTTTAAATTTTAAGGTAGAAACTTCAGAAGGTGAGATAAACCCATGCCCTGTGTGAAGAATGTATTTAAAGTATAAAACCATAAGAGGTCTTTGCTTCAGAGAGTTCCACACAGTGTTTTCTGTCTGGTCTATAATTGATGTGAAAATGGAAGTTGTATTTTCTATCATTCCTAGAAGCTTGGATCTGAACTTTCCACTTGATTCCCATCCTCAGTACCCAAAGTACATGTGAAAAACTACTTACCTCCTTTGGAGCATCATCTCGTATAAAGTCAGAATAAATCTTCTGGGCTTTTGCGGCAATCTTAGCGGAGGACTTGGTTTTCTTGAAATCCTCGCAGGCCAGCCAGAACTCCACATTCTCCTCACTGAACTCGGACTTCAAAAATGCCCTAAAAGCTGCCAAGCCCTCTAGGGAAAAATGCATGAGATGATGGGTAAAGGAAAACTGAAAGACCAACACAGATTATAAGTATGTATGTACGCACACACGTGTGTCCGCATGTACATATGCAGTATATATAGTGTCGCCTACGAGTCTGGTATAGGTTTGCCTGCCTTAAGAGGCTGTTGTGGGAGAAATAAATTGGAGATGAAACTCTAGCGTTGATAAGGGGACTGTGAGAAATCTTAATCTTTCAGAGAGTCACTAACTGAGGAATGCTCCCACACCTGCCTGCTGTGGTTTGGGGTCTCTAGCACTGATGCCCTAGTCAAAAGGGGATCCTGGAGATTTTGGTCTTCAAAAGGGTTTGTAGTTGACCAGGAAATTAGGGATTAGAGGATGAGCCCTGGTCTGAGAAGCAAGCAGAAAATCAAGTCATATTGTGGTAGTGTGCTCCTCTCAGAGCTGAGGTTAGCTTAGCCTGCCTGAAGAGCACTTCCATGTCCCTTCGAGTAATGATTAAGACTTGGATGAAGAGATGGACTCTTTGTTACTTCTTTGTTTGGCTTTTTTTTTTTTTTTTTTTTCACTTTTAAGAGGAAAAAAAATGAAACAATGAAATGTTTGTTTGGAAGAAATTGTTTTCATGTCAATCCAAATCGCAAGCTCTTTGAGAAGAAATCTGACAGCACCCGAATTTAGTTGTGTTAGTCAAGTTGATACTATTCAGAAACAGTATGGAGGCACCCCAGGGTCCAGGCCACAAAGTTACTGCAGAAAATGGGGCAGGGGCAAGGAAATTTTTGAGATACATGTGATTTGGGGTTTCAGGTCAGTAGGAATGGGATCTCTTGGAGAAGTGCCTTTGGATGTGTATAGAAATAATCATTTTTTGTTTGACTGAAAGTCGGTGTACAACACTGTATGTCTTTGTGGCAGGAGTAGCTAAGAAAAGGGTTGTGGTTTTCATTTTAAACAATAGGAAAAACAGAACCTTCACGTGGAGAATTTACAACCATTATCCTCATAAAACAAAACTCTGTCAGGGCCTTTCTGTTTTCTTAAACGTCCCTTAAGCATTGGCCAGAAGTCATACTGTGCAACTTGGAGACATGTCCCCTGACAGCAACATTTTCAAACTGGGTTGACAGAGGTTTTTTCAAAAAAATATTTTTCAATTCTTACCTTTATTAGCCAGTAGTGTATCCACAGACTCAGACCAGGCCATTGTTCCCCCAGCGGCTGACCTGTGGAAACAACATCTATCCTTGAAAATAGCATTGTGATCTTTTGCCTGTGCAGTCTGTGGTAGGTACTTGTCTTTCTCCTTGAGGGGCAGGGTGAGTTACCCTGCTCTGGTGTTGGCCGATGCATGTTACCCTGCTCTCAGGTTACACTATGCACTGAATAACGGAAAGGCAACAAAAAGTGTGACGCTTTTTTTTTTTTAGTGTGTGGAGAACCACATAGACTCATAAGGTACAGCCTTATTTGATATTGGCAACTTGACTATTCATCCAGGAGAGAGTAGTAATGCCTGCAAATGGTTGAAATGTAATAATAAAAGTATAGGAGTGGTATTAATGTTCTAGAGCGCGTACTGAATTTCTTCTCAAGTTCAAATGGATTAACCATTAATTTATAGGACACTTTTTGCTTGGAATGAGTAGAATTGTCTAAAATGTTATCATGCTTACAGGAGTAAGAGAAACAGGTGTTATTTCAGTTTCTCAGTGGTATAAAAAATTGAGTAAATTCCTAGTTTTGACTCTTCCTTTGCAACTTGCTGTAGGCTTCTGTTAGAAACGAGACACTGAATTAAATGGACACTTGCTCTTACAAAGCCTGGGTGCTCCGAAGGTGTTCAGGCTGCTTCAGAAGCAAGGCGTAGTGTGCAGGCTAACAGAGGACAGCCCTACAACCTGACAGGCAGGAGGATGTCGGGTAAGGGAACGGCATGCTAAGTGTGTGGAATACTTTTTTCTTGTAACTCAGGAAGGATGGTCATATTCAACTTAGTCTGCGAGTACATGCATAAAATAAACCTGGTTTTTATTCCTGCAAAATTAAGTTTTGATTAAAATTACCATTGTATGAGTTTTAAATTTAAACATCCAGCAAAAAATCTCCTTTACCAACATTATTGTTTGCACTTTTTGTCACAAAACGTTGGAAGAGTATGATTTCTTGAAACTGAAACACTTTGAGGAAACGTCAGAACACCTGTGGAGATGTCAGCATGTGCCTACCTGCTCTCCTGCATGCCAGATTCTCTATGTGATTTTCTCAGGTTTTTGGCAATCGATCAGTTTGCAGCCTCAGGCATCCCCAAATGAACACTAGTCTCCTATCTACCATTCAGCAAAAACCAGGAATAAATCTTTTTGGTCATCTAGCTCATATTTTGTTTTAGAATAAGGAACATGCTTCTTCAGTAAACCTCAGTTCAGTGGTTTGTAACTAAAATTGTTTTCAAATTTTTTTTTAAGGAAAATTTTGAAAAAAATTCAGATTTTACAAATGTCCTTGGCCAAAATTTTTGAGTTAGACATTTCAAGTATTAATTGCTCCTTCTTATTACCTCTAAAGATGGGTATTAAAAGTTGAAGAATTTTGTTGAGCTGATATGCTATTATTTATTCAGAACACAGTAGAAGGTTTTATCCCAACTTATTTTAAATTTTAGTAAAATTAATGCATATTAATTTCTTTTTACATAAAAGTTTAAAGGGGATGAAGAATGTTTTATGAGCATTTTGCATGTGTGAAAGATCTTGAAATAAAACAAGCAGTTCAAATTGAAGGTCAGAGCCAAAGTAATTGATTTTTTTTTTTTTTCCCCCTCTATTCTGGACACAGATTTTTCTATGAGGAGACAAGGAGACACTTCAACTCTAGAATCTGCAAGAATATCCAGAGAGGTAGGTAATAATTAAATAGATTGGTGTCTCGTGTTGTTTTTGTTGAAAATGTTACATTTTATACAAACACTAGAGATGTATTAATCGGACAAGGAGAGGAAATCAACTTTCTAATCCTCTGGTTGTGTATCTTGTATAGGTTATGGTAGGCAGGGGGATTTGAAACTGGATTTCTACATTTGAAACTATATTCTATGTGAATATAGTAGTCACTTGGCATCTTGACAGCTCTGGAATAATTTGTGAGCATCTTCTCTCTCGTTTGGTGGTAAGAAAGGGAAAATTGGAAAATTGGGAAATGTTTTGTTTCAGTGCAAAATCAAAACAAATTCCAGGATTTTTGATAGAAACAGAAATTTTATTTTCTGACTAGACCCTCTCTCTGTTCACAAAACCTCACAACTTAATTTTCTTGGGGGTTAGTCATTCTGTGCTGAAAGGTTTTTCTCAGTTGGTCTTTCTGGTTTTTGACGTGCAATCTCACGGGGTGTAGTTCTTTTCTACCTCATGCCTAGGTCTTTTATTCACTCCCCTTAGGGAGGACAGGAGTTCATCCTAAGTAAAAGTAGAGCAGGTCATCCTTCGCTCAGCAAAGCATCACAAGCCACAGACACCATCCACAGTATGGAGGGGTGGGAAATTTGAGTGAGTGGAAAACAGGGTGGAAAAGGCTCTGTTAAAACCCAGCACCTGCCTGCACATGCTGTGCTGCTCTTTCCTCTAGGCTGGTGTTAGAAGAGCGTGTACCCTCAAGGCTGACAAGATGCCCATCCATCAGCAGATCATCTTAAAGTAACCTTCCAAGTGAAGTGCAATATGCTTTTGTCTGTCCGACCAACTGGTGTCTGAAATCACCTGCGGAAAGACTTTTATGCTGACTACTGACTTTTTGCCACTGTATATGCTAACTTTAAAATTAGGTATTTTAGGAGCTGAAAGGCTCTGGAGTTTGATAAATGGTCCAAACACTTCGTGCTGTATAAAATATTACAGATTTTCTTAATTTACACCCTCTCCCCCCACCCTAGAATTCTCTAAAATATATTTGATATTCCTAAGGGGACTCTGAGAGCTCGACTGTCAAAACCCTGCTCTGAAGTATACAGGTTAGTCCGAGAGCTTTATTCCACAGCCATTTTTCAGCGTCGCCAGTACTGGTATTTTCTGGTTCTAAATTTATAAAGAGATTATATGATAGTGTCACCATATGATGTAGCTGTAGTTATAATTATTACAATAGATTGTGGCATTGACACTTTTAACAAGCAGGTTTTTTTTAGTAGCTATCAATTTACTTGTATCCAGACTGCACAAAACTACATAAAAAGAATAAAATTATGCATATTTATACATATGTATGCACACATATATGAGGGAAACTGCAGTGCAAATACAGTCAGTCTGTATTGAAAACACAAATAAAAATGAAATGTAGCATTAGTTAGTACTTTGTGAGACATGCTGATACCAGCAGAGAGTTTGTTTTAGTAACTGCAATAAACCTTTATCAAATATATAACAGATTTTCATGTTGTTCAGTAAATATTTACTAGCTTTCTTGTCAAACAGAAAAGCAAAATGAAAGACCAGGGTAAAACAGACAGCATTAACCTGATTCTGCTTCTCTTCTTTATGGGTAATACTATTTGTTTTAACGTTTACTTACTACTCAGAGAATTATCTCACTGACCTCATGGGATTTACTTGAATGGGAGTGGCAAGCAGAGTTGACAAGGAATCAAAATAATCATATCGGCTTTAAAGGGGAAGGAAAATAAAAGCTGTCCAGATTATTTGAAAGTTTATCATCCCATCCCATGTATCTCCTATGATTAAAATAGCCGTAAACAACAACTCACTTCACTGGCATTTTTTTCCCCACTGTCTGACTGTCACAGGTAGGGTAGAATTTCTTTTTCTGACTGATCTTCAAGCTGAGAGTAATGTGACAGCAGGAACAATACAATTAGCATGTGAATAACCAAACAGTACAATGCAAATTGACAAGCTGTTTTTAACACTTCCTTTAAAGTTATTTCTTTCATAAGCGTGGCTTATTTCTCAGCTGTGGCCATTCTAACTCAATCTACCAAAAGTAATTTTAATTAAAAACAATTTACGTGCAGAGACATATTTATGTTCTGAACAATTTTGTAACAGAGAAATCATCTTGTGATTTTTCTCATTGACCATTCGACTGTGGAAAAGAATAAAGGAAAACAGGCTCAGAGTGCGTAACTAGAAAACTCTTCACTGTAATTATTTATTCTCACTTTGAATCTGCAAAGCTTATCCATCTCCTTGTAAGTCTTGAAGGTCTAAGGCCCTTGAGCCATTGTCTGTTCTGTTTATTCATACAAGACGTATCATATTGGGACCAAAGACTGTTGGGGTGGCCATCATTTGCCCATTGGTGCTGTTACAAATAATGGGATCGTGCAGTATTTTATACTTTCAATGCAGTGATTTTGTCTGCTCTTATTGACACATCATTCTATGCGCCATCTTCTAGGAGCATCACTCTGCCCAAAAAATATTTTGATTTTGTCTTTTGCTCTTGATAATTATTCTTTCCTCCCCAGCTTTTTTCTTTCTCTGTATGTTCCTTGCCATCCCTCGCTCTCCTGAGCAAGCAGGCTTACTCATTGGCTTCTTGCCTCCCTCCAAACCTTGTCCTGCTGCCTAATCCTTTGCTCATCCTACCCAGCTTCCTGGTTTTCCGTGTCCCCACTTGATATAAAGAACTTCCATTAGTTCAAGAACTGGGATCCAGCTGTCCCATTCTGCAGAATAAGGGATTTTTGTCTTAGCTAAAATATTTTACACCAAGTAGAGCAGCCTCAAGAGTTTTTGATGGTTTTGTACGGCATAGTCACACATCAAAGCTGCCTTCTGCCTGACTGAGGATACAGTCTGTCTTATTTTAGCTATGTCTGTCTTCTACGCTAAGAAAGAAAAACCCAAGCACCACATGCCACCTTTTGCCCTCAGCATTGTTAATGGGTTACTCCTTATCCTCACCTTTTGTGGATCTGTAAAAGCAGTTTCAGGCCAAACTCTTTGATGAACTTTACTTGGGACAAAAAAAAAAGTGAATGTGGACAATAGTGCTGCAGAAAGTTGAGATCAGATGGGAACAGATGTAGAGAGGTGCGTTACGGGGATGATGAGGAGAACTGAACTGACTTGCAGGAGAATAATAAAAGACTTCAATTTGTCTGTAAAATGAAAGCAAAGAGGAGCTATGATTGCTGTCTGTGAACGCAGAGGGGTAACCCAGAGAGCAAAAAGAATTATTTTAGTGTAATGATCATATTAGCAAAAGAAAAAATATATATAAACAGCCACTGGATGAATTCAGCCTGGAAATCAGAATAAGGCTTCCCAAAAAGATTGTTTTTAACAGTCTCCCAGCAGAATTTTTGTGCTCTCAAACCCTTTGTACTTCAAAGATTGAGCTTCATATATTTATGAAAGAGATTATTTTAAATTCTTGCCTTTGATGAAAACTTGAAATGATGACCCAAAACACCCCTTTCTGTCCTACATAACACTAAAAAAATTCCTGGCAGCAAAACAGGGATCCTTTCTGCGATTTCTTACCTTTGCATCCATTTGCTTCTGAAAGCTATAACAGAAGGGGAGAAACATGCATTGTCATCCTAATTCTCTGCAGTGCTTCTTGTTTTCTTTAATCAGTTCTTTTCCCTTGTTTCTGCAGAGTATGTGCCATGCAAAACTGTGCCAAACAGTATGGAAAGCCTTCCATGCATTGTGGTAGTAGGACTAAATTCATCTTACAGGTGGAGAGGAAACCTTTGGTAACTGCATTTACAGTCAATCCTTTGTGACTGGTTCAGTCCCAGGTTTGAGCTTTGGCAAAAGAGGAAAAACCTAATACAACACTCAAACAATATTTATTTACAGAGTTTCTGGCCTGACAGACTGTAAATAGCTACAACTTGAATTTCTAAGAGTGAGATTGTCTCTTTGTCAATAATTGTTGAAATAGTACTTTTATTTCTATGTTACGTTTTGTGATTGCTGGTCTATCTTTCTCACGTAGGAAACAGGAGGTTCTTCTGCAAATACGTACAGGCGATAATATGTCTGTTATTTTTTAGGAAGGGACTTCTCTTTTAAGTGCCCTAGGTTCTCACTTGAGAAGCAGCCAAGATTTAGGAGAAGTTCAAAATAGGTGTTGAATTTTCAGCCAAGTAACAAAGTTCTAGATAAAGGCCTGATGCAAGTTTGCTCCAGATTCCTTGTGTAATGCCAGTAAAGTCAGTGCAGTTATGGGGACAGAGATGACACCATCATTCTTGGATGATTGCATTCGTTTCTCCATCTTTACCCTGAGTCTAATCCCAGTGATTACACTATTCACCCACCTTGGAACTGTGATTATAAATTGACTTATTTTACATTTTTTAAGAGGTAATACTATTGTTGTTATTTTAGTCCCATTAACTCCCGGGAGGCTATTTATGAGAGGGAGGGTTGCAGGATCTCTGCCTATTTTTTTTATAATCATCTGATGATACACTTTTTTAAAAAGACAAAGTTCTGAATAGTACAACAGGTGCATTTTTAAAGATTTCTATCTAATTGACCGATATCTGATTGATACAGACATGACCATCTCTTGGAAGATTTTCAGTGCCCATCGGTATTTTTAAGTCAATCTTAGTAGCCACAGAAGGATGCTAAAGCCCTTGAGTATTCTGACAAGCACACAGAATAACTAGATAGTTGCAGTGCAATTGCTCTTGCGTTTTAGGGGTACTGATCACGATTCACAAACCCACAAAGCAGCTACGAGGGATTTTCACACTGTGTAGCAGGCTGTTCTGTGACTGCTTAGTCTATGTAAGCTGATTGTATTTCAGGTACACAGCAGGTAATAGGGTTGTTGTTACCCCACTATAAACATCACAAGTACATTAACCAAAGTTTGGCACAGTCACCTCTTCCCATAAAAGGCAGCTAGTAGTATTGTCATATACTTCCTCTCCTTAAACTCTATATTTTACTGCAATTTCATAAGGAGAAAAAATGATCTTAGTATGAAAAGAAATACATCAGCTGCTTGTGCAAAGATATTGGCTAGTCATAATAAACAGTATCAAGCAAACTAAAAAAAAACCGAATATATACTAGAGAGGGGCTGGAAACTGTACATAGAATTATTTTTAAATTTTTTGGAAGTCTGGATCCAGCTGACACTGCTGATGTCTGCAGCTTCAGTTCACTAATAACCCACACTGGACTTGCAGAGTAGCTCAGGCCCTTATCTGCTCAGCTAATTTCAGTGTTTTCCCTGCGAGGCCTCTGGCTTAACACTTCTGTAACTCTGAGGACTGTGCTATGGATTTTTGTTTCGAGTCCCCTGCCTTTGACAGGCCATAGGAGGGCTAGAACTGTAGGAAGGGGAAGGTGGATCTATTGATTGATCGTTTCCTCCTTTGCCAATATAACTTGCTAAGGACTGCTGATTTATTAAATATTTCCATCTCCTGCACTTTTAGGCTTACTGCTTGACTTTTTACTAATACTTAAGCTATCTTTCAGCATTAGTTTCACTGCGTTACCTTCCTTTATGAAAAGCTATTTAGGGGAATAAGGCATGACAATTTTTGCTCCTCCAACCCACATCTGTGCTAGCTACTAATCTCAATAGGCAGTATGAAATAACTCTTCTTGTTCAAACTATTGGTGTATTAACCTACGAAATGACTTTCACGTATATATGCTCCTAAAAGGGTTGCCTTGTACTCACCGAGTGCAATGTGAGAAAAGGTCGCACTCTCCAATAGCTGTGTTGGTGTTTCCCCTGGCTCAGGTTCAATGCATTATTGCCCTTCAGCACTTGGCCTCTCTTAAATCCATTCCATACCCAGATTTCCTGGGGTAGCGTTATCTTGTATAGTGTAACCTCAGCAGAAAAAAAGTTAACGTTCCGCTGGTCAAAGCGATTCAAGCAAACATACTTGACCGCGTTTCTTAACGTTGGGAGAATTCAAGATGATCTGAGCACTGCTGGCATCCTAATAACATGGAAATGCCTGTCACACGGGATGCAAATGCATTTTAATCACAGCACTATGTAAATGCCTGACTTCCAATAGCACTGCACAGCATGGTCAACTCATCAAAATATTTTTTTTTCCACATAAATAACTCCATGCATCTTCTGTATGCTACAGAGTTGTTTTGAATAAGAAAACGAGCTGTAATTTTCCACTCAATCAAAGCATGCCCTTCAGATAAAATGTTTTGTTTTCAAGAACAATCTGTCAACATGTTTTACAGCATTCTGGGCTCCTCATATACAGGATTTCCCAGTACTATACAAACACAAACCTACATTACAAGAGAATTGGAAACAAGTCTTAAGAAATCAAGAAACCTTGAAGATTCTCGTTCAGTCCTAACTAGCAGATTATTTGGCACAGCTCCTGTCCTGGATGAATACACTGTTATTTACATAGCATCAGACTTCACAAAACTTCATACCAGAAGCTTACAAAGCACAAATATATAGGATCATATTATGATGTTGTGCTTGGAGACAGGTATAAATTGCACCAACGCAAGAATATGGAAAGGTAGGCATTATACCTCAGAAAGCTCTTGAACCGTAATTCCCCATATCAGTTATCCCTTGAGTAGTGCTTTGTGGGTGGTCTGTCCTATGCCAAGCTGTGCTAAGGAACGATTGAAAGTGAAAACCAAATTACCACTTTTTATAAATGACTACGGGACTCCGACTTCTTCAGTGTGCCAACACGCAAGCGATCTGGGCAAAGTATGTGTATGATGTAGGAGAGCTCCTGCTGAGCCCCCCACAGAGAGATGGTCCATGGGATGATTTCATATTTAGAAACCTTCTCTTCCTTAAGGAAAAAGTGGAGTAACGTTAATGGGAGAAATTTAAAATTAGTCTGGAAAGTTGGGAAGAAATGAGAGTTTCTAAAATACGAGCAAATTGCATGGTGAAATAACAACAGTTCAGGATTGTCCTTATGTTAGGCTTCAGCTTAATCTTCTGTCCTGTTTGAAAACTCTAAATTGACTTCCTTAGGACTGTATTTCTTGCTAGTTATTTTTAGTCACATTTCATAGAGAAGGCAATGATAGAGGCTAGATTGTAATTCTTGGCGTCTAGATAATCTCTTGTAAAGAGACTTAGGAGGATGTTACACAAACAGATGCCATTTAGGAAAGGAGAGACAAAAGGTTTGGTATAAAACTAGAGGGAGCTTTTATAAGACCAGCCCTAAACAATCAGAATACAAAAAATGGACGTTGACAACAGGACATTAGTAAGAAAAAAGTAGGAATGGAAGGAAGCTGGATGGTGTATAGAGGAAATACATTTTTATCTTCGGCACAGAGCCACGCAGGAGCTTAAAGGGCATTTGATTGAGGCATTTGACTAAAATGCAAAATACAGTGTGGGCTCTAGGACAGGCATCTAAGTTTATGAGCATATGAGTTACTGACGAGGAAGATGATTTTATGCACTTTTTTTTCCCCCTCAGTTGATGGTATGTGTGGAAGGGAGAGGGAACCGCATTTGAAGCGGTAGTTAACTAAGGCGGGCTGAGCAGCTGGGTCAAAAAGGAGAGGAAAATTATCTGCCTTTTGTGAGTCATTTCAGTTGTAAAAGCATGTGAGAGCTGTATTGCTGATCCCCTGCTTCAGTGGAAGATGGAGACCTACCTTTTCCTTTGAGATTATTTGTCTTAGATTTCATTCCTCTTGTTTCTTGCCAGTATAAAAGATGTCTTTTGCACAATAACAAATCCCCAAAGCCAAAGAAGTTAAGAGTACATACCTATTTCCATCTCCCTCAAGTTAAACAAGAACAGCAGATAATATTCAGCTCATTTAAAGCATCTAATTAGACCTAAGTATTGAAACAGGAGGCAAACCTTTGAGCTATACAAGTCAGCAGATAATTTCCCTTGTACTTTGGGACTGGCAACTTCCGTATGTAAAGAGTAAAGTGAAGTGTTTCTGTAGGGTGAATTACTGTGTTGGTAAGAGGATTATTTTGAGAGCTCTTACTGAATGCTGAAGGGCACACAGAAATCTAAAAAGCTGTATGGACTTGCACTAAACCTGGGCTTCGTTCATCTTCCAGAATTACAGTACAGCACTGAATAGCAGAGCACTCATTTTCTCCCACTAAGAGGAGCCTCTCCTAGAAAAAAAAACTGTGTGAGATAATTATGTCATTTTAGTTTATCTTTGTCCCCTTTGCCTTCCTTTCTCTGGATTTATCTTGACTTTCTTTTTACAGCAGTTCCCATGGCATTACTCTGCTGTAAATTCAGCTACGGTTCATAATTATCTTTGAAAAACATACATGCATAAATAGCTACCAGGAATATCTTATGTGTTTGTTCTCGTTATAAAACTCATAAGAGGGACTAGCACCGTCAGTACCATAGACTGATGGTTTTGAAGAAGGCCTGCCTGGAGATAAGCAAAATTTTCCATGTGTCTGTGAAATGAAACAAAGGGCGCCTGCTGACTTACATTTATCATTCCCAGACCCTTTTGACTAACAGCTGGTTTTTTACTCAGAAGAAAAAGTCTTACTCGAGGTACTATATTTGTCATTTGTTTGGATTTTGGAACAGTATTAATACACATATTTTTTTCATTTATTTCATCTATGGCAAGAGTAAAGGTGGAGATTCCCAACTGGTATGAAGGAACTTAATCACACCAGGGGAGAATCTAGCTGCAGTGTGTAGGTCTGTGCCTACGCATGCCCGTGTTGCAACAGGACCACAGGTAGTCCCGTTCTCAAATCTGTTCTCTAACAAAGCTAGTAATACAAAACATAGGAACATGCATATTTTAAATATCTGAGAACTCTGGCATCCAGACATTGTTGGTGATATTAGAGATTCCCTAATCAGAAACAGAATCCTTTCTCGCGGAGTCAATTCATGTTTAAGGGACAGACAGCCAAAGAGCGAAGATAAATAAAAATAAATATTTTCCTATCCAGGAAAATAGACCAACTTCAGCAATGAAATTGGGTTAGAAAGTTGCCTTTCTCTGCATTCACTCATACATGTGACACCTGTGACAACAGGAGCGTAGGCGTTTTGTAAAAAATGGAAGCTGAGAAGCTCTAAAGCTGTATTTTATATTCATAAAGAGACTGAAAAACTAAGAATGTTTGATTTATTCCTGAATCACTGTGCCCAGGTTCAGACCTCTTACAGTCAGAAACAGCATGTGCCTGGAGTTTGGGGATGAGGGAAGGATAATGGAAAAAAACAGCAAGGATCATACTCCTCCTACTCCTCACACTTACACATGTGTTTCCTGCCTATTCCCTGGGTAAAGCAAGAGCTTGGAGATGGTTCCCAGGTCTCTGCAACGCAACAGCGTTTCTCGACCCCGTGAGTTGGGGCCTCTGTGCCCAGTAAGGCTTTGGATTGAAATGGTAATGATTACAGCTAGTACTGAATTCTAAGTGAAGGCTTTACATTTTACTTGTCAATGTACTAGTGATAAACTGAATCCTGACAGCTTCTTAAGTAGGTCACTTCAGATTTATTGGAAGTTAGTAAAGCAGACACGGAAACCCTCAGGTCAAGCAGTTCATATACACCCCGAATTAGTAAGGAACATCAAGTCCCGTCCTCGGGAACTGCACCTCTTCACTTACAGAAAGGGCAAGAAAAAGGAGAAAGCTTAAATTCCATGCAAAGCAACTGAATATACAAGTCATAGTTAGAACTCAATCCTGCAGCCGCTTGCTGAACTGAACCAATGTTTACAATTTCAGGAACAGCCCCCTGCTTCAAGGTATTGAATTCTGAAAGGAAAGGACGGGAACCTGCGTACACTGACTACGAAAAGGATATACGTGACTTCGGTGGTAAGGAAGTAAATGGGGGGATTTATCCTTCCTCCTCTCTAACCATAGAGATTATATTAATGAAAGGTAGAACGGAAGGTTATTCTACCAGAGTCCAAGAGCTGTTAATTTTCGGATTCTTTTTCAAAATAAAAAGCAGAAAGTATTTAGAACAGTTTAGTAACAAAGTTGGTATACCATGAATATTTACAAATAAAAGTAGAAATATAATATATATATACACATACATGACATGATATTTAATGACACACGTTGTGTTAAAATAGCATTCTTGGCCCTTTGTTGCTGCTCATTTGATTGCAAAAAATTAGAATTTAAGTATTTGATGGCAAAGCTAATGTAAACAGCGTAGCTTAAATACAGAGAACAGACACGTGTAATAAGAAAACAGTACAAAACTTACCCCCCAAAATTAAATAGGTATTCTTATGTTCCTTTTAAAATATGCAAAAGCTAAATTTTAATTTTGCAGTGGCTGTAGTTAAAATCCATGTAACTTTACATTATAACTCATAAAGTTCCTATGTGTTTTTCAGTATGAGAAAATACCACAAATACTCTGTGCTTAGTGTAGGAAATATTGCAGAAACATAAATATGTGCAAAGGCTAGGTGTAGAGATTCTAACTGCCATGAAACACTGCTAAATAATACAGGCCCAGGGTACAGTGTGGAGATTATCAAATGGCATTTTATACAACATTTTCATGCAGGAAACTCAATTTTTTTCTCCAAATATGATTACAGCTCTTGCTTGAGTTTAAAAAAGTACTGTATGAAAAATTTGCATTACATGTCTTGCCAATATGTTGCTTACTTCTTTATAATAAACGAGATCAATCACTGGCTACAGAACTCTGGCCTGATGTAAGTGCATTTAACTTTGCTTTCCACTCACTTACACCTGCTCAGGATTTGGATTTTAAAACAAATACGAGTTGCTGCACTAGCTAGAATTTGTGAGGGTTGGGTTCCCCTGTTACCAAACAGTAAAGTCTGGTCGTACACCCTGGAAATCATTGACAGTAAAAGACCGTGATCGTCTCCTAAGGGTAGGACGGCTGGGATTTCTCCCCTTCACCAGATTTAAATACGGATCAGATCTGAGGAAGCGTGGATAGCTGTCTTGCTCCATCAGCCTGTAGACTGTGTTTTGCGCTGCATCAAAGGTGGTGATGACGGGCCGTTCAATATTCTGACTTGTGACTTCTTTGGTTTTAAAGTCCAAATTCACCTGGACAATGAGAAGAAGTGTATTTCTTCAATGTACATTCATGCATTTCTGTGTCATTATCCCTAGCAATGATACTGTACTTTGGTATTTTCTGATAAGAGGACCTTGAACCTCTGACATGATGGGATACTAATACCACAGGATTCGTTACTGTGTTCATGTTCAGTAATGGCTGTCAGAAAATCTACACTGATATGTCACTGGAACCATGGAAAACTGGTAAAATAGAAGTTTGATGTTTGGCGAGAAGTAACTTTCTAATAGTGATCTTCGTATAGTTGCAGCTGTCAGGCTTTGCAACACCAGACTAATACAGAACTCCCTCCATTCTCTGTTAGGATTCATGTAGAACTTTGTCTCATTAGACTTTGTTAGCGAATTTTTTAAATTTCTGATTTCTCTGGAGAGATTTGGTAGTAGGAAGGCGAGAAAACTTTAATAATTAATATATAAAAATTATTTTAATGGATTTCTGGAGGCTTTAGATGGGAAAAGCATATCAAAATGATCATTTATTCCATGTGCTGTTGCATTCATCCTGGAAGATTTAATTAGTACGAGAATTTTATTGAAGTGTCAGGCACTGATTTAAGCATGCTATTTTGAAAAATAAGATAGAATATATTTAGAAAATGGTTGATCCAGTCAAAAAGTGACTTCTATAATATACTTTTCCTCACTGAGACACACTTGTCATTTCCATAAAGCTAGTTAAAGCAAATATTTCAGATCTAAGAACTAAAGGGCAGTTACCGATGATAAAATGGTCCACTCACCAAACCTAAGATTTTTACAATCCTATTGAACTGTACGCTCAGAAATTTGTGTGTAGACGAGTTCTGTTGGACAAGAAGTTAGTCAGAGGGGAGGTGCAGTTCCAGAGCTGCGTGGTCTGAGATGAGATGCTGTTGGCTGGTCTCAGCTGCTCAGCTGAACCCAAGGCAGGAAGTCTCACCAAAGCCAACTGCTTAAGGTCAACGATAGCACCCACACTATGCGCACCAAATCAAAAAGTATGACAGATAAAGAAATCGTGATGTTACTGTTAGTCAAAGTGCGACTTCCACACCCCGTGCCCTCCCTAGCTTTCCTCTTGTTCATTTTTTCACTTGTCAACCTCGTAAGCATTAACAGTATCAGCCCTCCATAATTGCTCATGGATTGATCAGTTGGCAATGACAGGTTCTGCCTCAACCAACTTAGGGGGTTTCTTTTTGTGTAAGGTTCCAGCCCAAAGAGGTGCAGCAGGGAAAGAAATGAAAATCAACATAAGTCTTTGGAAGTGGACATTTCCTGGGAAATCTTAAAGATAATCTATGGGAATTACAGGTGGAAACTGCACCATTTTGCAATCCTTCTCTTAAAGTGAGAATGACACCTTTTTCACCCTTGTTACAGGCAAGTAGCACTTAGGGTTTACCTTCTGCTGTTCTGAAAAATTAAAAAAAAAAATACAGGGAAAAAGGAGCATTGGCAAGTGACATATTTATCTACTCTAACTTCCTACAGCAGGCAAAAAATACTCATTTTGCTCATTTATGAATCCTTTATAACATGCTTCAGTAACACGAAGAAATTGTAAATATGAAAACATCTTGCACTATTATAGTCTATAAAAAGGCCTTAGTGTTGGTGAGGATTGACACGTCAACCTATTTTTGTGCATGTGCTGACAGTAGCATACCAAGAATATGCAATTAGACCTAGGGGGTGGAAAGGTCAGTGGTCAATCAAGAGAATTCCATGCTTAAAACATAATTATTATTTTAAAGGATATGTTTAATAGTTTCTTCTGGTCTCTTTTAGACTCTTTAGCCAATAAGTCTTTTGGCTTATTTAAAATAAAAGCTTCTGAATCTCAGTTATGTAATAGTTTAATAGGTAATTACTATTTTAAGAGAGAGGGAGAATAAATCTCTTGTTCTGGAGGTAGCTTTAAATAAAGACAGATAATACTTTTTCACAAATGCTAGCTGATAGGTCTCATTGCAGCTTTAATATTTAGCCATTTTTCAATCGCTGTTTTTGTTAACTATACCCTGTACATGTATGTATATATATCCCGGCTTTCCAGACCACCAGGAACCTCTGCTTCCTTTGATACAGTAGTTAACTGTTGCTCTACACTTAGAAGAGTAACAAGGAGTGGGTACTGAAAGCAGTGGGGAGAGCAGGCAGGATAATCTATGCAGTTGCTTCTAGCTTTCCTTCCAGAACTTTGACATTTAAGGTAAGCCTTCTTACGTCAGTGACTGCATGATTAAGTGTTGCCCCTGCTTCTGGGCATGCACTTCTTAAACACAGATTCCATCAGACGCAGTCGTGTCAAGTACGGTGTACTGTGAAGGATGTTGTTACTGTACCTCTTTTGGAGCATCTTTCTGTATGAATGTTTCATAAATGGTCTTGGCTTTTGGCAAAAGTTCACGTGCAGTTTTGCTTTTCTTGTAATCCTCGCAAGCTATCCAGAACTCGATGTTCTCCTCACTGAACTCGGTTTTCAGAAACTTTGTAAAGACGTCCAATCCAGCTACAGAGGGGAGTGTTGAAATGCATTAAAAAACACATCCTTATCAGACAATTACTCTTGTCACACAGCCTGTGCAAAATAGGTTGTGCTGCCTTTGAATTACATCACATTATAGGTAATTATTTTTAAATACGTAAATGTCTTAAAATAAGTGCAGTTCTTTCATTATGCTTAATATGCCAAGTATGCTTAATCTGTGGAAGTACTGCAATTGTATTGGTGTCAACTGTTCAAGGAACAGGTTTGAAAAGCACATAGTATCCAGCACTGTAGCTGGATCGTATGTGCATCCCTCCGATGTATTTGATAATTATGTAAGCATCAGGCCCTTTCAAACGATGGCCAGCTTTGATCCTGTTACTCTTATAGAAACAAACTGTATCAGAATTGACACAGTCTTTTCTTAAGTACCTAGAACGTGTTTTCATTTTTAAGGTTTGGTCTTGCAGTCAGGAATATTTGAACAATTTTCAAATGAGATTCTACTCTGTATTGAAGAACTATTTGCTGTGTGTTATATTACTTTGTTCAATAAAATATAAAACTTAAAAGTTATGTACAACTATTTTCAGTAGCTGACAGCATGCCATAGCCTAAGCACATGAGGAGAGCAGAAACACATGCTGATATATGTGACCCATCATACCTAGTTTAGGTAATGGCCAGGTCTATTTAAGTGCACAACTGGCTTTTATCATTTTCCATCTTAGCAGTTTGCACAGAGAGGAAAAAAACCTACTAACCTTTCTCAGAAAGCAGTTTGTCAAAAGATTCTGCCCATTTCATTGCTTCTTCGGGAGACACACTGCTAAAGAAACAGAAAGGGGTTGTGAGGAATTGTGCATATTGTGTGTTTATAAGCTGTTGTAACATCTGTGATTTGTTACCGTTATTGCTCAGGACTGTTTCACAAAGCCTTTGATTAGATCACAGTGCTGAATGAGCTCATTCTCTTTGGGACTTCAGAAACATACGTTTTAATTTTTTTTTTTTTATGTTTTTCCAAGAGATTTGTACTTTTTTACCCTATTTAAAAAAACTTCAGAGCAGAGATTCTTCTCTTCGATGTTCATGTTGTGCTATTAATCTTTAAGGGAGTTGAGATCATGCAGGATGGTAAAACTCATAAGAGAACCAGGTCAGTCACCTATTTAAACTTAAAAAACACCCTTGCAGAGATGTGGTTTTGAATGTGCTCGCTCTGAGGCTGTGTTACCAGAGTCTATTTTTAATGAAATACAGGAAATTCTATAGCGTGAAGACAAAGTTGTAGCAATACGGTTTAGGTGATAGTCTTAAAGGGTAACAGCACATGAAGCCTGGTTTGTTTACCACAAACATTTCAAGGGTCATGTTATTCTGAGACACTGTGTATCTCTATCTAAACACATATTTTTCATCAAATGTGTCAAGTTGCGTCTATTTTTCTTTGGTTTCAAATATGCTACTCTAGAGGACAATGCAGAAAGGAAAAAAGAACACCCTACTTCATTCACACAAATCAAATATTGGAGAAACCCTTTTTGGTTTTGCGTAACTTAACCCTGAATGGGCCCCTGGACAGTACTTTGATTTTCAGTAGACCAGAACTGGAACTGGAGTAAGCCCAGAGATGAACTGTGTCATGCTAGGACTAGGACTTAAGTTCCAAGCCTGAAGGTGAAGTCAATTTTTATCAGGTGCTTTATGAGTATTAATATTTAGAACTATTTTCACTAAAGGGCAAAGCACAGCACATGGACAGCAACTTGTCCAGGGTTAGTTAGTTCGAACAGCTTCTTGTGGACTGAACTCTTCTTGAATAGGATTCCCCTTTCCTCATGGAGGCTTGTCGTTCTGTTGCCTGATTCACAGAGTTCAGGTTCCCTTGGCAAAATCCATAGGCACATGCAGTTTAGATGAAAGGAAATTGCAATCACTTTGGGAAGGAATTTAAGCCAGTAATGACCTTGGTTGTGCACAAAACTAAATGGAGGGGGGGTTTTGTTTTTATTTTTAGAGGTGTCACGTGTCTCTTAGCCAAAGCCATTGCCTATAGGAATAAAATTTTTTAACTAGGGAAAGACAACTAGGGAGAGATACAAATGCTGGAGAACTGAAATTCAAGAAATTAGCATAGGCCGGTAAAGTAGGGGGATTCTGGATTGAGTGAGGTCAGGGAAAAAGAGACCTCGCTCCCTCTCAGAGTTTTTTAGTTATGAGAAGTACAAAAAGTGCAGTTCTCTGAAATGTGTGGACTTATAAGTCTGGGAACAGTGGGTTCCTATAGCTACAGAAATTAATTTGGTCATAGTGAAAGAAAAACCCTGATGACTTCAGACAACATACGCAGTCCACAACTTCACGGAATGCTGGAGAGGTTCTTTGCTGGGTTTGGAAACTCTTAGTGTGAATCTCTGGTTTTCCTTCGGAAACAGCATAACCCAGTAGCCTCACAGATCCCCAACATGTGGATGCAGCAAGGAGTTGCTGCAATAATAGACAGAAACCAAGATTTGTTCAGCTTTGCCACTTTCTAAAGATGAGAAGAAATTACTTAACGGGTCACAGGCAATTTCACTATTACCACACTGTCCATCTGCAGTGTTTCGTTAAATTCTCTTTCTACTTGTACTAGTTAGTCTATGTCTACTTACGTTATTTCTGCCAAAAATAATCTACTTCTCTCTCTCTCTAATCTGTATATAAAGATGAGCAAAAATCTGCCAGTTTCTCTTCTGTACAATAAAAGCAGAATCTCTGTTAGTCAAGCTGACAGTAACATGGTAAAAGGCAGGTGGCTGAGCGAGGATGTGACAGTCTGTTAAAAGGGGGAAATTCTTGAGAGAATTATTTATTGCTATTATATCTGCCTCTGCAAGCACCTTTTCCCAGCTCGTAAGAATGCATTGATGGCTGGATGCTTTCTATGAAATACCCGGGGTAATCAGCCACCCAGTACTTCTGTGTCCAGGTGGTATGGAGGCCGTGATCATCACCTTCACAGTTAGTAAGGGCTTGTAGAAGCAGTTCTGGTCAAAGCAGGCATCTTGGCCCCAAAGACAGTAACTGCTTAAAGAAGGGTCATCAAGCTTATCAAGACAAAAGAGGTCAGGAAGCACTGAAGTGTTCTGAAGTGATCTGCGATGGAAAGAAAGGGTCAGCAATTTTTTTAAGCCATGGATTTGCAGTTCTTTACGCTTTCCTTCTTCTTAGTCAAGACCTACAAATGCAATTCTTAACAGATCAGTGAGATCTTGGTACTTATTGAAGTCACAAAACCAAGATTTTACCCTGCATCTTTATGAGAAATAGCATAACAGGGACGGTATTACAGCAGCGTTCAAACATCAGTATCTGAATTTTGGAGACAAGAGTGTTCAATTACTGCAGTTATTGAGGAACAATGCATTCAGTATTTGACAGGTATCTGGCATTTGGACATCACGGAATTCTTTGGAAAACCTGCTTTCCAAGTTGCTGCATGCGGTCCCCCTAAGCAGTAATTTGTCAGCTGCATTTCTGAGTTGATGCTTGCTCTATACAGTCTATGGACTAAAACCAAATGCTGTTGGCATGAGTCAACTTTTAAACTCATCTGCAAGTGTATGGGGACCAGTCAACACTTGGTGGTGTGAAAACACTAGTGCTGAGTTACCTGGATGCATACCAGAAAGTTCTATAGTACTTGTATGCTCGGGTTAGATTGCTAACTTTTAATTTAAATAGATCATGCAAACCTTATTCTCTGCGAAGTCTGAGTGCACACACACAGACTCATGAAACATTCTGAGTCACGCAGGCACTTCCTGAAAGGAATCCCCCATCAAAGACTCAGTCTTTTAGAGTGCTTACCTTGCTGGTTTTGTCAAGTTTTCGGGTTTACCAAGATGATCACCTTCATGGAATTCAGATTTCTGCAGGAGAAGGCTCAGCCTATTTCTCTTCTGCTTAGCTCTGCAACAGAATTAGGGTAGCTTTTCAAGCGACCTTGTTGAAAGGGGGTTTTTCTCCCTCAGACATTTCCTTTGACTAATATCTCTGCTTCTGCATCACAGATCCTCTTATGTTCACTTATAGTAAGGTTGCTGTTATTTCTACATAATTCACAGTAATGATTTTTTTTTCCTTATAGCTTAGCACAAATTTACATATGAAGCACTGGCAAAGAGAAGTGGAAATCTTTTCATTTTCAGTATCTTTTGCATTTATTTTAAAGATGAGGGGGTGAAATTTCGCAGTAGAGGACACAAAGTGTTGGCTCAGCATCTTCTACTTTTAAGGTTTCGCAAAGAAAAAGGAAGTATTGCTTCCTGTAATTTGAAATTTTTAAAAAGAAATTTTCCCAGATCATATTCAGGCTTTAAAAGAGCATTTCTCAGAACTTCTTGAAACCTCTCTTCCCTATTTACTTAGTTAATTATTTGATTTGTTTCTCATTCTTAAAAAATATTTCTATGATTAATTAATTAATGTTGTATGTATACAATTCCTAGGATTGCAGTTCATGAGTTTTTGTATATATATACATATGTCAAAAATAAAAAGATCTGTGCTCTAAATTCATACCCACAAGCTACGTTAGAAGCATCCTCTATGTAAATAGAACACTCAGAGTGTCAGTGTGACCTTAAAACTTACCCAGGCTTGCTTGCTTTGTGTGGCTCTTCTTTAATTGTTGAGTTCGTGACTTTGTAATAGGATTTCTCCTTTGAAGCAGAAATGTTTAGCTGGGGGAATAAAAGTGGGTTCTCCATCTTCCTCTGAAAAAGCTTCCCAGTTTCAGAAAATGTTCCTTATACTTCCTTACAGCAGTTGTATCTGATGTAATTGGTGTGCTCGGGGGGGCTCTCACATGCTGTATGGGGCTGGGTTGCCCCCAGTTGGCCGTTGAGCAGTTTCCAGAGCAGGTAGTGGGAAGAAGGAGGTTCTTCACCTTCACTGCCACTGCAGCTGCACATACATGGGACTTTAAGTAGACTTCTGGTTTTTCAGTCGTCATTTAGGGAAGTGAGATTGCAAATTTGCAAAATGGTCGTTGATCATCCAGACAAACACAGCTATCAGCAGAGAGCAGCTCCTGGGTTTCTGCTTGTGGAACTTGATATTTTACTAGGCTTAGGATGATACCATGATTTTCCCTCAAACACTTGTGAGAAGTGTATATGGTTTCCCTAAAATGAAGTTTAATGAGAATAATTTTGCATAAAATAACCTACAACATTGTCTTAAGCTCGTAGAAGAACTTCTAACTGACCTTAAACCACACTCTACAGCCTCAGGGGCCATATGCTGGGCACAAAATTAGTTCTATCTACAGTAACTTGAAACTCAGAGTTTCTCAGAGTCTCCTGCAAAAGCCAGATGAAGCTGTGGTTGATCAGATATTTTGTAAGCAGCAATTTTAATTTCTGGACGATTTTCGAGAAATGATGAGCACCTAGTTCTAATTTCAAGTTTGTCCACTAAAAGCTCCTCCTTTATCTTTTATATCTGTGGCTTTATTTTCATTTACGATCTCCCAGCCAGGATAAAAAGTCTTTAGTTCAGCATAAAAATTGTGATTTTAAAGATTTATTTATTTTGACAGTAAATAACAAAAATTTCTCATTTCATTTTGCGTAGTGTAAAAATGTATTAATTTTTTAGGCTGATTGGCACAAATTACCTCTTCATATACAAGCGTGATGTCAATTAATTTTCTCATTCTTAAGTACAATTCGTGTTGGAGATGTCATAGGACCACGCAGGAATACATCTACCAAAGAAACCTCTTCAGTGTTAGCTGAATGAAGGGTCTGGGAAAGATTAAAATTATGCAGCAGGTAATTGATTAAGAATTACATAGTCCTCCTTTTTTTAACACCAGTGACTCATTTGGATTATTCAGGTGAGACACGGCATCTTGGGGAGAAGCCATGACCTCATCACCTTCCCACAATTTTGTCCAGTTCTGCACAACGACGGCAACGTGGCTAAGTTCCGGTGAGAGTGCCACCATGGCCTTTTTCTTGAGGCTTATCGAGCTGAGGAGGATGGGAGGTACTGATATGCAAAAGAACTAAAGTAAAAAACCTCTACTGGAACTTCAAATTCCTGAAACATAACAAAAAAAGATGTTATCTGTTGTGATTTTTTTTTTGAGAGAGAGAAAAAATGGAAAAAAATTCACATATATTACATGTGTGATACAACTTTTAAAATAAGACTGAATGGGAAATGGTGCAAAACTGCCTTTTGCGACCCAAAGACCTTTAAGAAGCAGGGTTAGAGTTTTAAACCGCATTTTCGTTTTTGGAATAGGCTTATATATCACATCCTGCTTATTTCAAACTGGGTTTAATCACAGCTGTCTTTAATAACATATTCTGCCTTTTACTGATAAGTAAATAAATATAGAATGCATGATTTATTTCACTTTTCTGCAGCAGTGGTAGTTGCGTGAGCTCTTTTTTTCACCTACTATGTGTATACAGTGCTGACTGTGTTCATCTGACATAATTTTATTACCCAGCGTTTTCAGTTCCTCAAAAACATTGTCAATAGTTCATATAAGCTGCTTTAAGAAAGATTTGTAGCATGAAACATCACTCAGAACTGAATTACGGTGGCCTTGCCGCTATACCATATGACTTGCAGGTGGAAGTGACCTGTTAAGTCCTCTCTTTCAGCACCCACCATCAACGAGCTCTCCCCAGCGTACGCCTGAATGGCTTGTCCAATCCACTCTTAAATGCCTCTAAAGCAATGGGTGTTAACTCTTAGATGCTTGAAATATTACTGTACTATACCGTGACAATAGTATCAGTCCCAAATGCAACAACATGCGGTGCATCCCCTGAGAATTCATTTGGAACCTCCGGGGTGGGGCGGGGCACAGGGAGGAAAGGAATCACTATAAACAATCTTCGCCCCCCCCCCCCATTCCTTTTTATTTTTCCATTAATAGAAAGCTAATATTAAATCAAGGCCCTGAAGTAGCCAAATTGCATCAAAGACAGTCTGTGTTTTGTCAGCAACGGTGCTGGTGCTAATAAGTATTCCTGTTTTGCGCTGCAGGCTACAGTAGTTATAGCAACAGTATTCACGACCCTGTAAATGCTTCTGGGCTGTTTTTTATACTGCAAGATGATGAAATAGAGAAATGAATAAGTTATTTTAAGCCAGAAAATGCAGACCCAAAATATTATGTTAATAACTTGTCTAGAGACCTAGAAAGCCCTAAAGGAATTTGAGATGAGAAACAAATGTCCTGATTCCCAAACACTTCTTGAAGCACTGAAATGCATTGACCAATTTTTTGGGAAGGAGACTACTGATTTTTAATCCCTCAAATCAAGATCATCTCTGCAAAGTGAGAACAATACTGACTTAATGATTTATTACTTGTACAAAAGAATAAATAAATTTTTCAAGAGTTTTCATAGTTAGACGAATAGAATATGTATTTTCAAAACAATCTTTATGTGACAAAAAAGCAAAATTGAATAGATCATAAAGTGCAGGAAGTTCCTTGAGGTGTTGTCCTGATCTCTTTGGGCCTGTTCTTCAGTTGAGAAGCACCTGCACTGGTTTCTGTTAGTGTTTGATAAGGTCCTATCACAGCTGATGATCACGTCATGCTTCACTTGTACAGACTAAATAGCTGCCCTCTGTGAAAGAAATATTGACGGATACTGTTAGTAATAAGGGCATTGTGTTATACACTGAACATGTCATATCACTTTTTTAAAGGCAAGCACTGAGAGATTCAGACTTTCAAATCAGCTGAATAGAAGTGAAGCCCTGATTGAGTCATTCAAGCGAGCACAAAGAACTAGAGCACAATGAGAAGTTTTCCTTTGCGAGTAATCCCATCACATCTCTCTTCAAGCTATTTTCGTTACTTGCCAGGTGAGTATAAACTTTGCCTCCTTCATGAGCACTGCCCAGGCTCTTCCATAACTGAGCTCCACTACTGTTCTTATTCAAATCCATCTTTACCAGTATGGCTTTTGTGGAGTTATGTTTGGTTTCGTTTCTGCTGAAGGGAAGCGGTATTCATCTTTGTGGAAATTAAAAAAACCCCATAAGTAACATAGTCTCTTTACTGTCCTGTGAAGAATAAACATGGGAAGAAGCTTCACCGAAGAGCATGGACTGAAAAGATGTATGCCCGTATTTCTCTCTCTTTTTCCTGTAAAGGTATTTGAAAAGTTGAAAGTTAAAATTACACATTTTTAATTAATTTGCTTTACTAAATAATTCTGCTCTTCGGTAACTTCTTCATAGTTTATCATTTCAGTATTTATGTTGTTTATTCATTATTGGAAACCGTAATTGGACCTACAATTTAATAATAGTATGATCCGACATATGGTTGCTTTGTTTATCTTCAGATAAAAAAACATTTTTGCTTCATGAAGCAATACCAAAAGGAAAATAGTTTTATTGTAAATCTCAAGGAGAGGAGCTTGCAGTCTGCTAATTCAAGTGAATTTCTTTAGTGGTGCACTCAAAACATTCATCCTAGTGGAGGAACTTGGAGTGTGGGATCCTTCAGAGTTCGTGGAAGAGAAGCATTGTAAAACTTTCTAAAACTTCCTTCTGTGGCTTCTGCTTAGAAGGAAGGAAACAAAACTGCATTGCTTCAGACATGAGGGGACAACAGGAACATTAACGCTTTGCGTTCGGGGTCTGTAGGTCCTGTCAGCCAGGGATTGCAAAAGTATTTTGTGAGACATCCGTGATGAAAACTCAATCTTGGTGCAGGCTTGGGAATTTCTCTAGTTTCTGCAGAACTTCTGCTGTGGAAAATGTTTGTATCTGTGCTGAACTAAATTCGTTTATTTCATCTTTTGAAAAGTTAAAATAAGAAAGTGAGTCTGCAAAGTTCTCAGCTGTATTCATTTCCTGCCTGCCCCACGGTTACATGGCCAGCACCTCTGATTAGTGCTATTTACATATTACAAACATCACTGTCACAATTAATCTACAGGAAGCCGGTTTCTCAGTTGGACCGCTCGGTGTTTACAACTAGCTCTCCACAAGTGTACAGTAATGACATCAGCACTCCTTAGACAATTGCGTTTTAATGAGCAGCTTCCGGAAGTTCTCACCTCGGACACTCAGGCGCATTTTAAAATGTGGGTTTTTTTTAGTGTGGTATTCACAGGAAATGCTGAAGGCAGCAATGTGCTCTTAAATCCTGCCCAAAATATCCTACTGGAGTTACACACTACTGGATTTATTCCTGCCTTACAGAAACCCTCAGGGATTCCTCATATGACAACCTGCTTTTTTTCCAAGAGAAAGATTTTATCAATCCATGCTAACAGTGCAAGCAGCAGCAAGTGTTGGGCTGACCATGTGGGAGGACAGCATGGAGAGACTACCGCTTAGTCATGCAGGAGGGCTGTGACTCCTGGTCCACTGAATATTGGCCGTAAGATCAAACTCCCTACAGGAGACAGGGGAATAAATCTGGTTTACATCAGAACTCAGTCTGCTATCTCTGAGCTACTGTGTGGTTTACGCAGAACCCTCATGCTGGACGTCATGTCCTCTCTCTACTTTTCCAGTCAGATGTTTTGGGAATACCTCAGGGATGCTGCAGCACAGGTTGAACTACTAGGGAAGGCATTGTCAAACCTCCACAATGCAGAACTAGTGAAGCCATGTGGAGTATTTTATATTAAAAGGCAGCTCTGCAGGGAGGAGGGCTACCTCAGGGCTGGGAGAGCACTCAAAACAGGTTTTGAAGGTCACACCTAGGTATTTAGCATGAAATTAGGCAGGACTTAAGAGCTTAGGTCCTACTGTAAAGCCGCCCTTGATGGCTGCAGTGTTGCATCGTGCTCCTTCAGTATAACATCACAATGAGATACAACTAATTCTGCCTATTTAAAGCACAGCTACAATTTCTGCAATAATACTTTCTTCAGCTTGTATGTTATTATGTTTTAGTCATTGTTGCGTCTCATTGTCACTGTCCATCAGCCATAGTCTCTCCTCCTCTTAGCTAATACTAGAATTTCCAACAAAGATCTTCAGTTAACACTGGCTTTCCTGAAACTGCCAATCCAATTTCTTGTTCAGATTTGCAGGAACCCTCAAGGAAATCTTGCTGGCTACCTAACACAGTAATAGGCTGGGGGCTGTGAATCTTGGTCTTCAGAAAAGCTTCAGGCAGAGTAGAGATAAATATCTGCTCTAGTAAAGTACCCATGTGAACATTTAATTTCAGCTGTGCAAGAAATCTTAGTGATGAATTTGTTGTGTTGGATCAGAGACATTTTGGGACACAGCAGATGTGAGCAGCAACATTGAACCCACTTTTCCTTCTGAACTCTAGGCAGCAATCTTATGGATTCCTCACTGTCATGTTTGTGACAGAAGACCTTTCTGTTTGGGCAGTAACCATTTCTCAAATTGTTCTGGCTTTTAGCCCGAGTCATGATGTGCTTCATTATTATGGTTTTGATTTGACGCCGTCCTTAGGTTTTGCAAAGGTTGACGTTGGTGACCTCTGGTTTTCATATCAGCATCTCTATCCAGACTCTTATCAGGACCAGTCTGCTGCTGCCGTCTTTCTCATCTGAGTTTCTGTCACAGCTAGAATAATTGGAATCACAAAAATAAGATTTGCAAAGCTTGCCAAAAATACTTCCTCAAAACAGAGTAAATGTTTTATTTGCACTTTCAGTATGCACACCAGGAAGCAAGCTATTCTAGTCTCTCTGTTGAGTAAAAACAGGTGATTATCAGATTACACTTGTCAATTAGATAAACATAAAACTTGTAATAATATTGATATTGCTGTGGTCCCCAAATATAGTACAAATGTTGCATATCATCCGTTCCCAGTCAGCCTAGATTGCCTGAGGATAGAAACTGCTGGTCTGAAATGTGTTCTTATGGCATGTACGAAATAATTTCCAACCCAATTCACAGTTACCACAAGTCATTTTTTTGTAATTTGTGCTTTGCTTGATCCACAAGTGCCTTTCAAATCCCAGCTTTAGAGGTTGTCACAGAAGCTAAGAAAGAATGGTCTCCAAGTTAAAAATCTTTGCTTTCTGATGACCAAATTACGCCCCAATCCTGGCAGCGTGGATGTCTCTTGAGGACGGCAGGTGAGGACAGCTGTACCCGTGGACCAAAACAAGACACCTGAGGTGGTGGGTTGACAGTGCAATGGCCATGGCTGTCCTGGTGCTCCCTCTGTTGGAAATATTCTGACATGTCCTTTCTCCTTTCCTTCTAAAGAGCAGACATGAACGGCCCTGGGTGGAAAACAATGTCCCAGGCGTTTTCCAGTGAAATCCAAGAGGGCTGTGTGACGACAGCTATGCGCATCCCTCTGCTGCCAGCACCTGCCTTCCCTCCTTCCCACCTAACGCTGGGGTGTGTGCAATGCGGTCCAGCTGAGGGTTTAGTTTGGTTTGGTTCAGCTCAGAGTAGCAATACACAGAGCAATACATTTTTAAGGACTCAGAATCAGGAAAATAGTCTGATCTTTTGCAAATATTTTGCCTAGGAGGTTCTCTGGTGAAAGGAGTTAGTTGGTTGTGGTTTTTTCCAGGAAACAGAGCACCTGGGCTTGCCAGGCCCGTTTCCAGCACAAGGCACAGGCTGAAGCGCGGTGCTGGCCTTGGCTCCCCAAAGCGGAGGGGCAGAGCCGTGGCCTGAGCCACAGCAGTGGCTGGCCAGGTGTCGTCTGGCAGCATGGCATACGTGGTGGCTTGGGCTTGCGGGGTCATGTTTACCAGGTGGTGAAAGCGCTGCTGGGTGGGAACGGGCCACCAGCCAGGCTCCACCTCGTGTTGCGGACACGACCTGGTGGCCCGGCCTGCCCTGCCCCACCTGAGGGCCCCAGGATTGCGTCAGAGTTATAAAAATAGTGTTCTGGGCACTGGGGTTCCTGCAGCGAGCAAGTGACAGAAAGTCCTGCTCCATCAGTTTTTGCTGCTTGTAAAGAGTTACCCTGCAACTAGCAGAAAGAGTTGTGCTGTGTCTGCTGGGGCAACAGGCAAGTGGCCTGCATGAGTGCACAGGCCCTGTGTTGACTCTTGCCCTGGCTGCTTCTTTGAGCTTACAGCCTTTGATCGCTGACGGTCTGCCTTGTGAGCCATGGGAGAGCTCCTGTGTGAACCATGCCCCTCTGGTTCTGTCAGTTCTGCTGTGTGGTTCACACCAACTCACCCCAGACCCATTCTGGGGGCAAAAGAGTTGGCCTCCTTGACTTTGCAAACACAGACCATCAACCCTCAGTTTAAAGATCATTTGTATCAGAGAACCCTTCTGTCCCTGCTGAGGATGACCAGGCTGCTCTTATCACCTGCTCAATCTGTACATTGTCGCTTCTGATAGACAGAAGCGGGCTATCTGTCTGCTGATGGATAGAGCTGGGCTGTCATACACCAGTTCCAAGGCCACTCTCTTCCAGTGACAGCCCCATCACTAAGAAATCCCGGTTCGTGTTGATGGCAGACACCCTGTTGATTTTTGTTTCTGATACTTTCGCGTCAGGGCCAGGCAGACGTGGCAAAAGACACAACTCTTGACATCCACACCCGGGGTCATCACCTAGTAACTGAGCGCGTGCAGGAACCTGCATAATCTCAGCTGAAAAAAACCAGGTGGATTGTGTGCTGGGGTCCTTTTCTGACCTCTGAAGAACCATATGTCACTGCTTTGCCTCTGTGCTTGCCATGCTGTATTCGTTTAGCTGGACTGTGATGGTTATCTGAGCAGAGCTGAAAACAGGGAACCCCAGCAAGCCCTTGGGGCAGAGCCAGAGCAGACACTTCAAAGTAAAACTGCAGGCTTGAGCCTGTGACGCGTGAGGAAAAGCCCCTTGTGCACAGGTGAGCCTCTCTGAAGTCTCACTCAGGCTCCTGCAAGACGTGCTGCTTTCCAGGGGACTTCTTTATCTGCGCTTTCTGCTTGTCATCGCTTGAGGGCAGTTAAGCTCACGTCAGGTCTTGCTCTAGCTAAGTGCGATTTCCTCAGATTTTAGCTATAAAATGATACAAAACCCAGAACAAGCAAGGAAAAATGTATGGCGTTGGGGCTGGCTGTGGCCAGACTGTGCCAGGAAAGCTGTAGTTTGTTAATCACCATCTTTCTGTGTGGGAGAGGATGCTAGATGTGAGACTATCCTATGGTATTTCTTGACGCAGTCTGGCCTACACAGGGCTCAAACTCTTGGACAGAAGTTGCTGGCAAACAATCTTAGTCACATGAAAAAAATGGTTGTCCGGTGACCAAAGTTCAGCTTTTGGTGTATCGCCACAGGGATAACAGGGGGCTGAGTAAGTCCAGCCGAAGTCAGTTTCTTGAAGAGGATGGGAGTTTTTTATCTCTCATCCCCGGCAGCAGTGACTCAGTGGCTTTCTGTTGGGCATATGTGGACACCTGAGAAATGAGAACCAGAGCTCCTCAGATGGTGGAACGCAGGGTCCAAGAGAAAAGGCCAAGGTGTATGTAGAGCAGTGAGCCTTTAAATCACAAGTGTGTAGCGAAAACTAACCTGAAAAGTGATGCGCAGTGGTGTCTACCTGTGGGAACAGCCGGCGATCGATCATGGACAGAAATTTAAGGATCACCAGAAATACAAAATATAATCGCTTTGCCGTGGGACCCGTGAGCAGCTGCAGAAGACACGGGAGAAAAAACATCATGCAAGAAGCCGTGGGATCAGTGAGCAGCTACAGAAGACACGGGAGAAAGAAAACAACGAGTTAAAAAATAGCAGGCAAGCGCTGGGAAGTACAGGGAGTAGAGGCCGAACTGATAAGATAAAGGGAAGGTGCTTTTTAGTGGAAAATCACTGCTTAAGAGTGAGAAGGTATATAAGGCTTGGAATAGCACTAATAAAGAGTCTGCGTTATCACTTTCATAAAGTGCGTGCAGTCCGTTATTTTCGTTCTCCGACAAATGGTGACCCCGACGTGATTTTTCCAACGCCGAGGACCGACAAATGCTGAGCCCGACGTGATTTTTCCAACGCCGAGGAAGAACGAAACTCAGGGAGAAACTGCAAGGAGAAACTGCAGCCGACACGAAGCGGCGCAGGGAGAAACTGCGGAGAGAGACTGCAACCGGCACAACGCGGTGCAGGGAAAAACTGCAGAGAGAAAAACTGCAGGGAATCAGCAGCCTACATGAAGAGGTGCTGAGGGTCAGCGGTCGACACGAAGCGACGCTGGGTATATATCCGCAGGGACCTTAAAAAGGTGAGCACCTGAGGCGCGGTATGGGGCAGGCTTCATCGACTCCAGAAGAAGCAGCGATAGCCAAACTCCTGCTGCATATCCTCTCTAAGAGAGGGATTAAATACGATGAACATGCCATCCGGCGCCTGTTACACTGGCTCCGGACGCAAGGCTTGCCAGCAGAAACATCAAAGGCATTCGACCCTGCCGTGTGGGACGAAGCGGGCAAACTCTTGTGGGAGGCAGTCTCGCGCGGAGATAAAAACGCAGAAGGGCTGGCAATTACCTGGAGGCTAATGTCTGAGGCAATTAAGAGCGTGATGGCAGAGAGAAAAGCTGCGGCGGAGGCAGAGGCTGTGCTGGGGGCCCACGCACTTGCAGTCCCGTCCGCTCCGCCGTCAGACTGGGGTGGAGAGCATGTAACCGGGCGAAAACAGTGTCCGCTGCTGGAGGCAGCGACGCAAACTGACCAGGAGATGGCAGGCTCTACCAACAGGCTGCCTCTGCCATCTCCCCGCCTGCTGAGGCCATCTCTCCCCCCGCCGACGCCATCTTCCCCCCTGCCGCCGACGCCATCTTCCCCCCCGCCGACGCCATCTTCCCCCCCGCCGACGACGTCCCCCCCCCCGCCGACGCCATCTTCCCCCCCGCCGACGACGTCCCCCCCCCCCGCCGACGCCATCTTCCCCCCCGCCGACGACGTCCCCCCCTCCGCCGACGCCATCTTTCCCCCCCCCGAGGACATCTCCCCCCCCGCCAAGGCGATCAGAACCGGTGCCCTCGTCCTGGCCGTCACTTCCGACAGTTCCGGGGAACACCAACGGCCCCGGCGAAATCAGGCCTAGTGGCCACGTAGATCCACGATATCAATGGTCAAAAATTCAAAAAGAGGCTTTGAAAGATGGGGAGGTGTTAAATGCTTACCCTGTAGTGGTGGTGAATAATCAGCAAGAGTACCAGGCCTTTCATTGGGATTTGGTGAAAGAAATTCGTAAATCTGTAATGACCTATGGTCTGCATGCGCCGTATACCACCGCTCTGCTAGACAACATCTACGGGGGCAACTTATTAACTCCTTATGATTGTGATCAGCTGGCCGCCCTGATCCTGACACCGATGCAAAGACTCCTTTGGAAGGACAAGTGGGGTACTCTGGTTAACGAAGAAGCCATGCGAAACCTAGACAGGCCGGACGATGACCCTTTAAGGACAATAGGCCCTGATCAAATGATGGGAAGGGGTCAATTTTCTGAACCAAGGTTGCAGGCCAGGCTTCCTGTTGACGTGCTACGAATGTCTGCCGGCCTGGCCCAACGGGCTCTAATGCAGATTCCTGCTGATTGGCACATTATAGTAATTGACTTAAAAGATTGCTTTTTCACAATCCCGTTATATGCGCAGGATGCACCACTTTCAAAAAAAAAAAAAAAAAAAAAAAAAAAAAAAAGCAAAAGCCATTGTCCAGTCTTGCCCTAGTTGCCAGCAACTAGGGCCAGGAATAGAACAAGCAGTTAATCCTCGTGGTTTACACGCCCTTGACGTTTGGCAAATGGATATCACACATGTACCTGAATTTGGGAAACTTAAATACGTCCACGTTTCGGTGGATTGCTTCTCCCATATCATCTGGGCTACTGCTCAGACAGGAGAGACGGCAAAACATGTTATAAAACATTTACACATGGCTTTTGCGGCCTATGGGGTACCGCGCACCATAAAAACTGACAATGGGCCTTGTTATATAGCCTCCAGTCTCCAGCATTTCCTTGCATTATGGGGAGTTCGACACATCACTGGTATCCCACACTCCCCCACAGGTCAAGCGATCATAGAACGCATGCATCACACCCTGAAGCGTCAATTGCAAAAACAAAAAGGGGGACCGGAGGACCCTCAAACACGATTATTTAAGGCTTGTTATGTGTTAAACTTTTTGCGGTTTCCTCAAGATCAAGAGCACCCACCTATTATACTGCACTTGCGGGGCATGAAGGCAGGAGTGGCTGTTGCAGATCAACATGATATATTGATTCGAATGCGTGACCAGGAGACAGGGGAATGGAAGGGTCCGTACAGATTACTTACTTGGGGACGAGGATATGCTTGTGTCGTTACAGATCGTGGAGTCCAATGGATCCCAGCGAAATGGGTAAAACCTTGGCTGCGCACACTGCCATCACAACCACCATCATCGGAATCCAAATAATCGTGAGCAGTACTGCTTGGATAGTCCCACAGCCTAATGAAAATGTTTGGGTAACACTCGCTAATGCCATCGGACAAGATTTTCTCTGCCTTAGTACGGCAACTCCTCAAAATCCCTTTTCAACATGTTTGGTGGGAATTCCTATAGACACAATAGAGTGGTTTGCCTTTTGTAATGCGACGGCTGTAAGGCCAGCATGTCCAAACGTCTGGAACAAGTCAGTAGATGGGTGGTTGGCGCACGCCTTCCCCCCAGCACCCCTCCAACCCCAGGAAGTGCGATTGTTGGGTTCTGTGCAGGCTGCTGTCTGCGTGTTTTTTAATTATACCGGGAAAAACAGAAATCTATCCTGGTCTGTAAATAGCACCTTATCACCATATACTAATAGTAGCATATGGTGCAATTACACCATTCCCAAACTATCTGTAGGCAGTAATACACCTATGAAGCTCCCTTCGGGTCTTTTTTTCATCTGTGGGAATCGAGCATGTGCTGGTATTCCGGCCCCTATACGGGGTGGTCCTTGTACAATCGGGCATCTCACATTACTAACACCAAATATAACTATGATACATCAGCATTCGCACTTTCTACGGCATCGAAAGAGACGATCGCACCATGTTTTTGATCCCATGTGTGATTCACAGGCCACATTTTGGAACCAGGCAGAAATAATAATAGCTTCTCTTTTTACACCTGGTGTAGCTGCCGCCAAAGCCCTGGCAAACACTAAATAGATTAGGATGTTGGTTAGCAAAGCAGAGTAACGCTACTTCACGAGCTTTGAGTGGATTGTTATTGGACACTGATTCTATTAGACATGCCACGCTTCAAAATAGAGCAGCTATAGATTTTTTATTGCTAGCACAGGGTCATGGATGTGAAGACTTTGAAGGAATGTGCTGCATGAACCTGTCAGACCATTCTACATCGATCCATAAAAGCATTCAGGACTTGAAGGATGGAGTTAAACAGTTGCAGATAACGAGCACGGGCCTCGATGGGTGGTTTCAGCAGTGGGGTATAACAGGTTGGATTAAAGATATATGTAAACAAGGTATGCAAATATTAATTATGATTATGATAATATTGATTGGAGGATCATGCATAATAAATAAAACCATGGTAATCGTAAAGAAAAATATGGCAGGTATCTGGATAGCACAAAAACAAAAAGGGGGAATTGTAGGAGATTTTAAAGAGCAACAGGACTTGTTGCTGTCAGATTTGTAAACAAGGATGGACATGAACGGACGAGTTTCAGGCATGATGGACAAAGACTGAAGACAAGACAGAGTGACCGAAGACATCCCTTAAATCAATTAGCATATGTTGAAAGATTTTATGTATTCTTATTTGTATACTGTGTTTTATGTCACGTGTGCAGTAGCTAGTGGACAGATCACTCCAAGCAGTGTTGGTTCTAAACAAAGAAGGGGGAAATGTGGGAACAGCCGGCGATCGATCATGGACAGAAATTTAAGGATCACCAGAAATACAAAATATAATCGCTTTGCCGTGGGACCCGTGAGCAGCTGCAGAAGACACGGGAGAAAAAACATCATGCAAGAAGCCGTGGGATCAGTGAGCAGCTACAGAAGACACGGGAGAAAGAAAACAACGAGTTAAAAAATAGCAGGCAGAACAGCTGCAAAATAGCAGGCAAGCGCTGGGAAGTACAGGGAGTAGAGGCCGAACTGATAAGATAAAGGGAAGGTGCTTTTTAGTGGAAAATCACTGCTTAAGAGTGAGAAGGTATATAAGGCTTGGAATAGCACTAATAAAGAGTCTGCGTTATCACTTTCATAAAGTGCGTGCAGTCCGTTATTTTCGTTCTCCGACATCTACCTACCCCACAACAGGCACCCAGCTGACTGTCACCTCCTTACTGTCCATCTGGCAACAGTGGTACTGCCTGTGCCATTGCCTTCCCCTTTACTTAGGAGACATTGGAATTTTTCTCCTGAAATTTTTCTCTCCCTGCATTAGCAGCTGTGAGATTTGGGAATAGAGGTGTGGGTGACGGATGCGCACAGCTTGTGTCCTTGGCTTAGTGATCAACGTTGTGGACTAGTATAAGGTGAAGTGGTCCAGTGTCATCTGAAGTGACACTGAAAGAATGAGCAATATTGCTGTGGCCTTGCAAAGCTCTGAGTAGGCTAATTAGCCAGAGTGATGGCACAGGTAATCGGACAAAGCTGCGTGTGGTGCTGGTACAGCTGTTTTGCTAGTATATGTAAGGAGGAAGCATTCTTGATGGAAGTTAAACTACTTCTAGGTCCTCCCTAACATGCCTACTTGAGATTTCCTCTTGGTGGGACCAGATGCCACCTGATCCATAGAAAAGATACAAGACATCAAAACAAGGGCTTTGTGCAAGCGTTGCACCGGATGGGTCCTGACTCCCAGCCTCAGTTACACCGTGATTCTGAATTCACCAAAGGACTCAAAAGCCCCAACACAAACAAGCCAGCAAATTTTTGCCAGCAAACCAGAAAACTGTAGAGCAATGAACAGCACAAATCCCATTGATCTTTGGCTCAATCCAGCATAACAACTGAGGGAGATGTACCTTGGACTCCCCACCAGTTGGCTCTGGGACACACTTTGCAGGGGCTGCAGATCTCGATTTGAGGAGGAATATACACGGCTCTGCCTGGACCAGGTGCTACAGCCGCTGAGTGATCCGAGTAATCGGTGTTTCAGGCAGCAGCTGTTGAGCAGAAATCATGGAGGGTCATTTAGCTAAAGTTAAAGCAGAACCAAAATAGAAAGCATTCGCCAGAGCAGATGTTTCGCTGCTGGCAGGGCTGTGCTGCACACACCAGCAGTGGGCAGTGGAAGTCCATTCTAATGCCCAACCTGCGCCGAGGGTGGGAGGCTGGAGAGCTGTCCCCAGCAGCCAGGGGAAGGCAGACGTTTTGATTTCCCCTTGGTCTTAACACTGCCCTAGAAATTAGTACCCGAGACTGCAGCCAGATAGGAGCTGGGAAGAAGGTTCAATTTAACAAAGAAAGGAAAGGTGCTTTGATTTATTTTCTGAGATTTATTTTCTGATGAGATCATTTCTTCCCTCCATGTCACAGTCCTGGGCGCTTGTATTTTTCATGCTTCATTAAAAATGTTTGTAATTATATGAGTGGCTTCAGAGGCCAATTAAGCCTTCATTTGGAGGCTGCTCTGGATACTGGAAGCCATCCATTAGCCTGGGCTTTTGCCAGGGAAAAACACTACACTGTCTTTAACAACTGCACCAGCTCCTATCTGCTTAATGTTGATTTTCCTATTAAGTTCAGCTAATACTTTTCTAATTGTGTGAGCTGGGCCTGAAGCCAGGCTGTGTGATTTTTGGCGGCTGCTTCCTAGGCTGAATCAGAGATCATCAAAACCTGCACAAACACTTCACTGTGCACGTGTTCAGTCGCATCTAAACAGCAGCTGTTCTCCCCAGAACTGACCCAGGCTTTTTTTTGTGCCCCCCGCATTGCTCCCAAGGCAAGCCCCACGCAGTCAGGAGGTGTGGACACCAGAGAGCATATTAACCAGAGCTCTAGGGGCCTGGCTGGTGTGCAGCTTACCCCGTGAGGTGCCATAAAGGATGCCATGGAAATCAAAGGCCAGCCCACATCTCTGCTTGTGGATGAGCCACGGACCAGGAATTATTCTGTGGGCTCTTTGAGGCACAGACTACCCAGGAGGGAATATTTACAAAGGGAAGGACTTGTTATATCCACAGGTCTGGGCATTCACATGGTGTGGAAGGGAGGACACTAACACTGTGCTAGGGTAGGAGGTCTCAGCGACCCTTTTCAGGCAGAGGGATGCCGTTCATCTGCTGTGCGTGTTACTCACAAGAGGGTGGTATGACAACCTGCTGAATCAGTCACTTCACGCTGTGGCTGAGGCAGAGGTGTGGTGTGGACCACTTCTTCCCCCACTAACTGCAGAGGTGCCGCCTGGCTGCAGGCTGGGCAGCTCTGACCAGGAGCTGCTTCTGGAAGCTTAAGGAAAGGTGGAATTTTTCTTTTTTTTTTTCTTTTGGGAGCAAGCATAGAGTCAACATCCAAACAAAATGTGTGTGGTAACATCCTGGCAGAAGAAATGTTGCCTATTCTCTGAGAGTCTTGCTAGAAAGTAAAAGCCATTGTTAGCAGATGACTGACAGCTATTGCTGTAAGAGACCCATGTTAAAAGTGTGTCCTTCTCAAGCCTTTTCTCTCATCCTCTGGTTTAAAAATACATATGATAGCTCAAAAGAAATGTAAGCAAATGTGTAGAGTTCTTGCTGAGTTGGGATGAAGCTAAGCACATATGATTTTATTTTGTAATTGAATTGCATATTCTTTAATTAAAAATGGCCAGGCAAATAACTTAATCAAAAAGCTTATTTCATTTGAATTTGCTCTGAGCAATGGCTATACCTTCAAATTCAAATACCAATAGGATAGAAATCACTAGTTTTGAGTTTTTCACTTTAGGAACATTGCTGTATTTGGATTCTAAAACCCTTACAGCTCTAATACTATTACTACGCACGGGTCAAGTTTTACTGCCTTCTTACATTCTAGCACTGAAAAATGTGAAAGAAATTCACCTTGTCTCTCAGCAGCTTGTGTCTGGAGCTGATTTGCTTCTGAGTGCAACAACCCCTTGTTTCAAGCCCCTCGCAAACCTCGCTCTCGGCACGGCTGCAGTCGCCTCTCAGGGAGTCTGGGCCAGTGCTGCGTGGTGGGACCAAGGGTGGTCGCTGCACGTGTTTGGGCTGTCTAGATCACCTGGTTTCACCCCACAGACCTTTTGAAGCATGTGTTTTTCAAGAGTTTATTCCTCTGCTAAGACAGGATTAAGAAAATGAGAAAGATTGCTGAAAATTTAGGTGTTTAAGATAGTAAATAAGGTCTGGTAGCAAAAATTATCATTGTTTTCTTGAGTACAAAATATAAAAATAAAATTTAGAAAAGGCCATATGACAGGTACAAAACTTGTCTTGAAATTTCTGGCAGCAAAATATGGCTCCAGCTTATGGTGTTTGGTACACAGAGAGGAAAGTTTATAGAGCTTAAAATTCACAGCAACCCAGCACCACACATCCAAACAAGCCATTACTGAAGAGGGTTTCCTGACAGCATAAAGCAGCAAGCGGGAGGCAGGGCTGTTTCAGAGCAAAGTTGAAAACACTAATTGTCCTTTACTCACTGGGAAAGAACACGTGAGGTGACAAATGGCTTTGTGGTTTGAATCGTTAGAGACTGAGGAAAGAGTTGCTGGCTAATGGGACTCTACTGGGCAGAAATGGCTGTGCTAGGATTGCTGTGAGCAATTTGCAAGATGTGCTGGTAAAACACAGGAGGAGTCAGCAGGACCCTGGCTGACATGGAGGGCCAGGTAGAAAGCGAAGCTGGAAAGGGTCAGAGAGGACCTGGGCAGCACCCAATTGCTGGCTTCACCTCTGGGATGAGCAGTGCTGCACATGGCTCTTCCCATCTGAGGAGCAGGCTCAGAGGGCAGGTGTGTCAGAGCCCTGAGGACACTCACAGACCTGAGTTGCCCCAACCAGTCTCACCTGGGCCCCCACCCACACCCTCTGCTCGTGGACCAGGAGCTCTATTTAAACTCAGGCCTTGGGATCCAGTTCTCTCCTGAGCCATGTTGTAGGCAGGTCTACCTCCAGCCCTATGTTCTGCTGTTCCAGACAGGGCTTCCTAAGCATCCCCAGCACTGACACATCCTAGGGCTCTGAATGGACTATTACTTGGTCCCTGTGCATGCTGCCCTGCCCTGCTCAGGTGCTGTGGGATGATGCCCCTCAGTGAGGGCACAGCCTGTGGTGGGGTTATCCTCAGCTCCTGGCTTGCCCTCCTTTATGGAGCATCTCTACTCCTGCTGCTTCCTAACACTGCATGTTTTGCAGTGGGTCCTCCTGAGAAAGTGACTGGAAGCCTGAGGAGCTGCAGAGAGGTCACCAGAGAAACCCTAGGAGGAAGGAGCTGCTCTTTTGTCCTGTGGCCTGTCTTCTGGAGGAGAGATGCCTCCTAGCTACAGCAGCCAAACGCATTTATTTGTTGAAATAATAAGGTATGGGTCTAATGCTCCTTATATCATACACATCCGGATTTGTTCTAGCTGCTGGAAGAAGTGAGCTCAGAAATAATCTAAGGGTCAGTTTTCTAACATTAGACTGGAATTGTCTTTATTTACTTTTACAAACTTGGCCAAGGCTCAAGGCACTCTAATGTTATGTATTCTTCAGTAAACACAATTAACTGGAAACTCAGAAGCTCTGGTATCATCTTTTCCCTTGGGACTGGTCACTGTGAGATGCTTTTTCCAGCCAGAAAATCAACTTCCTTTTCCCCACGGTTGGTGGAAATCCATTTGGCTCAGGAAAAAAAAAAAAAAAAGAGTAGGTTTGATGATGTAGCCTGTTTTGCTTACTGCAGTGGTCAAAGGGTAGCAAAGCTTGGTAAGAGTGGGGAAGGTCTGGATTATGAAGGGCAGCTGCACTTCCTGCATTGAAGACAGGTTGTACAGAACCAGTGGGTCCCTGCTAGTCAACAGCAGATCCATGTTTGTGTCTGAGGCAGCCAGGTGGGGTTGTTAGGAGTAGGACGTGCTGTGCACCCAACAGTTACCCACATGTAAGCTTTTTGGTTATCAAAGCTGAACTTTAGACTCCTCTTTTTTCACCACCTCAATAAGCTGAGGGAATGAAGAAAGGCCACCTAGAGCCCCACCAAGGTCAAAAGCAGAGGCAAATTAACTACAATTGTCGTAGGAGCTTTTCTAAGTGTTGTTATAAGCCCTTTCTCAGGTGATCCAATCTAGTACTCTATGATCTTACAGATGGAGAAATCTTGTCTCATGTCTAATCCTTACTTGCTGTAATTCAGGCCAAACTTTTCTTGTTCTTAACAGCATGGACACAATGAACAGTTTATCATCTTCCTCTCTGTAACTGCAGCCTTTTATGGATGTGACATTTAGGTACTTCATGTATCGTTACCCAGTGTCCCTTTGGTCTGCTCGCTTCTAGATTGAACAAACTCTCATTCTTCCATTGTGCCTTATAGGTCTGTGATCTGGATTCTCTCCAGCTGATCTACAGGCTTCTTGAAGAGCAGTATTCATCTTCCAACCTCTTACTGAATGTCTGAATGAGACAGAGCATATTGATTATCCCACTTATATGTATATAAGACACTTGTAACAGAAATATTAAGGTTGAAGTGAAGTCTGAATTGAAATGCGTGTGTAAACGATGGGGGGAAAACAACTGAATGAGGATTAAAAGAACGACCTGTTCTGATACTGTAAAGTACTGCTCCCAGAACCGGGTTCCTGGGATGCCATTCCTGCTTGCAAAACTGAAGAATGTGTTTAGGGCATGACCAAAAGGCCTGAGCTCTGGTAAGGTCACAGCACAGACAAGTCACCAGCAGAAGACCCCACATCCTGCCCAGAGAATGGCATTGAGGTTGCAGCAATTCACATACCATTGCTTTTCCTGACAGGTCACCAGGAAAACAAACGTGTCCGGGCTAGGAGAAGCAGATAATCCTCAAATCTGAAAAGTTTAGCCCATGCTCTTGGTAGCAAGAAGGGCACTGTGTCCAGCTTCAAGCTGACACACCTGGCTTTCTGCACCTCCTACATCTTGCCCTGCCCTCAGCAACACCAGGCTGCCCCACCCTTTGCTTTTCTGCTGTCTGTAACTTCAGTTTTTTTCTTCTTTGGTCTCTGTTGCTCCTTCCGTACAGTCTGTCATCTTTCTTGTTGGTCTTGCAAACCTTTTATTCTGCTGCTGCATCCCAGCTGCCTCTGTTTTTCTTCCCAGCTGTCGCAAGTTCACAGCTACCTGGTGTCCTGTGCTTTTGGCTGTGTAGTCCTAGTCCTGCTTCTCAGTGCATAAGTGGTCCCAGGCTGGTGGCCTGTTACCTCCTGGCAAAAAAATTATCTGCTTAGCCACATAGTCAATTGAAAGCTTCTGTACCTCATCCATTCCTCCTGTGCTGACCTTCAGCAGACTGTCTGTGCGGATAGCACGCTCTGCTCTCCCTCCCTGTGCGGGATTGCTCACGGGACAATTCTCCATGCTTTTCCTCACTACCAAGTCTGTTGCTTACACTGCTTTTAAGCCCTGTACATGCTAGATTCAGCACTGCTCTTCCATGGCTGAATATTTGGAGATTCTGGACTGATTAGGAAGGGGGAGAATGTCTCCACCCAAGCCCCATGGAGGTCTAATCTGATGTACTTGCAGCTAAACAAAGTATTTGCTTCACCTGTTTCTAAAATCTGGGTAATTGGGCCATTTAGTTCATCAGTGAAGGTTGGTTGAGAGAGTCATGTTTCTGCACCAGTACTGAAACAAATTTCCTACATTATCAGCTGCAGAACACAGAATAGGACTGGATAAAAATTGGATGGAGCCTTGGCTGAGAAAAACTTCTGTGTCCCTGTATAATAACACCTGAGCGTGTACTGAGGGTCAGCTTGGGGTTCAGAGTCTGTTACTGTTTTGTTGTGGTAGCAAGCAGATATTGTTAGAGTGAAGGGGTTGCTATAAGGCTCTGTTGATCTCAGGCTGGGGGTAGCATATCTTCCCCCCAATCTCTTATGAACAACTCCAGACAATATATGAAAGCGAAATTCAAGAGGTAAAAAAAATAATAATCCTTCCGCTCTTAGAGCTGTGCCCATTCTGCTTCCAGCCTTTGTTGCACGTTACCTTGTATGACTCATACAGAACAAAGGCAAGCAGGATTTTAGAGCAAATTTCTGTAAAATTTGAGCCTGCTTTGGACTCTGCTGCTGACAGTCCAACCTGCCTCTTCTACTGGACTGGGTTTGAACCAAGTGTGCTTTAGATAATTTAAAAAGCAGTAAAATAGCACAGTAGGATTCAGGCTTTATTATCCAGGAGCCATAAGGAAAGGCAATCCACAGCTGGATGCAGGAAAATTGAGAAAATCAGAAGCAAACCCACCTCCTCTCAACACCAGATTTCATGCAGCAGAGTAACTCTGTTAAGCTCAGCACTATCACGCTGATGTACCTTGGCTAGGAAAGTACATGATGAGGGTGTCATCTGTCAACAGTGCTTGTCCCCCCTAGTACAAGCATCATGGTGTGAAGTCGTTTAGAAAGACCAGTTCTGGGGATGTGCTGTCAGGCTCAAGATGCTAAACTGTAATATGCTGGCTCTAGGGCAGAGAGTTCTTGAGCAGGAGCAGTCTGAGCTTTCATAACAAATATGTTGAGCCATGCTTTCAGGGGTTATGGCAGTGCTTGAGCAGGTGATGCCCTTGGCCCACTCCTTTCTCCATTCCTTTTTTTTACTTTTTGTGATTGGGATGCAGCTGGCAAGACAGCTGGCTTCTGTGCCTCGTGGCTTACTTCCTTCACATCTCATTGATCAGAGGCTGCTTCAAGAGTTGCTCATTAACTCTCAAGGAGGAAAATCCTGTTGGAACAAAATTCTTACTCAATACAGAAAGCATCACAGACCTCAGGGGGAAGCTGCAACAGAACAGCTCTGCAGACCAATGAGAGCGTGCCCGGGATGGTGCCTTTAGATTACGGTAGCACAGAGTCCCTCAGCATAACAAGGATATGAGCACCAGTGATTAGCAGAGAAACCACGCTGGAGGGCTTGTTTTGATTTTTGCATCAGCCTTCCAATCTAACGCTCTTAATGCGCATCAGGGAGCAGAGCAAGGAGGCACTTTGTTCTCCTATCTTGCAAAGTCAATCAGTTGCATAACATGAATCAGAGGCAGCAGGAACGTGATCAAATGCAGAGAAGGGACACATCAAACGCTTGATTGTGGCTGTGGGGAGGGGTAAGCCAGGCCTCTCTCTACCCAACTTATCTTTCCCAGACTGCCTTTAAGCCTGTTTTGCATCAGCTGCCTGTCACTTTAAACACAGCTCAGACTGCGAGGTAGCTTCCCTGGAGCCTTTGTCTGTTAGAATAGGAGAGGTAAGCACCCCCAAAAGCCTCCAGAACGATTCAGAGTTTGAATTAGCCACTTCCTCTGCATTAGCCTCACAGCGGGGCAGGGATTGCTCAGGGTCTGTGCAGTGCTGAGTGTAGAGCAGAGCGTGGTTGGAGCCAGCATGTGTGTGAGACAGGTAAGAGACAGCACCAGGGCAGGGGGACACCTGGCCCTTTGATTCAAAGGGCCGAACTCTGAGGGGGAAATGGCCTTTTTTCATGAGATAAGGCTTGAACTCTGAGCTTCTGCACTTGCAAGAGGTGCCTAGGCAGCTGGTCTGCTGTAGAGCAAGTAGATTTCTTTCTCTGTTTCCCCCCATCCTTCTGAAGCTGGGCCACTGTGCAACCAGGAGTACCTGTCACACAGCCAGGAGGAGTGTGAGCACCAGGGATCCAAGTATCATGGTAGCCTGAGCTCTTGGCTGTTTCCCTTCCTAAGCCTTCTGCTTGTCTTTCATCAACAAGCACTTAAACATTTTACAAATCTGTAGTGCTTATTCAAAGGTTGAGTTGCAAGTGTACTAGCCCACATCAGAAGGGACAGAGCCTCTGCACAGGGCAGAAATTGCAACACCCTGAGAGCGAGCCTGAAAAAAGTTGTATGTGTTTTTGGCAGTGTCCGTCTCTGCAAGGAAGAAATGACTCACTGAAGCGGACTTAGAAAATGAGAGGTGACCCTTCTGTTCTCTCCCAGTGCAAGATTTGATGTGATGGCTCACCGGATGCGCTGCACACCTGCTGGCAGCTAAGCCCCACATACTTTTGTGGCAGGAAGCAGAGTTACAAGGTGGATGGCAGTGAGGTATGTTGAAAGGAGAGAGGGCGAAAAGAAATCACTCGAATATGAAGCCTTTCAGGCATCTTCTACTGTCTTTGACAATTTCCTTCTTTGCCTAGCAAACAACAAGAGCATTTGCTGTTGAAAGCACATCTGAAAGCTGTGGGAGCATATAATGACTGTGAGGAGCTTCTGGGCTTTCTTGCTCTGCTTTGTAAATTCATTGCCCATCCTTGTTATATTAGCACTATTTTTAGCTGCTCTTACTCAGAACATAAGTGATTCTCCATTATGAATCTCAAGCACAAGATAACAATAAAGACAGGGTTGTTGCTGAGCAGAAGGGTCGTGCTGGAGGCTTGTGCCTGGCACAATGCTCCTAGACATCCCACCACACTGTCTCAAAGTATTGGGGCACTGGCTGCAGCTCTCAGTGACCTCCCTTGCAGGGCAGCAAGGCTACTGAGCATGTGCACATTCTCCCTCCAAGTGACGCATCCCTGGAGACGCATGGCTGCTAGACAATGTTCCCAAGGATTGTCCTGTCCAGATGTCATGGGATGTGTCCTCCTCCTTCCCATGGCTCATGTCTGGGGCCTCTCCTCACATACCCTCCTGCCCCCTCTGTATATCATTGACCACTCTTCCCCTCCTTTCTAGCTCTCATGACCCCAGCCTACCCCGTTTCTGTCCAGCATGGCTCCATCCTACTCCTCAGCTTGGCTCTCCCTCCAGAGGCACCCCAAGATGCTGGTGCTCACAAGGCAAAGAAGGAATATTGCTGGGGTCTGCTGGCAGCAAGGAGATTGGACACGCCTCACAGAGCAGAGGTGACTGCAGAGTGCAGCGTGGACATGGCCTGAGGCTCTGGGTGACAGAGGGAGAGGACAAGCAATGCCCAGGGAGGATTTGCTGGCTGACAGGATATTGGGCATGTTTTCATGGGTAACTAGTGCTCTGTGTAACAAAGCAGGGTTTGTGCCTGGCAATCCTTTCCAGGTGGGACAAGGCCATGAAATCAGGCTGGGTGGCAAACTCATGTGAGGATCTGTACGTAAAGTTTAGCTGGACTGACTGAGGCTGCAGCATTATTTCACGAAATGGGGAAATGCAATTTGTACTACCCTTGCCAGAGACTCGCAATTTCCTACAATGCACAAATAAGATAAACACTCTGTACCTGTGAAATATAAAGCACTTTGTACATGATGGCAGTCAATTCATGCCGTGATAGTGCTGAACAGTACAACTCCTTTCAGAGCCAGGCTTGTCTTTAAGCTAGCTTGTTTCTCCAGCAATCAGAAACAGTACCCTGGATCTGAGAAAGTCCCGCTCCATAACGTACCTTTGTAGCGCCATCTCTGGGATTATTCAAGGCAGCATCTCCTTTGATTTTTGCAGCATATCCTGTGGGTGACAGTTTAAGGGTTGCTGCAATACCTCTTGGTCAGATTCCTGTGTGATCCAAGTGATCCTGTGTTAGATGAGCCAGGGACGGATACCAGAGGCTTGATTCAAACAAGTGTAGAAGCCCATATTTTTTCCTTTTGCGTTGAAACTAATTTCTGGCTGAAACACGAAAGCACAGTCATGCCTTGGGATAGCAGCTTGCAGGAGTCCCACCTGCTGAGCCAGTAATTGCAGTCTTTAGCATCCAGCCTGCATCCACAGTACCAGAAAAGGCACAAACACCGGTTCAGGAGAGACAGTAAGATCTCAGCCACGTGCATCCTGCTGAGAAGATCAGAGGGGTGAAATGTAACAACATGAAGCATTTATTTCTTTTTTTGGAAAAAGCAGAAATTTCTAAATGATGAAGCATTAAACGTTATCTCTCTCAGCGTGATACTGTGAGCACCAGCTGCAGGGCACAGCCATGTACCATGTGCCATAGATTTTGCTCACAGCTCTCTCTGCTGGCTTTTTTTTTTTTTCCTTGTGGCACAGTGAAGCTCAGGTCTGCTTGGATTTTCAGCACGGCTGCAAGATAAATTTTAAATAGCAAGAGGTCTTGGCAAAACAGAGCTCACCGAGCAGTGACTCTGTTCCAGTAGTCTTTGCATGTCTATTAGGTACTGTATGGATTCCTGCGCAAGCAGCCCCTGCAGCAAGTGACTTGTTCCCAGTGTAGCAATACCACATTTTTGCTACGATGGCTGTTTGCACCTTGCAGTTTCATTCTGTCCAATTCACCTCCAAGACACAGATCAAGGAACTCCAGGCTAGGTTCAACTCTTTTCAGTGCAGCTTAATTTTACAGCTTCCTTTTTGTGATTTCTAAAGTGGCTGCACATCAGGGCTGACTGGTTCATTGAATATTGGAAGCCTTTTAGACTTGCCCTTCTGGCTGAGGCCACATCAAGAGCATTTACTTCTACCCCAAAGTCAGCTCAGCCATTGTACGCAGCAGGCTGGCATCAAGCAGTGCTTTTGAAGAGATGCTGTTTCTCTGCTGCAGGTACTTGTCCTTGCTTCTGGGTTGCTTTAGCCTGCCATTGTGATGCTCAGCAACCCCATCCGCAGACTTGTCAGGCATCACCTTTTAAATAACTGGCATACCCTTGAGACAGGCATTGACAGATGCTTGCTGCTTCCGAGCTGCCTTCTGTAAGTGAGCTTAGAGAATTAAACAACTAAACTGTGACCAGAGCATTAAGCAGCTTTGGACGCTGAGCCACGACCCCTCTGACAAAATGTCCCCTGGGCTTTGCGCTTCTGAATAAAGCTCTAGCCTTTGTTCCCTGGTGTGGGCCCTTGTAGTATGGCAGCTTTAGTCCTGCTCAGCTGCCACTGGAAAGATCAGAGGGTTAAGGCAATAGATCTCCCTAGATTTAGCCTTGCAGCCTGTAACTTCACATCCTCTAGCAACTGTCTAGGCAGAAGATAGTTCAATCGCATTAAAACATTGGGGTTTTAAAGCTGTAGAAAAGAAGTCACTGCACGGCTGCGTTGCTAAGGTGCAGAAGGCATGGGGAGTGGTTTTGTTGTACACTGCACATAAAGGTGTCTTAATTTCTGATGCATCAACCCTCTTCCTGCCTCCCTCTATGCCTCCTCCTCCCCATGCCTTCGGGCACATTTGGGTGAAGCAATCAGCCCACGAGGGAGAGGTCCCTAGGGAAGGCTTGCGCAAACCACTGACTGTAAGCTAACGGGGTGATGGGCCTGCTGGGGTCAATCTGAGCTGTCCCACCATCACCCATCACAGCTCCCATCTCAATAGGGGATTTCCCAGAAAGCTTCAAATAGTAAGTGCAAACTGCTTGCAGAGACGAAGATGAAGGAACGCAGAATTGTGGGTTTAAATCAACAGCAACTAAATTCATGTGACACTACGTCAAGTTAAAATGTGGATTGAAAATGCTTAGACCTGGTTGCTGCAAGGGTGAAATTGTTCCCTGTGAGCAGTCTGGTGTGTGTCTCACTAGAGCCACCTTTGCTCAGCGGAAGCAGCACCCAGCTCTCTGGTGCTGCGCTTCAGCCGGGGTGTGTTGGCTAAGGAGGAGCTGGCAGCACGCAGACAGGACACAGCCAGCAGCTGCACACCCCTAGGCACGTTTCAGGGACAGAAGAAGCAATGACAGCGTTGGGGTCTGGCACTGGGAGACTTACAGAGAAGCTGCAGGCAGAGCTGGGGAACGGTGCAAGTGTCTGCGCAGTGTCTCTTGGAAAAAGACCAGTGAGTGTGTCCCTGCCTGGGGGCTACAGAGCACTGGGGATGATCTACACAATTTTACATCAACCAAGTGCAACAGGCTTGCACTTGGAATAGGCTAAAGAGCTCCTGGGACAAGGAGTGGTCCTTTTTCATAAATTTTAGAAAAAAAGGAGACTGGGAGAAAGCCATGCTCTGCGAGGGGGTGAGCTATACAGTCACAGAGCTATTAACCTTTTGATCAGTGCAGGAGCACTATTAGTATGGACGACAGCAGGCTCATTTGAAAAGGTGGTGGTATAATTGATACCGGCTGGTGTGATTTAATGGAATAATAGACCTTTTCTAATGTGCTTTATAGTGCTTTTATGAGGGAGTTGTGGTGGTGAAAGAGGTTTATAAATGAATAAGACTTGCTATCAATATTTGGCTTAAAATGTCATAAAACCCATATTAAATGGACTAAAAGAGGCTAAATGAGACATTTCAAAGTGTTTTTAGTGTTGGGAAAGCATCAGTGAGCAGAGATACGTTCACTTGGTTTGTGGTCCAGTGTTATTCAAAACTTTCTCAGTGATTGCGAGGAAATGTTTAAGGGGCTGTTAATCAAGATGGATGATGAGACAGAGACTTGGGAAATTGGAAGGCAAATTACTCAAATTGTACCTTTGTCTGTTGTCTGATGGCCACAAACAAAAACAACAGCCAGACTAAAAAACCCACCAACCACTTATTTCATTAACAAACCCAATCCAGGAGAAAAAAAAAATATCCATTTGGGCTGGACAAAATTCTTCCTTTGATACAAGATGAAATATTTGCTTCTGGGTATTAATAGAAGTAGACAGCCCAAAACCTGAGGGTTGAAACAAAGAAAAACCCAACTAAAACTCCTCAAATTATCAGGAACTTCGAAACACTTAGAAATTACAAAAAAATCCATCAGGGGACACCTTATCACTCTCTACAACTGCCTGAAAGGAGGTTGTAGCGAGATGGGGATTAGTCTCTTCTCCCTGTAGGATGAGAGGAAACAGCCTCCAGTTGCACCAGGGGAGGTTTAGGCTGGATATTAGTAAGAAATTTCTTTACAGAAAGGGTCATTAAGCATTGGAACAGGCTGCCCAGGGCAGTGGTGGGGTCCCCATCCCTAGAGGTGTTTAAAAGATGTGTAGATGTGGTGCTGAGGGACGTGATTTAGTGGTGACCTGGCAGTGCTGCGTTAACGGTTGGAATTGATGATCTTAAAGGTCTCTTCCAACCAAAACGATTCTGTGAATGTGCTAACGTTTACAGAGAAACTGAAAACAAACCAAAGTTGCTTTGCCTTTAAAAGTTCATCTTTGCCTAGTCCAAGAGAAGCAGAAAGGTGACTGGGTCAGCCTAGAGGTACATCCCCTTGAGAAGGTTTCAATGTGAGCAGCAAATTAACCACGTGGCAGAATGATGAGTCTTCCCTCTTGTCAGGGCTAATTTGGGAAGAGATGCTTTCTCCTCCCCCCTCCTCTGGGGGCTGGCTGCAGGGTCCATGGCTGTGGTCACGTATGAAGTCAGGCGGTGCCTTGCAGAGACATGGGAAAGAAAGATTTCCTCAGACTATGCTGTGGGACAGTGTTTCTGGGAATCCCAGTGCTCACTGGAGGACCCTATGGGGCAAGTGTGACCTCTCCATGAATCTTTTAGAGAGGTCAGGCCATCGTCAGTGCCCTGGGACAGGAAACATGCAGTGTCACACACAGGCAAGTGCCGAACTGTTTCATCCAGACTCAGACCCAAATGGTCCTTCCAGGGCTCTCTGCTCCCAGCATTTAGCTGTACTTCAATCAAAGCACGCGTGTATGTGGAGGAGATGCAGCCCTCATTACCAGGAGGAAATCTTACCCACTAATGGGTGTACCAGAGAAGAAATCAGTGGTGGGATGTTGCACTGGTAGGAATTTTGTGCACAGAGTGCTTGGGGTTGGGGTATGGAAGAAGCAAATTAGGAAGTTCAGCACAGCTCCAGGACCCCTCCCTGCAGCAAGGCTTGGTGCCGGGGCTGCTTGCTTGTCACCAGGGCAGCTGTTCACACAGCCTGGGGCCTTGGGAACCAGTGACGCCCTGGTTAGTGTTGCTGAGGGATGTGGGAGCTGCTCCGGTTCCTCAGCAATGCTGTCTGCAGAGCTGACTGGGGACCAGCCATGTACTGGGATGGGGATGCCCATGAGAAAGATGGGCAGTGCTCTGGCCAGTGTCCCACTGGGCGCCCAAGCAATTTGCTAGCCCAATCCTAAGGTGCCGGACTGGCTTTGTGAGACACAACGAGGGGGAAGAGTGGGCCACTCTTAGCCTCTGCAAGATGGACCAGGGAAGGCAGTGGTGACAGGAGAGGCTCTGGCCCAGCAGAACATCCTCACAGCTCCCATGTCATGCCCTTCTCCGTTTCCAGTGACGCAAAGCAGCCGTCTTCCTCATGTGCTTACGCATCCCACAGCACACAGCTCTGAGATGGGAAAGGACAGAGGTGGGAGAGCCCTGTGCTGTCAGGAGGGCAACATAGCTCGGCTCTGGGTAATGACCACTGAAGCATCATTCCGGTGCTCCCTGCCTCCTCCCACGGCCTGCTGCTCGGCTGCAGCAGAGCCGAGGGACACATCCCACGCGCACTTGTGTACGGGGGTGAGCACGCGTGTGTGACGTTTTTCCCTAGCAGTGGTGGTGGGAGGGAAAGCTCCGTTTCATAGCTTTGTCTCTAGCTGCTGGGGGAGGCAGGGCAGGGGTTGCAGCAGGAGTGAATGGCTGGGTGATGAGGGATGCCACAGCGGGAACCGCAGGCATTACTATCGTGCTGTCTCCGGTGAGCCCCTGGGTGCCTCCATAGCACTGCACAGCCAAGAGACACACTGGACAGGCAGCCCCTACCCGCAGCCTTGCACCCCCAGCCCATCCTCGCTGCTGATTTTTGCATGCCAGAGGTGACATGACAGGCATAAAAAGTGGTGTGAGCTGCCACTTCACTAACTGTCAGGGAGGAGGAGGTTTTGGTGTTGAGCACAGCACAGTCTGTGCCCTGGGAGAAGAGGCTGGACTATGAAGGGTAAGAGATAGCTGGTGGTACTTTTGATTGGGGACCAGCTGGAGCAGCAAAGAGGATATTAAACTGCAACAGTTGGGAAACTCAGCTTAGAGGAGAAACAGAGTGCCAACCCAGACTCCTCACAGGGGGCCAGACTGACCCAGTCTGTGTGAATGAACTAGAAACAGGGAAATTTCAGCTGCAGCACTTCTAGGAGTCTGAATGCCCAGTTCAGGGAGGATGGTCTTAATTGCAAAGCCCTTTGGGCTGGCTGTTGTGATGGCACTGCTAGAAATTTCTTATTACACCCAGCTCGCACAGAAGTTGGGGAATGCAGCAGGTGACCGATGTTGACAACACCAGCATTCGAGTGTCATTAGAGCCACACAGTCCAAGTGCTTACAGTCCACAGAGCAGTGTGTCATTCCTAAATCTGGTTACATGCCAATTTGCAGAGAAACTGCAGAATTTCTTGTGTTCTGCACAGAGGTTCCGTGCCCTGGCAAGCAGCCTTTGGGACCTTCCTGAGGCAGGAGGACAGGCTGTGGCTACCAGGGTTAGGGTCAGGGTTAGAGCTTGCAGACACCTTGACTGTGTCGGCCAGCTGAGCTCTTGAATTGCTTGAATGAACGCGCTGCAGTTGCACTCCAACAGCAGTAACATTGCACAGGTTTGAGATTAAAATTAAATTAATTAAATTAAATATTTAGCAATTAATTAGTTAAGTTTTTTTCCCATTGGCCATATTCTGTCCTTTGGCTTCTCTCCTTCCCAAACAGAAGACATCAGAGAGCTTTGGCCCCAACTCTGCCAGTGCTCAGTTGCTTCCTATAGATCCACCGAAGTGCTGACAACTCACCAACGCTAAAAGCACAAGGGCATTCACTCAGTTAAGGTTTTATGCTGCCCTGTGCTGGAGCTGATTTTTAGTCCAAGCAGTGCAGGACTTGCAGGTGTGTTGTCTCAGGTTTGGCAGCAGGATAGTCACATTGGTACCAAGCATTTTAAAGTTCATTAGAACGTTGCCTTTCAGCACAGTTAATGATCTGAGAGGCTGCAGTATGCCAAGGCAGGTAAACTAGTTTGGGACTTGTGTTGTCTGTGCTGCTGTCTGTAAACTCTAGAGGGAAGCAGGAGGGAAAAGCTCACCCTGCAACTTCCGCAGGTTGTGGGCAAAGTATTCAAGGTTTCTGGGGAGAGGGAGCGCAGCAGTGGGTGGCGTGGGCAGACAGCCTGCTGCTGAACTGAAATGTCCTTATTTCACAGCGGGAGCAAGGCTTGAAGTGCAGCAGACCATATGCGTGTCTGTCTGCCCAAAGCTTTCCCCTCTTATAATGATGGTACAGGCTGTGCTGAGCCATGCTCAATAAATATCAGCCAATTCTCTCTCTCCAGAGGGGTGACTGCCTTCTGCGCTCTCCAAGGGCTGAGGACAAGTGGTGTAGCTGGAGACATTCTGCTCTCTGTTGGGACTACAGCAGAGCCAGGCAGTGCAGTCGCCACCAAACATCCGCACAGCCAAGTGTTTCATGGGTTCATCCTCTAGCACAGAGTAGCCTCAACACTGCCCCAAAGTCCTCTCTGGGCAGGCACAATTATGCCTATTGTTTTAATTAATCATCCTCCCTTGGGGATTTTGGGACTCCCTAGCACCAAGCTCTGGTGTTTGATTAGGGGCAAATGCAAACGCAGAAGTAAGGTATCGCAGTGATACCCGTATATCTAAGGCAGCTGTGTTGTCAACCTCCTTACTGTCCTACACATGTACATGAGCTGTCCCCACATATGTGTGTGCTGGGACACACACATCCTACATTCCAATAGTGAAATGTCCCTCAGAGCTTTTTGTCAGCCTCACCGAAGGCATGGATCCACATGCCTCTAGAATGAACAGGACAATCTCATCTACCTGGGTAGTTCCCTGGTGAATTTACATTCTTTTTTCCTTAGAGTTCTGGCTTCTGCATTTGTTGGAATTATGGGAACCTTTTGTGTTTAAAATTCTTGACCCTTGTTTTCCTCAGGTTGCATTAAATAGAAGGGGAAAATGAACAGGGGAACCAGCAAAGCTTATCTCTCTTCTCAGAACTGATTCTCTGACTGTTTTTGCTGTCTGTGCCCCTCTGAAAAATCACCTCCAGCTTTCATCTGCACTGTTCCATCTTTTGCAAGAGAGGAAAGCCCCTGAAGCTTTTCCCACCCTTATAAAAGAATCCACCTCTGCAGCCGGACACCAAGCTTCATTTCTGGTAAGGTTTTCAATCCCACTGCACTCTTTTGTCTTGGCTTATACGTCACCCTCTTCCTCTTGGGTGGGCAGAAAGGGGCTGGGTGCTGCCGCTGCGCTGACTGGTGAGTGGGTCCCCCAGCGCTGCTGAGCTGTCTGTGCTTGGCTATAAAACGGAGCCAAGGCAGTGCAGCTGGCTCAGAGGCGAGACCGAATTCTGCAGACGGCGAAGGACCCGCACGCAGCCTCTGCCGCCTCCTGCGCTGTTGTTTTTCCTGGAATACAGAACCGACCTCGGGAGCAAGATGTGCAAGGGACTCGCTGCACTGCCAGCCACTTGCTTAAAAAGGTACTGTTTATTTCTGAGCATCCGTTAATGGTCTTGTTAGTCTGGAGATAGGCTGATATGTTGTACTTTGTGTCTGAAGCAGGAGTGGCAGATTCGACTCTGTTTCTTTTGTATGATTAGATAAAAATGATTGCTTACAGGCTTTTTTTTCCCCTTCCCTGTTACTCAGAAGCAGAATTGCATAAAGGTTTTATACTGAGCCATGGGAACTCTAAACCCACCCTTCCCATCCGCAGAACAAGCAGCTCTTAGCGTTGCTGTATTTTGATATTCCTGTCATCTGCTTCTGACGCAGGCTTTGCACCCCTTTTCCCATTTGAGTCCTTTCTCTGCTGAATTTTCTTTTCTTGATTTTTTGAGAGGGAAGCAAGGCAGACGGGAGATCAAAAAATTTGAGGGTCATTCCCCAAAACGCATCCCAAATGCAGAACCCCAGCCTGGCAGAACCAGAGAGCCGGGCACCAGCGGGGCAGGGATGTGTGTCAGCCCAGGAACCACGGATCTGTGTGCTGCACCAGTCGGTGCAGGCTGAGCCTGTATCCCATGGTGTACGGAAGGCGAGGGGCCAGGTCAGGCTGCACCCCCAGGGCACAGCACTGTGGAGCCAATGTGGGAATGGCCATACCCCCTGTGTGTGGTGCCCATCAGGGTGCCCCTGCCATCTGTGTGGTATGGGCCAGTTATCCCTGTGCTGGCAGAGCGGAGCCTGGGCACCTCCGCAGCATGGTCTGCCCCACAGCCCGGTGTGAGGGGTGTCTAGGGTCTCTGTGCCTGCAAGGTGGCCACAAGCCCTCCTGGAGGGATGTTACTCCTTTTCAGGTGCTATGGGGCCCGGAGACCCCCAGCAGGGTGGCCCGGTTTCCCAGAATGGCACTGGCCTCACAGAACTCCCTGCTCATCCAGCCCGTGCAAACTTGCATGGGTCTCTGATGGTGCAGCTCAGCCTTTCGGGTGCTGCTCCCCACTGCCTGTGCAATGAGAGAGGGTTGGGAAAACACCAGCTGAGGCTCAGCCTGTTCCCATCTAGGAGACAAAGCTCCCCACTCATGGTGGATTGGAAAACAAGTGCTCAAAATGTGAGGAGAAAATACTGACACCCTGTCCCCCTCAAACTGCAGGAACATTTGTCATGAAAAAAACATAAATTTGAAAAAATGCAAAGAAAAAAAAGTTCACATCTTTTAACCACCTCTGTCCAGGATTCCTAAGAAAATCCCTCTCTCCCAGAAGGCTGCAGGACTCAGAGCAAGCATCAGTGTCTTGTCTCCTCCTGCTGCCGCCTTCCTGCAGACCTGAGCAATCTCCTCCTTCTGGGGCAGCTATCCTGACAGCACAAGGCAGCCCAGTCTGGCCGTTCAGAGCACCAGTGTCTGCACGGGCAGGGCCGGGATCACACGCACCCTGCTCTGAAGAGCTGAGTTTCCTTCGCTGCCACCCCGGTGCTGGAGTTGTTAAGGAAACGTTTATGAGCACAAGCAAGCAGGGAGATAAGATATGGCCGGGACTGCTGACAGGGTGCTATGGCTGCAGCAAGGAGCAGTGCTGGGAGACTGACCAGCTACCACAGCTCAGCCCTGCGGCACAACCTCTTGCTCTTTTCCAGGCTTTGATCTGAGGAGCAGGAGAAGAATTTCCTGCTTTGCACCCTGCAGCTGGCTGGGGCTTGCACCCCTGAGCCAGCAGGATGGAATTGCCTGCCCTCTTGTTCTTAAACTGCAAGGAAATAAAGAGAGATGCTGAGGCCAAGACCAGCTGCATAAGTAGATGCTGCTGTCACATAATAATTGTCCTGAGCACGCTGGAAAGCAGAACAAAATCATGTATCCTCAGAGGAGCTTGCCACGGAACAAGGGAGTAGCTTACAGTCAGCATGGGCTACTTGTGGGGAAGCTCCTGGCTCATCCCCTGATCTCAGTCCTGCTCCGAGCCCTCCAATTCCCCCCCTTCCCTCTGTGTCATGGGCAGGTGCTTGTTGGGGTGGCCTGGCATGGCCCTGCTGTTCCCGTAGCTGGGGATGAGGAGGGAGAGATGGCAAGGGCTGCAGGAAAGGATTGGTAAGGGTGTAAGAGCCAGGTATTGGTAGCTGGGCAACTCAGCTCATGGAGAATTGACACACTTACAACACGGCGATGCCTTTCTATCACAGTAATTTAACTGTAAACAAACATGAGGGAAACAGCAGCTTATCCCCCTTTGCCAGCCCTGCCTCCAGGCTGATGACCTTCTCAGCAAGAAAATGGTGCTGTTGAACGTGAAAAATGACTTTATTGTATTTGTCTCGCAACAGAAATGTGCCTTGTGTGAGAAGTGGAAAGTCAGCACTGGAGTCACTAGCAGTGACCTGCCTTTGTGTCACTGAGTAATGCTGAACGAGCTTATTGCGGGTGAGGAGGCTGCAGAGGGAGTTGTAATGCATTATCTTAATCTTGTTCTTGAATTGTTTCTTTCAGTGCCAAAGACATGAAGCATCGTCTGGGCTTCTTGCTGCAGAAGTCAGACTCCTGTGACTACAGCTCTTCCCAGGGCAAGAAGGAGAAAATATCTTCCAGCCAGAGGTAAGAGCAGATGCTCCATGTAGTTAAGCACAAGCTGTCTGTAACGTTTACTCCTTCACTGAGCTGAACTTCATAAGCTTTTCTGCTGCTGCTTCCCAGGACCTCCTGACCACCTGTGTTTGTATCTAGAGAGGCAATAGTCCTCAAGTACAGGTCCCTTTCCATGGAGATGGCTGAACTTGAGGTGCCTTTCTGCCAGTGCTCCTATGATCCAATATGCATGTGCGCAGGGAGACTTGTGCAGTCTGCTGCACAGGGGAATAATGCTGTCACAAGACCTAGTGCAACTTGACGCATTGCAGAATCAGCATCGCTGCCTCTTTGAGTTGGGTTTGTGCAATGGTCCACACAGCTGCACGGAGGTATTGGCACAGAAAACAGCGAGCAGCCTCTCAGGGCATCACTGCTCTCACTGAGGTGCAAGTAGGTGGTGTCCTTTCCAAGGAGGACTCCAAAGGCCAAGGTATGCTCATGAAATAGATGAGCCCTAGGATGTTCTGGTATGGTAAGGGGTTTGAATGTAGGATGTGTTCCCACGTTCCCCAACTATTTCTAGTTCCCACATTCCTCTCTCTCCCATATAGCTACTGTTCCCCTGACAGGTTAAAGAAATCAGCTCTTCGGAGTTCACTGATATGACCTGTAAGAGTAATCCCAGGTCCGTGCCCCAGCAAGAGGTGCAGCCAGTCACAAAATAAACACGAAGTCCTCAACAGTTTTTCCAGGATAATTCCTTTCCAGTCCATGGCTGGTGATGGAGATGGCAAACTGGAATTTCTGTAGATTAGATCTGGGATCCCCCGGGGTAAAGCAAGCACACATTTCCTTCTTCGTCTCTTGTGTGTGCTCTTACAACAATCGGGGGAAAGATTTTCTAATGGTGCTGAGGAAAAAACAAAATTTGACCTTTCTGTACTCCCCTTAAACTTTCCCTGTGTTTCTCCCTTTGCCTCCTTTTAGGGTTAGCCAAGAGGAAGTCAGAAAGTGGGCAGAATCTTTGGAGAACTTGATCCATCATGACCGTAAGTAAAGAGGGCCCTTCTGCTTCCTGCAGAGTATGTGTGCTGTGAGCAGTCCCTGGAGAGGGCACGGGACGTTATCTTATGTCTCTTAGCAGCACACAGTATCTCCTTTGGCCACACAGGCCTCTGGGAGGGATGGTGAATTGTCCGCTTGGTCAGATCCAAGGGACAATCCCAATGTGCCACGATGGGGCTTTGACCTACTGCTGAGCTGTACCTTTTAGTGCAGGCAACTGGCTTAGCCCCCATGCAAGGGGAGGGCAAGACTAACCCACACAGTTAACAGTGGGTTAAACGAGAACCGAAAAGTGGAGGAACTGTTTGCAGCTGAGCCCATGGGAGACTTTGTCTTCCCATCGGTTCCATGCTGCACTGATGTCCTTGATGTTTCCATTGTGTTGTTCTCATGGCCTGAGACTCTGCAGCATGTGTTGGCTGTCTCCTCGATGCCTCTTGGGAGTTGCTTTTGTTCTGCTGGCTGAGACACTGAAGGTCACAGTCGGGGAGCAGGCAGCTGAGGACCCACGTGTGACACCCCAAGGGACCTGTGTGAATTCCAGCCTCCCTCAGCATGCATGAGTGGCTGCCATGGAGGCAGGCAGCTGTCCGTGCTGCTAGCCCCAGGGGGACTGCTCGTTCAGCTCCGGGAAGGAGAACACAGAGTTGCTGTTTGCTGAGGCACTGGGGCTCACAGGTATGACTACCCAGGAGCCAGCACTCCTACCTGATCTGGTTTTCCTCTAAACAATCTGCAGGAGGACTGGCTGCTTTCCGTGCTTTTCTCAAATCTGAGTACAGTGAGGAAAACATCGAGTTCTGGGTCAGTTGTGAGGACTACAAGAAAACCAAGTCACCAGCCAAGCTCAGCCCCAAGGCCAGAAAGATCTATGATGAGTTCATCTCAGTGCAGGCAACAAAAGAGGTATGTGCACAGAACATTCCTCGGGCAGAGGTACCACTCTCAATTCTGAACCAGGCCAGCAGCACAGGGAAGTAGAGATAGGTAGTTTCACAAGAGTTGAAGGGTGCTGCTTCTCTGCTAGTTAGCAAGGAAACGGTGTCATTTTTATTGCTTTCATATTAAACTTGGATAGAGAGAAAGCGGGTTTAGTTACAACCACGTGGCCTCCCACATGCACATTCAAATGGGAGAAGCCTGAGAGGACTGTGATTCCCGGTGTTCCAGCTGTTCCTTGCAGCCGTTTGAGTTTCCTGGCTGGCTGCATCCCAGAGGGATGTGTCAGTCTCCCCGGACAGGTCATCTGGCAGCAGAGATGCGTTGGTATCCAGCTGCACAGATTCTGCCAAGGCTACAGGGTGTCCAACAGCCGTTTCAGACAACTGCCCACCAAGGACAGCTGAAGCACCCATGGTGGAGAGGCGCTTGGATTCTCCTTACCTGTGCTAGCCTCTTCTGGGACAGATTCTACTTATACTGTCCCTTTGGCCCACAGGTGAACCTGGATTCATGCACACGGGAGAAGACGAGCCACAATATGCTGGAGCCTACACTGTCCTGCTTTGATGAGGCTCAGAGAAAAATATTCACCCTCATGGAAAAGGATTCTTACCGCCGTTTCCTCAAGTCCCCCTACTACCTGGACTTGGTCAGCCCACCTGGTGCTAGCTGCAGGCCTGAGAACTGCAAAAGAAGCCACACTCACACCTTAGACTGCAACTCTAACATCATCTCTCAGTGCGCCTGAACCTGCAGCAAGGCAGGAGCGGGCTGAGCTCTCGCAAGAATATATGGCAGCAAAGCATTCATTGGCATGAAGCAACAGAGCTGTCTCCAATAGCTGTCTAATGTCCCAGTTGTATCCCATGTCATGCAACAGCCAGCATTTGTAACCCAAGCCAGGCTCAGTTTGTGTAGCAAACCCTCCTCTGACTCCACTGATATAGGAGCCCTGGGGTCTGTGTCTGACATGAAAGCTGGGTGCCATCACTGCATGTCCGCCGTGTCTCTGGCGAGCCCTGCAAGACCAGGAGGGCAGAGGGGGAGCACAAGCTCAGACCCAGCGCTGCCCACCAAGGGACCTGACTTGCAGCGTCACAGTGTGACACCTAGCAAGGAGCAGGGGAAAGAGAAAGCCAAGGGAGGCGTTGGGGACTGTGATCTCCCCTTTCTAATCAGCAAAAGCTTGGATGGAAAGGACTTGCTCTGGTCCTTAGCTGTTCATAGAGCTCCCGGATGTCTCAGCTTTCAGCAGTATTTGCTCAGAACTGAGGCTGTGCTGCTTTACAGTAATCAGACTTAGGAAGAGCCACTCTATCTTGAAGGGAGACCAAAACTTTTCAGCCAGCCAGCCTCCCTCAATCACCACAGCCACAACTGCAGGGAAGCTTCTCCCCTCTGGCCGCTTCTCCCTCTGCAGCATCTAGTTTATGCTGGCCAGGGATCTTTTGTAGGGCTGTACAGAGCTATTCTTTTGGGGGAGGTTCATTATTTCATATGTTATTAGTTGTGTCCTTCAAGCTCCCAGGTTAAACACTGTAGCTGAGCAGAACAAGAACTACTTCCTTCTCTCCCAGACTGGCACGTGTACATTACTAACTCTGGGAGCACCATCTGAATTCAGGTTTGCCTGCCCTGGCTTGTACGGGGCAGCTTGTGAGGGAACAGGACCCACAACAGCTGGGGAGGAAAGACCCTGCCTGGGAGTACTTGAAAAGGTCTTTTTTTTTTTTTCCTTTTTTTAAGTGTTATTTATGTGAGTTTATAATTCGGTAGTAACATGACTCATTTTTTTCCTGAAGATGGTAGGAGGAATGTCAGTCTCATTACTGCTCCTGGACTTTGTCAGAAGGCAGCTTACTGTTTAATCACTGCGGTTAGACATGGCCTTCACTGGGGGCTCTGGGACTGACGCTGACCTGCAGTTGGAGGCGCAAGGAGTAGAGGCAGGGCTTGCTGGGCTGGGCTGCAGTACCAGTATCACCAGCCAGCAGCTGGGACCACCTTCTCTGAGCAGCCCAGTGGCTGTTAGTGACACTGTCCCCCAACCCTTGGTCTCTCCTTAGCTGGATATTGCTGCTCTGACAACCGTGTATTCCTCGTTCTGCATCCCAGTCCAGACAACAGCTCTCACACCAGGGTTTTGACATGGCAGGAGGAGGCTGTAGTTCTCCAGTAGGCACCTCCAGGCCCACAGAGAAACATCTCTTTTGGCATTTGCTTTATTTTGTATTTATTGGGTTGTCCTGACAAACACCACCCTGCATGTTCAGCTAAGAGATGGAGAGGCTTGCTAAAGCTCTAAACATAGCCAAGCATGTGGCTAGGTGTTATTTTCCCCTGGTACTGGGAACTCTTGATAACTATTGCAAAGACTGTATTGATATTTAAATAACGATGAGCACATTCTAAATAAAAATGTTTGCATTAGACCTTTCTAAAATGCCATTGTGTGAACAGAAGGAAATGCATGGAGATGCAGTTCAGTGGCCAAAGTTACTCTAAAAACTCATTTTACAAATGGCTTCGCTCAGAGATTGTTATGGAAATTAGGGAAAAACAGCCATTATATCCTTCAGGTACCCTCAGCACCATGAGCCTGGGGGACGCTGGGCTTTTTGGGGTCCATGCTGTGCCTGTCAGTGAGCTCAGCACAAGGACCACCTGTGCTCGCAGAGGGGCCGGGGTGAGCATGAGGCCCCTCCTTGGCAGCGTTGGAGGGGGGGACGTAAAGGAGCACCTCCTCGCTGCAAGTGTCCCCCCTCCTGCTGCTCCAGAGGGGAACATGTTTTAGCTCAGAGCTCCGCCTGACCCTGGGCCCAAACCCTGCAAGTGCAGAGCCGCCGCTCGAAGGCAGCGTGGCTGGGGGGAGCAGGGCTGGCTCCTGCTCAGCCCCTGCCCCTGCAGGCACCGCAGCCGCCACTGCAGCGTGAGCCAAAGTTGGGGCAGCAGCCAGGCAGTGGGGCTGGGGCTGCTGTGCTGCGCCGGCGCTGGGGAATTTCCTCTAGACCAGCCTCCTGGGGTGATATTGTTACTCCCTTTCTGGTTTCCTGAGAAACTCCATCACCTGTGGCAGCAGATGCTCTCAGAGGCCTTCGGTTTTGCCAGGGCTTTTGGGCACAAGTTTTGGGAGTGCCCTGTAGAGGGTAAGGAAACTCTGCACCGTCAGGGCAAAGAGGCAAAAGAATAGTCCATCGAGATAGTGGCAGAAATACATATTTATGTGTGGATTACTGAGTGGTACAACAATATGGGTGAACACAACCGGTTCCTCAGTGCGCACCAGCACCCCGCGTCTTCCCTGCGTGGAGGTCTCATGGAATCACACGGAGAACGTCAGCCTGAGAACCTGCTGCTGGTGGGTGTGAGGAGGCAATCCCCTCTCCTGACTTGCTCCAGCCCTTGGCCGCAGCACTCGGCACTCTCCAGGATGTGACCAAGGACTTGGGGGGAACCTGGGGGAGCCCTGGGACACCCTCAGACCTCAAGGGCAGCGGGCAGGCTTCAGCAGTCCCCAGTGCTGGGACTGGGCAGCACTGGCAGAGCTCTGCCTCAGCCTGTGGGGATGGAGCTGGGGTGATCTCACCACAGCCGGTGAGGTGCGAGGGTCCAGGTCACTGAAGTAACGTGAAAAGATACAGCAATCAATCCCCCGGCGTTAATCCGAGGGCTGCAGCTGCAGGAGCCCTCCTCCGCATGTCCCCGTGGTGGGGAGTGGGCACCGGCGAGGCACGGAGGCGGTGCCTGGTACCTGGGACCCCGGCTGCAGCGTGGGGTTGCCTTGCCCCACGGCAGGGGTTGGGGTCCCTCCTCCTGCACCGGCTCAGGAGCTGGGACGCACCGGGGCTGCGGGCACCCAGTGGCCATGGGCACAGGGTGATTTCGGAGGATGCTTTGGAAGATGCACCTCCATGTTCACCACACTCAATGGCCAAGTTTTCCCTCAACAGGTGCTGGGACTGCGCTAAAGCCACCCACGCTCATCTCTGCGGCAGACGCCAAGCACAACATCCTGAAACTCTGCGTTGTGGCTCTCTGACTGACTGGGGATCCAGACGCCTGCGTTAGGAGTACGTATATATGTGTGTACCTATACTTGTATATGTCTGTAGAGATACAGATGTACAATGTTGTGTGTATAGTGCTCATACATGTGCCAAACTTCCGAAGAGCGAGAGTGATAAAGTACATGAAGTATTTCCTACCAGAGATATAACGGTTGGTATCAGCCTGACAGCGAATACCTCTGGGCCTGCAGAAAGCTCGGCCGTGGGGTGGGTACGGGCACTGCTGCCTTTCTGCGGCAAGCCGCCCGCGCCAGTAGCCAAACGACCCTTCTACACAAACACAACCTCCCAAGAGCTCCAAAACGCTTCAGGGGCCACATTTTATGGACACCTGGTATCTCACTGGCTCCTGTTCCATCACCCCCTACGTGGGCTTCCAATATTTTAGCAGAAATCAAGCTGGGGAGGGATTTCCAATAGAGCTGTTTCACCTCTCCTGAATCCAGCCACCGCCTTTCTTCTCGGCATGTACGTACCCCGACGCCTTTTCCCTGCCCCACACATCGCTGCTGCAACCAGTGACATCTCAGATTTCGATGGCAAGCAGCAAGCCAGTCGCCAGCATCATCCCAGCTGGCATTTAACTGTGACACGTGTGAGGGTGCCTGGAAATAGCTGCCAAAGGACTGAGTAAGAATGATAGATCTGGGTCTTTCTGCAGGGAAGCCTGTTCGGTTTTGCATCTCTCTGAGTCATGCCGTAAACAGGGAGCTTGAACATGCTGAACCCATCTGTCTTGACACCAGTTCATGGCAACGTTAGGAGGGTGCAGGGAACGCGCCCGGGCGGAGGTGGTGGGAGCACACTGCAGCAGAAGAGCTGAGCCCCCTCCCACCGCCAGCCCTGCTCCTGCCTCCCCCCTGCTGCCCACCAGCTCTGGGCAGTGGGTGCTGCCGGGGGACCCCGTGCCCTTGCGATGGGACCCTCCTGCCACTCGTGGGATCTTTGGAGCTGCCCAAGCCACCCTCTCCAGTCACCCTGGCGGAACGCCCCACGAGCACCAGCCCCTGCTGCTCCAGCACCAACTTTCCCCGGCCATTTGCTCCAGAGTTAAAAAACAAGTCAGGTTTGCGATGGCCTCCGTCCTACCCCTGCCTCCCCATCCCTGCCTGAAAACACTTCCTGCAGCTCGGGATGTATTTTCCTTCATCACCATAGTGACATCATGTAAATGTTTGGGGCTGGTGGGGTTTTGATCAGATTTTGAAAGTCTTGAAGAGGCTGGCAAAGCCATTGTTTACGTTACGCATTTCGGATGGAGTCTCATGACTTGCAGTTGAGGTTGAGCAGCCTGAGGGCGGGTGGCTGCTCCTCCCGGATGCCTGCTGGGAGCACGGACACTTGTTATTTTGCCCGCATCTGTCAGGTTGCCAGCTGAAGCGGCGTGTTGCAAGCCACGGTCCTGCAGATGCTGCACCAGGGAACCAGCACGGGGATGAAACGTCCCGGCCCCATGGAGAGGGGGTTCATTGCTCGCCTTGAGGCTGAAGGGAGGCTCCAGCCAGCTTTCACACCTGTGCTTGCCACATCCTCAGGTGGGATTTCTTCTGGTAGTGAACAGTGGCTTTGAATAGCTGGAAAAGATCTGCTCTTTGTAAGAGACAGCCTTATGGAAACGCACGTCCTGGGCAGATGGGAGGAGACAGGAGAGAAAGATGCGATGCAGGCCACGCAAACTCAGCAGTTTGCCGTCCGTTCAAGAAGCCGGGGGTTTATTTTTCATATTTCCAATTATGGTTCTGTGTTTGTATTTGGGTTTGGTTCAGGTTCTTTAACCGGATCTGAACAGCTGCAATTGCAGCTTTTTCCCCCCCAGCATGATTTTCCTCCCTCCTCTAATCGCTGCCCCTCGATTGGGTTTGTGCAGAAGTATCGCATTGGCGTGCCTACTGCAGAGAGAAGAAACTGGAGCAAGAAACCGCTGCGGCAACACCCAAAGCTGCCATCCAAGCACGCCACCAGCCACCAGCTCTGCTGCGGGCTGCGCGAGGCGCCGGGGACACGGGCACAGGCTGCGGGCTGTGAGCTCGGGACGTCGTGCGCGTGGTTGGAGCAAGCGGGAGGTCTGGGTTGCTAAACAGTCCCAGTGTGTTGAACAAGCAGATCTTGGTTTATCCTCTTTACTGTCTTCAGCGTGAAGTGAACGGGCTGCCTCATGCCGACTCCCAGCGGGGTCACTGGACAGCGGTGCTGCAGGCTCCCTCTGCCCACCCCTCCTGCCAGCCAGGCGTGCATGGGGGGGGCACGGCTGTGTGGCCCCCGGCTCTGCCGTACGGCTGTCCCTGCCACCCCTGCTGCGCCACCGTCCTGCCATCCAGCCCTGCCGTCCCTGTGCCTGCTGGTCGGCTGCTTTCTGAAGACAAGGTGATGCCAATCGCACGGTGGACGTGCCCCACCCCGCGCCCCGTGGCTGTGGGTGTGCTGGACTTCGCCAGGGAGGGGACACCCTGGAGGGTGCCCTCTGCAGCCCCAGCAACACCCCGGGAAGCTGGGAGGAAGGGGCGAGGATGGGCCACACTAGTGACGCAGACAAAACTGGGAGGAAAATTTGTCACGTCCTAGGAAGTTCTAAGAGGACCGAGCCGGCGCCTCAAAGCCTCCCACTAAAGCCAAGCCCCAGAGCACCAGGAACGTGTCGGCTGCGCGAGTGGCTCCTGGTCACTGCAGGGCTGGAGCTGCCCCACCACCCGCCCTGGTCCCAAACCTAGGAAGGACCACCAGGGGTTTCTGCTTTTTGTTTTTTAGTGGGAGAGGTAAGAGACTGTTAGCGAGGAAACATCAGGACATCTGAGAGTCCAAAGCACACGGGGAGATGTTTAGCAACGTCCCTGGGTGCTCTTCTAGGGTGGTATCAAGAAAGCAAAGCGGCTGCAGGAGAAGAGGCAGGTGTTTGGACAGAAGCAGTGGGACCGCCCGTGGGGAACGCCTCGCACAGCCCTGCTGCATTGCTACTTGATTAACTCCTGATAAAACTCTGACCGCACAAATCTGGGCAGGGAGTCTTTCTCCATCAGGGCAAAGATCCTCTTTTGGGCCATGTCAAAGCTGCTTGGTGACGGCTCCACCAGGTTCTTCAGGGTCACAGCCTTGGTGAAGTGGTCGATGTTCACCTGTGATGGGAGCGTAAGAGGGGTGGGGACCCTACCCTTGTGAGGGGTGGGTGATGGCATCTCCTCTCACCGGCTCTGTCCCACCAACAACCATACCAATGTTATGGGGATGGACTGAAGCAGGTTCACTCCTCTGGGGAATTACTGGTGGTGAATCTGTCAGGATAAGGTCTGTCCTGCAGCAAAGGGAACTCAGGGAGGAGGATTACTGTAAACTGTCATCCCTTATGATTAAGGTAAGCCCTCTTTGGGGGAAGGGGACAGGCATGTGTTGGAGGTGCCCACGGCAGCAGGCAGCCCAGCAGAAGCTGAGCGTGCAGACAGGGGCACCAGGGCTCTGAAGGGTGGGGGTGCAGCACACAAGGATGGGGCTGCTTGTTGCTGAGGGTACAGCCCTCCAAGCCCCTCAGCCATGGTACGAGGGGCCATGCAGCCATCACTCCCCTTTGGGATGGAGGCCACCGAGGCAGCAGCTTCACCCCTCCCAGTGCTGTCGCCTGCCCCGTGGCCACTGACCTCTTTGGGTGCCTCGGTCTGGATGAACTCCTCATAGATCTTCTTGGCCTTCTCTGCCATCTTCATGGGGGACTTGGTTTTCTTGTAGTCCTCACAGGCCACCCAAAACTCGATGTTCTCCTCGCTGAACTCGGAGCACAGGAAGCTGCGGAAGCTGGCGAGCCCATCTGCCGGGGAGCCAAGCCCTTGCTGAGCACCACTGGTCCCAGGGGGCTGAGCCCTCGCTGAGCGCCAGGGAAGGGACGTGGGACGGGGGGACGTGACCACAGGGGGCTGTGAACTTACAGGGATTTTGCAGGAGCTTCTCCAGGGAATCACGCCACTGCAGAGCCTCCTCCGGTGATGGCCTGAAAGGAGTCAGGAAAACCCAGGTGGTCCATGCTCACCTCACAGCCCCAGTCTGGGCACCAGGTTTTTAAATAATTCCTTTAAAAATGGGGAGGAACGTAGTACCGAGCTGTGGAGACCACTGGAGAGCGGGGGCAATGGCCAAGCAATGGGGACGCCACCACCACCACACAGCACGGGTACCCTCCCCCTGGGCAGCGCCGACTGCCGGGGAAGGTGACGCTGGGGCTGGGTGGCGAGTTCCCCCGTGTTTGAGCAGAGACGTGGCTGAACTGCAAAGCGAGTCCCCTGGGCAGCCGCAGGTGCCCCCGTGCCCACGCGCCGCAGGGCAGAGCGGGGCGCTGCAGGCAGCGGGGAAGCATCCCTATGTTTTCCTGCTGGGGTGGGGAAGGATGCTCCCTGCCGGGGGGCAGAGGAGGCCGGATCACTCCAGCCCTGGGCTGCTGGGGCTGGGGTCAGTGTCCCTCCATTCCCACAGCCCCCCCCGCCCCATTCCCACGCCCCACGGGGGGCAGGACACTGGCCTCGGTTCCCTCCCAGCCCAGTGGAAACCTTCAGTGTTTTTCATGTGAGTGGTTTTTCCTCTTTTCTTTTTTTTTTTAGAGCAATGCTTGTAATGTGGCTAAAGAGTTTTGTGGGGTTTGTTTTTTTGGTTTTTGTTTGTTTGTTTGGGGTTTTTGTGGTTTGTTTTCTTTAAGCCCCGAGGAGTTTGATGGCGCTGCCCTGGGACACAGGGCTCCTGCCTTGTCGCCCACAGGGGCCACTGCCTGCTGCTGGAGGGTAAAGGAAGCCCCCCACGCCACAGACCATGACCGCTGCCCACGGGCAGGGCTCCTCTCAGGCTTGTTTTGCCGCTGCACGGGCCACGCGTCAGGGCCAAAACCCTCTGGGAGAGCAGAGCAGCCCTGGAGCCAGCGAGGGAGCAGTGGGCAGGACAACCTGCCCATCCTGGGGGCCTTGGTGCTTCAGCGGTGGGTCTGGGGAAAGGGCAGGGGCTCAGGTTGAGTGTCCAGCTCTCACTTGCCACCAAGGGCCAGCACCCAGCAGTAACGGGGGCTCTGATCGTTCGCTCTCTGGACCTCGAATTGCGTTTGCACTTGCTATCAAGGATCCCAAGCTCTCCCTGCCCCGTGTTCCTGCCAGGTGTCTCCTCACCCCGGGGAGGGCGAGCATCGCTGCAGCGACCCAACACAAGCCAGATTTCCTGGAAACTTCTAAATTCACTTTTCCATTATCTGAGCGTCCCGGCGATGACATTAACTGTGAGCAAGATGCTGACGGGTGAGCGGTACCGAGGCTGCGCAACGATGCGGTGAGGGAGAAAACAACTCCTCCGGCCAGGCTTTCTGCAGGGACGGCTAATGGGGACAAATGTGTCTCCTTCGCAGAGTGTTTGGGGCATGGCAGTGACTGAGCGCTACACACACCATCCGTTTGGGCTCTGCCTGCCCTGCCTGGCCCAGGCCGCTCTCGTGGGCAAGCGTCCCCGCGCAATGCAGCCATCGAAGTGGCCACAGCTCTCTGTGGGCTCTCGTCGGGGTGGGTGGGGAGGTCATCTGCACATTGGGGTTGGTTTGGGGGTTTCTTTTGGGTTTTTAGCACTCCCTTGGTGGCTGGTTACCAGCTTAGAAGAACATTGCCTGGGCCCATGGGTAATGTGGGAAGAGGGACTGGTGTAAAACAAAAAGTCGTGATTTTAAAGTGGAAATAGAAACCTGGCCCTGTGAAGAGAGGGCATGCGCCTCTCCTGGGTTTCGTCGTGACATGGCCACTGGATCCCTTCGAGGTGAGCCCTTGTCTGCAGTGCCAGGAGCAGGCTGGCTGCGCCAGTCAGCATCTCCTACCTCCAGCAAGCTGGGTGGTCTGGGTGCTGTCAGACAGGGGACCTCCCGCACTGTGTGTGTCCTGGTGCAGCTCCAGGGCAGGGAGCAGCTCCCTGGGGCAGGGGCGCGTGTCTCCAGGACACACACCTGATTGCAGCGGGGCTGAGGGGTGGCAGGAGAGGGGCCAGGGCAGCTGCCCAGGCACCTGGCTCAGCTGCCCAAGCCTAGGCTGGAGGTACCTCAGGTGAGGCCATCACCTTGCGTCCAGGAAGCCATTCTACTTTTAGATGTACGCTAACATTTCTTTTCATGGTTTGTTTGGCCTCCCCTGAACTGCTAATCGTGCAGCACAAGCTATCAGCCTTTCTAGCTTCTCCTCTGCTCTGCTTCATCATTAAACCAGCTCGGCACCAGAGAGCAGAGGCTCTGAAGGAAGGTGATACGGTGAGAAGGTGCCATCATCGTGGAGCTGCCCAGAGCCAGGCATCACACCACGGGGCCGCACGTCCAGCTCAGGGACGTGCTGCCACCCCAAAGCCAGCAGCTTGTGTGAGGCTGGCACCTCTGGGAGGAGGCGCGTGACTCAGTTCCAAGAGCCCTGTGCCTCTGGCAAAACCTTGATCCAATAACGTGAAATCTCATCCAAAGTAAATTGAGTTTCTGTGAGAAATCTGGTTTCCATAAAGCCTGACGGGTCTCAGGCTGCCCTGACGTAACTCCCCCAGCCCGCACCTAGCCAGCGGGTCACGAAGAGCACGCCACGAGCTGCCTGCCACGTAAAGCCCGCTCTGCCCAACCGCAGCAGGGGCTTCAGCTCCTCCACATCCCTAAAGGGCTCGCACCCACCCTTGCGGCCAGGCACGAGTGCCAACGCAGCCCACCCCACCGCAGGACTCACTTCTGTGCCTTGGGCGGCTTCTCCGGCTTCTCGGGGTAGGGGATGATGAAGTCAATGGCCGAGTCAGGCTTCTGGAGCAGCGTGCCCAGCTTGGTCTTGATCTCCTTGGCCCTGTGGGAGGGGACGAGCAGAGGCAGGTCAGGCAGAGGAACTGGGCAGCGGGGACAGCCTCTGCCCTGCGCCCTCGCAGAGCCTGGCACCACCGCTGGTGAGGCACAAGGCTGTGTGGTTAATGACACGTGGACGGATGGGCCCTGATGCTGTAAAGGCACCTGGCTGAGCCATTTCAAACTGGGCACTCGGAATTAGTGGCAGCTTTTGGTCTTGGTCTCTGCTTTGTCCCCCTCTGTGGCCGGGGTAACGACATCAGGGAGCTGGGCTGCTGCTCTGAGGATGAATTAGGGGACGGAGGAGCAGCACTCCGTTTCTATAGTGATGAGCCCAGAGGAAACGCTGGTGAGTAGATGAGGGAGCTGCCTCCGGAGGGGAGGCTGTGCAGGGTGCTGCCTTCCCTGGGCAGAGGGGCAAGAAGGGCTTCAGGAGCTGAAGTACCCTGGCTGCCAGTCACCGCTGCCCCGAGGCCGCGCTCCAGACCTCCATCTGGAGGACGCAGAGACAAGAGGGGTCCTGGGGCTTGACAGCAGGTCCAGCTGCCTTCCAAAATTGTGCAATACAGTTTGCAGCGTGGTGCTGAGCACCTAAAGCCACCGAGGAGGCTCCCCTCCGCTGCAGCCCCGTGGTGGTGGCAAGAGCAAGCCAAGCTTTTGCAAAGAAAACTCAGCTGTGCTGCATAAGACTGTAGAACTAAAGGGGTGAAAATGGAACCCCCGAGCCCCATCTTTGCACTGCAGGACAATTTTGGTGTCTTCCAGGTCGCCTTGCTGGCACAGGAGGTGAAAGAAAGCAAGAGAACGCACTGCTTCCCCGTGGTCCAGCTGGGCTCAGTGCCTTCACCACGGTGCGGCCGTCGAAGCCGGGATGCAGCTCCCTGGCTTCACGGCTCACTCCGCTTCCCCTCTCTGCTGTTTGTTTTCACAAGCCCTCGTGGATGATCACTCCCTTGCTACGTCTGCTATTTCATTTCCATTCCTTCAACTGCTCCCCTCCTTGTAAAACTCCCTCCGTGCTTTGGTTTTCTACACCAGCCCCCACGGGCGGCTTTTTGAGACCCGGTGCGGGCTCTGCTCCCCCAGCAGCTGCCCCCTAATTCTGCTGCAGAAACCTGTCTCCAACAGCCACCCTCACGCAGGGGCAGGCAGCGGGGCAGCCGGGGTGAGCAGCCCAGCCTGGCTCTGCGCAGACCGCCTGCAGCGGGTGTACAGCACGGGGCAGAGCAGACCCACAAACCCAACCGTTTTCAGGGAAGACGCCAGCAGCTACAGGGACGGCTTCTGTTGCTCGTGCTTCTGGAATAAACTCGAATCTTGCCTGGAAAGGCCAGGACCTCAGGCAAAGGGTGATGTGGTCCCCACGCTCCCGCACCGAGGTGTCTCTGGGACCGGGATGCTGCTGTGCACCGTTCATCCCACTCCCTCTAATAAATACATGAAATGCAGATAAATGGTCCGTGCCAGAGCTGGCTCCTGATGCCCAGAGCCTGGGGCTGGCTCTCCTGAGAGCCTCAGGTGGCCCCTGGCACCTCCATGCCAGAACCCTCATGGCATAGCATGACACACAGGGATGGCAGAGCTGCAGCAAGGAGGAGCAGGCGAAGGGGGAAAAGCTGCACCAAAGCAACGGGTGGGTGCAGAGGGTGCCCCTGAAACGCCAGTGGGGCAGGACGGCCTCCCTCAGCGCTGCTTCCCCAGATGTCTGTGCTTGTGGCCACAGCTTCCCACAGGAAAGGGACTCCGGGAGCATCTCTCAAAGAGGGGCTAAGCACAAATGCCAGCTGCCACCTTGTCATTCTCCCTGCCACTGCCCCACAGTTGGGAGGGCAGAGCTGGGGACACTGCTGTGGCCAACCTGCTGCTGGTGCCGGGGCTGAGCACCAGGGATGGCCCCCCTCAGGTGCCTGATCGTGGGGGTTTTTCTGGCAGAAGCAGGGGTGAAGAGCAAGAGGGAAGGCGCTTGCCCATCTCTGAAGAAGGGACAGTGGATGCCAGGGGGTCTCAAGCAGGCGGGGGGAAAACACAACACCCAAGGAGTGAGAAGAGAGGACCAGGACTCTGTCTGAGCAGGACCTGGGGACGCCCCCTACACTGGTGCTGACAAGGACAACACATGTAGAAGACTTGGATGCAACAGACGGCACCTTCACACAGCAGCAAGCACTGTCCTGGATACCGCTCAAACCTGGCTCAAAATCTTGCTTTCCAATCCCCACCTTCTGACAGTGATTTATGGCCAACATCTGTCAAGCTCAAAGGGCACTGATGGGCCTTAATGGCCCTGAGCAGCCCCAGCTGAGCCCCATACCCTGCCCGCTGTTGGGGGGTGTGGGTGTGGGGGGAATGGGGTGAGGGAGCTCCATTTAAGCTCAGCCTTGGGGCCACCTTCCTTTGGGCAATGCAGTAGGTGAGCTTCTCCCCAGCTTGGTCTCCTGGATTGGTCTTGGACCCACTTGCAACCCCAATGGGGTTGCAGCCCCACTGCCTGCTGCTTCTAATGAGGTTTTGTGGATGGCTCCAGCCCTGCTCCAGCTGATGGACCACCCATGGCTGCCCAGCCTGCTGAAGCCCTGCAGGTCCTGGTGTGGAGACGGCAGCAAGGACCTCCCCCTGGAGCAAGTCCTCATCTGTGGGTGAAATATGGGGAGCTGGCAGAGATGAGGAAGCTTGTTGGAAGGAAGTGAGAAAGGACAGCCAGAGGGCTGAGCAGTTGCAGGCTGGCAGGAGGGAAGGACTATTTAAAGACATCATCCTGGCGTCCTCCAGCAGATGGATTATAAGCTTTCAAGCAAAGCTTCAGCAAAGGCTAAACAGCAGGGTAAAAAAGGCAGTTATAAACAAAAAGGTATCCTTCAAACCACCCCCCAGCTATGTCCAAGTGAGAAAAAGCGAGAGGACCGCAAACTGTGGAACAATAAGCTCTGGGAGCAAGCCAAGAAAAAGTCTGAGAAACAGCTTCCAAGGAGCATTAAAAGAAAATACAGGCTCTGTCAAACACATCAAGAGCAAGAAGGCTGCCGGGGCGGGCCAGGAGACACTCCAGCTCTAAAAACAAACCAGAAGAAAGAAGCTCAAAGAAGTTAAAGCTACAGCTGAAAGCTAAAGCTGCTGCTGTGCCCAAGGGCAGAGAAGTGCCAGAAGGAATGCTTCTTGAGAGGCAAAAAGGCTTCGGGGAGGGGGGATTTGAGGAGCCATAAAGCTGTAAGCGTGATACTGTACGGGCATGTCAGCAGCAGCGGTATCAGACAGCTGTGGTGGTGGACACATGGACAAATATGGTCTATTGGAGAGGAGTCAAGGCAGCTCTGGCAGGAGGAAGAGATTCCTTCAAACCTATCAGCCCTCTCTGAAGAGGCCAGTGAACACATGCCTTGGGGAGACTTGGGTGGCCCAGCCTCTTGGGTCTGCAGGAGGCCTTGGACGGGCTCTCCAGACGCCAGGCAGCTGCGGGGAGGAAGGTCATCTCGCGTGGGAAACACAGCACACAACGCGTAGGGGACGCGGTGTGTTTCCCTCGGTGGGGATGGTCCTAGGGGAGCACGGGCTGGGACCGTGCTGTTAAACAGATCGTGTGCGTGGGGAGAAGGGCTGGGCTGCGGGAGGGTCTTGTGAGGCTGGCAACGAAGCTGCTGTTGAAATTCCTCATAGACCAATACAAAACGATGCACACGGGAGAGCAGCAGTGAAAAAACCCTCATGTAGGATTAGAAAGTAGCAGAAGGATGTCAACAAAGGGGATGGCAGAGCAGAGACGTGTGGATCGCCCACACCTGGAAGAGTTCTGCCCGTGGTGCAGGAGGCTGTGGGGGACCAGCCCAGGGGAGCGTGGGGCCGTGAGGATGGCCCAAGGGCACTTTTCAAGCTAAGAAATTGTCACAGGCGCACGCTCCTGCTCGTGCCTGCGCTGGGGATTTGCCTTGCTTTTGGGCGAGCAGCATCAGCTTTAGCTGATGGAGAAGGGCCTCTCCTGAGCTCCCCCCAGGACAGTGACCACCACCCTCACCCTCATCTAAAAACCAGTACTGAGGCATTAGCAGCTGTGAGGAAATCCTCACCGGGTAAATCACACGTCAAGTCTTTCACCGAGTTTCCTCCTTAGGTGACGGATCGAGCACCCTGCTGCCACAGGGAGATCCCAGCCTCGTGCCGTGGCCCCTCGCACCGCTGCTTCCCACCGGACACCCTCCAAAGCCCCTGCAGCTCCACGGGAGCGGAGGAGAGGACGGTTCCGACCAGCAGAGGACGGTTCCGACCAGCTCGGAAGTGGCTGGGGCTGGAGCTGTCCTGGGTTCCCAAGGGGTGAGAGCAGACTGGGAGGCACCACCACCCCCCAGAACCAGTTTCTAGTGAGCGCTGGGGTGGAGGAAGATGAAGATGAGGATGGGAGCCATGAGTGGGCGGAGCAGGCTTTCTGCGCAGAGCTGAACCTCATGAGAGGGGCCAGGGCCAGCTAACGCACGTACAAGGGAGACACGGGCAGTTAAAGAGGGGTTTGAGACACTCTGGAGCCAGAAACGGTTTTGCCTCCGCTTTCGTGCTTTTTACCTCCCCACCACGTTCTGCTGAGCACAATGCACGCTCGCTCTGGGCCCGCACAGAGGAGCAGCTGAGGTTGAGGGGTGGGTTTGGGCCAGCCTGGACTCTCCCAGCAGAGAGGTTCCCACACTGGTGGGAGAGGTTGGGTCTGGATTGGTGCTCATCCCCCCTGAGGGTCCCAGCCACTCGCAGCATCCTGCTGAGCCACCACCAGCAAGCCTCCCTTCCCTCCCAGTTCAGAGCTGGGCGATCCCAGTCCCCAGAAGAGATGTCCATCACGGGGACGTGTAGGAAAATCCCCTCTGCCCCCAGCCGCCCCCGGCAGAGCCCTGCAGCAAGGCAGGCCCCCAGCATCCCCGCGCGGGCTGGCCGCTCTCACCTCTCCAGGCACGTGTGGGGCAGCGCTGCTAATCCCTTGCACATCTTGGCAGGCTGTAGTTTTCCTCAGCCGTGAGAAGAGTGAGCGATGCCTGAAGCAGGCAGCAGCGGCTCAGTCTGAAGCCCGGCTCCCCGCTCCTGAGCCTATATAGTGATGGGAGCTGGACCCCCGCCAGCCCCGTAACCAATGCCGTCCATCCCGCCGCAGCTGGCCACGCTCCCAGCGGCTTCTGGATTCTGTTTTCTCCTCTCTAAGCTCACACAGGGGGAAAAACGTGGTTTTTCTGGGGTGAGAGCAGGTAATCAAATTGGAAGGGCCAAGCTGCTGTTTGGGGGCTTCAGGAAGCCCACAGGGTTTGTTCTTAATGACAGATCAGGCTCCAGGTCAGTATTTAGAAAAGACAGGTAGAAATGCTTCATTCAAGTGAGGCTTTTTCCCAGTGAAAAATGTCACTTTCATAAAAATAAAAGTGCTTAAGGGAAGTCTTGCTCTTGGTTCAAAGGCTGTGGCTAATGTCAAAATACCCACAGCTTCCACAGTGGTTATTGGCTGGTGGGTAACAGGGACTTTTGCCTGGAACAAATTCATTTTAATGGAAGCTTAAAAGAAAATAAATCTTTTAATCAGAGCAAAACTTCTGGGTTTATCTGACAGTGGCACTTCGATGTGGCCAAAAAAGAATTTTGTTAAGTGGAAAATTCGGACCTTTTTCCACTCCCTTTCAGAGGAGCAAAACACACGCCAGAGCCCAGAGCTGCCTGCGACGTGGGATGCAGAGCCTGAGCAGCGACCAGTCCCTGCTTCCCCCTGTATGGCTCTGCCCCATTGCTGCCCCACTGGGACGCAGCCCCTTGCTTGGGTGCTGCACGGTGCTGCAGTGTTTCTGTTTGCTTGGGTGGGATCTCTTTGGTTGCTCCTCTAAAACCCGTAATCACGGAGCCAGTGCCTACCCGCGGCCGTGGTATCTGTGGTATGAGTTCCTGCCGGCCTCAGCCAGGCACAGCGTAGGTGCAACCCCAGCAACGAGGCTGCCCGCTGAGAGGAAAATCACGGCAAACACAGCCCAGCCGGGGCATCTCCTGGGCATCCCGCTTGGGGCGTGGGCTCAGGGTTCACCCTGAAAATCTGCCATGTGCCTGTCCCTGACCTCAGCTGCCTGGGTGACTACGAAAACGTGCATCTGAGTGTCTTGTTTAACTCCCACAGCTGGGAGCTGGGACTAGGAGACCTTGCTCCTGACCTGGCTGTCCACACCCCAAAGGTACTTACTGCCCTGACCAGCCCCACCTGCCCCCTCAGCCTGGGGATACATTTAAGCTCAGCCCCCGGTTTCCTTCCCTGCCATGAGCAGTGTCAGTGGTGTGCCTGGCTCTAGCTCCCAGATGGATTTCAGACCTCTGTTGCAATCCTGTCTTCTGCCCTTCTGGGATTACGTGCCAAGCCAGCATCTGCGTTTCAGCGTGAGTGTTGTAACCAAGGGCTCGAAGCTGGGCCTCCCTGGAGAGCCTGGGGTAGCTTTTTACTGGATTGTAGTGGAAATAGAAGGAAAAAGGACAGCCTAGAATTCCACAGGATCAGATGCTCAAATGACCTTTCCCTGGGTGGTACTGATGCATCCAAGTAGGGGTGCGAGGCCTTGGGTCTGGGGGGGCTGCCCCTGGCACAATGGCAGTCGTGGAGGATGGAGGCACTTTGCTCCTTTACAGGCTGCTGTCGTTGTGCCTTTTTCACAGAGGAGTGGGGGGAAGGCTCTGTTATTAGCGTGGCAGTGCCTCACCCCCATCTGGGGATAGCCCAGGGCCCAACTGCCCCATCTCCCAGCAGCCGGGATGCAGCCCCCTGCTCTCCGAGGGACTCGCCCTCGCAGCCAGCGAGCGTGTCAGCACCGTTCATTTGCTACCAGGGATGTCACCAGGGTATCCCGAGTGCTCTGAAGCGGTTTACAGGGTGCTTTGCCAGCCAGCGGGGCGCCTCCTGGCACAGAGGCGTGGGTGAGAGGCACCGGCGGTTCTCACAGCTCCAAGGCTGGGAAGGGCAGCGGGGCCGTGGGTCTGCATGGGAAACCCCCGTAGCCTCACTGGCTGCCGAGCCATTGGGAACAGAGTTATTTTTTCTCCTTAATCTCCAGTAATAAAGTCAGCGCTGGAAGTCCCAGAGGAGCTCAGATCTGTGGGATCAGGCAGTTTGCAGACACCGAGCACCCTTACGTGCTCTCCTTTCAGCGGCAGCCGGGGCCATGCACTCCTGGAAAGCAGGCAGCAGCTGCAGGCACGGCTCCAGCTCTGCAGACCTGTTGCCTGCAGGAGCCCAGAGCTTTGCCTCGTGAGATCCCACGGAGTAACCGGGTCTGACCCCTGAAGACTTTGCCCCACTGGGTGGGCAGATCCCCCGCTCCCGCGGCTCTGCCGTAGTTCAGTGACCAACGCTCTACGATCTCTTTCACAGGCCCAGGGTGGGGGTTTAAGGGATGCACAGGGGTAGTTGAGGCAATTGAGGGTCGAAGTGAGCGATGACGCTTCGCGTGAGAGGGTCTTCAGGAAGCTACACCGTGCGCTGGGACTGCAGCTGTGCATCTCAGCAGAGACTCATCTAACACACCGCAAAACAAAGCACGTACCATTGAGCAGAAACACGGCTCGCACAGAAATAGCTTGTGTTTTCCACAGACCTTTGTCCAGTAAGAAATATTTGGTTTGTGCATTTCAAGGCTTTAGAGTACTAAAAAAATATTTCCAATAAGGAACGACCTAGACCTTCCTTTTCTTCCCACGACAGCTTAATTTCTTTAAGAGCCCTTCTGGGAGAACTTTTTTGGAGATCCAAGTGCACTCCAAGGACCAGATTATCTTGTGTACACAATGGCCGGTTTCCTCCAAGAGCACTCTAGGTTTGTGCCTCGCAACTGCCCCCTCAAAAGCCGCGTGGAATCTCCCATTACACCAGATTTATCCTGGGCTCTGTTATTTCAAGGCTTTATTATCCTTTCTAATAACTTGCCTTTTATAGAAGGTAGCCTCGCTGCTTTGCAGTTTCCTGGTTCCCTCTGGAACTTTTTAAGAATTAGCGTCATATTTAACAACATTGGCTTTTTGGTAGAGTGATGGCTGTAATTCTCACCCAGGCAAGCGATCAGCAGTTCATCTGAGTGCTGCTTCTAGCAGATTTTTAACCACATGTTCTAAAAAGGAGGCTTAAAATACGATTTTTTTTTTCTTTCCCCCCCAGTGCCTTGGGACAGTCATGCCAAATGTGTGTCCCCTAGGAATGAACATAGTGTGAGCTCCTTCACAGCAAGGGTCAATGCAAGGAAGTCACCAAGCTTTCCCATGATGGCTCTTTCCTTCTCATAGAGCCTGGCCACGTCCCGTCCCCAGCGTTTTCTGGAGAGCTCTCTGCTTCTCATACAGTCATGATTACTTTTATGCCTTTAGGATGCTTTCCTCAAATCTGTGGCCTGCCTTTCACCTGTAACTTTCCAGAGCTCGTACTCCTTTTACACTCTCATCTGTACGCAATTTTCACTCCTCTTAAGATCTTGCCACTTCAGGTGTCCATTGCCACTCCCCTATATAAGCACATCAGGTTTTTAAGGCCAGCCTATGTCTCATTTCCCTTTTGGTGTTAAATTTTACTCTGAAGTTACTGCTTTTGCTCCCACGAGGGCAGTCTGATCAGTAGTTATGGCTCCGTGGCCTCTCGTTTGTTATCTTTGAACTAAGCCCCGTGCATGGTTCAGGAGTCACTCAGGTAAAACACAGTGTGGGGTTACACCATCCCACTGCCTCTACCAGGATTCTAAGGTCCAGCCCTGCTCCTGTAGAAGGAAGGAGGCAGGGGATCCCGGCTCCCTCTGCTTGCTGCATCCAAGTCACTGACACAGGAGCCACGGCTGAGGTCAAGGAGGGAAAAACCCTGGAAAGCAGCATTACCCGGAGCACTGGGACTCTGGCCAGCTGGGAATTCAGGAGTCACGTAAGTCCTGCATCCCAGCTCCCAGCCGCCAAGTTCCTCGACCCTGAGGACGAGGCCTGAGAACGACTGGGGCTGGGACACCATGGTGCTCCTCATGCCTGCTCTGTGCCCGCAGCAGGGACCTCCTCCCCTCCCAGCACCTGTGTCCAGAAGGAAAGCCCAGAGGATCCAGCAGTGACAGAGGTTTTCAAGCCAATGCAAGTACTTGCAATGGCATTTACAGGTACTAAAGTGACAGCCTGGCTCTGAACAGCAGCGTCCTCTCTGCACCCACTAGCAGATCGGGGAGGACAAGGCACATGCTGCCTGCTTGCAGAGACCCACTGTGGGCAGAGCCAGCGCCCCAGGCACATCGGCTTCCAGGAGCTCCACCATCCAAGCGGCACTGGTGCCACCGTCTGCTCTGGGGGCAGCTGCGCGCTGGCTCTGCTCTCCTGCGTCAGTCTACGGCATGGCCACTTGCCTGTGCGCGTTCACTGGAGTGTCACCAAAAGACACAACCTGTGAACAGACGTGGCTGGGTTGGCAACGTGCGGGACACAAACACAATTTCAGCACAAGGTTGGCACAGAGAGACCAATCACAGGATTTTATTTAAGGCTTGAATTCAAGAAATGGCCTGGATTGCACCATTTCTACCCGGATTCACATGCTGGATCCAGGGCATTCTGTTTCTCCTCATCCACCAGCCAGCACCTGCGTTTTTGATAACTTGACAGAATCAGCTGCCATGCAAAGAAGAGCACCTCTATCTCCGCATGAGCCATGCAAGCACACCGCTCCTCTCCCACACGTGCATTCTTCCTTGGCCCAGAAGAGCGTCTGAACAGTCAAACAAGCTCTTTCCTGCCCACCCCTTTTGCTCTATGTGCCCTGCTGCGGCACTGCCTTTCCCAGCTTGTGGATGGCCCCGTTCTCCAGCACCTCCACCTTCCCCTCGCCAGGCTGCAGGGCGCTGGCCACCATAGCCCTGGCCACCGTTTCCACAGGCACTGAGTAAGCAGTGGGGGAGAACCGAGCCACAATACCCAGAAACTGCTGGGCCACCCATTCCATGGGCCGGGACTCCTGGCGCTTGCACAGCAGCACCCTGCAGAGCAAGGAGGTCAGGTGAGTCAGGCTGAAACCGTTCCCCAGGGGAAACCGAGAAACTGGGTTCTCCAACTGCGCTGGGGACCCAGCACAGCCTCCTAAACCCATGTGGGGGGCCACGGGGCTTTGGTGGGGTCCCAAAATGGGACTGAGCTGAGACACTAAACTCCTTTCTCCTCAGTGCTGTCACAACCAGGATGCCAGTTCTCCCAGGCAGCAAGACCACAGCTGGAAGGACCCAGGTGAGTACCCCCCCTGCACAAGGTCTGTGTGGAGAGAAGCTGTGGCCTAAGCCCCCTAACCTCTGCTTTCCACCCAAGCCTCTTCTCCTGGAGCGGCATGTGACACCAGCATTGGGACAGGCTGTGGGAAACTGCTGTGCCTGCTCCCTGCAGCACTGGAAGCAGCGTGCTGACCAGAAGCTGCATTTGCAGCTGGTGGCTTCCCCAGCTTCCCTTCCCAATGCTCCTTTCTCTCCTTCTCCACCTCCCAGCCCGCTGCCCTGGCAACCCTCCACCTGAGTCCTGTGCCCTCCCTCCTCCACCGCTACTCACGCTGGCCGGAGAATGGTGCAGCGATCAAAACCAACGGCCTGGACCAGGTTCTCCACTTCTCCCTGTCAGAGCGGTTGGGTGTGATGAAAGGAGACAAGAATGGCTGCAAGCACCACCTCTGCCACTCCGTGAATCGGCAGGAGCGAGCTGCCGAGCCCCGGGCAGGACATCACTGATGCCAGTGCAAAGCTGGTACAGGCCTGGGCAGCGAGCGGCTGGCACCCCAGGGAAAGGCAGCGTGTCCACGGTGGACCCACTAACTGTTAGTCAGCAGCGCACCCTTGCAACCGTCAGGCTAACTGCGACTGGGCGCTCCTGAGACAGCGCTGAACAGTGTCCGGCCTGGGGGGTCCCAGCGCAGCACACTGGCAGAGAGCAGCGGCGCCAGCAGGTGCCAGGGGCTGCAGCACACAAAATAGGGGAAAAAAAACTCTCGTGATGGGGATGGTCCCACCTGGGGGGGGCAGCTCCCACCTCACCTGGACGCCGCCCTGGGCCTCCCCAGCTGGCGGTGAAGCCATTCCAGCTTGGGGCCGGGGTGCCAGGTTCCAGACCCCAGCGGGTCCTTCTGGCGGTTCGAAGAGGGAGATGGATGCTGTGCTGCTCTGGACGAACCGGTCCTGCCGGCCCCTGTCCCTCACCCCACTGACCCCAGCACCAGAGGGACCCCCGGAGCCGCTGGCATCTCTCGACGCCTCAGCTCCCGCCTCCTTCCCGAGGGTCCCCGGCCGAGCCCGCCGCAGCCGCCCCCTCACCTTCACGCGCAGGTAGAGGAAGCGGCTGCGCGGGTTCGCCCCCCGCGAGGACTGCAGGACGAAGTGCCGGCAGCCCCCCGCCCGCGCCAGCTCCGCCGCACGCGCCACGTAGTCCCGGTCCACGCGGACGAAGCCGTCCTGCCGGCAAAGGGGAGAGCGGCGTCAGCGCGGCAGGGAGCGGGCAGCGCGACCCCCGCCCCCGCCGCGCCACTCACCGCGCCGGCCTCGGCCCTGGTGGTGCCCAGGCAGCAGAAGCCGACGTCGTGTCCCTGGAAGGCGGCGGCGTGCTCGCTCAGCCGCTCGAAGTCCACCACCGCCTGCTCCTGCGGGGAGGCCGACGGTCAGCGCGCCCGCCCGGGCCGGCCCCGCCGCCCCCGGGACCCCCGGCCCCGCGCACCACGGCCGCCCCGGCCTCCTCCTCGCCCAGGCTCAGCCGGCGCCGCCCGATCAGCGTCACCCTGGCGAAGAGCCGCCGGGCCAGCAGCTCCCGCAGCAGCGCCCGGCCCGTCGCCCCCGAGGCTCCCAGCACGAAGCAGGTTCTGCCGCCGTCACCCGGCGCCGCCATGTCCGGAGACGCTGCGGCCGGGCGGGAGGCGGCGCGGTGGCGGGGGCGGCCCCGGGCGGGGAGCGGCTGCGCTGCCGCGGCGGGGCTTCCGCCTGCCGGGCCCCGGGGCCGGGCTGCTGCCGGCGGGGCCGGGGCGGCGGGCGGGGGCTGCAGGAGTCAAACAAGGCTTTTCTGAGGGGCTGGCGGAGGCTGCAGGGTCGCTGTGCCCCGGGCAGCGGGCTGCCCGCGGGGCTCGCCCCAGCCTCGCCGCTGCGCCCAGCGCGCCGGGAAGGACGGCGGCTGGTGCCCCCGCTCCTGTCCCTCCGCACGGTGGCAAAGTCTCCACTGCCGGTGGCAGAGCCCGCGGCAGAAAGCGTCCCCGGGAGGATCCCTGTGCTCCCCCTGTGTCAGGGAGAGGGGATGTGTCAGGGAGGGATGCTTGGAGGGATCTGTGACCGGCCGGGCTCCCCCAAAGCCCCAGGGCGCAGCAGGCGCTGCTGCCCGGGCTGCCCGGTGGCTGTGTCCCGGGACAGGAAGGTGAGTCCCTTTCCCGACGCACCAGCTCCGGAGTCGGCCGCAGCCGCGGGGCTCGCACCGCCTCGGTGACAGCAGCCCTGCCCTCCTGGAGCAGCCTGGCGGTGAAGAAGCCCCCGGTGCCTGAGGAGCGAGGGGATGGAGCCCACTTCCCGGGGAACCCTAGCCGAGGAGGTCCTGGGGTCTGCGGGCAAGCAGAGCCCCCCTGCTCCAGATCCCTGCCTGGGCGATGTCCCTCTGATGGGGTCAATGGCAGTCATCACCAGGGGCCAGGTCCCAGCGGGAGCCAACCCCGGGCACATCTCTGGACCGGGGTGTGGGCGCCCAGGGGCTCTGTGCAGCTGCTCCCACGGGTAGCGTCCAGGGTCCCCGTGGCACCCCGATCCTGTTCATCCTGATTCCTGAGGAGGGAGGCGCAGAGGCCTGCATGGCTGCTTTCAGGATCAGCCAGGCGATCTTCCAGCCCGGTGTGTCCGCTGTGCGCTCCCCGTGGCCGAGGGCTGAGGATGAATCCCTGGCGCACGTGCCACGTGTGAGGCACGCTGTGCGTCATGACCGTCACTGGGTTAATGGCCGGCATCCTGCTGCACCTGCCAGTGTGCCACCGGCACGCCGGGACGCTCGCCCTGTCCGATGGGCTGCACCCCACGGCCACAGGCAGACCCAGGTGGGTGCAGGAGGGGGATGGCTGGGACGCGCTGGGGCTTGGGCGGTAGTGGGATGAGTGCTGAGTGTAGGAGGGGAGCTGTACAGTCCGGCAGTGCCACGTATTGGCAGCAATGGGTATGGGACAGGTGGGACGTTACGGAGTTTCATGGGACGGTGGGGTTACCTTTGGGGAGGGTGGGATTGGGAAGCATGGGGGCCAAGCGGCACTCCCACTGCTCATGGTCTGCTTCTCCACGGCAGGGCCCGGTGGGACCAGCCAGGCTCCAGGGCTCCCGGTCTCCCGGCAGCATGGAGGCACGGCACCGGCGCAGCGTGGCATTCGACTGCACGCCCCAGCCGGCAGCCTGCTGCCCTGACTGGATGGCGGGGCTCCCCGATGCCCTGTCCCTCTCCCGCCTCTCCATCCCTGGCACCCACGACTCCCTCAGCCTCTTCGGTGGCCGACGCCTGCGGTGCCAGAGCTGGGGCCTGGAGGCCCAGCTGGCGGCTGGCGTCCGCTTCCTGGACGTGCGCTGCAAGCTGGTGCGGGGTGAGCTCCACGTCTACCACCTCTGCACCTCCCAGCGGGCCAGCCTACGGGGGGTCCTGCGCCGCACCCTGCGCTTCCTCCGTGCCCACCCCAGTGAGGCTGTGCTCATGCGCATCAAGGAGGAGCTGCCCATCTTCCCCCAGCCTGGCTTTGCTGCCCGGCTGCACTGCTGCTTGCTGGAGGAAGGACAAGGCTGCGTGTGGTGCCAGGAGGAGGTGCCAACGCTGGGCCAGGTGCGGGGGAAGATTGTGGTCCTGGAGGCGCTGGCGCGGAAGGTGTTGGGCATCCCCTACGAGCAGCTGAGCATCAGCGACAACTGGAACGTGCTCTCGCTGGAGCGCAAGTGGGCCCGGGCGCGGCGGCACCTGGAGAGGGCAGCCAGCGGGGACCCCACCACCATGCATCTCACCTTCTGCTCTGGCAACGGGCTCTTCACCTGCCCCAAGGAGGTGGCCCGCTTCGTGAACCCTCGCTGCTACCAGCATTTGCGGCGCCGTGGGAAGGAACCAGTGCGCTGGGGAGTGGTCATCATGGACTTCCCTGGAGCAGGGCTCCTCCAGCTCATTGTGGAGAGCAATGCCCCACGGGCCAGTGGACCCATCATGGCAGCCCATGGCACCCCCATGGTATCCCCACGGCACCCCCGTGGCGGAGGGGACAAGCGCTGCAGCCAGCACAGCTCCACTCACTGCCCGCACGGGTGTCCATCGGGACGGGCGCTGCTCCCAGCCCCATGCCTCTGCCAAAGGACTTCAGCACCCATAGAGCGAAAGCAGGTTTCTAGCTCTGGCTGGGCACCGGGAAGCCTTCGCGTGACAACAGTGTGACAGTGCCAGAGGCCGCAGAGGAGGATTGGAGCCAAGCAGCCCGAGGAGCTGCCCCCTGCACTCTGCTTTCCCCTGAGGAGCCAGGTACGGTCCCAGCGCAGGACTGGGCCAGCCGAGTCCCTGGCAAAGGAGCAGGGGTGGGGTAGAGGCAGAAGGTCCTGCTTTACCTTCCCTTGGGCCGGTGAGTCCACCCAAAATGCCTCTTTGCGGAGCAGTCCTTTTCCTTTCACGGGTAAATAAAAATAAAAATAGGCTAGGAAAGCACTGCTTATGGGGCCTTGCTGTTTGCTATCAGAAAAGTGCTGAAAACAGCTTTTGCTGGTCACAGAATCACAGAATCATCTGGTTGGAAGATCATCGAGTCCAACTGTACACCCTGCACTGGTCCCCCAGCACCACATCTACAGGTCTGTTAAACACTTCCAGGGATGGGGACTCCACCTGTGAAAGAGCCTGTACCCCTCTGCCCATGGCCAAAGCACAGTTAAATTGGTGTTTGTTACCATCTCGCTCTTAAAGCAAAGCTGTAAGAGGTCAGAGGAGGAGGAAACCTCCCTCGAAGGTGACAAAAAATGGTTAGGAACACCCTTCTCCTCGTTATTTCATCTTTTGTTTTTTCTTGCAGGGGCTTGTCCCAGCAGTCAGGACTGTTAGGGAGAGGCAGCATCAGCAGGTGCCACCGAGCCCACTCACAGAGAGCTGGATGGCCACAGCAGCGGCGATTCAGACAGGGCTACCCTGCCCCCGGGGGCGCACACCCAAGGGCAAAGCCTGGCGGTTTGCAACAGTGCGGGCAGCGTGGACGGGGCAGTTTGTAGATCCACAAAAGCAAAGTGGTTGAAACAGAAAAAAGACGTTGTGCCAGTGCCTGCTCTACCTGCAGAAAATAAATCAGCAAGTTAAATAGACTGGAAAGTCACAGGACACGGTAGCTCCTTGGAGCAGAAAGATAACCGAGATCCCAGGGTAGAAAGCATCACACTGCCGGCTATGCTGAAGCAGGGAGATGAGGAAGAGAAAAGGAAAGCTCAGCCCCGGCCTGCCAAAAACTGAAGAATGCCCTCAAGGATGCTTCTGTCTCGGGGAAAACGCCACTGGGCTCCGTGCCTGCCGGAGGGGATGCCACAGGATTTCCTGGCTGGAGAAGAGACCATTGTTTGTTCCACAGGGGCTGGCCTTGGCTGGAGACACGGCTCTTGGTGCTAAGCATGTTCATCCGCTGGCCCCAGGCGGGCTGCAAGTGCCCTGCTCAGGGAGCAGGGTAGGACAGAGCCCGTGCTGCAAAGAGCCGGACAGGAGGGGAGGGGAGCAGGCGGCAGCGCACAGGCGGTGATGGAGGTGGCAGAGGAATCTGTGTCCGAGCTTGCTTTGTGAGACAGGAGAAGATTGAAATCTCTCATTAAACCATGTGACGTGTGACAAAACCACTGGTGACATCTGGGGTGCCAGTGGCCTGCTCCGTTGGCTGCTAACACCTCCCCGACCGGTTGCCCCTGTGTTGAGCCAGCGTGACGCACTGGGAAGATGGGTGCCGTTGAGGGAGGGCCAGGCGAGTCCGTGGCCCGTCCCAGCCCTCCAGGGACACACAGTGACATGGGGAGCCAGGCAGCGGGTAGGCAGAACAGTCGCAGTTCCCAGGAGCGGCTCAGCGGGCTGGGTCATTCTGCTCTCACTTAGGACAAGGGCTGCCTGCATGGCTGCATCACCAGAGCTGCACCCCAGCACCCTGTACCCAGCCCATGCCCTGGCTGCTGCCAGGGCAGAGGCGTTGCCTGGGATTCCCCGGGTGGGCAAAGCGGCTTGTTTACTCCCTACCACAAAAGCAGGGAGTTAACTTCAATGTTATCTACACCCCCAGCATCCTGTTTGGTGCACCCTTATCTGTGCCACGCACTGTTGATGCTGCCAGGCACGAGGGAGCTGGCAGGCAGTGTGGGGAGGGGTGCCTGGCTGACAGCGGTGCCCAGCAAAAAGGCTCTCTGTCACCTGTGTGGTGGCGAAAAGGCACAAGGCAGAAAGCCGTCCTACAGCTGAGACCAAAGAAACGTCTCTGAGAGGGACTGGGTGGGACGGGCAGGAGTGATTTGCCCCAACAGCCAGGGCTGCCCCAGCATTACAAGGTCCTGAGTTGGGGGTGTGGGCTGCCATGGCCCATGGGCTATCTTGGAAGCATTCCCGTCCTTCTGGTCCCGGCTAAACTTTGCAACCATCTCACCCCCTCCAAGCCAGGGGGGCACCAGGGTAAGTGCCTTCCTGTGGCCAAACACTCTCAAATTGTGAGAAAGATTTTATCAGGCGCTGCTATCCTCAGGGCCATCAGAGGAGGGTACAACCGCCTGGGCCACGGGCCAGGCGTCATGCTGGGAAACGCATGTCTCCCAGAGGCACCCTGCAGTTCATGGACACCCTTTGGGTCAAACAGCTGGGGACTAGCGGTGGGGGAACCTGCCCTCTGCCTGCTCTCAGGAGGTGCCTCAAAGCCTTCACTCCCCAAGGTGTTGCAGGACCTGGGGAGAGCTGCCTCAGTCCCCAGGGCGGAGTGGGGGGATGGCAGGAGCAGGGCTGCACCCCAGCGGGGTGTGGGTGCTGCAGGGGTGCTGACGGGTGCCCCTTCACTCCGGTAGGCTGCTGAGCCCTCCCCAGCAGTAGGGGCGAGGGGAGCAGGGGCTCCCCAGGAAGGTACCCGCTGTATTGCTGGCAGCAGCCGAGCTGGGCGGGCTGTGTCAGGGTGACTCTGTTCCTCTGCGGTTTGCCAGGGGACGTTGCACAAGGAGGGGAACAGGCTGTGCCACCCTGGGGTGGGAGCCTCCGCTGAAAACAACACCACAAGGGTGCCTCTCTGTGTGGGGGTTGTGGTGTGCTGGTGATGGGGTTGCCCCCTACACCCCCTGCACCCGGGGTCTCAGGGTCTCACTCCACCAGGTCCTGGGCACTCCCTGGGGACACAGTGCAGGGCACAGCCTGGACTTGGCCCTGGGGCTCTGCAGAGGCTAAACCTTGGGGCATCTGCCCATCTCTGCCTCTGCCCACCTGTCCATGCAGCACATACCGGCCCTGGTGCCGTGGGTCCCATCCACGCCCGGGCACTCGCAGTGCCGTTGGGACGCTCATGCAGGTATGACACCCTGCTCTGCAGACAACACCCTGCCAGGCACAGCTGAGCACAGAACATCAGCCTGGCAGTGACCTGCAGCAGCCGAGCCGCTTCCCCCCTCGTGGCGAGCCCTGCGGTTTCAGCCTGCGGGTGGGTTGCCCAATCCCACCAGCCACACAACACCCTTGGCAGTGCTTTGCAGGTGGGAGTGGAGCACCTGTGCTTCTTCCCCATGGATACAGCCCATGGCAGGGCTCTCACAGGGAGAGAGCATTGCCTCCATCTGTAGCTCAGGACCAGGATGCAGCGAAGGAGGCACACTTCCATTCCAGATCCCTGCTGGGCCCAGAGGGATGGTGAGGAGGTGACCTGGGGAAGTGCCTTTGAAGCTGCTCCCTGGGTCTTTCCCGCAGAGCCAGCTTTGGAAGCCACTCAAGATGTGAAAGGGCTCCTGGCAATTAGCCAGCTCCAGCAGAGCTCATTCGGGGCTTTTCTCCCTGCCAGCTCAGTTACCTTTTTCCACTACCTGTAAAGCTACTCTTGGTACTGGTCCTGCCGTGCAGGACCCCCTCTCTGAGCACAGGTACCCGCAGGCACGGGTACTCATGCCCACAAACGCCTTTGAACTTGGCCATGCTCTGCCCTTCACAGCGGCAGCTTCTGGTTCTCAACCACCTTGCTGCTGTTTTTAAAACAATACCAGAAACTATTTGTAGTTACAAAAATAAAGGTGGGAGTATTTTTTTCTACTGCTCTGCTCTACTGTGTCAGGTTTCAGCAGAAGTGAAACTGGCAGGGGCACAGCCTGCTCCCACCGCCCAGGGCCATGCACCCGCGAGCACCCCTCGACTCCCAGAGGGAGAGGCAGCTCCCACCCTCCCCAGGTGACCCCCAGCATTCGGAGAGGCTCTCCTGCCCCAGCAGCTGCCCCTCAGCCTCTCTGCCCACCCACTGCTTCTTCCCTTGCCGTAATTGTGCACCCTCTGCACATGAGCTGCTAGGAAGTGGATGCTCCGGGTTACTGGACATACAGGCTTATCCTCAGCAATTCCATAAAAATAGACAACTGCAGTTGACATCCAGAGACAGGAACTGAGTTTCACCGGCCAAGTATAACATTTTTGTAGTGACTTATGGCTTTTGTGGGATGGGTTCCTCCTTTTGTCTAGCAGGAGTCCCACCGGAGCAGCATCTACTTCTCTGGAACTCGAAAATGCATGTGACCTGCGTGACTCTCACTTTGGCTTTAGCTGGAAGTGAGCAGAGTAATTCCCAGAGAAAACGCTGCCAAGGGCAATTTTACTTAGAAGCAAAACAGGGTAAGGAAAGATTTATGATGATTCAAGAATGATCCAAGGGGAGGTGGACACAATGAGGCATGTTTCTGAAGCATTGCTGGAGGTTCATAAAGGACATCATCAACTCAGGGGAAGTTCCTCTGGCATGTTCTTGGACCTTTCTCATAAAATCTTACAGGCAAAGGCAGGAAAATACATTGTGTAAGTGTTTATAAGCGGTATATGAAAATTCACAGCCAGAAAAAAAAGCCTGAGAGTGAGGGGAGCATCCAGCGCAGGAGCTGGGAGGCTGCGAGCCACGTTTCCTCTCAGCCCCCACGGGCACTCATTATACCTCGTCGCTCCTCCGTCCTCCGACTGCCAGCGTGTGCACTGCGACATGGACATGGTGGGTTGGAGGGGTGTCGGTGCCTTGGGCACCATGGGCTGGGGCTGGACCCCTCCTGGGGGACCCTACTCCACCTCCTGGGGGGCTCGGGCAAGGCCAGCTCATTGTGGGTAGGCTCCTGCGGCTGTCGTGTCCCTGTGGCAGCATGGGGATGCAGCCAGCTCCTGTGCCATGGGGCAGGTGCCAAGCTGAGTCCTGCCAGGGCCACGGCCAGGGCTGACCCACCCGTTCCCCTTCAGTCCCAGGCTGGGACCAAAGTCTCTGGGGGGAGGCGGTGGTACGGGGCAGGATGCGGGCTGCCAGTGGGGCTGGGGCGGGAGGGGAAGAGGCCAGGGGAAGGGAGCGATGGTCTGTGCACTCGGAGGAAGTGTGAGCTCCGCTGCCTGCCACGGGCCAGACGCGCCTGGTGCTGCCGGCGGCTGGGCAAGGTGCATCTGCGGCACTGACATGGTAGGTCCTGCTCCTTCCCTTGGGCATGAGTTGAGGTCTGCCTGGAAACGGGGGTTAGGGGAGGGCAGGGCTGCGGGGAACTGCCAGGAACCGGTGCTGCTGCCCGGGACCTGTGGGACCGACCCAGCGTGTTCCAGGGAAAGCCTGCCCCAGGCAGTGAGGCAGGCACACAGGGCACTGCCACTGCAGAGGCAGATGCCAGCCCTGGGTGGTTGGGGAGCGGTGGGGGGCATGGGGCATGTCCTGGATTTAGGGGCTCCCCAGGAGAGAACTGCGCTGCTGGCATGGCCTCCCCCCCCTGCCCAGCTACGCAGTGGGCACAGCCTCCCCAAAGTGCCTCGCTGCAGGGGCCCTTGTACCCACAGCAGAGCCAAACCTGGCCCGCAGCATCACATGTGCCTGCGTGCAAGCTGGCATGAGCAGTGTGCCCTTGTGGCTACCAGGACTGCCTGGCAGCGGTGTGGGTGCACGGCAGGGTGCATGAGCGCCCGTGGGACATGCATGCTCACACCTCCCTCCCTGACACACAGGGCACTGCTGCGGGACTGCGGTCTGCCGAGAGGACGTGGGCGCCGGGCTCTCGTGGCATCTGCTACCTGGGCATCGCTGCCATCGCATGGGGTAAGCTGCTGGCCGCCTGCTTGGTCAGCCCAGTGCGACCCTGCTGATGAGGAGCCTGCAGGACCAGGAAACTGGGGAAGGGCAGCAATGTCACTCTGGGGGCTCATCAGTCCCACCCCCCACGGCTGCCAGCTCCAGGGCTAGATCCTTCTGGGCTGGGATGGGGGTCTGACACCCCGACCAGCTCCCTCCAGCCAGACCCCTCACAGGACTGTGCTCCCCGGGGGAGGGCCAGGCCATGCACAGGGTCCCTGCAGGGTGTCCAGGTCCCCAAATGTGGCATGGCAGCCGGTACGTTGTACCGTGAACTGGAGAATAGCGGCAGCAGCAGCTCTACCCCCTGCCTAGGTCCGCGCCCTCGCTGCGGAGCTGGGCATGGACACCACCACAGCACCCTCAGGTGTGAGGGTTGGGAGCACAGCTGGGGCAGCAGCACGCGGAGTTAAAGCTGCTAACTGACATCAGGAGAAGAAATCAGAGTAGAAGGTAATTTGGGTTTGCTGCCTGTAGGATATTTCCTTCACATGTTGGCATTGCACAGAGCAAAGCATGCCGGTGCCTGCTCTATCCCTAGAGATCCTCCGTGAGCTGGGTTATTTTCCAAAGGACCTTTGGTGACTGAGCCAAGGAACAGAGGCAAATGCAGACGTGTCAGAAGGAGGCTGAGACTTAGCTCTGAGGGGAAATCAAAAATGCAAAGGCACCCCCAGTGGGGTGGGTGCTGAGCACCGTCCTGGGCGGAGGCATCAGGGGCTGCCAGGGGAGCCAGGGGTCAAAACGCAGGCAAGCAGCACCCACTTGGGCTTCAGCTCCAGGAGGGGCAGGGAGAGGTAACATAAGGCTGAGGGGAAGGAGGGTGGGATGAGCTGTGCTACAGCAAGGGTGTTACTGCTGGAGCTGGAGGAAAGCAGCAGGAGAGCGTATGGAAGATGGGCATGTAGCAGATGGGCTCTCTTGGTTCTTGGTTTGGGGAGGGGGTGTGAGGGTAGCAGGGTGGCTGCCCTGAGTCGTGCTGGGGAGGCAGTGAGGGCCAGGAGGTGGGTGGTGGATGCTGAGGATGGGGCAGGCTCCTGGGGCATGCCCTGAGCTTCTGTCCTGTAGTCCCGAACTCCCAAGGGGTGAAAAGGAGGGCTGTTGTTGAAGGCCACATCTTCCTCAGCTTCAGTTTTGTTGAACAAAGTGGATAGTTTGCTCTTTCACAAGGAAAAACCAGACAAATTATGGAAATTTTGCTTAGCAAAATGCCTAAATATTGACCAAGCTAGAGCCCTAATTAGACTTGGGAAGCCCTGGATTTGCATCTAATGTGCCACGTCCAGACCTTTGCCTGCATGACCAGTGTGGTATGCTCTCCTGAGACACGGGGTACCCCAGGCTGGTTGTTTGGAGCAAACTTTGATCCCCATCTGACTTTCTGCACAGATGGAAATACGATCCCCATATCACCTTCTGCAGTTGTAGAGAGACCTGCTTCTGGGAAGGAGGGAGAAAGCTTTTTTTTTTTTTGTGGCTAATCGTCTTTGATTGCATCAGGTTGTGATGTGAAATGCTGTAAATAAGAGCAGGGTTTCCTCAAAGTGCCCTTCGCTTCTGGGTGTGGTTCCAGTTAATGTCTGGCCTTGCCCTGCCTGGTGGGCATAACCAGGATTTGAACCCGACTTTTGCAAGACGTTGTTTTGCAATACTGAATTTTACAAGACGACTCAGACCATCTCTGGCTCAGATGAGCAGCTTGGGATCCAAATGTTCTTGGGGGTGAGGGCGTGCTGGTTGCTCTGCCCTGCTCCAAGCTGACTCTCATGTGGAAGCGTAAAGAAAGAAAACCAAGGGGCTACGATTCTGCGCTCATGTACCGTGTTTAAGGAACCGTGTTGATATTGAGTTTCCCCCTTTGGAAAACCTTTGTGGGCAGGGGAGTGAGGCTGGGCTTTCAGCCCTTGTGCTGGAGGAGGGGTTGGCATCACCACTTGGGGCTCTTCTGCCCCACGTGCTCTGCCTGCCCCATCCCATGCTGCCCTCTGTCTCAGCCTTCACCCTGTTTTCCGCCACCATCCTCATCCATGTGCCGTCCCCCTCTGTCCCACCTCAGCTCCTTCTGCCACACCTGATCCACCCAGGTCTCCATGTACCTTCAGAGCACCATTCTCACCCCCACTTGTCCCTTCATCCTGTCCCCTCACCCAGCTGGTTGTTGGTATCTCTTAGCTCTGATGCCAGCCCCAACCCACACTCACGTCCCAAGGGAACCCATCCTCAACCTGTCTCCTGTTCTTCCTGCATCAATCCCAAACCTCATCCTCTCTCACAGGCATGGTGATACGGGTGGAGGTGAGTGCGTGGACATACCACTACAGTGACCAAGGAGACTACATGTGGGAGCAGGCCAGGAACTACTGCCAGACCTTCTTCACCGACCTGGTGGCGATCCAGAACAAGGAGGAGATTGAGTACCTCAACAAGAGCCTGCCCTTCCACAGCCGCTACTACTGGATCGGCATCCGCAAGCTGGGTGGCACCTGGACCTGGGTGGGCACCAAGAAGGCACTGACGAAGGAGGCGGAGAACTGGGCAGCCGGGGAGCCCAACAACCGCCGCTCCAACCAGGACTGCGTGGAGATGTACATCAAGCGGCAGCGGGAGTCGGGCAAGTGGAACGATGAGCCCTGTAACAAGAGGAAAAAGGCGCTGTGCTACCGGGGTAAGCGGGGAGACTGTGGTATTGACCCAAATCGGGAGGGCTGGGGACCTCCGCAGGGTGGCCAGTGGCTCCTGATGACCATCCTCTGTGTGTGCAGCCTCCTGCCAGCCCTTTCCATGCAGCCAGCATGGTGAGTGCGTGGAGACCATCGGGAGCTACCGCTGCGAGTGCTACCCTGGCTTCCACGGCCCTGAGTGCGAGGACGGTGAGCCATGCATCCTCGTCCCTCCCTCCTTGCTGGAAAGCCTGAGCCCCAGTGGCAAAGTGGGCAAGCCTGCTGTGCTTCTAACGGGCTGGCGGTGCTGCGTCTCTCCCAGTTGTGCAGTGCGCTGAGCTTGAGCCCAAGGGAGTGCACATGAACTGCAGCCATCCCTACGGAGACTTCAGCTACAACTCCACCTGTGTGTTCGGGTGCCAGGAGGGGTTTGAACGGCGAGGGGCAGGCATGCTGCGCTGCCTGGCTTCCCAGCAGTGGTCAGCAGACACCCCCACGTGCACAGGTAGGGCCTGCCAGGGGCTGGGGGTCTCACTGATGTGGCATTGATGCTTTGGTGGGGGGCAGCTCTGCATGCCCACCGCTGCTCAGGCAAGCAATGCGCTGGGCTTGCTGTGCCTCCGCTCTTTGGTGCCGCTTGTGGGGAGAAGTTCCCCAGGGAGGCTGCGATGATCAGAGCAGCTGGGAGCTTTGGATAAGCCCCCTGCTCTCCCCAACTGTCCCAGTGGCCTTACTTACCGTCCTGAATCCCACCCAGGTGCCAGTACCCTGAGTGAACCGAGTGCGAGGGCAGCACAGTGTCTTGGCACCTCCATCACCTTGGTGGCACTGTCTGCATCTCCCTAAGCCCACCCTGATCTGCCTTGGGAAGATGCTTCAAATCTCTGGGGTCCTCAGAGAGGAGCAAAGGGGGGGCTGACATCCTGCGGCCAGAGAAAGGGTGTACTCTGGCAGGGCTGGGACACCTTGAGCAGGGGCGAGGAGCCGGGAGATGAGGTTAGATATAAGCTGGGAGGGAGAGAGCAGGGCAGGAAGCCGCAAAGGAGAGAAAGCTGTGGTATGTTATGTTACAGGGCAGAGAATATCTTCCTGTTGGTGGCTTGAGGGTTTCCAGCCAAGCCACCCAGAGAGGTGCTGGGCTTTTTCAAGGGGTGCAAGCGCCCTGCTCCACCTCCCCTGTGCTGCTGCATGGTGCGTCTGCAGCCTTGCACGAGGATGGGACAAGATGAGGTCTGGAGCAGACACAGGACATAACTGGGGACCCTCTGAGTTGAGAGAGCCAGGAGGAGGGGTTGAGGTGGGCAGGGACTCCCTATATATATATTTAAAAACCAAAAAGCCTGCCTTGAAGTTAGTGCTGCCAATGACGTCTGTGCTGGGTGGGCATGTGGTCCAGCCTGGGGCTTGCTTTAGGCAGCTGAGACCGGCAAATCTTTCTGCAGTTGAAGGGAATGGGCATGGACATGTGATGTGACTGTCCTGTGGTCCCCAGTGGTGGCAGGGTCAGGGGCTGGCTCCCAATTTTGTGGAAGTCCGCCCAGGCAAGCTGCGCCAGGGTTGCTGTCAGCATCAATTCCTGCTGGCTGTACGTGTGACTGATGTTTCTTTTTTGCAAAGTGTAAGACAAGTCAATCGGTCGCCTTTGCTGGTAACAAAGACGTGTTAGCAATCATTGCCAGCTGGGTTTACTCCAAAACCGAGCAGAGGTGCTGCGGGCACCGTGAGGGACGAGGCTGCCTGCCCTGCCCGGTGTCTGCCCGCAGCCGTGCGTGCTCCCATCTGGCCGTCCCCGAAAGGGGCCGGGTCGATCGCTCCCACCCGCACAGCATGTTCGCCTCCACCTCCACGTCTGCCTTCTCCTGCCAGGAGGGGTTTGAGGCGATGGGAGCACGGAGGCTGCAGTGCATGGCTGGCCGGATCTGGACAGGGTCCCCCCACGCTGTGAAGGCAGAGCCCGGGCTGCCTGCTGAGGGATGCCTCAGCACAGAGTGCTGGGGTCCAGAGAGACACCTCTGGGGAGTCTGCGGGAAACCAGGCTTGCCTGGAAAATGGCTATGGAAGGAAAAGTCTACCAAGGAAAGCAGTGTCAGTCTGAAAGCAGAAGGGGCAGGGAATGGGGTCTGTCTCACCCAGGCTGGGTGCTGGTGGTGTTAGACGTCCTCCCGGCACTAACCTGTGGTGGTCCCGCAGGCAGTGGAGTCGCTCACCCCAGCAAACATTGGGTGCTGCGCCACCCTGCAGTGAAGCACAAGCCGGGTACAGCCTGGAGAGGCTGCAACCTCTATGGCCATTGCAGCCATCCATCCCAGCCCCCTGCAGCCCCAAAGACATCCGGCTGTCCTTGCCCCTGCCGCTGTGATGAGGATGGAGGTGGGTCTCTGCTCCAGTCCAGGGAGGGAGGCAAGCAGGACTGCAGCAGCCATGGCCCTTCTTCCCAGGGGCTGCAACCCGGGGAAGTGCAGGGGATAAACAGGGCTCTGGCAGAGCAGCAACTGCCCCCTCCCAGGAAATAATTCATGTGGCAGAAAAATCATTGTAACAACTACTTTACTGCTGTTTTTGAAGAGGTGAGGCTTGTCTGGGTGAGAAAGGTACATGAAAAACCTACCACCACAGATTTGGGTTAGTTTCCTTGGGATCCAGCCCTGAGCCCTAGACTGAACCTCATCTATCCCGTTTCTGAGACCTGCTCTCGCATTGCAGCCATCTCCTGTCCAGTGCTCAGCGCTCCAGACCAAGGAGAGCTGAACTGCTCCCACCTCCACGGGGACTTCACCTTCGGCTCCACGTGTGCCTTCTCCTGCCAGACTGGGTTTGCACTGGTGGGGCCAGAGAGCCGCGAGTGCACGGCCACAGGGACCTGGACTGGGCATGCCCCACGCTGTGAAGGTAGAGCTGCTGCTAGAGCTCAAGGTGTCACTGGTTTTGGGTGACACTTCCCCAACCTCTTGGTCACAGCAGTTCGGTTTTCCAGACCCCAAGCTCCTGCTTGAAGTGTGATTTTTTTTGCCCTGCAGCCATCTCCTGCCCAGTGCTCAGCGCTCCAGGTCGAGGAGACCTGAACTGCTCCCACCTCCACGGGGACTTCGCCTTCGGCTCCACATGTGCCTTCTCCTGTCAGACTGGGTTTACACTGACAGGGTCAGAAAGCCGGGAGTGTACGACCAAAGGGACCTGGACTGGGGATGTGCCACAATGCAAAGGTAGAGCTGCTGCTCAAGGGGTCACAGGCCTTGGGTTGACCCCAGGATGTTCTCGGATGTCTTGGTCCTTTCATTCCAACACTTTAGCCTCATAGTCTCCAAGCTCCTCCTTGAAGTGTATCTCTATCCCTGCAGCCATCGCCTGCCCAGTGCTCAGTGTGCCTGATTGGGGAGAGCTGAACTGCTCCCACCTCCACGGGGACTTTGCCTTTGGCTCCACGTGTGCCTTCTCCTGCCAGGTGGGATTTGTGCTGATGGGGCTGGAAAGTATCAAGTGCACGGCCACAGGGACCTGGACTGGGGATGCCCCACGCTGTGAAGGTAGAGCTGCTGCTAGAGCTCAGGGTGTCCCTGTCCTTGGGGTGATCCTAGGAGGCTCCCCAGCCTCTTGGTCCCAGTAGTTTAGTCCCCAGTCCCCAAGCTCCTCCTTGAAGTGTGCCTCTTCGCCCTGCAGCCATCTCCTGCCCTGTGCTCAGCGCTCCAGACCGAGGAGAGCTGAACTGCTCCCACCTCCACGGGGACTTCACCTTTGGCTCCACGTGTGCCTTCTCCTGCCAGACTGGGTTTGCACTGGTGGGGCCAGAGAGCCGCGAATGTACGGCCACAGGGACCTGGACTGGGGACAGCCCACAATGCAAAGGTAGAGCTGCTGCTCAAGGGGTCACAGCCTGTGACACCTTAGGATAACCCTGGGAAGTTCTTGGGTGTCTTGGTCCTCTCATCCTAACAGTTTAGTCTCCCAGTGCCCAAGCTCCTGCTTGAAGAGTGTTTCTTTGCCCTGCAGCCATCTCCTGCCCAGTGCTCAGTGCTCCAGACCAAGGAGAGCTGAACTGCTCCCACCTCCATGGGGACTTCACCTTCAGCTCCACATGTGCCTTCTCCTGTCAGACTGGGTTTGCACTGGTGGGGCCAGAGAGCCGCGAATGTACGGCCACAGGGACCTGGACTGGGGATGTGCCACAATGCAAAGGTAGAGCTGCTGCTCAAGGGGTCACAGACCTTAGGATGACCCTGGGAAGTTCTTGGGTGTCTTGGTCCTTTCATTCCAACAGTTTAGCCTTGTAGTCCCCAGGCTCTTGCTTGAAATGTATCTCTATTGCTGCAGCCATCTCCTGCCCAGTGCTCAGCGCTCCACACCGAGGAGAGCTGAACTGCTCCCACCTCCACGGGGACTTCACCTTCGGCTCCACGTGTGCCTTCTCCTGCCAGACTGGGTTTGCACTGGTGGGGCCAGAAAGCCGCGAGTGCACGGCCATGGGGACCTGGACTGGGGACACCCCACGCTGTGAAGGTAGAGCTGCTGCTAGAGCTCAGGGTGTTATTTGCCTTGGGGAACATCCTAGTGTCACCCCAGCTTCTTGGATCAAGCTGTTTAGCATCATAGTCCCCAGGCTCCAGCTTGGAGTGCGTCTGTATCTTTGCAGCCATCTCCTGTCCAGTGCTCAGCGCTCCAGACCGAGGAGAGCTGAACTGCTCCCACCTCCACGGGGACTTCACCTTTGGCTCCACGTGTGCCTTCTCCTGCCAGACTGGGTTTGCACTGGTGGGGCCAGAAAGCCGCAAATGTACGGCCACAGGGACCTGGACTGGGGACAGCCCACAATGCAAAGGTAGAGCTGCTGCTCAAGGGGTCACAGACCTTAGGATAACCCTGGGAAGTTCTTGGGTGTCTTGGTCCTCTCATTCTAACAGTTTACCCTCATAGTCCCCACGCTCTGGCTTGAAGTGCATCTCTTTGCCCTGCAGCTATCTCCTGCCCTGTGCTCAGCGCTCCAGACTGGGGAGAGCTGAACTGCTCCCACCTCCACGGGGACTTTGCCTTTGGCTCCACGTGTGCCTTCTCCTGTCAGACTGGGTTTGCACTGACAGGGTCAGAAAGCCGCGAGTGCACGGCCATGGGGACCTGGACTGGGGACACCCTGCGATGCAAAGGTAGATCTCACACTGTGTGTCTGAAAGTGCTCTGTTGTTGCAGACTGCTGTCCCCAGCACCCCCTTCCCCTTAGCACCCCTGGTCCATGGCAGCTCATCTCCTGGCTCCCCAGCCCACGTGTCCCCACCCCACCACCATTGGTCCTGTCCTATTGATGCTGCTGCTGTGCTTCATCTCCAGCCATCAGCTGTCCGGTGCTGGACCCCCCCAGCAGAGGCCAGCTGAGCTGCTCTCATATGCACGGAAACTTCACATACAACTCCACATGCACCTTTTCCTGCGAGAAGGGGTTCGTTCGGACGGGAGCAGAGGTGCTCCAGTGTGCGGCCACAGGGAACTGGACCAGGCATCCTCCTGTCTGTGCAGGTACAGTGGGACCCTCCCCACTCCTCTAGCACTATGTCCAGCTTCCTGCTCCACATCTTGATTGAGGTGGAGGGCACTCCAGCAGCCTGAGTGCTGTGAAGTCCTGACAATCTTCTAACCTGTGGGTCTCCGGATCTGTTTCAGAGGACCATGCCCCCTTCTTAAAACAAGTCCTGGCTTACAGCAGCGGCACGGCTCTCGGGGTAGCTGGCATCGTGCTCTCGGGGACGCTCATTGCCTTCCTCGTCAAGCGGCTCAGTGACAGAGGTACAGAAACGCCTCCCAAAGCCCACCATCACGTCGGCTGGAAGCTTAGAGACCAGGGGATTACAGAGCCCCAGGGGAGGGTGGGATGAGCAGAAGAGTATTAGCAGTGTGACTGCCTCAATCCATGTGTTTTATTTGCTTGAGTCGCTTTGGTCTGGCAGCATGTCCTTGGCAGTTTGTCCAGCTGGAAGTGTCAACAGCCAGGATTGGAGGGTAGAGCCAGAAAAAACACCTTAATTGCAAAGGAGAAGGCTCCCTGTCCCCGCTCCATTCTGCGCTTGTCAAACTTGGTTCAATTTCAGGTGCTGCTGCTGCAGCTTCTCAAGTCCTTCACTAACCAGATGTGGTTCTTTCTTTTCTCTCTGCGCTACCCCTTTTGACAGAGGAGAAGAAGAAGCTCCTGAGCCCCACCAGGTGAGAGCTGTGCTCTGCAGTCGGGGGGCTCTGCCCTGTGCCCCTCACAGCCCTGCTGTCACCCCGAGCTGCCCATGTGAGGCCGCTTTTACAAGCCGTGGGTGCATCTCCTGGGCTGTGCTCCCCCCTGCCCTTCACACCCCTGCCCTCTCCCCCAAGGTGACATCCCTGTTTGCCTTCCAGTGACCTGGGATCGCCGGGCATCTTCACCAACGCAGCGTACAACGCCAACCTGTAAGGTGAGCGCCGGCACGACGCTCGCCGCATGCTGGAAACGTTCTCCCGTGCTTCTGCTTGGGAATCACGCGTGGAAGGTTCACCCGGGCGGCTGGGGTGCTGCCGGGGGAGGACACCCCCGGGGAGGGCAAGAGGCGGGGACCTGCTGCCTCCTGTGCTGTTCCGACGGGGTGGCGCCAGCACCGGCTCTCCTGCGCTCCCAGCGCGGCAGATCCAGCAGGACCGGTGCTGCCGGGAGGAGACCGCACCCACGCGGCGTGTGGACACCGGCCACACGCACACGCGCTTCCCCGGGCGTGGAGCTGCCTTCCCGCACCGCCCACGAGTGCAGACCTCGGAAGACCCACCGGGGGCCTCGGGCCGCCTCTATCGCCTGCTGCCCGCCCCTTCCCCGCCCGGAGCTGCCTCCCTCCCTCCCTCCCTCCCCTCGGACGTTCCCCCGCGGCTCCCCCCACTCGTGCTTCTGGCCACGGGCTTGTGTCAGCGGGTCCTGAATAAACGCCTGTGTCTAACGAGTCGCCTCCGTGTGCCTGGGGGCGGGTGGGGACGGGCCGCGTCTCAGACCGCGGGGGCTGGAAGCGGCGCTCCGGGAACCGGCCACGGGGACCACCCGCCCCGCCCCGTGAGGCCTCCGCGTCGCCGAGTGTCCAGCGGCGGCCGCCGTAGTCGGGGCGGGGCGCTGCCCGGAAGGAGACGTGTGTTTCGGGAGGAAGGCGGAAGCGATGGCGGCGGTGGAGGCTGAGGCCGAGTGGGAGCCGGCGGGGCTGCTGCCGGCCCCGGGGGGCGGCCTCGACTGGGGTGAGCGCGGCGGTGGGGGGCCGGGGCAGGGGCAGGGCGGTGGGCAGCGGGCAGCGGGCAGCTCTGGGCCGGGCCGGCGCTGAGGCCGCTGTCTCTCCCGCAGAGGCTGTGCTGGGCGAGGAGCTGAGCGAGCTGCTGGGAGCCGCGGAGTCGCGGCGGGATTCGAGGGACGAGCCCGACGTGAGTACCGGCTGGGCAAGGGGGCGGCGGGAGGGCGGGCTGAGCCCCCGCCGCCCGGCTCGTTGGCCGGAGGCGCCGGCGGAGGATCCCCCGGCAGCGGCGCTGTGGGTTTCATGGCGGCCGCCTGGGCTCTTGCTCGCCGGCTGGAGCGCCGGTGGCTTACGGGCCTTCACCCGGTCACCCCTGCGTTAGCTGTTGGGATGCGCAGTGTTCAATCTCTTGATAAACCGTCGGTATCAAAAAGCCAAGTTTAAAGGAGGGAGTTTAAGGTGTAAGTCTGAGGCACCGTGTCCAGGAAAAGCTGTGTTGACGCTGACCTAGTAAAGGTAAAATCCCCCTGCAAGGCAGCGCTGACAGGGAGAACATTTCTGGGTTGAAAGGAGAAGCATGGAGAACCTGGGCACGTTACATCTGCATCCACCACTGCTGCGCTTTATCACCTTGCCTATAAGGTGTCTTTCTGTTTTCTTGTCTGTTGTAGGATTTCTCCTAAAACTTTTGCTTGCAATTTCTTGCATGAATCCCCACTTTTTTTCACCATCCAATCATACATACTGCTTTTTCTGCCCCAGGGCGTTTGCCTCATGCGTTCTCCGCTGTGTCCTTCCCCCTGCCTTCTCTCTGTTCACTGAATCCTAACCCACCTCCAGCACAAGCCCTGGGTTATCTGACATAAACCTCGGTTACTAAGAGCATTCCTGGAGGCGTTGTAGAGCCAGGCACTGGAGAAAGTGTGGGAACTGCTTGATTGTACAAGGGAAAGGTATTTCCCATCAGCAGGTCTATTAGTTACCTGTGTTGTTAGTTACTGCGCAGCTCAGGCTGTGGTTTTTGGTCACTCTTCCTATAAGTGTGCTCTGATGCCTCTGAGTACTAGTATTTATGCAGTCTGCAGACTTACTGAGCCTCCTTTTATAAGGCAAGTTGAGAATGTAAGGAAAGGTACGTTTGGAGGATAGTTTTTAGCAAGAAAATCTTTGCTGTATATTTGTGTAAGTAAGTTGGATATGTGATATTTGTATTTTTTAGGCAAGTGCTCATAAAAACGTCACACTGGAGTAGGGAACTGAGATTTACAAGTATCTCAACACTGAAAATGGAGCAAGAATATTTGATCATTGTTTTAAAGGTCACACAGTAAATAGTATGTATGAAGTGATCTTAGTCTTTTTTTTTTTTTTCCTGTTGGAAAGGAAACTGGTGGCCCTGGCCTTAGAAGATGATAATGTCAGTTTATGCACGTATAGGGAGACCTAATTCATACCACTCATCAGATCTTGAGCAAATCAGTCCTTGCGTCTCTCTGCTGGTAAACTGCCACTGATGCTGCTTTTGTTTATAAAGTGTTCTGAGATGTGATGGTGGAAGGGCATTAAGTAAATCTTTCAGTGCAGATGAGGGGGAGGATGGTAGCATACTGCTAAAACTTGTGCTTTATATGAGGTGGGTCAATGACTGGACTTGGAACGTTTGCTTTATAAATTACTGATAACTATAATAATTAGTGATGGTCTTAAAGTGACATGCTCCTTTCTTACAGGTCTAAGCTTTAAAAGCAGCCTTGTCTTGTGTATCCCAGCAGAGAATTGTCCCCTTAAGGGCTTTTCTCTCTCTTTAAGGGAGCTGAAGTGATAGCTGTGTTGTTCTGTTTTGTTTTCCAGAGCTGTAAGAATGTGAACATAGTGGCTGATGGTTTCAATGTATATTGTCTTTTTGTTTTGTTTCCTTTTCCGAACTGTCATTTCAGGAAAATGATCTCTATAACTTTCAGTTTGATTTGGATTTGATGTCTTGGGACTCGGACCTTTGGAATATTACAGGACATGCTTATACAGGTACTTCACTGTGTGTATTTGGCAGGTGTGACTCTTCCCCCCCACCCCACAAGGATGAGCAGTTACAGCTTTAGGATAGTGGTGACTTATGTGAAATTATTTGATGCCCTGCAGCATTTAGCTCTGTGGTGAGAAGTCATGCTGTGTTCTGTAGGATGGGTACAGCTGGTGAGGACTGCCCTGCAAGCTAAGCTGTTTAGTATTCTTTAATTTCGCTATGTTTTCTGCTGTGCCTTGCTTCAGGGATTAAATAGCTGGTTTCGGGCAGCTGATCTCCCATTGCTAAAAGCTTGAACAGTAACATTTCTTTATCTGCCTCTTGCAGATGCAAGCGTGAAGACAGAACCCCTGTCACCAGCCACTTCAAATTGTTCGGTCCCTTCTCCATCGTCTGTGGACTCTCCAGTGCAGAATGTGCCTGTATGCAGAAACATCCGTGTAGCACAGATAGCAGCAGTCATTCAGAACCAGCTGGGACAAACAAAAAGCCCAGTGATTTACTTGTTGACCAACTGGATGGCATAAGAGGAAATAACTTATTTTCCAACCCTTACAAAACCAACTTCCCGTCAGTGATGTGATCCTTCCTCTCCTGCTGTAACCAATTCTAAAACGAGCATGTTCAGTTCTGTCTCCTCAGTTGTGTTTATTAGCCTGGTTGCCAAACAGAACGCCTTCTTAAGGCTTCTGAGTCTGCCAGTTGCTGGCCTCTGCCTCCTGTCACTCTGCTGACAGGGAGAAGTACTTGTTTGGTACTTGGCATTGACCAGAAGAAAACTGCAGAACAAAGCCTTTCTGTTTGCTGCAGCAGCAGCACTGCAGATGTGATGAAAGGCAGTTATGCTCTGAACTGCTAGTGGACGTTTTTATGTGTTTCTGAAGCATTAATCTCATGTACTTTCTGTCTGCAGGATGATGCAGACTTCAGCTGTAGCTCCCAGATGTCTCCCGTCTCTCTGTACAGCAAGAGTTGTCGAAGCCCTGCATCCCCCGAAGGAGATGGAGGGAAGAAGCCTGCTGTCAGCATCTCTTCTCGGTCTGGTATGAGAGACTGAGTTACTTTGATTCCACTGATAGTGTGTGTATTGTCTCGCACACTAGTCTAGACAGACACTAGTCTATCTTGAACTTGTTATCAGATATGTCTGTTTCTAACAAATATTACAGATGGCTAAAAAAACCAACATACCAAAAGCCGTGTTATGGCTGCTTGAATTCTTTATTTTGTGTTTTCTGGACCAACTCTGACTCTTTTTTCTTTCCTAGCAAATAATTCTGGGAGGACGCTGAAGAGGTGTGGTCAGACAGCGTCCAGGCCTTTGATACAACCCAAACCCCTTTTGCCTGCTGTACCTGAAGCTCAAGCTAACATTGGCATCCCGGCTAAAACCATCATTATTCAGACTCTTCCCACCCTTGTGCCACTGCCAAAGCATCAGCCAGTGGTTAACATCCAGCCAGCACCTCCTAAAGGTAGGTGAATTGTCTTGACGGAGGCAGATCTTGGGGGTAAACACTGTGTTTGCTTGGAAGGGTCACTAGAATGAAGTTATCTTTGGCTTGTGAAACCAGAGGGGAGACTACACTGAGCGCTGGCAGTTGTGGAGGTAAAAGTGCTGATTTGGAAGGATCTCTAGGGACCGTTTGTACGTGTGATGGCAAGTGGTGCATAAGGCGATGACAGTGCTGTTCTGTCCTAACCAAAGAAAGATCCAGCAGAGTCAATTAGGGTGGGTTAAATGAAGCTTGAAAGCTTGGGAAGAGTGATAAAAGCTTTTTTTTTACCTACATGAAACTCTACCACAGGATGGTGGAAACATGAGTTTATAGCCTTTTATCTCACTAAACAGCATTAAATAGCATGTTGTGAAATATGCTAAAAGTGAAGAGAGCTGTATCAGAGGTTAGAGAAGTTGCTCACGGCAACTGTTAATTCTTCATTCCTCCTATTGCCCTGTAAAAGATTTTTGAATTAGCTTGAGCCTTCATTTCTGAATCCAAAGTGTGATTTCACTCTTCAGCTAAGGCAGTAGGGACATTAGTTGCATTGCTGGAGCTGTCAGATGCTGTTGCTCGTTTTCACCAGCTGATGGCCGCAGTCTCTTGCAGTTGACTGTACAGGCAGTGTAGCGTGGAAGGAAAAAGAGACAAATACTTCCAAGGCATGTATTTGGAAACTATTGTAATAGTGAAAACTGTCTTCATTACTAATTGCTCTTCTACCAGGAGTTAAGCCAAAGCTGGAGACACTGACATTTGTTATAACGTGCCTAAGATTTTTAGACTGCTTAAAACACAGGCCAGCGCAGTCAGTGTGACCTAATTTATATTCCTTCTGATGTTCTAGCTGATAAAATACCATCAGGAATAAGGAATGTTGGGGATATGGATTTTTGGATATAAGTATAATACTGTGAAGATCAGCTCCTCCTTTTCCCTGAAGAAAAGTCAGGAGAGTAGTTTGTGTGAGGCACTGTAGAGGAAATACTTTTGGGAAGATATTTCCATGCCTTGTATGTACTTTGACTGATGGTATATTTAAAAATACTGTTGTGTCGCTTCCATAATAAAAAGCACGAGGATCTTTTTTGTTAATCAAAATCCCCTGCGCAGGACGGGTTGGAGCTACCAGACTGAAATATGCTATTATGTTCAAAGCAGATGAGAAATGATGTTTTTACAGTGCCTTTCGTAAAAGCTTAAAGAAGAAAGCATGATCTCAGAGCATCACATACTTTATGCATAAAAAAATTGTTGAAATAATCTCAAATTCACCATTTGAGGGTCTTAAATAGAGTAGTGATAACTTAGAATGTCTTTGAGATAATCTCTGGAAAAAAAGAGATCTAATCCTATACCTCATACATAAAAGATCTTGGCACTGGGTAACGTTTTTCGCCTTCCAGAAGCTTGGATAAATGCTGTAATACATTGTCGTGTGTTTTGGTTGGAATGCTCAGCTGGAATGTGCTGTTTCTGAAAGCTGGCGAGGTCATCCTGTTACAAAGGATTAGAGAGACGTTCATGTGTTTTCAGACAACAAAATGTTACTCAAGCACCTGCTTCATTTAAATGTAGTTGTTGGACTGAAATTTCTTGGAAGTGACTGGTTTTAATTCCATGTCAAACTTTTTCAAAATTACCTCATTTTTTCTGCTTGCTTTTCTGTAAGATCTGTTCAGCTTGTGCGTAGAATTTCTTACATAAGATTCTTTTTTTAAAATTAGTCTTGTCTCAGTGTGAACTGAGGCTTTAACTTATGTTTTGAAAGCATAGCTTGTGTTGTTTCTCGTCGATCTTCTTTCTCTGTACTGTTTCTGAATTGGTTTCTATAGCATGAGTCACTTCTGTGCCGTAAGTTTTCCACTGAATACAACAATAAAGCAGAGATGGACAAAAGGGAGGAGGAGAATTGAGGTGAGCTGACCAAGTTCTGTGAAAAAGTTGCTCAAAGAGCATCAAATGTTAGCAATACTGAAATGAGTAGTGTTTCCTGCAAGTCTTGAGTTTTATTAACTTTGAAGAGCTTTTGGGAGAGAGGTTGATTATTAGATCCCTTTAATATAGAGAGTTTTGGTTTGCAGGATGGATTAAGAGCCCTGCAAGCTTTTGAGCTTTTTTTTTTTTTGTCAGTCCTGTCCTGGTGAATGCTGTAGAATTGGATTTGAGATAACTTGTGTGGAGCTGGAGAGGAAGCAAGGCTTTCTGCCCCATATATCAGTATTCCCCTACAAACTGATCGTGTGCAAATCCCTTTCATCTCATATGCGGAGCACTCCTGTTTGTTTTTTCTTCTAGGTCAATCAGTGGTGCTCCCCCAACCCGCCGTGGTACAGCTACAGACTTCTGGGGTGCTTCCTGCCTCCCAGCCAGTCATTGCTGTCACTGGAGGGACCCCCCCGCTTCACAAGCCTACGGTGAATGCATTGTCTCCAACTGCTGGAAATGGCTCAACAGGTGGCAAAATACCTACGACTAAGCCCTTGCTTCAAAGCACCCCATCAGCAGTGGGGATGGATGTAAGTTCTGACTGTGTGATCATAGCTGATAACCAAAGCTTGGGAGCAGTTTTCAGTTGCTTGCATGTGGGATATAACGGGAGAACCAGCTCACTTCAGAGTTGCAGGAAGACAGAGCTGTGGTTGGGCTCGTCTAATAGGATTTCTAACAGTAAACAGGAAATTTGGCAGCTTGGCAAAGAATGGGGAGAAACAGCTTGGTATCTGCTGGCCTGTCTGGAGCTGCTGAGCAGGAATACAAGCACTGTGACAGACGACGTTGCTGATACATTTTTTCCTTAGCTTGTCTTCCCAACTGCAAGCTCTCAATGGCTGGAGCTCTCTTATGTACCTGTATCTGATTTTTAATTAGTGCTAAACCATTTTTCTAATCCAGGTGTTCAAAACACTCCTTTGGAAGGAGATGAATTGGTAATGTCAGCAGCAGGCCTGATTCTTTTTCCACCCCCTTTATCTCCCCAGCTTTTACTCATGATTTTCAGAACCTTCAGGTACTGAGTTTCCTATGATCCTAATCTCTTCAGGCTCCCATTTGGTCATATACTGAATGAGCAGAAAAGGGGTAAGCTCTCAACAGTCACTGCACAAGTAAATAAGTTTTTCCACTGTAGCTTACAGTAAGCAGTAGGTGTAAACAGAAGTAGCTTTTGAGATGTGTGGAGTTTTTTTCCCACCTTCATCTTTGACATTTTAACTAGCTAGTGACCTGGGTGTTAACTTGATTTAGTTCTGAGTAGTTCAGAGCTGCTTTGGTTGCATTTTGTTGTCCAAGGAAGGTGTGGTTGTGGAAAGTACCGAAGCTTCTTGTTTGTGGCCTGTGAACTCTCAGGGTGTCGTTCTCCAGGTTGGTTGTTCCAGGTGCAGTTGTGAGCTGAGGGTGCTATCACATCTCTCAGTGTGAGGGAGAAAACACTGGTGTCCATCCACGTGAAGTTGTGCAGTATAGTCACCTGTTTATTAGCAGCGCAGGATGCTCTTTCTCTAAGGCATGTGCCTTCTGGCTTCTTTGGAGGGATGTTATTGTATTGTTCTGTACCGTCTGAGAATTGCCACTCATGCTTGATGATAAATTTTCCTCGCTACTCGTGTGTATGTGTATGCCCTGCATTTTTAAATGAAAAATTATTTCTACAAATAGTTGAGCAGCCAGACTGCAATGGGAACCTAATCTTGAGTTTGCAGGAAGCTAACAAAGGTCTGTCAGTAGACAGAGCAGTTAAGAGCATTGCCTGCCACGCACATCCAAACTGAAGAGACCTGTCAGAAGGCATTAGATTTGTGACTGCCTACAATCAGGACAGGCATGGCACCTTGCTGTTGTCTGAATATAAGGTTTAATTGACAAAACACCCTTATTGTCATCACACTTTGTGTACACGTCTGTGACAGTCAGGAGTCAAATGCATAGCTGGGGTAACGAATAGCTGTTTGGTTTGAGCAACGGTTGTGTGGGTATTTCCACCTGCAGCTGTTTTAGGGAGACAGTTTGAAGACTTAGTATCAGCCTAAATGCTGCATGTCTTACCTGTGTTTGTTGAAAGATGAGAAAACCAGTTGCAACTGCTCTTTGGCACATTCTGTGGAACAGCACTTTGAACAAGAACAAATGTTTCCGGATACAGCTGGTGCCAGCAGGGTTAAAACATCCTGCCACTGCCTAGACACCATATGTGGTGCTCAGAGCTGCACAGATGTAGCTGTCGCTTGAGCTCTGGAACACGTGTTTTTGTTTGCTAATCTGAGCAGATGTTGCAGGATAAAAAGAAACACTGCAGGACTTTCTTTTGGACTTAGGAGGGATAAGCTGTGAGCTTAACACTCAGCCTGTCCCGTGGATTCGGCTGAGATGGCTGAGAGCAAGCTGTATGTGCGAGGCTCTGGGTTGTCTTGTCCTGGTGCCATGTGTTTATCCAGCTTGCCCTCTGCGGGGAAGTGCCAGGCTTTCAGTGCGGTCACTCTTCACTAGGAAACTGGTGAAGAACTTTCCGCTAGGAAATAGGACAAAAGAAGGGCTGCCAGAGCAAGCCACTCTTCCAACTAAAGAAAAGAGGCTCTTAACTGAAAAAGCAGATTGCCTCTCCTAGTGCAATTAAATGATATGCGCACTTAAAAGGTAGGTGTGTGAGGGAATCCAGTTCAGTTGTGTCCTTATAGGGTTTTTCTCTCTTGCTTCCACACTGCAGTGAGAAAGGATTTAATTCTGCCTCCCAGCTCTGTTGATACAAAATATTGAAAATTTAGAAAAAATCAGATTATGCAAAATTATTTCAACATAAGTGTGAAGTTCTATTAAAGAATCATGTTTTCCTGCTGTACATTGGGTAATTTCCATGTGGAATAAAATCTTAAAGTCAAGTTCTGTTGAGTTAGAGACAAGAAAACCCAGATCTTTTATAAGAACAGAGAAAATACTTGCATACATTTTGTATTCCCACATTTGAGATGCATCTTCAAAGACATCAGCTTTCATAAGCTGAGGTAGGAAGCCAGCCAGTGTAAATTTGAAATGGCTTCTACTTTCAGGTCTTTGTTAACTTTCCCAGTGTGTGCACCAAAAACTCTGTGGAGTGAGAGACAGATTCCTATCGCCTTGTGCTGCAAATGCAGCTTGTGTTGGAATAGGGGGTGAATTTTCCTCAGAACTGAGTTTTATTTGGAAGACTGTTTGAGGCAGCAATCTTTATCTGTGAGGTGCATGACCCTCTGTAAAGGCTCTGAAGACGGATGACAATATGAATCTAGTTAGTACTGTTAGAAGCAGGGGTTTTTTTTGCAATGCACCTTTTGCTTCTCCGTATTTACAACATCTTTGGGGAGCTGCTGCTCCTGACGGCACTTGGAGAACGCAGTAAAGGAGCGCAGACAGACAAATACCATCTGAAACGTAGCAGACAGTGCCTGAAACAGCTGGATTAGTACCTTAGGATGTACTCTCAGTGTACAAACACTGCACTGGAGCTTTAACTCTGTGTGTTCTCCAGGGAAGCACGTAGATTTGCCACAGGTTTCAGATGCTTTAGTCAAAAGCTATCCAGTAGTGAATAACCCTGAGCAGGCTGGCAAACAAGAATGGATGTCAACCATTTGGTCTTCTCTGTTTGACTTCATGATGCAAAACCTCTTTTTAAAAAGAGGTATGTAACTACTTGTTTGGAGTATCGCACAGCTCATGCCGAAGCTGCGGCATGACCTCATTCCTAAGCTGCAGCATGACCTCATTCCTTCTTGTTTCATCTCTGGACGGTTGAAGTGATCCTGGCCCTGAGTTGGTGTGTTCTATATGTTGCAGTCCTTGGCTAGCCTGAATCTTTTTTTTCCAAAGTCTTTATATGTCTGCAAAAGTTTTCTTACGTTAAGTATTGTAGCATTTAAAAAATTCAAGACAAAACTTAGTGTTAGTGAAAGTATGTTAAAATCTTTTCCTTCTCCACTCTGGTGAAGAGAGAAACTGGAGCAAGTACAGACAGCTTCCCTTTCACAGACTTTTGTTGGTGGCAGCAGACTAGACATATAATAAATGGTCTTTACAGAAAGCAATTAGATCAACATGGAGATGGCCCAGATGTTAATGCACTGTAACGTGTGTTTCCTTAGTCTTTGTCACCAGACTGCAGTATCATGGAGAAGAATGACTTCAAACAGCCTGCAGCCAATTTTTCTTGGAGACAGGTATTGTCTGAGTGGAGGGAGTCAGACAGCTATGGTTAAAGTTCTTTAAGCAGCCAGGCCTTAAGCAGAGCACACTACCTGCATTTGTTAATGTTACTATTCTGTGACTGTTTATTTTTTCCTAGACTGATACTTATAGAATGGTTCTTGTATTTTTTCATTAGCTTTCTGTGACAGAAAGGAAATCAACAGAGTAGTGTTTAATTTTAGAATTTCAAGTAGTTTTGGATAGCTCTACAGTATTGATCGTCGTTATGCTTGTCAGCAACAAGATGCTTTCAGTCTAGGTTGTCCCACTCAGTGCAAACCACAAAACAAGTAAGTGGTAAAAGATGATATAGGCTGTTCCTCCTTGGGTAAAACATCAGAGTCCTCAAGACTGCTGGAGGATGGGGAGGGGCTACTTTGAACTGTCCCAGTCTGATCTTGCAGACTGAATGCCTGGTAGAGGTTGGAGTGAATTAAGCGTGTATACTCCTGGAGTATATTTGCTGGTTTAGCTTCCTCCAGAAGGAATCCAATTTGCGTGCTCTATTGGAGACTGTTCTATGATGTGAACCAAAGCATATTAAGTGGGACAACCAGGAAATGTGCATCAAAGCCACACTCCTGATCTGAATTAAAGCGTGAGTATAGATGCGCGCAGAGACTGCATTTAAAGTGCCATGTAAGTGCTTGATACACGTAGAATGTGCAATCTGAGATCAGCAACCGTATTCAAAATCTCTAAAACTATATAGCATAGCTGGAAAAGGTGCAGAAACAGGTATAATCAATGTGGAAATGGCTTCCATACAGAACAGACTGAAAAACCATAGGACTTTCCAGTTAAGAGACTGATTGTACCCTGTAAAATGGTGTATGGTAAAGTGAAGATAAAAGACATTCTTGCTGGCTTGCAGATGTGTGGATACATATTTTCTGTCTTTGTGATTTGATTGATGAAATCAAACTGCTGCTCGAGTATTACATCCCCTACACATAGAAGGCTGAGAATGCAGGAGAAAACAGAGACGTACAAGGCCTGTTTTTTCCCTATCCATGTGCTATAACTCTTGGAGGTGTAACCATGATTCCTGGTTACCTCTGTGCTGGACGTTTCAGCTCATGTGATGCAGAGTGCAGGGAGCTTTCTGTGCAGACTTTTGACAAAATAGAGGAGCAGAAATTATGCATGAAATAGAGACACTTTTAACTTGGAGGCTTGCGTATTGTCTGTCCAGGTCAATGTCTTAAGAAGGCAGCAGCGCATGATCAAAAACCGGGAGTCAGCCTTTCAGTCACGGAAGAAAAAGAAAGAATACATGTTGGGGCTGGAGGCGAGGCTGGAGGCAGCCTTACTGGAGAACGAGAAACTCAAGAAAGAAAACAGCACGCTGAAGAGGCAGCTGGACGAAGTTGTATTGGAGGTGAGAGATTGTGATGCAGATCTGACTTTATACAGACAGTTGCTTAGATAGAAGGTACTTGAACAGAATCTTGCAAATGTTGATTGGAAAACCTTTGGGGGTTTCTAGCCCAATCTCCCACTCTGAGCAGGAGTTTCACCAACTCTAAGTCAGGAGAGCTGCTGCATGACGTAGTTGACTTTTAATTCTTTATTTCATGGTGCGTCTGAAGATTTCACCAAGAAGATAGATTGGATAGAAGCTGAATATAATGTACAAAGAAAAGAGGGTTATTTTTAACTAGTCCTGGCACATATTCATACGTAATTAGGCAAATACAAATCTAAAAAGCAAGGATAATGTTGTGTATTTAGCTTCTGACATACCTTTGCATGTCTGTGCCCCTTTTTCATGGCATGTCTTCGCTGTTTTTTTCCTGTCTAGAACCAGAAGCTCAAAGTATCATCTCCAAAGAGAAGAACACTGTGTGTGATGGTGATACTGGCTTTCATAATGTTGAATTATGGTCCACTGAGGTAAGCTGCCTAGTAATTCCTCTTTGCATAGCAAGTTAGCTGTGCTGTGATTTTTGTTTGAGTCTTTAATACAGGCAGTGTTTTGTTTCAATGCCTGGAGCTTGAAACCTGGCTTCTATCCTTTACTCTCCTCCTGCATAAGGGAAGACTCATCTGTGTAATGGTTCCCCTTTTAGAATCCTTCTGGCAATAAGAGCTAGATCTTATACTTTTAATTTCTTTTGGTGGCATTTTGTTAATCAGTGCAGCATACGGCAGTTTGTCTGCTCCGTTGATGCTTGAAGAGATCAAAAAGCTGTGTTTAGAATCCTTTTAGAAAAGAAGTCACAGGCTTTGAGAGCTCATCTGCTTGTTTATACCTGTGCTAATCTCAATAGCTGTGAATTTAAGCTGCTTCCAGTACCCAGTGCAGGAAATCCCACTGTTTGTTCCGGTGCTTTGCAATCCTGACCATTAGATGTGTCTAGCCGCAATTTCCTTGTCACAGCATAAGCCATGTATCACTTGTCTTCTAGATCTGGCGAAGAGATTGTTCCCTCTCTTTAATTAGTTGAAATGGTAATCAAAAATCTCTCTCGTTTGAACTGTATCAATGGGACAAAGGAACCAGAGAGCAGGAAGGAAATGCTGCGTTACTTCCCCAACACTTTATAAAGAAATCTGTAGAAGAGATGAATCTAAAAAGGGATACTTCTTGCTCATATCTGCCTATTTAACCTGGCTTTGGAGCAGAAAGACCTTTCCTATGAAGCTGTTCACTTTTTCAAAAGGGGAGGATATTTCAGTAGAGTCCCAGTCAGCAGTGTCTCCGTTTGTCCTCAAAATCCCAGTCAGACTAAAGGAATGGGATGGGATGAATCTGGAGTAAAACTTTGTTTCTGACTAAGATAAACTTTACAATGGTGGTGTTTGTATTTTTAATAATATTGGAAAATTTGCTAAAACTGAAATTACTTTTGAAGTATTTGCACTTACTGCAAATACTGTTTCTCTCAGGCAGTGAAACATATGGCTGATAATTTTACTTTGAAATGGATAATTTTAAGGTAGACCATTTCTTCGTGCATTTAGGGTTTGTATTGGGATTTTTGACTATCGGGCAGAAAAATCAGCTTCCAGATACTAAGCAGTTGATTTGTACATCCCCTCTGCGCTTGCAAACATTACTGCTCATTTGAGAGACACTTGGTGAGAACTAATAGAACCAGTAATCTTTCTGAAGCTGGGAGAAGTTTTAGTTGCCTCCACATTACAGTGAGGACTTGGAGTGCATGAAGCTCTAGTCAGTTTTGAGAGGGTTGGAAACATACAGAAGATGGGTGGGAAGTCTTTTACCACAGTTCTCTGAGGTTCTTGTGTCAGCTTCTCTACCTCTGGGACTGAGTAAGGACTTGAGCTTGATGGCAAGACACTGCTGTCAAAGCAGACTGAAAGGTCAGTTTGTCTTCATATCTTTGCAACGTTCAGTAACTGTAGAAATGTGACAGAGTTGATTTACTGATCTGTTTGACATTTAGTAAAGTAGATAAAGTAAAACAAAATTCTTGGGTATCTGATGTCCTGGCCAGTGTAGTAGCCAAGCTGTGCCTGAACTAGGTTGTCTGCATCAGTACTGGATTTAGGCAGTGAAGAGAAATGTAATTGCAAATTTGCAAGGAATTACTCTTAGCTTTCTGTTTTGTTTTTTTTTTTTCTCACCCACCAGAATAAATGCTTACCCTACAATTGAAACACTGGACTGTATCAAGGTGGTGTGAAAGTTGATTGTGCAATACCCTTTGGAAGGCCCAGAATGTGGGATATACAAACCATTACTTAAGATTTCACTCCTCCCATATGCATTTTCTTCCTTTTAAAGAGATGTCACTGACTGGTAGTGCCACAAATGTGATAGTCATGCTTGCTGTTCTGCCTAGTCCTTAGCAACAGAAGCTTCCTATACATGTGATGTTCTTCAGTCAGAAATAATTTTCTTAAATAAGAAATTTTTTGTTATAATATCCATGCTGGGTTATAGTTCAGCAAAATTTCGTTTTTCCCCTGAGTTAGGAGACTGTGGGAGACACAGTTTCTGTGCAGTGGTCAACTGGAGATAAATGTGATCTGACGCTTTGTGACAGAGTTGGAAATCATTTCACTTGCACACCTGTGTGGAGGTTTGACAGCATCTGGGGACAGGATGTTTTGATTCAAACATATTAGCAGTGAATATTTTGTGATTTAAAAGCAATGAACCATTGCAAGGAGTGAGTGACATCCAAAAAAAGCAAAATCATGGGAAATTCACTCCCTAAATCCTATAGCAGACTCTGAAATTCCCTTACTGTAAGATGTTTCTCAGAGTCTTAATTGGAAGCGATAGGATTCTTTGAAGGCTGGAGGTAAAACAAAAGGACAGCTCTATAGGTTTTGTCTTTAGTTGCCTATTTCCATCACATTGGAGAAAGCAGAGAAGTGGTCGGGTTCTTTGGGCCATGGAAATGAAGCTGAAGGGCAGGCAGCCCTGCAAACCCTCCGTGACTGGTCAGTAGAGGTGCAGTGTTTGGACACTTGGCATCCCACAAAAAAACCCATCTGGATGGTTGGCTCTGTAGTTGGTTCTGAGTGTTCTTCTGCGTTAATGGATGTGTGTTGCTCTAACACTGGTTCACGCATAGGTTTTTTTGTTGGCCTTAAGTCTTGCTGACTGTGTCTGTAAGTGGTGAGGTGTTTGTGATGTGTCATGGAGGACTCCGAGGCTGTGCTGTTCTGCTGTTTTAAGATCATAGGAAGCAGTTCAAGACGTGGCAGCCCTTTTCAAACAAGTTTAGCAGATAAAATTATTCTGCTGACACTTTTTTTTCATGCTGACAAACACACGATGTGAGTGGGTAATCTGTAACATTGAATTTGGGAATATGGGAGCAGGGCTGAGAGTCTGGTAGGGAAGCTGGCATATCGACTCAAGAAACTCATTTGAAAATATTGGAGTCTAGTCCTGTCTTAATGGCCAACAGGGTTTTCGTAATAGCCTTCAGTCTTGGACATGGCACCATGTTATCTCTGAGAAAAGAATGTAAGTTGAATTAAATATAAATGGAATATAGATGTGAATGGAATACTTTCTGGTCATGAAAGTGGCTTGTATAGAGTTAATGGTAACTCTGCATTGTATTATACTGTGCTACTGAACTCTTTGGGGTTTGTTGATATTTTGTGTAGCAAATCAAAACTTTCAATTCCTAGAAGCAGAAGTAATTTAGCAGGAACTCTCTTGGTGTAAGTTTCTGGTTTATCTGTTTGCTTTATGCTGGAAGAAGGGCGCCCAGGAATTTCCCATCTGTGTGTCAATGAACTATTCTCTAATCTTTGTGAATTACTTGGATTTGGATTTAACATCCATAAAAACTTCCCTTTATTATTATTTAAAAATGATTGGTGAGCTGTATGAAGGGAACAGGGTACGCTTTGATTCAGTTCCTTGCAGAGGTCATCCACTTGCCCCAGTCTTACATACCATGAGGTGCAAGACAGGAATTGGCAACCCACAGTGCAGTGAGCACAGAAACCTTGGCGCGCAGCAGTGTTGGGAGCTGGAGGCAGGTATGGGTGGGAGGCAGTATCTCCTACCTTCACACTTGCCTTCTGTGAGAGCCAGTGTCCGTCAGCATGGCTGGTGCAGCACCCCTGAAAGAGCGCTGCTGACTTGTAATTAGCTGTGCATTTTTTGTATCACTTACAACATGAAATCTGAAAATATTCAAACTATTACAATTTCTGAATGCCTTTTTTTTTTGTATAGAAAGTAGGGTAGGGTGAACAATGACAGAAGATGCAAAAGGTAAATATTCTGCATCTTTGCTTCTTGGGGCAGTAGCAGCAGAGCATGTAAGCCAGGTACTTACTAGCGGCCCTGGCATTATTTTCTTGGCTATGAAAAATGTTCAACTTGTTATTTTTCCCCGCCAATCAATCTGTTAAAGCTGACATGGTGTTCATCTCCTAACAGCAGTCTTAGAGCATTTATAAAGATGTCACCTAGCCAGAACGTGCCCTAAATACCGTTTCATATATTTAGTGGACAGAAAACAAAGAAAAATGTGAAGCTGGAGAGAGGAAAGGCGGATCTACGGAGAGATTGGAACGGGGATTTGAGAACGTGGTGTGTGTTTTGTTTTGTTTTTTAATTATTAGTCTTTTTTTTCTTACAAGTTGGCCACCTCTGTATGGCTGGAACCCCTTTCAAACTGGAAAGCAGACATGATGATGTAACCAACAATTCTTAAGCTGTATTTGTGGTGGAGAATGACTGAGGTGGTGATTGATGGAGCTAAGTAAAGCTGCTGCTTCAAAATCTCTTGTGTCCTGTTGATCTACAGCAGCTGCATTAGAATTGCTGGCCTATTGTAGGGACGGCATTGCAGCTCCTTTCTAGGGTGTCCTGATGGGTTCTCCTCTACTTTCCAGGACTATCCTGAATAAGCTACTAAAAACTTTGATGCACTGAGCATTCTGCAAATAAAGGCACCAGCTTGGGTAGCCAAGAAACACGATTTGTCTGCTGTCACAGACTGCAACAAACGAAGCAGTGATTTTTTTGAAAGTCCTGAAAGACTTAGGGGTGTGTCTCATGTCTCAGACTGATAGCACAAACATAAGGGAAAAAGCCCAGAAGTGTTAAGATTAATCATCTTACTACAAAAGAGGAAGTCCCTCAAGGGTTGTTCAGCTGCATGCTACCATGATCTGCTGCTTGTAAGGATGAGGTAGCAAAACACAAGTCTTTCACCAGTACCCAGGTGAGCATCCCACCTAGACGGCAGGCTGCAAGTCAGTACTAACGTAGCCTGCTGAGCTTTTGGAGCACACATGACTTGGGCTGCTGAAAGCGCCATCAGTTGGGCACACCTCTCCTGGTGTCAGTGTGGTTTAGAGCCCTTACTCAATCTCGAGTTGTTGTGTGGGACAGCAGGATTATTCTGAGCATTAGTGTGTTCAGGAGTGTTTTCATGCAAGTTTGCTGTTTTTTGAGCCTTAATGCTGGACTGCTTGATTAGAGAAACAGACTCTTCTTATGGCAAGAAGGAACCTAGGGATACCTCAGTGGTGGGATGTTGGAAAGCTGCTACCTTCCAGCTGAGCCTGATCCGGGAGTGGTGCTGAACTGTGAGCATTAAACATTGTACCCGTGACCCATGACTTCTTTCGGCTGTGGGTTGGATAGAGTTCTCTAAACTTGCGCTAACTGCTTGAAGCATCTCTAAAAGATGTTCTGAGAACTTAGAACCACAAATCATGGGCTGGGTACAGCACGGTGAGTTTCTTGCTCTCCATTCAACCCTGGGCTTTTTTGCTCTCAGTGAAGGATAGAAAGGGATTGTTTCTCTGCTTTTTGCGAGCCTCGGTAGCCTTCTGTCTATCTTCAGGAGGTTAATAAACTTAAATATGATGTCTAGCTGAAGTGTGCTAACAAACATACCTGCAAATGATGACAGTCAAAGGGCTCTTAATTTCTTACACACCCGTAGAGAGGAACGAGTGAAATTTGAAGAGAAAACTATTAGGTGAGTGCAAGAGGCACGCGACAGTGCCATGTTAGCCAGCTCCTTCTGGCTGCCAAGGAAATATGGAGCCCTCTGAGTGTTTTATCAAAACCAGCAGAAGCTCCAGAAGCCACGTGTGGCTTTTAAAACTTCTGATACAGGAAACTTTCTTTAATGTATCTGACGCTGAAAGAATACGTTTCAGTGCTGAGTTGAGTGTACATTTGTGTCAGAGGTGGCCTAAAGTTAGAAAACTGCTTCTGTAGCACACCTTTGGTCTTGTGTTGTAGTTTCTCCTTGAAGAGAGAGAGAAATAGAGAGGAAAAGAACAGGTTGAGTAATTTGGACTTGAATCCAGGTTCTAGACCTTTCAGAACCTCTGTTGATGCTTGAATAAAATTGACTACCCTTGGTTTTCTTAGAAACTATAATTGCAGGAGCAGAAAGTGATTCCTTCCTCTGCTGATCACAGCCACATGTTCATCCTGGCAGAGTTGTGCCTTGGCCTGGCTGCGCTCTCTTGTCCTGTCCTGCTGCTGCTGGTGCAACTGCAGAGCCTGCACGCAGTGACAGATGTACTTGCTGATAACTTAGCCTTTTCTCCAGGTGTTTTTGCCCTGAATGAACGTTGCAGTTGAGACTGCTTGCATTAGGCCTGCCCAAGCTTTGGCAATAAAGACCAAGACACTTCCAAATAACTGTATATAGTTTTCTAAGCAAGAATAAGTGCTCTAGGAGTTGATACTTGCTTTCTTCCTTTCTTTTCTAAGAGCTTTATTAAAAATAAATTGCTTTTTAAAGAACGCAAAACACAAGAAAAACGCAGAGAACGTCCCTCCAGTTTGGGTTGCTTTCCTCATCCTCCCCAGCAGAGAAAAGAGGCCAGGCTCCTCTTACTGGCCCAGCACTCACAGAGGGTGGCTCTGGAGCAGCCCGGCAGGAGAAGGTGGTGCCTTGCTGTCAGCAGATGGTATCCTCATTGGGAATAAGAAATGAGAAATAACTTTCCAGACAGCATTTGGCTCTGTGGCAGCCTTGTCTGGAATCAGTTAGGAAGAGGACAAGGTTGGTGTCTCCTTGCAATGTCAGCTTCAGCCCATTGGAAACATGCCAGCTCATATTCAGAGGTGGTTCTGTCCCCAGAAAACTCTTTGTTATGATGTCACCATTGGCTTCCGTCTGCAAATTACTGTGCAACTTAAATGTCAGTATTCAAAACTTGAAGTGCACAGGGTTTGTGCAGCCAGAAGTACAAATGAGATTTAGTTTGGGCTCCTGGCAAGACTTGCATTCACATTTATCAAACTGACATTCAAACCAAAGAAGTAAAAATACAGCTAAAATATCAGGTGCCGTTGAATGCCTGGAGAAACCATGACAGGAGAGTTGCTTTTCTTTCCCTCCGATAATCAAATTTATCTACGCTTCTGAACAAACATCTGCATGAAGTATTTAGTGGTTCTTTCTTTTTTTCCTTGGATCTGGTTTTGCATCTCAAACAAGCCAATAGCTCGGCCGGCTTGGACAGGGTGTCTGTGGTTGTGTGAAAACCCTTTAACGCTCATGGTATCTGGGATGTCCAAATGCAGGCTGCAAAGCCTTGGTAGGCGCTCCGAGTGTGTAAGCATGGCCAAACAGAAGAGGTTTCTGCTTCCAGCTGGTCATCTTGTCCAGAAAAACCATTTATCAGCCTCAATCTTTCTTGACTTTTTATGGGGGGCAGTAACTCAATTCCTGCAAATAGTAGGACTTGCTCAGGGCTTTTCTTTTTCAAATTCTCGTCTTGTAGCCCAACAGAATGGAAAAATTGTCCATGCTTTTACCATCCGCCATATTAAAACATTTTTGTAGGCAAAATATCTTAGCTGAAAATGCTTGTTTTCAGAAACTTCTTTTCCTCTGAATGGGATCATCTGTCTTTCTTTTTCACTGTTTCTAGCCTCTTAAATGCTCAATATTGACTTAATCTTCAGTGTCATCGTGTTGGGTTCTGCTCTGTAGACCTTCCTATTCCAGCTTGTATTGTTGCTGTTCTGCCCAGCACTTGTAAAGCTCAGAATGCCTTGGGTGGGCAGGTGTTTCCAGATGTAGCTCCACAGGACAGGTCCGTCCGTCCCAGCTGCTAAAGGCATTCCTTGGTCCTAAGTCATGCTTTTGCCCCTATGTCAATCTGAGATGTTGAAAGAGTAATATTCCTGACATCCTGTGTCAAACCCTCATGTACCCACTTGTCAAGGAAAGTTCTTTGAGAGTGAAAATTTAGAGGATATAGACCATTACCTACATGGCCTCTCCTATCTATTTCCTGAAGATGGAGCCCTATTTACAAACTCCACAAGTCACCTCTCCTGAGATAAAGAGGAACAAATGGTTCAACAGAACAACACCTTCTATTCAGATGGGGAAGAAACTAACAAAACTCCTCAAGTAACTGGAAGGCAGAAGCAGGGCAGTATTTCAAGTTGGGGGTTTTTTCCATATCCAGAATGAAAGTTCTTTTGGTTTTGGGTCATTGTCACAAACCAAATGAGCAAGGAAGAGAAATTATTTATTTATTTATTTATTTATTTATTTATCAGACATATTTGGGACTTTGAGAAGGAAGCTTTTGATCATCTTCAAGGTCCTAAAAAAAAAAAGAAGGGGAAAGGGGAGACAAGTGTAGCCCATGTAGCTTAAGGCAGAAATTGCTGCTAGCCCTGCTTCGAAAGAAGCATGTTATGGAAAATAACATTCCTAATAAAGGAAAGGACATTGAACAAATACTATAAATTGTATGAATGATATACTACATATATAAAATGTATGCTATAAATATTTTGTCCTCAAGTTGGTGCCCATGTTCTCCAAAGGGGGAGCCATGGTTTTGACCTATCAGGATGGCAAAATGTACTCTCTTCACCTCCTTCTGTGTCTTCTGCTGCTGAAGATACCTTCTTTCAGGTTGAAAGATCCCATACTTAGTTGCTGCCAAAACTGAGATTTTAATTTTGATGAAAAGATCTAAGGTGGTTTAAGCACAGGAAGAGTAAAAATAAAACATTTCCTCTCTACTGAAGCTAATAGAATGAAATGAGGTGTGCGTGGTTTTGAGTGGCTGTAGAGCTCAAACAACTAAGTTACGAGAACTGGAGACGAGCTGTGATTGCAGGGCGGTGCATTTATCCTTGATGGACTTGGTTTGGATTTCTCTACTTTTGTTCAGAGTTCAGGGTGAAATGGAGTAGTAACGAGCTGCATGTGGCTCAAAACTAGTCACCCCAAACTAGTCACCTTGCCAGGCTGGAACCTGAAATAACAAGAATGGCCTTTGCAGAACAAGGCAAAGAGGAGGGAATAACCATCACGGGAAAATGTAGATTTGTTACACATCTACTGAATAGGTTTTTTGTCAGTTTTAACTAAGTAATTAACGTGGAAAGTTTCTCTGGTTCAATGTGTCATTTTGAACAGGAAAGGAGAGACGTGGGATAGGGTAAAATGCCAGACCCAGTATGTCCATCAACACACTGGATGACTGATATGCTTCAGGCTGTGGAGAAAAGGTTTGCAAAAGAGGTACAACTTTCAGATCTTCTGATGGCTGTTCTTGTTTAAATGAATAAACTTCCATACACTTTTAGCTGCCACAGCTCCAAATTAGGTAGAATAGGGACATTTCACAGACAAGTACTTTCATCAGGAACATGTGGCATCCCTTTAAGCATCAGCCTTAGTTTTGAGCTCTGGTTCTGGGCTTGAGATGCTGCCAGCTGTGCTGATGCTTTCCTTGGAAGAAAAGAAACATGATCTCATAAAATATAGTAGATAGTGGAGGTTGTTTCTGTAAAATTGGATAGCCTGGTGTTGCCTGATCTATGAGGCTGTGAATGGAATCCATGGAATCCAGCTTTCCGTGCTATGCAAGAGAAGCAATGAGACGTTTGGATGCTAGTGTAGTGCTGGATGCAGTAAGGAAACTGTAAGTACTTTTCTGCTCGCTGTCACTGGTGAAAACAGACCCTGTAGCATTTCTGCTGCCCTGATTCTGTGCTGCTGCCTGGAAACCTGAAAGAGAGGAGGCAGTCCAGGGGATGCCAGCCTGGACCTGGGATTGCTCTGGCGGTTCTGCAGAACGTGACACAGTTACTCAGGGGGAGACCTGGGTTACTGCTGACAGGAGCGCGGAGGTGTTGGCTAAAGAGAGGGGATTGCTAGGCAGACAGTCCGTGTGCCTTCTCTTAGTTGTAGAGTATTTAATCTGCCCTCCTTGCTAGTTCTTGCCTTTCTCTGTTATTACCATTTGTATTCGTTGCCTGCTGCAAAGTGATGCCGTGTAACGAATAGGAATGTAAGATTCTCCCTTGCAGAGTTTATGTCCTGCTACACAGGATAGCTTGGGGCATGAGTTGAGATGTACTCTCTAGGCTGTGATCGACATGCCGGGGTCTCTTGTTGTACTCCTGTATTTTCGCCGTGTTGCTGCTGGTGATGCTCAGCTGTCGTCAGCTAAGAAGGTTAGGACTTGATTTTGTAAATATGTGTATTTCAGAAAGCAACCATGTTCACAAGAGTAAAGCTAGCCTCTGGACAGGATATCTTGAACTACTGCTTCTCTGCTCTCAAGACTTCTCACTCATAAATCGCCCTTCTCATGTAGCAGTTGTCTGGTCGTTTTTCCAGCTCACATGTGAAATGCTGCCACGTTGCTTTGCGTGGAGAGCAGCGCAGACATGCCTGTGCTGCAGGGCTGGCTGGCTGAGCAGCCCCCAGGGGAAGATCCTTCACTCGGTGCAAGCACAGACCAGGACAGGGTATCCTGGGACACGGCCCGCTGCTGCTGCCTAGATGGGTTAGTCAGCCCTGCCAGTGTTTCTAAAGCCAAGTAGCATGGAACATACGTAAGTCTGTGTACAGTTTTGTTGGATGCCTGGTGTAATATTCCAGACTTGCAGCTGCACGGAATTTGGTAGCTGTTTTCCTTCCATATTGTATTAATATAAACTGTGTCAGTTGTGCTTTGAGGCTGATGAAAGTTAAAGTTCAGGGGTACTTTTATTTGAATATAGGTAATTTTCTTATGCCTGCAGATCTCGGTTACAAACAGATTGATCTCAGTTTCATCAGGTGAAGCTTATGGGGAAATGTGAAAACCAGAGCATCAAAATCCTTTGAACAATTAAAACTGACGAAGAGAACATAATTGTTTGTGTCTACTAATGCTTTGAATGACCGTAATATAATGACACCAGACATTGTGTTTTTACACTAGATGTGACGTGAACCTTATTGATGTAACGTAGCAGCAGCGAGAAACTTACCTACCCGAATATTTAACACCTGACAGTAAGGTGTCTTGCAGACCCTGTATGTACGTCATATGTTTTGCTATGATTATTATGTCTTCCAGTGTATTCGAAAAGGATCCCAATGGAGCTGATTCCACTGTGAGTTCCAACCACCGCACCAGAAATCTTCTGGAGTTCTCAGCTAACCAGGAGTCCAGCACAGCTCAGAAAATACCTGGGGTCATCATTCCCGAGAAGAGTAATAGGTCAGATGAAAACCTTTAACATATTTTAAGTGGCAGAGGACAGTGGTGCTTTTAGCCCTCACTGCCCTTCTGTTTGCTAACTTTTTTCGCCAGTGTTACTGCTGCTGTTACAGAGCAACTGAGTTTACAAACACACTGTTCTGAAAGCTGATCTCTTTTTCTATTTTTTAATGAAGTTTACCAGGTTGCTTTTCAAATGACCATGAGGTTTTATCTCCAAGATTATCCAATATGTAGAGCTTCAGAAGCGTACACGTGGCTACGCTGTATGGTGTTAGGGACAGTGTGGTGGAAGAGGGCACGTAAACAAATGTATGTCATGGAGATTTTAATGACCTTCTTCAGTTCTTTATCTGTCTGCTTTTTTCCCTCATCTTTATTTTAGTTGGCATAGTTATGGTATTTTTCATATTATCTCTCCTTACTTTTCAAGCTGGAGTATTTATTTTCTTAGTTGCTTAAGAGAAGACTGGGGAAATTCACGATTAAGAACATACTCTGAACTCAGCTCGGTGCATTTTTAGAAATCTCTGAGTTCATCCTTATGCTTACCCATTATTTAATTATATAGTTGCTTTCAAGCTTCCTAGATCTCTAGCATTCAGTGCGTAAGTGAACATATAATTGTCTCCAGATTGAAGTCTGGCTAATCCAGCTCATGTTTTCCCCTTACAAGATTTATCCTATCCGACTGTCCCTTTCCAGTAGAGTGTTTTGGCTGGTTGAACAAAGCCCGGCACAGATGTGCAGAAAGCCCTAATGTATTTTGCCATGCAGAAAGAAGGCAGTAAATCAAGAGGGTTCTAAGGCTGTAGCCCTGGTAAGGGTTTTGTGACCTATGTGACACGTTTCAGACCATGACTTACGCGCTATAGTAGTAGAGTGGTTCTCTTAGGAGGATAGGCTAGTGCCTGTACCTCCTCCTTTCACTCTTTCACCCTGTTTTTTTGGCAGGCTGTGAGCTTTTTGCTACATATTCTTCTTTATCAGTTCTAGATGCAGTAAACAGGAAAAGCAGATGTGAAGATGGAGGGAAAGCTGGGAAGGGGAGGGGAATGTCAATAAGGCTTTCATAAGCTCCTATACCTGATCTTCCAGAAAGAAGTTGAGGTTTAGGAGCTTCAAGTCTTGGTTAAAACCAAGAGGACTAAGGCTGTTATATTAATACACTATCAAGAGAGGAACTTATAATAGGTTATTTGGTGGGAAATAGTTAACCCCTCAGGAGGTACAGATAACCAGGAGAAAGGAACGATAATCTTTGCTTTGTTGCTGAGAGTGCTCTGGATTTTTGAATTGAAATACATACCCTTTTTCACTTTTTATCAAAGCCAAGCTAGCTTCTGGAGACTGTTGGCAGTATAAATTCTCTCAACTTAGTTGTACTAGAGTTTGTGGCTGCTCCATTGTCATATAGCTCACGGTCTTTACATCTGCATGGTTTTAGTGGCTAATAAAGTTAGTATTTCTGTTGCAAATGTTACATAGCTCTGGAACGAAAGAGAAAGCTGCCTCTGCAGATGTCTCATAGTTTACATATTATGAGGAATATTTTACAGGCTATATTTTCTTTCAGTATCTGGCCTGTTTGGGAAGAGATCCAAACTCTGCTAATGCTCAACTGTCTGTTGAGTGTTATCAGACCCCTTTGGGAATTCGACTGAGACCATTGGATGTTTGATTGAAGTCATTATTCACCTATTTCAGAGGTCCTATAGGAGCAGCTGTAACTTTTGTGGGTTTGCCGATGGTAGTGCTTATTCTCTGGCTTTCATCAAAGGTTCATGAAAACCTATTTTTAAGGGATTTCTTTATGTCTTTTTCTTTCCAGGTATGATCGTTCTGTATCTGATAACAAAGCACTGATGATAGTCTCAGAAGAACCACTGTTATATATTTCACCACCCCCCTGTCAGCCCCTGATCAACCGGACAGAGTCGCTCAGGTGAGCAAACAACCTTTTCTGAGCATTTAAGCTTTTATTAGGAGTTTAGATGTAAATGTGTGTTGGGTGAATGCTACTGGACAATCAGTTCTGGGTGATGTTATTGCCTCTTCAGTGTGTTCATGCAGTATGTGACCAGTGCCTCTGTAACTGTCTGCACTGTCCAGTGTCTACTACCATAGAGACAGGAGATTGACTTGGATCTTTGTCATCTTTTGATGGGTTTAGTAATGACTTTCACTCGGTTTTCACACTCGTCATTTAGCAATAACTGAGTAACAGTTTTCTGATTGCCTGGAGGTTTTTCGTGACTCAAAAGAGAAATCACTTTATATGTAGCAGTGCTCATAATGTGGAAATCAAGTTCAGCTAAAAGTCTGTTCCATCTGAAGTACATAAAAGATGGTTTCCTACTCTTCAGCTTCTGATGCAAGCAGACTTAACCTGACGTTGCGGACGTGCTTTATTCACTGTTAGAAAACACCTAGCTCCACATTTTCCAAAGATATGAGTGTGTCACTAAGCTTATCTCCATTTTGCTTTGTCCATTTTTCTCTCAGATCTATTTGCCATACTTTAGACCTGTTGTCCAATATTTTGTCTTGAACTGATCAACTTCTGATTTTAAATTTCAGTTGTTCTTTCACTAATTTCATAATTACTGTTCATTGGGCAAAAGAAAGTACTGTATCTGCTTTATATTGAAACATTCATTATCTCAATAGTTTATAGACATTTCCTTGTGAATTCCCTTATAAATTTAATCTTGCAATTGTATTTTCTTACTCTGGTAAATTCTAAAATTAAAAAAATTCGGCCACTGTTCTTTGAAACATCTGTTAATGCTGTGGGTTTTTCTAGGCTGAACCATGAACTTCGAGGATGGGTTCATAGACATGAAGTGGAACGGACAAGATCTAGAAGGCTGTCAAATAACCAACAGCAGAAAGCACGGGTTGTGCAGGTAGGCAGGTTTATACTGGTGAGTCACCAGAATGACAAGGTAGTTTCCGACAACATAACAAAATATTCTTTCTTACTTGTCTGTGCTTGTCAGTATAGACAAAAGTAGCAATGGTGCCTGTAATTAGGGAACCCAACACTTCCCATTTTAAATTGCTGGGTTTGGTTGATTATTATGTTGTCAAAGTTCTTCCATTCCTGCTCTTGGATTCAGACTAAAGGTTTTTGACTTTTGTAGCAGCTGAGTGTTTTCGAAAATGCCCTTTATGACTTTATAAGGATAAGGGTAAGCAGCTGGTTAATGGAGAGAAATATAACCTACAGCATATTCATCTGGCTGGTGGCTAAGGGGCACAGCTGATTGGTTTTGTTGAAATATTTCTATTTTTTTTTTCCAGATTTTTGCTAAGGGATACATTTTTGGTAAGACTACAGAATTAGGAGATTTGTGTTCATACTTCCCATTTTTTAAAATCCCTTTCTCCTACAAGGCGCACTGATAATGAGGGTGAAATTAAGACCATAAATTTTCAAAGTGTTTGATTTGATAAAGAACTAGTAACAGCCTTAAAAGGAAATGGACTTAACAATGTGGGAAATACCACACTTCTCAAAAGAAAAATTACGGGATCCTACACTTCAGATTCTTCTCATTGGTGTCTAAATGAGAATGGTGGAACATTTAAGCAAGGCCAGATCAGGTGCTTCTAGTGTTTCAAATACCACGGGTGTGTTGTGGGTAGTATATTTTGGCAGTGGTACAAAGTGGATGTAACTTCAGAAGAGCTCTGCAAATCTGACATCACTGATAGTAAATCTGGCACTTGGATGACACAGTATATGTGCAACTACTGTGTATGGTGCCAGCCTCCCTTCTTTGTCTCTGACTGTGTGACTTCAAATTTGTCTATATTAAACCACTTGCTTTTTTTGTGTTTCCAGCTTGATTGCTGGCCGTTTCAGTTAGTCATGTTTCACTAGTGGGAAAACACACATTTACTGTTCAGGGCGCTGATTAACCTCTGCAGCCCCTTATATACTCACTCTCTGCTACAGGTGTGCATCATGTAGTGCCAAACCAATGTTTTCATTTTGTGTCGTCTTTTTGTTTTCCCCCTTTTTAGAGCTCCCTCAGTGAGAAGGCAGATTCCCAGCTAATGGCCATGCCTTACACAGACACCAGACTCAGGTAAGGCAGAACAACTGCTTTGTTATTCCTTTCTACTTAATAACCTAGTTTTTCACCAGCTGCAGGTAAAAAAATGCCAATTTTCACCTAGTTGTCAGGATACTTAAGTGAGGTGCTACCTGCATTTATTGGCCTAATTTCTGTCCCTTAGGAAATAACTGCTTCTGATGATTTAAACTACATTTAAAGATACCCCTGTATCTTCCGTAGTCTTTCTACCAACGAGTCCTAAGAAAACCTTAACTTCACTCTGCAGAGCCCCTTCCTGATTTGAATCTTTAGGGATTGTCTTGGAATTATCTGCAGGAACATCAGTAGTTCATAAAAAGGTTTCAAAGAGTCTGGTCACAGAAAGGTTGCTCTCACTGTCTTCAAGAGTAGGGCCATTATGGCTATGACCAAATTATTTTGACAAAGTTAAAGTATCATTACATCTTATTTGCCTGGTTTGCCCTCATCTCTTGATTTTCCCTGATGATTAGAACATATTAACCCAGAGTCCTGTTTCCCTCTTCCCCCCCATCCTGTATACCTATCCTGTCCTTCTTCCCTGGGGATAGAAAGCACTGGAGAGAAAAGCATAAGGAAACAAAAATTCTCTCTCCTGAATTCTCTGTGACAGTGTCTAAAAGGTTCTCTGCCTCGAAGTGACAAAGAGGAGTAAGCAGGATGGAGTATAAAGTGGATTTCTGTGTTGAGAACACCTGAAATGTTGACACTGAAAACAAGACAGCTGTGGCAGTTCCATTTGCATTGCTGCTTTGGGAGCAGGATCAGCCTGGGAGAAAATAGCAAGCTGCAGGCAAATGTTACAGAAACCAGGCTGCCAAATTCTGATACGTCTTGACTAATAGGAAAAAAAGGAAAAGCTTTTTTATTTCTACGGACAGATGAAGGATGTTTGTTTTGACTGAAGCCTGGATGAACCGTCCAGTTTAACTGCCATGGCTTAAGGCAGTTTAATATACATGGCTGCATTACTCTTAAAAAAATAAATAATCTGGATTATTAGAAACAGTCTGCAATATCATGCAGCTCTGTATGGAATAATCTGCTGTGCTCGGAAGGAAGAAAGATTTCTTTTTTTGGGGTGAATGATGTTTAAATGAACAGGACTAGTGAGTCATGACAGCTGCGTGCCGTGACGGTCCTGGAACTGTTAAGAGCATAGAACAGACTTCCAGTTCTTCCCAGCTATTAGATGCTCCATGAACTCATAGAATCACAGGGTACTTTAGGTTGTAAAGGATCTCTGGAGATCTCTACTCCTTTTCCTTCTAGAATACCTCTGTTGGTGACCCGAGTCCAAAGATTTATCTTTGCAGCACTGATGATACCAACGTTGTCACGTTGGTCCCGGATTCCAAAAGAACATTGATTGGTTGAAAAGTATTACAGCAAATTCAAAGCAGAGGAAAAAGATCAAAATCCGAGATGATTTCAGAGAAAACCATTAACCTTCCCAGCTCCCCCTCCCAGCTCTCTTCATTCTTTGTGGCTTTCTTCAGAGGTAATTTTGATGAGGGTTTCTGCAAGTGTGTATTTAAGGTTCCAGATATCAAGCTGGGACTCTCCAATTATTTTTGTTTCTAAATTTTGCACTGTTACAATTGTGGTTCTTGGTACATAAAGCACTGAGTCCACAACCTCATTCCTTCTTAAAACAAGCATTATGTGCAACCTCCTAGTCCTCTGTAATGTGTAACAGAGTGCCCTTAGGACTTTTAATATACACAATTTAATATGATACTTCCTTGTCATGTAGTACCATGCTACTAAAACAAGTGGTAGCTTTGCTCCTGTTTTCAGGTCTCAGGCTCCTCCCTTGCTTTCATGGAGTCCGTAGTGGGTACTCCTAAATGTCCGAAGGTAAGTACGGTGTAATACCAGTGGATTACTGGTATCCCTTGGAATTTGGGACTGGTGATAGACTTGTTCTGTGAACCTAGGAGGGCTTTGTAAAGGCCCAGTGGTTTCCAAGTGCTTTGGAACAACTTTCTCCCATGGCTGGATTTAGAATTATAAAAGGCTGTTTTTTCGGTCTAGCTGTATCTTCTTGAGTGTGGGCGAGCAAACGGATCTGTGGGACCTGTTTCAGTTTTCAGGATGTGTTGTACTGAGCACTGTGTGGGTGTGAAGCCTTTTATCACAGAAAAACTTCCATGCTGAATCTCAGGGGTGGTTTGGGGGGCCTACGTGTTTTTATGAATGAGTAATCAAGCTCAAATTAGCTGTGATCTTAGTTTCCTGTGTGTGAAGGATGTGATCTGATTCCTCACTTGCAGAGTTCTGCTGAAGAGGATGTATAGAGTAGAGCTGCCTGCCCTCCATCCCCCAGGACTTACACCCCCAATCTGCTGCAGGGTAACTGGCTTGGCAGCTGCAGTCTTTCTATTGCAACAGGACTGTATTAGCAGTAAGAGAGGAGATAATGATGGTCTACCGTTACTGCCGCACAAGAAAATCACTTGATGATAGATTTGTGCCTTGTTTTGGGTGCATAGTTATGTGTATTTTAGAAGCATACCAAAATAATCTAAGTCAGCCACCATAGTTCAAAATCTGGGAGGGCAAAGAAGCTTGGGAGGGATCGCCTGATAAATTTTTTCCCCCACAAATACTGCAAAACCAGTATGCTATTAAAGTGGGAAAGATTAAACTGTCTGGTTGAAGGTCCACCTAATGGTTTGTGTAAGTACAGCTTTCAAACTTGATTAAATATGTTATTTTTGAATGGGATTGGGGAAGTATACATGATAGCAATATGTGCTGGGAATTCCTCACCTTTCCAAGATAAACAGTGGATAAGTACCGTGATTGTACAACTTGCCAGCGTTTTTGCTTAGAATAGTTTAGACAGATTGTCTTTTCCTTGTGACTGATCTATGTAAGATGACAACTGTGAAAAAGACAGGGCAGAATTTTGTGAATATCTTATTTTTGCTCCACTGTCTAAACTGAAAATTAAGAGCACATCTTTTGAGTTGACCAAAGAGAGACCAAAAAAAAACCCCAAACAACCGTGGATGAGAGAGCAGGTGGGGTTGTTCCTTGACAGTAAATGAGTAGCTCTGTTTATGCTTTGCACTTCTTTCAATTGGAGTGGTTTGGATCCTTAGCAGTCAAAAAAGAAAAATTAAAATTATTCAATGTTTTGGGGTTTTTTTTCAGCATGACATTTCATTTTAAAATTTGCTAGAATCTATTTCCAGAAGTTATCACAATTTTTCAGACACTTTAGGTTGACTTGAAACACCTTTTACCATTCAGTTCGCAAGCGGGTTTTTGCCAGCGTCAAAACCATGAATAGAACCAAGCCTGGAAAAGTTTCCTGGAGCAAGACCTTTAAAGCACCTTGAACTTTCGAAAAATACCCAGTAGTTTCACAAGGTTTCACTTGTGTTTAATGTTCCTCGTGCTTCTCTCAATGGATGAAGAGCTGCTGTTCTTTTGGAAAGCAGATCTTCAAAGTCATCTCTTCAGTCTCCCTGAAGTTAACTTTCTTGTCTGAAATAATTACACTCCCTCCTTCTTTATTTCAGCAGGAACTCAGGGAATGAGCTGCAAGTGTATTATGCCTCTCCAAGGAGCTACCAAGACTTTTTAGAAGCTATTCGCAGAAGGGAAGATACGTTCTACGTGGTGTCATTTCGCAGAGTAAGTGTAGTTGTTCAATGCTGACCTTTCGTGTGTATCCATAAGACTGTTTCTAACACTTGAGTGTCTTTCCCTGTCGTACAGAAGGTGACCTAGTCAAGGTTGAAGCTAAATTTGATGCTTCCTAAGTGATGCTGCTGTGTATACTTAACAGGAATATGGCCATATCATGGTCTTTGCAGTTTATGCCCATCACAGTTAGGAATAGAAAGAAAGCTTTACAGAAAACACTGTAGTGCCAGGGCAAGAGAGCACGAAATTGCATGAACCCTGTGAGCAAACACTTAGGCATGGTGGCAGTCCAATAATCATAATAATTACATGAATATTTATTTAATAGGCTTATCAACCTTTTGTGCTTCTGGGAATAAATGTACCCTATGCACAAATTATTTCTGCTAGCTTAACATGATGATATTTATATCCTCCCCTAAAAACACTTGCATTTGCAGTTTTGTGTCGCGTATTGCAGCTGTGCAGGACTCTGCGCTGGCACAAATTTTCTGCTGTTTTGTGACTTGTAAATTGAGACAGAAGAGCAGCTCTGCTGTCTGCGCTGGGACACAGCATGGGCTTGTGCTACAGCCTTGCCAGGCACATCCTCACATCTGCAGCACAGTTAGTGACAGTAAAAGCTGTTTTAAATGGAATTCAAGGTGTTTGATGGCACTTTCTCTACTGCAAGCCTGAGTGGTGTTGAAGCCAGGACAGCTGCATTCGTGAGAAGCTGCTTGGGATCTGGTGGTGGAAACGATCAAGGCAAACAGTGCTTGAAACAGCAGGTGGACAAGTTTATTTCCTCCCCTTTTCAGAGGTCTTGATGAGTCCTTTAGATATGTCTATAATGCATATTTGGGCCTGGCCTGAACCTAGGGTCTTCACTTGCTAAGCCTCCTGCCTTGCTGTTTTGCAGTTGTGATGCTAGATTGTTCTAGACATGCTCACTCCCAACCAGTTTTCCTAGGACCCCACCTCCCGAGAGGGGTCCCAGTGCAATGGGAGACCAGTAGTTGCAACTACAACAGCTCATCCAGCTACAACCAATTCTGTGTAAGAGCACACAGATGCACATAACTAGTTTTGGCAGTTTCCTTAGTTTGAAAGATACGTGTCTTTAGAAAAGGTTCAGGCAAAATAAAAATAGTGGTGCTCTTGTTAGGATTAGAGTTTTATGCTGAGTAGAAATATGAGGTTAGTTTCCAGTCTCGGGATTACTGGATTGTGTCAGAAGGCTGGAATTTTGTTATTAAACGCTTGGCATGTTCTGCTGTTCTTTCAGCAAGCAGCACAAATACAGCCAACACCAGGCTCCGCATATCCCGAGGATGAGTAAAAGGGAAAGGAGAATTGATTATAGAAGTTTTTCTGGAAACTCCAAACAAAAAGCAGAATGGTGGTTGTCTAGTTCTTCACTCCGGCCGTTGCCCAAGTCCGCCTGAATGCGTGTACTGGTGCATAGGTTCTGTTTACGCTGTCGGGTTAATGACCTGAAAGTTGTCAGCTCTCGTGTGGACTTGCAGAGCTGTCCTTGGAAACAGCGTGTCTTGTGCCATGGAATCCCCACTGTTTGGCGCTGCTCTGTTGCAAGGAGTGGTGTGGGGACATTTTAAACCGTCTGTGAAGCTTAATTGGTAGCAAAGCTGTTGGTATTTCTGGTTTCTGAATGAAATGTCCTCAAATCGAAGGCAGTTTTATGCATTACCTCATTTATTATTTTAACAGGGCAAACCTGATCTAGTGACAAGCTCTGCCCTGAGGCACTTTTAAATGACTTGCTTGGATTGTTTTGTGAGTGCAGAAGAAAGGACTCCTGCACAGCCCGAGGGGTGCCATCAGCAGGGCCCCGGCCAGGGAGGTGCCCTTTCACCTTCTCCTGAGGACTGCTGACTTCATTTGCTTTGGACCACAATTCCCTTTTCACTGATGATTAGGAGCTGAGAGAGGGGACTGAGTTTCTCCTCAGTGTTACAGGACGGTTCACTCTTGTTGCTCGCTCCTTGTCCACGTTAGGAAGGAAGGCCTGCAGATGACAGGTTTTGTCCTCTCTGACTGTTTGCCATGCAGACACTCCCATGTTAAGAGCCGTATACAAAAGAACAGGAGTTAATCCAGTTAAGAGTTCCTGGGGGTGGATGGTCCTGCTCAGAGTGGGAAGTGGGACTGTGGATCACCAGAGATCCCTCCTACATAATGTCCCTGGGATCCTCTTTCCACATGCTTTCTGCTCTGTGTGCAGAATAATTCAGTGTCTCTCCTGGGTGCATGTGCTGAAATGCGGCACGTTTTTATATCTGTTTTCTGCATGTTCTCACTTGCACTACAGGTGCTGTGCTGAGCTCCTTGGATTTCCTAGAAAATGGCATTTGCTGGGGCTGCCCGTGCCTCTCATAGTAGGACTCGGCTAGGGCTTCTGAAGGAGCAAGTAGAGGAGCACAGCTCGCGTGCACGGTATCGTCCTCTGGTGATGCTTGGTACCTCTAAGACTGAATTTCTCATGACTTCATCAATTTCATTTTCTTTCCTTGCCTTGGAAGGCTTGTGTGTCAGCACATCTGCATATTTACAGTTGGAGTTTGGTTTTTTATTGTTTTTATTTTGTAAGGAGGAGAGAGAAACATGTATTTGGATCAGCTGAGTCCATATAAGAAGCTGAGCTTTCACTTTGGGAGTCTAGAGAAATTAATCTTCTGCTCTTGCCAGGGGATCTGTAATGTCCTTTTTAAACAAGAAGCAGCACGTGACTGACAGTGAGTAAAGAATTCTGGAACGGAGGCAGTGTTGTCTCCCAGCTCTGCCAGGCCTCAGTGGCCAACACCCCTCGTAGGCAGGGCTCATCACCATTTATTTCTTGAGATGTTAGCTTGTTAATTTTATTTTTTCTTGCAGCTTAACTTTTAGGAAGCCATTGTTTGGCATTGCAGAAACTGACACCTGGCGATGTGACAGGACAGGCATTCCTGGTGTGATGTACACACACACCCGGGCTCTCCGCTGTCCCCACATGCTCCAGCACTCAGAAGCTACGTTTTTGCAGCCTGCCTCTAAGTTGGGCTGTTCGGGGTTGGTTTAGGGAGAACGTTCAGAGCTGAGGGGTCAGTGGTACTGAGAACAAGGTGTCGTGCTTCTCTGGAAAGGGTACAGCAATTTGAGCTCTGCTGGAGCACATTGGAGGCTCCAGCTGGCATTGAACCTTCCTTCCAGTTTTTCCAGGTTGCAGAGGCAGAATGGGAAGTCTCTTGCTCTGCCAAAACCTTTGATTTCTGCCCTTTAATGTCTGCGATACCAAATCTGCTTGATCTGTTCTAAAACCCCAGTGGAGTGCAGCTGCAAAATTCAGGGTAGTTGGTAGAACCGGCTCTGTCCGCAGGGAGGTCAACAGCTGGCTGCCGCTGCTGCTCTCCTGTAAGCCCAGCACCCAAACAGGTCTCTCTCAGAGCTTGCTTCTGTTTTGCCATGGAGTATTCAGACCTCGAGATTGTTTCTAGAATCACTTGAATGGCCAGCTTAATTTGAAAGGTAATTAAGGAAATCATTGGAGAAAACAAATCCATTCCAATTTACTTTGGCCTGTGAATGCTGCTCCAGATCGTTCCGGTCCTGCGTGGTTAGGATCAGAGTCCCTGCAACTTGCAGTGATTAAGCAGTAGATTTCCCCGTCCTGGAACATTCTTTCGGTGACCTTTTGATGACATCTCTGCAGGCTTATTAAAGACAGTGACATTTTTTAGGGTCAGAATGTAATTACTGTTCTTAAGGACAGCATGGTTTAAAGTTTGATTGGCTTGGGAAATTTAGAAGGCTACTAGCATTTCCTCTCACCACCACCTCTATTTGCTTCAAAGCACAAATGACTCCTGGTGTCAAAGTTTGACAATTACGTTTAATGCAATATCTTACAGTGTATTGCAGTAAAAAAAAAGCAGATATTAAAAGGCTAAAAATTCTGGTTATTATTTCTTAGAGCGAGGGTGATGCTGGCCCTATGGAAATCAATGGCAAAGCCATTACCGACTTCAGCAGGAGCAGAATTTCACTGTGTAAATTTCTGCTTCAGTGCTGTGGCTCTTCAACCATACTGCTTCAGGGAAACCTATTATTATGGATGTGAATTTCTGGTCCTACAAGCCGACGTCTGCAATGAGCATTGAAAGATTTCTCAGGTTCTGCAAACAAATTTTCACTGAAGTGAAAAGCCAAATTTAAATCAGCACTTTTGTTCTTTCTTTGTGTGAACACTCAATATGTGAGAAATGAAAATATCTAGGTTGTGTTTTGCTTTTGTTGGTAACAAACCTGTGTTTATTGTATTGGGGATGATACATTACTTTGAGGCAGCAGAAGATCATCATGCCTGGGTTTGACATGCTAGTGTAGCCATAGTTTGCTATGCTGCACATGCAGTTCAGGCAATAGTTTGAATTTATTCAGAGCGCGTGAGTGAGGCAGGTTCCAATTCATTGTGCTCCTGATGCCATCTACATCCTTCAGGCAAAACTGCTTTATAAGAAGTTGGCTTCAGGTGATTTTTCAGAGCCAGAAATTCAGTCCTAACGTATTTTCTCCTATTTTGTTGCACTTGACAATAGATGGTTTTTACTGAGCATAAAGTTTTCTGCTGTTGACTTTGTTGGTGGACTTCCATGGACTGGGATGTATGATCTGGACTTTCATTCAGATAAAATCCACTGATTAGACTCACATAGTCCTGCTGCTCCTAAAGACACTGGTTATTTTATGTTTGAGTCCTGTGAGCTTGCAACTGCTGCAAATTAACATGCAGATTTCTGAAAGATTTTACGAACTCCCCTTTCTCCTGGGGAGCCTGACCTCAGCTATTCAGAGGAAAAAATGACTTTATCCCAGGATCCTAGGATTTTAAGATCTTGTCCTAGATTGTGTAGAGATGCTGAGAATAATATGTGTTGAAAGAACTGAGGCTCAGGGCATAGAATTCATGATAAAATTGCCTGTCCTTTTCAAAGCAGAGGTCACCCTTTAGCCTGTCTTCTCTGTGAGGCCAACCCTTGCCTCCCTGGGAAAATTTGAGAAAGCAAACAGTATGTGTGATTGTGTTTCAGCATGCCCTGAAGCTCAGCGAGCCAGCCTCTGTCAAGTGATGGCTGCCTTTGACTTTACAATTTAAAAATACGTTGTGAAAGCCTTCTGTTTGCATCTAAGTGTCGCTAGTGAAAATGAAGTCTGCTGCATTCTCTGTTACAAATTCCCTCTTTTCTGGCTGAACTTTAGATTCTCTCCCTGTCAGAGGGGCAGCATCCAGGCAAGGAGGCTGAGCAAAGAGGGAAGAGAAGGAGCCAGGCAATGAGTGAGACACCTTGGATGTGTAGTGAGTGAAAGCCAAAGAGGAGCAGCCAGCAAGTGCCAGCTGCAGGGTAGCCTCCTCTGGGCAGCAGCTGTCTGGCTCAGCCAAATGCAAACAGCATTCGGAGTGACTGAACAAGAACGCAAAACACGTTTCTGAGAAGGGAGGTAATGCCTGTCACATCAAGTGGGGTTTTGTTTCCTTTGGAAACGTCTGTTCTGTTCCCAGCTCTCCAAGACGTATTGGAAGCAAAGTCTTAATCACTCTGATTTTTGTCTCCCTGGGTCCCTTTGAGCCCTACTGTCCTCCAACTAAAATTGAGAATGAGTGTGGTGTTGAGGATAGATGTATAAGCAGAGGCAGAAGAGTCACTTGAATATGTCTGGCATGGAGCAAAAGATACTCTTGAGTTTTGTGTGCATAGTCTTGATTTGTTTGTCTTCTGTATGGTTGCTGGAACTGCATGAATCGTATTAATGCCATCACTGAACTTTTTTCTGCCTTATACGTCCTAGGCCTAACTAATACTTCGTTATTTTTAAACTAGTGTTTGGAAGGACAACACACACTGTAGATAATTATAGTGAAAATAAAACATACTGCAAAAAATGTCTCCAAAACCCAAAGTGGTTGCAGACAGTCGTGACCAGTAGTAGTATACGTGTCGTTAAAATGTGCTGGATGCTTGACAGACAAAGAGTTGTGGGCACGAAACAGAGGAAGATTGTTGGTTTTGGAAAGCCGCTGTAACAGACCCACTGCTTATGAAATTGGTGTGGACATAGGCTAGGGAAGTATAATTGGGAAGTGTGGGAGGAAGATGTGATTAGAAAGTGGGAATTGTCTCAGTCAAGGAAGCAACAGCAGTATTGCACTTATTAAGAAGAGAGAACAGACAACTGCCGACCACAAAATGAGCAGGACCTCAAGTTTGTCCACAAACGAGTAATGTGCGTTCAAGTAGAGCAGACAGTGGAAATGCAGCTCTGAAGCAGTTCCTTTGCCTCCGGAGATAACCCAAGTTTAATAATGCATTAACAATACTTTAATAATGCTTTTTTCTTTAGCGATAGCATGGTATTCATTGGAGAAAATACGGCTCAGACTATTCTGGTCAGTTCCCAGAAGGGAATGATGGGCTCTTCCTTAGGACCTGTAGCAGCATTTAATTATGGAATCGATGCCGACTGAGTCCTAACTGTATAAAGACAAAAATGATACCTTCAACTCTGGAGCTGCAGTAGCCAGTGAGGCATTGACTTGTGTTTGGTAGGAATGAGCTTCTGCATGAAAAAAATGACCTTATGGTATGTCATTTGCCTTGAATGATAGTATACACAGAGAGCACTTTGAAATAGCCGTACTTAGTTAGTTGGACTTTACACTTTCACAGCTTCAGACTACTGATCTTTTTCTGTTCATTTTCAGTTTTTATATCTGACAGATACAGAGTCTTTATAAAAGTGAAGTGTGCAGAACTGAGATGTTCTTGGTTTCATTGGGTAGTGTTTATGTCCACAGTAGAAATCCTACCTTTTAGTGAATGGTAATCATTATAGTATTACATTTGAGAGCATTATTTAAAATGTTAGGCACACTATCAGAGTTAATTCTGGACAGATGCAGTTATTTGCTTCCAGTTTGAATTAATCCTTTTGCCAGATTTTTAGCTGGACAGCACACAAAGCTTATTTTATGAAGTAAGAGCCCAGGTGCTATTACAAGTGTGTGCAGGTTATCATCACCTCCCACTGGACCAAACAGAACACGTATGGCTTCCAGGTTTTATTTTTAAATCACTTACACTCCTAGGACAAGAAGTGTGACAAAATTAACTGTACATTTTTATCTTTAAACTGGCTTTGAAACTTCTAACTGGCTTTAAAACTGTTTGAGAGTGGAACATGAAACTTGTTTTCTGCTTCTTCTGGGACTTGTAGTTGCTTGTGGCCTATCTACGGGGATGGCTAATGGAGAGACAGACTAGTAGCTGCAGAAATGCACCAGCTTCTCTTAAAGGGCTGAGGAACGTTAGGAGGCTCTTTGGCACTTTAATCTCCCCGTGAATCCTACAAAGCAGTAGCTCCTTTCCCCAGAATGCAGTCCTTTTTTCTGCACTGTGTTTTACACAGCATTGGGATGGGTCTGGTCCAGAAGTGTGTGCTCTGCGGCTAAATGCTCTTTAAGAGCCCTGCACGGGTGTGTTCTACCTCTGTCCATAGCAGCTTCGCACCACTTAATTCATTTAACATAAACCTCCATACCAGCTCCAAGGGGTGTGGGCTTTTGTTTCTTCTAGTTAAAAGCAGAGAGATGGGTCTGAGAATGAGATCGTTTTGCTTCATGCCTGGTACGGCTTGCTCCTCACCGTGTAGTTGGATAAATTCCAGTTTTGCCAGCATAGTTGATGGAAACTGTCTGGCTTTGGGTCTGTGATTAAGACTTTGGAATATCTCAGGCTAATGGCTGTTCTGGATGTCCTCTTTGTGTTTTGATTGCGACCATTAAAATGTGCCTGTGAGTGGTTCTGGCACGAGAAAACACTTTTTGTCCAAGAAGGCGGCAGGAGGGGCATGTGAACAGCTCAAACAGCGTGTGCCCTGCAAGGGTCCTAGGTAGAAATGGTCTATCTGTTAAGTCCCACGGGCCAGTGCTCTTGGAGTTAGGTCAGCAAAGCTCTACCAAGTGTTGCAATGCCTAAGTGATCATTAGTGTTCCTTGGTTTCCTGTCTATCCGAACTCAGGTTTGAAGTGTCAGCTATCTCAAACAGAGACTCGAGAAGTGGACATTCTCAAGCTGTTCCTCATCGATGGTTCCTTCCTTGGAGCTTGGCCAGTATAGGGGTTCTTGGGTTGAGTGACTTGTTAGCATCTGGGAAGCCTTGTTTAATCTCCTTTCCAGGAAACCAGTGTGGAGCTCTCCTCCTTTCTAGGAACAGTCCTGAGCACTCGGACCTGGAGTTTTTCACCAGGATCAGGAACTTGGTAGGTAATCACTGGGCAGTGACTACTGGAAAAGGAGGTTGAAGAGGAACCGTTTTGCTGTCTCAGGTAGTCTGGGGACAGCATCTCCAGAAGGGTATCTCCTTGACATCAGGGAAACGCACTGTGGATTTCTCTTTGCTTTTGCTAAACCATCTGTTTAGAATTTGGTTACCAGCTGTAAGCTGTAACTCTCCGGCAGGCAGCGAAGGTGCCATGTACAAATCTAGGCAGGAAGTTTCCTAACTTCTCAAGCCCAGTTTCCAATGTGCCAACATAGAGAAGTGTGTGCAAAAATGAAATGGGACATAAACGTGCTGTCATTGGGAGAAAAAGGACAGAGGCAGCAGTTGTCTTGGTGTAAAATTTTGACAAAAGCAGTTAATTGTGACGAACTACGTTTACACAAGCTGAAAGGAACTCCTTAGGTTCAGGCTAAACACAGAGCTAACGGTACGAATGCTGAAAGAGGAGCGTTAAGCCAGCTGGGTAAGCTGTTGCAGTGTCGTGACAGGATATTTCCGTTTCAGCACAGAGTTGGTTAGTGTCGGTTTGGTCCAGGATGAGGATTTTACCGCCGCACGCGACTTGTCAGAAGGGTGTAAAAAGCGTGTATGTACTTGAGTGTCACTGTCATGCACGCATGTGTCTGTAAACAGGAGAGTATGGCTGCAGACCTTGTCAGGGAGAACAGCCTGATGTCCTGTATGTTCATGAATAATTAGCATTTAATTCCCTAGAACACTCCTACCCCTCTTCTGCTCTCCTGGCTGTTATAACCACCACCGTCCGTTATCCTCCTGCCGACTAGGACCTCTTCACCCGGATCCAAAGTGACAGCCCTTATGACTTAAATAGTCTCTCCAAATCTTGATAGTTGATTCAAGAATTAACCCGTTTGCTTATAAAGGTCACTTCCAGTAACTTAACTCTCATAGGAAATAGACACCTAAGAACAAGACTGATCTGGATTAAAAGAAGGGAAATAAACCCAGAACCGTCTACCTCGGCTATGGCACCTTTTGTCTGATTCTGATACAAATCACCTTTATCTGCTTCTAGTTATTTTTCTGTTTGAAAACGCCCTGACAAAGCCTTGATGCAGCTGCTTTGGCTTGTACAAAAAATTACCGTATTGAATCTGACCCATCAAACGATGCGTTGCTGTGCTTCTTGTCTGTGTTTCCCTCCCAGTAATGGCATGTGCCGTTGTTACAGGGCTGTGTGCGCTTTTGCTATGCTTATAAACAGATTTCTGTGTGATCAGAGGGAGGAAGGGAAATGATCTGCAGCTCAGGGACTGCCTGGAGTTCACGTTGCCTTTGTGCAGGTCAGGGGTAGCTCTGCAGGGCCAGGGGAGGTTCAGTGGGCAGGAGGGAATGGAAATGAAAGGGAGCACATCCACCAGGATGGAGTAGCCTCGGGCTTTTGCTCTTCTGTGTACCCTTGTGCTGAGGGCCTGATCAGGTATTTTCATTGATGAGCTGGCATAAGAGAGAGAATAGAGGCTGCACATATTACATTGGTTAACGACAAGCTGAGTCGCCCTCCAGCCGTGTGGGAGGAGTGGATTAGGAGTTAGTGCCTTCCGGGTGCTCAGTACCTCTCTGGTATTTTGCAGAAACTGTGGAGAGTCCAAGATACTCAATCTTTTTGTGTAGAATTAAAACCACTACAGTAGTAAAAAAAAGAGGGGAGGGTTCAGATGATTAAAAAATTGCCCATGCACTCAATGCTGTCCATGTAGTGCAGTCATTTTGCCATAGTATTTGTAGCCTCAGTGTCTAAGAGCACAGTGACGCACTTACCTGTCTAAAAGCCTTCGTGTGTCGTTTTTCACATCTTTATTCTGTGATTAGAATTCCAGTAGAGCCTTTCTTTGACTGGAAAGTCCCTGTGTTTTGAAATAGTTAGAAAAGCTGGAAACGCCGGTGGCTCGGTGAAATGTTGTCAGTGGGGCATTTCATTTTTAAAACCACATCTATGAAAACATGGATTCTGCGGTTCTCTGATACGGTTGCATCATACTTTGCAGGATATTGGCAGAAAATGTTGAAATTAGCTTGAGAAGTCTTGTTTCACGAGCAAAATTTACATCATTGGAATATTTGAAGGAAAAAGCATTTATTGTAGTTCTGGATGTTTAAGTTAGTGGCATGCGTCGAGTGAGGAGCGCACAGATAAAGGCAGAGGACTGCATCCATTCGTTTCTGTGTGGTGTCACTGGCACCCTGCCCTGTACACCAGTTTCTAAACAATGCTTAATGAAAAGGATTTTGTACAAACCCACTAAGGGTCTTGTGCAGTATTGCCATTTTGTTTTTCACTTGCTCACAATTGCACTCAAACTGTGAATGTTCACAAAATCATAGGAGCAGTTTGCAGCACTAGATCAGGTCAGCTGTGGCTTGGTCTAGCCGAATCTTGGGACCTTACATGGACAGGGAGATCCTCCACCTCTGTGTGACCCATCGCAGGGCTGTACCACCTGGCCGGGGAAGAATCTGAATGGCCCAAACCACCGCGTGTGGCTGTGGCACCTCGGTGCATCATTTGGCACTACGGAGTTGTCGCAGGTAAATGTATTTAACATGGTTTGTTTTGACAGCAATTCAAGATTTATTGCTAGTGTAAGGGAAATCAAAAAGTTGAATTTTAGCAGCTCAATGATTAACCAATTTAAGGACTAGCAATTGATTAAGCAAAGTAAAACAGCGACTGGATTACAGATTTGAGAATGACTAGATTCATGTGGACTTACTACAAGGTACCTTAAATCAAAATATGTGTACATGTATAAACACAAAACATACAGAACACATACAGACAAACAGGAATACTTGGATCCAGTGAAATATGCCCGCTGTCATCACCATAGATGTATAAAGCAAAACACCAAAATAGGTGGAAAGATGGGAGCCTGTAGTCAAAATTTGAGTTTAGAGTAAATACTCACAGTGCATTGGCATTACTCAGTGGGTGGTGGCTGAGTCTTGAGGAGGTGGTTCTCGCCCAGGCCTCATGCCAGCCTTGCTGGCAGAAGATCCTGAGAGGCGTTCCAGTTCAGGGGAGATGTTGGATGTAGCCCACTGGGATCCAGGAGAGCTCAAAGGGTCTCATTTTGGATCACTGTTTATAGGGTCCGAGATAACTGACTTTTGTCAGGTTCTTTTCCTTTTCAGCCTCAACTCAAGTTACTCAAGAAATGTTTTGGGCTGTGCATGCCCAGAACTTGCTGGATCTTGGGGTCCTAATATCCCCTGTTTTGGGCCACGACCAAGTACAAGTGTATAAGGTCGCAAGAAGGTCCACTGGTCATTCAAGACAGTAAGAAGGGGAGTAGGAGCCAGGTGTGTCTAAGGGGTGCCTCGATGCTCTGGTCTTCTGCAGGAGGTAATTGTCATTATTCTCCCCAGAGAATGGGGGAGGCAGGAGCCAGAATTATTAAGGGGGGACCTTAACGCTTTGGTACAGTACCTGTGGCAGTTCGCATTTGACTTCTACAGTGTAATGTTGTGTGACCCAGAGAGGGAAGTTGCGTTCGGTATTAAGCAGCCCATGAGCAGCGGGGAATTGTATGACCACAGGAGTTTGTTGTCTCTAACTCCCTTCAGGTCGTTGTAGGTTGCTCCTAGACTGGCCTCCTACCTCCTCTTCAGCAGACTGAACCAGCCCAGCTCCCTTCATTTCTTTTCAAGGACCGTGTGCTGCCAGGCCCTGACCATCGTGATAGCCTCTGCTGTCCCCTCTCTGGTTTCCCAGCATCTATCTTAGCCTGGGAGAAGAGAAGGGGACCCAAAACTTCACATGGTATTCCAGCTACAGTCTCACCAATGCTGAACAGAAGGTGACAAAACTTTCCTCAGTGTCCTGGCCACGCTCCCTGAATTTGGCTTAGGTTTGCTTGATTTGCAGCATTCCTCTAATCCTTCTGGTTTTCTTCCTTAACTTCTTTGCATCCAGGCTTTTTTCTTAAATTATGTCACAGACTGCTTTACAGACTACCAGGCACCACAAATTCTCAAGCACTGCGCAAGGCTCCTTCTCCACTTGATGGAGGCAGTAAAGCTCCTCTCAGTTTTTCCCAGCTATCCCAAACACCAACCATTGCATGGACTGAATTTCCTTCTGGAGGTGACTCTCTTCTGTAGGTTTTAAAGGGAGCCTAGACAACTCTGTCAGGCAGCTAAAGCTGGAAAAAATTAATCTCACCCTAAGTGGGGAGATGAAAAGCTTCTATTTGCTCGAGCCATTACGTTTTAAATGTGGTTGAGAGCTGGCACGTACTGATAGAGGAAAACATATTGCTCTCCAGGAGGAGAGACAGGCCCAGCCTGAAAGCCGTAGCCTGATGTGTCTTTTGAGCAGCATGCAAGCAAGCATCTCGCTACGTTTTTATCTTCCCAAAGCTGACCTTTCGCTCTCTTTCATCTAAGCTGGTGCCTGAAATCTTGCCGATTCAATTCCTGTGGCCGGCAGGCAGTTACTCACATGCACAGTCACGAGACGGACAACCAGTGTGATGTTCTTGCACAGGTTTACACCCCTGCTTGTCCTTCATCTGTCAGGCTTCAGACCAGGATCCAAGTACAAACTATTTTTGTCACAAGAGAAAGCTTTTTCTAAGGAACCTGCCGTTTTGGTAATGAAAAATGCATAGTGCTTTGCCTACATCACAGTGCTGTACGTTTTGATGGCTTGTATGAGTTCCCACAGTAGACCAAAAAAAAAAGTGCCGTGCTCTCATATTGTTCAAAATTGGATGGTTTCTTCTCTACATGAGAAGCTACATGAGCAGCTTCCAGGATTATTTTAGGGTAAAGACCAGTGAGCCAATTGAACGGTTTACCACCACCAGAAAGCAGACTTGCTGTTGTCGGTGTTCCCTTGGTTGTGCATGCTCTTGTCAGATCCGTCCTTAAGCCATTTTATTGTGTTGGCAGAAAAACAGCCTGAAGAGTTCAGGGGACTCGCAGGAGAGTCTGGCAGTTGCCAGAGGTTGGCAGGGAAGGTGCGAGGGCTGAGGGAGGGAGAAGGAACCCTCCCGTTTCTGGTGACCATGGGTATCAGATTGCTCAGCCGTTCTGAAGCGCACTTTTGTAAGGTAGGTTGGGAGTCATTCAGGAAGAATCCTCAACATCAGGCATCCAAGATCCTTTTTGCCACCAAGTGTGAGTTAATCACTTACTTAGGCCTGTTAAGACCATTTTCCATCAGGCTGTTTTCTTGGTTTGGTTTGAGGTTTTCTTTTTTGGGGAAAAAACCTTAAATGTTTATAGACGGTTTTCCCCTTTTAAAATGAAGTCTGTTTCTAGAACTGATTTACATCTTCCTCAGCAACACTAGAAATTCAAACAGAGCAGGCACTTGGCAACAAAACTGGTCTCAGAATTGAGATTTAGAAGTGAAACTTAGCTACAAATGTGAAGAGAAGGAAGCTCATCAGGCTGGCATAAATATGAATCATGCAAACCAACAGGCAAAAAAATTAAAAGTAACCTCATCTTCGTAGTCTCTTGTTTTAACTGAGATTATTAGTAACAGAGGTGACAACTTCTGTGATGTTATTATATTGAATATCTCTTTAATTAGAAGAAACTATTAATAGCTGATTAATCCTTAGCCATGCAGATGTCCTGGGATCTGCAGAATGAGAAATGTCTTTCCAACAAGCATCTGTAATGCAGTACACATTGCACAGATTAAAACCCTGCCGTCAAATTTGGATTCAGCCCACTGCATCTTGATATTAAAACCTCGTTGTCTCTCAACCGGCATTTTGGGAAAAACAAAAGGCAGCTTGGATCTGGAGCATCAGCCCTGGCCCGAGTGCTCCAGACCACCGTCCAGCCATCGGCAGCCTAGAAACTCTGCCTGTCCCTGCTGCCAAGACGTACAGAGACCCACCCAGGTCTGAGCTGAAGTCATTGCAGAGCTCTGGATAAATGCAGGGGATTCGGGCAAAAATGCGGTCTCACTGCTGCCTGAGAAGAGCATTTGTTTCCTCGTTATCTGGTTGTGTTTCTTTCCATATCTCTCGTGTTGCTTTATTCTTGTGGTTTTGACAGTGGCAGTTGCATGGTGGAAAATTATATTTATATAAAAGCATGCTTTTATTCAACTTTGGCAGACTGTGGAAGGAAGGGTAAACTGTTTTCTGTAGTGGAGTCGGAGGGAAAACGATAGATCAGTAGAGAAGGAAGAGCACCCATTTCTTCAGGTTCCTTAGAGAGATGCTCCTAAGGCTGCTTTGCCCAGCAGGTACTGAGAATTCGAACAAGACCTAAATTTTTAAAACTAGGTCAAAGGCAGTTTACTGAAAGTACTGCCTGTATTTATAAAACACCTTTCTGCCTGTGACCTAAAATACCATTTCTTGCCACTGCTGGGAGGTGATACCCCCATCTCAGTGAAGGGGAATTACCCCCGGAGAGGATCAAAGGTCATTCAGGTACCTTGAGGGTATAAGGCTAAAGGATGAGGGGCAGGAGGAGGTCCCCAGAGATTCAACTCATGGTCTGTTGCTTTTTCCAGAAAGATGAGGGATGATAATTATTTCTAGCAGAGACTTTCCAGTCTTTCTGATGTATGTCTGTGCAGCTGATTCAACTTCCACGATTAGGAAAGATTTGTTGCTGATTTCCTGTACATCTGCTGTGCTCTCAGAAGCAGCGTTTCTCTGGCTGCAGATCAGAATCAGACTGCCACTGTCTGCTCTTGGGCAGCCAAGGGCACAGAGCAGCAAGCTGTCCCAGCAGGGAGAAGAGAGAGGAGCACCCTCTGCTACTGAGCTTGGGCTTTCATGCATTTTGGCCTAGAATTTAATTCGGACTATTAGTTTATTCTCCCCTGGCATTAGCCTTGAAAGCTATTCCTGGGTTTTGCCATTCATTGCTTTCATTTTTTTTTTTTTAATTTTCTTTTCTCCTCCATACGCACTACCCTCCCCAGGGAATATTTTGCCAGCAAGTTAGCAACAATGGCAGATCAGCAGGTGGATCAGGAAAGGGAGAAAATCACAGTGACTGTGACATGTAAGTTGCTGTTGGCCAAATGTAATTTTATTCCCTCAAACCAGATTTGAATCCAGTATCTGATATCCTGGCTGCAAAGGACATATATGTTCTTTTTGCAGACACTAAAATATTTTAAGATAAATCCCATGCTAGGTGTTCAGCTCCAGAATACATCTGCTCACGCTTGGGATTTGGGCTAATGAACAGTTTGGTCCTTTGGTGCTGTATGATGGACCTCATGCATACTTTTTAAAGTAATTAGCAGCTTCTGTAAAATGGAGTTTTGCAGTCTGGCAGTATTTTTATCCCAAACTTTAAAAGATATTCACCTGTGCACCAGTAATAAATAGAATAGTTCTTTTCATGAGCACATCTTTTGGATCCCTGTTATAAAAGTTGTCCTTCAAACTGGATCCTGCATCTGGGTCCAAATTCTGGCTGTTTGGCTGAGCTATCCAAGATGATGAGTCTACTGCACTGACAACTGGATCTTACGCCTTACGTGTTGTAGTACTGGACACATTGTGATCAAATTAATTGCCTTGAAGTCTGGACTCTACTTGACAATTGTATGTGGTGAGGATTTTAAAGTTATTCTATGTTCCCAACTATCTGCATGTGTGGGCATTTTTGCACTGTAAGGGAGGATGCTTGCTTCTGCTTTGAAAGGAAATTGTTTTGTCAGAAGAGTGTTCAGTTACAAGACTCTGTGGCCTTTTCACGGACTTCAGTAGCTATTCCTATTCATTTATCATGTCCATGTAGCCCTGATTGCCATCAACATCTTTCTCATATGGTCTTTTCATGAGTGGTCTACAAGTTAGTAAGACAGGGGAAAGGGTAAGGTAGAAGTATAGTCTTGAGAGAATCTTCCACATCTAGGACAAATTCCTTATGGATCTTAGAACTGCTGGTTAGAAGAGCCAGCGCTGCTTGAGGTAGGTCATGGCATTGTCAAGTGGGCTCTGAAGACCTCTAAGGATGGAGATCTCACCACAAAGTGAGATCAAAGTGTTCTAGTACTCCACTGTCCTTTGAATTCAGTTGGAAGAGAAAACAGAGGACAGCCGTATTAGCAGTGGATTTTGAACCACAGTGTTGTGTTGATCCAGCATTTGGAGAAAGCCTCACATAAATTTATTTTTACCCACCCATCTTGTTTCGTGGGGAGTCTGATGTAGAGAGAAATCGGGATTTACAGTCTGGTCCATCTCGCAATGCTGGATCCAAGGAGTGTGCCCATGAAACCACATCATTTTTGTGCGCTGGTTGGCTCTCTGCTTATGTGACAAAGGCAGAACAGCAGAAAAAAGGTGTTTGCTGGGAATAACTCCCCACTCCAGTTTGTGTTGTGTGTGCTCTTTTGGGGCAGAGCCTCCAGCTGGGCAGTAATTCTGGGAATCCAGAATTTGTCTTATGTAGAAGACCTGAGGTCTTGCAAGCAAATATAGAAACTCTGGGTTAACGTTTTGTCAGAGAAGCAAAGAATCTGGATTATATCCTTTTTGGTTTTACTGGACCTTGTTCACATGCCCTACCTAAATTACATGTTTTTGCAATTACAGATTGCAGTTGCAAAACTAATAGCCTGCAGATGCTGTGCAAAAGCAGAGCTCTGCTGCAGTGAATTAGAGGAGGAGGGGAATTTCTTTTTATGGCTAGTAGTAACAGAACAATTAATTCCTTTTGGGTCTTACAGCTTTGTAAAATCTACAAAGACAATTGACAGATTCAACTGGGAGTTACACATGAACTGCATTTCTGTGCTTATATAGCCCATGGGAAGGACAGAAAATGGCAGAGAAACATCATTTTTCAATAATGTGGAGCAAACTTTTTAAAATTTTATTATGCTACTTTGACTGAGAGAGCCTTTAGAAGAAATAATGATCCTTATCAAACATAATAGGAGGAACTTTTCCACCAGTAAAAGCTGGGATTTTTCCTTTTTGTCTTCGCAGAAGCTCAGAACTGAGTCAACTATTCATAGAGACATATCGTTTCCAGTTTATCTTGAAACTCAGCTAATTTCCACAAATAACGCACAAATCATCAAAGCGTTTTCAAGTCTTTAAAAACCTTCTTACATGATTTTAACCAAAACTGTTTGCTTAAACGTAGAATTCTGTTCTTCACATCCTCTTACTGTGAGTTTAGGAATTTTTTTTTAATCTGCTGCCAAACCAAAATTACATCATAGCAAATGCATGCATTGTTCTTTACTTTCGAGTCCTGCAAAGCAGTTCTGCAGACAAGTTTAATTGGCTGAATGTCTGTCCAGTCTCTGTCCTGTGCCCTCCTAGTTTACGTGGGCTTTCTTTTCTTTTTCTTGTACAAAGGTAAAAAAGACAAAGCTTCAAGGAAAAGTAGGTTTATGATAGAAATAAAGTCCAAATGGGGTGCCTTCACCTCTCTCTCCATTGCGATCGGACTGGCTTTGCCGTGCCTCGTGGTGTGCCTGATAAACACAAGCTTCTGCTGACTGGGATTTCCTGGAGTATTCCCTGTTCACAGGGGAAGGCTGATGGTATTTAGTGCCTCTTACTTAAGATGTGTTGCAAGTCAAGAGTGAGACTCAGAAAGCTTGGGTGGAACTGAGGCAGGTTCATCTTGGGTAGTTCCGGAATGGGGGGTTTGGAGAGGAATGGGGAGCCTGAGAACAGCCGGTCATTTTGCAGCTGGTGTTGCTTCGTTAGCAGGATGAAGATAGATGTTTCAGTAGGATGGAAGGTTAGCGGACCTGTCTTCTGGAAGTGTGTTTATGTTCTGATTGCTGAAGGGAGACAGGATTCCCCCTCAGAGGGTAGATTCCACTGTTTGACTAATAGCTACCTAATTACCAGCATATTTCAGTGTTATCTTAAGGCATAATGCCTCCTCTTTAGCCTGTGAAGTTGATTAAAGGGGTTATAAACCATGAAAATAGAAAAACTAAATAGTATATCAATTTTTCCACCTTGATATGGCATCTGCTTTACAGCTGCCTTTGGTGCATCTAAGGAATACTTTGTGTAATAGCTTGTTGTGTGTTGGAAAGTTGTGCTGGTCTTCTCAAACTTTGAGGGAGTAATGACATTCTCTTGCATTTTTTTATTCTTGCTTTCTCAATTGTATCCTTGACCTTCTACCTGGAGGGAACTGAGTAGGATACCAAAGGAAACAAAGAGCAGCAAATTAAAGCGGGAGGACGCGGGTTCAAACCAAGGAAAGGAAGCGATTTGTACCATAGAAGTAGACTTGTGGAACTTCTTGCCAAAATGCATTATAGGTGCTAAGAGTTTACATATATTCAAGGGAGGACTGCAAAAGTTCATGGAAGAGAAATCTATTCATAGCTCCTGAATATATAGAAGTCACATCTTTGTTAGAAAATCCCTAAAATGGTAATTGAAAATCGTTGGTGGCTGGAAGACAGGTAGGGGAAAGCATCCTATCTGTACACCCTGCTTGTTTCCACCTTAGCAAGGTGAGTTGGCTTTCCTTGGAGTCAGAGGAGGACAGCATCAGCTTTCAGGCAGCAGCAGGAGTGCCCAGCCCAGGACAGGCAGGAAGAGGAAATCAGGAACAGCTTCAGCAGCAGGAAAGGTTAATTTGCCTCAAGACATTGTGAAACTGAGTCCTCTACTTTTACACCTAAAGAGATTTTTTTGTTCTAAAATAGGATCATATGGCAGCTGCTGTTATGTCTTAGATCTTTTGTGAGTCAAGAACTACTGGAGAGATGATCTGAATAAATGTCTAAGCCTGAGACACCTGCAGTCCATTTAAAAATCTAAACAAGGTCACTTTAGTTTGGCCTCTGGTTTTTAAGTTCCTTTTGGTCTGTAAGGCAATGTAACATAAATTCAATCCAATAGGAGAAGGGACCAAAAGTAATTCTTGCTTTACTGATGTTTGCTGTCCCTGTTTGTGAACCGCAGAGAAGGACCCAGTTCACAGCAGGTCTCCATATCCTTAGTAGTCTCCATAAACTTTTCAGTTCTTAATCCAGAAGAGGTCCTTTGCCGCTGGTTCTCCTTTACACTGAGAAAACACTTAGTGCTGACCTCCAAAGCTGAGCCCTGCTCACAGACAAGCAGCAGTGCTGCACTGAAGGGAAGGGAGGAAACTCCTCCAGAGGAGGCTCGTGACAGAGGGATTTTTCCATTTCTCTGAGGTCTCCGGGATTTTCACAAGGCTCTCTGACTCACAGCGAGGTGCTTTGCAGTTAGTTTAGTTTTGGAGCCCAGGCCATATCACATCTGGCAGTAGCACAGTTGACAGTAAAAAGCATTAAAGACCTCTTCATTAAAAGGTGTCTCGCGGGAACTAAACCGAACGGCAATTCCCTTTTCTGCAGGGACAGTGACCAGAAAGTGTTCCAGAGTGCAGTTAGGTGTTATTTATAAAAAATTGTCTGGGAATGTCAGAAAGGTGTAATCCTACGCTACACGGCATTTTATTTCTGTGGGATCGAGCTATTTCTGGTAAAACACTTAAATAGAAAGCATATCTCATCACTTCATTGCTGTGTGTGAAGTATAGGCTGTAAAAACCGCCTGTGTGCAGGAACAGGGGGATTGGAACAGCTTCGGTGTCAATAGGAGCACTTCTGGCAGGAAAAAAAAGCAGAAAATTAAGCTCTATTCCCGTCACTTCTGTGAGCTTTCCTACGGAGCCCCAATAGGCTTAAATCTTAGAAAAATAATGAAATTCTATGATTAGGGTTTGGGAGTGGAATTCTGAATTACAAACTCTCTTCTTTAAGTATGCTGCAAAATAAAACTCTGTTATAGATGCTAGCTAACCTCAAGTTTAATGTATGCAGAACTGGTACTCTTTCAAATTAAGTTAAATGGTTATTGTTAAACCCAAAGTACTAAAGCTACTGGAGCCTCCCAGGGTGGGCTTTCAAGAGCTGGTGCAGAGAGGCTGAGACCTTGTGAATTTTTATTGCAGGTTTTCTGTGGATTCCTTGCAATCATTATCCCATCTTTCACTCATTCCCATACCCACCTTTTCATGTCATGGATTCCCTGTAAGGATCCATGATGGGGTGAGTAAATCCTCTTGGATTTATAAGGTCTACTGCTAACAAAAAACAACAAAAAAAAAGTCACATCAACTTTCAAAACAAGGCAGCTCTACAGTTCATGCTATAATGAGCAAATATTGTGGCTGTGAGTCAGTGTGGCACAGTTTGTGTAGAGGTTTTAACTGTTTCTTTTTTCTTCTCTTAAAAACCATCCCCAGGCTTTTCAGATGTAAGGGTCAGACTGGAATAGTAGGAAGGCGGTGGTTTCAGAGACACCCTCCCCGCCACAGTTACTGCTCTGTTTTTAACGTCCACTGGTAGCAAAAGCAATGTTGCAGGACTCCCGGCATTTTGAGAAAGGCCGGTGCTATGTGGTGTGTCCTCAGGACACCATATGGCTGCCATCACCAACTGAATCAGTAGGGAAATTATACAGCCATTTCCTCTACAAATTTGTAAACTTTCATACGTGTTCTCTTCAACTGACAGAGGAAACCAGGGGCAGATATGCCAAGACCTGATTCTCATTTAGACCGTGATCTGTGCTGTGTGCTTTGTGGTGTTGGGATCCGCTGGGGTAAGTGAGAATCAGCCCCCAGGCCATGAGTGCATTGCCCTAAGTTCACTTTCCTGGAGAACAGCCTGCTTCTGTGTCCAGAGAGCTGCTGAAGTTCAGCCCTGGCTGTCCTGAGAATGAAGTTCCAGCCTCACAGGTGCTGTTGCCTGGTTAGGAGTTGCATGCCAAAGGACGCGATGCCGCTCGGTGCAGGCTTGGAGACCCGTGGAGGAGAGCAGGGCAGAAACATCCCATTTCTGGCAACAGCCAGGCAGCCTGAAACAATTATTTTGAAATTTTCAAACAGTGTGAAAGGTTTGTGAAAGGAAAGCTGGCTCTGTGGCTCTGTCAGCCCAGGGTTGTGTTGGACAGTCCAGCTCCTCAGAGGACCTGTACAGGGCAGTCTCTGAAGTTGCGTGCAGCTTTTTGGGCCTGTGAAAGCACATCCTTGTTTGACCCTCTTTGTGTGGCCAAAAGCATACCTCTAAAGAAGGCCCAGTGTCATCTCATTGACCTGAGATCCCTGAAGCCAATCAGAAAATAGGTTTGAAAGACAATACATGGATTTGATGCACAGGTTTTTTGTGGTCAAAAAACCCACTTGCTTTCTATCTGCTTCATCCTGAGATCGCTAGGTGTGGTTGGATAGTTAACAGGTAAACTTTTAAGCTGTCAGGATGTGTTGCACACTACCAAAAGTAGTGCTGTTAAAAAAAAATGGTCCCCCCAGCAGCTTTGGAAAGGCGCCAGTGCTTCAGCGGGTTGTGGGAAGCTCCTCAGCCTGTATCGGCAGTGGTTGTAATGTGGCCCTAGAGTCACAGCGTGAAGGTTTGGGCTGGAAGAGATTGAGGCATGATTCCCTGGGAGACCTCTTAGTCATAAACAGAGATGAGCAAATGCCCAGCTACAGTGTTTGTTTACTGTAAGAAGCCTTCTGAAGCTGGCTGGACAGCGTGCCCTTTGGCATGCCGAGGCGCCTGGCTCTCTTTGCCCGCTCTGCGCTGGCAGCTGTTCCTGTGAGTTGCAATATTCTAGCAGGGAGCTGGTCTCCGAGGCAGTGGTAAAGATAAATCGAGGCATCAAGGCAAGTTACGAGAACAGCACATTAAGGTTTTCCTTTGGTATTTTAGTCCAGTCTCCTTGGGCTTTTATTCCTGTAAAATGACAACTGTCACTTGTTTTTGAGAAGATTATCTTTAGTTCATCAGTGATGAATGTCTAATGTAGAGTGGAGCTCCTTTGGACAGCTTGTGAGAGGAGAGATGAGAAGTGAGTTAGGACCTGTCTTGCAGCAGTGGAGTCGTGGCTCCCGTGTGGATCACCTCTGTCCCTTGCAGGGTACATGCTCCAAACCACTGGAAGGAGGCAGAGGCATGGCTTGACCTTCAGTAGCATGACAAAAAGCATTTACACAGGCAGATGTGCTACGTACACTGTAACAAAGCACGTTGAAATCAAGTTATGTCAGTTATTTTCTAGCTGGTAATGTTTTTGCTTGACACTAGAAAAGGCATTTGAAAAATACTTACCGGTACCTAAGCACAGCAGCTAAGACGGTAAGAAAAATCTAGGGGAATTGATTTGACAGCTAAGTAACCTCAGGGGTAGGAGGACAGACGGCTCACGCTGAGAGCGCAGAGCCTTGGCGGGTTTGGAAATCCATTCCTTTGTGCCCCGTGTCACTCAGATATCCCTCAGATGCATCCACGTCTCCTCTAAACATTCCCCGCAGCACTGGTAATGTTTTCCTTCATCACAGGCATGCTGCAAGGATTAATTCCTTCGTGTTTTCTTCAGACACACAGAATGGAGGAGGAGCTCCGCAGATGGCATGTAGCTCGGTGGCATGCTGCTCCCCAGGGAAGCATCTGTCGCTGGGTGCAGCGTTGCTGATGGGACATGCATTGCAAAAGCCCAAACAAGCAATATTGCCAATCCTCATCATTTAAAAGCCAAGAGTCGGGCTTATGAAATTATGGTAGCTTATTAAAATTAATCAAGAAGACCCTTGAGTAGCTTGTTTTCTCTCACTTTAATGAAACTTCGTGGTATGTAGTAATCATATTTTCTTGATGTCCTTTACCTATAAGAGTTATGAACAATTTTTAATTTTTTTTTAAATGAAAGCTAAGATGCCCACAAATTTTCATGTATCTAGGTAGCAGGGACTTTCAGAAGCAAACTACATGTCACAAGACTCAGGCTGAAGCTGCAGGAGCAGCCAGTCTTGGAATATTCTAGCACAGTGGAACAGGATTTCCACTGCCAGTTGACTGTGGAGGTTAGAGGTACATGAGGCTCCCAAGCTTAATCCCTGTTAGAACCCTGACAACACTGATCATTTGTAAGAAGCCTTAAAATCTTTATTGCAGTTCCATGTGGTGTTGAGTCCAGAAGCAGATCAGCAGGCACTGAAATAGTAGAATAAAAAGATTCAGTGAGGAATTTTATTCTATAGGGGCACCTAATTTCTAAATGTTTACAACTCTGGTTAATTATATTCTAATTATATAGTGCCCTGAATGTGTTGTGGTGGCAAGGACTTTAAAAATGTGGTTATCAGTCAGAAGTTTAACAAGTAACAGCTTCAGATTGAATCTCCAGGAAAAGATGCGTTTTGGTAACCCGATTTATTAAATAAGGTAACGCATGTGTGGCTGGATTTTTAGTCTCTACATCTATATTTATCTATCTGTCCATCTCGTCTGGCTTCCATATCACTCAACTGTAGAGATGATCAAAAGCAAAATGAGAATGGTAAAGCCGGGGTCCCACTGAAATACTGTCTTTCCAGGCTGATATTTTTCCAGTCATTCTGCCAGCAGTCTCAGGTCTGCATCATCTATTTAAATTGTCATCTCATCTGAGTGCAAATCTTGGCCCAAGCCAAGGCCATCTGCTGTTGGGTAATAGTTGTGATTTATTCTGCCTCTGTATGACATTCGTGCTCACGGGCCAGATGCTGACTTATAAGATTTGCTTTTATTCATTTTCAGTTTTAGACCATGTGTTAATATCACAAACAGCGTTTTAATTTTAGATATTTTTGTCTAGTGTTTAAAATTAGGGATGAGTAATAGCATCCCCTCTGGGATGCAACTGAGCACACTTCAGAACAGGATAGGCCAGGAGAAAATATTTTACACGCTAGAAATACATCCAAACAATGTTTCTAAAGGTCTCATTTCTTCCTAATCCGTACATTCATCTATGTTGCATATAAAAAATGAGGTGTTGCTTTCAAATGAAAGTTTTGGACTATTTGAAGACTTTTGGGCTTGGGAATGTTGTACGTAGCTGAACCGTAGGCAAAATATTTATGATACTCTGCAGCATACCCAATGCTACCTTTGCCTTCAGGGTCGAATCAGGGTAGTTATGAAACTCTGCAGGTTAGGACTGATTGTCAGAGGGACACTTCTGCGTAGAAAAGATAAAGGTTAGGGAGATGGATAAATTTCCCTTATTTCAGATTTTTAAAAATGTCTCTGTGTAGTAGAGACAGGCAGTATCCAACGTCCAGGCAATCTGTGCATCGTGCACGTTAGCTCCTGGTAGCAGTTTGGACGTGGAGCTGACGGGCTCTTTATGTCTGTCTTCTCCAAAGGTGGTGCTGGAACACTGAGGAGTTGTACAGCAACTCCAAAGCACATTTGGATGCACAAATTGCAGTGGAGATGACTTCGCTGGCTCACTATCTGCTGAGGCTTTGGCTCTTCTCTCTCTCACTGTTCAAACTGCTGCAGTACAACAGGAATAGCAGGTGAATTGATACGTGAAGGTACCTCTTTGCTGTGTAGTTTTAGGAGACATTTCAGAGCCTGAAAACTGTGGGGAATTGATTTTAATGTCTTGGGTAGCAGAGCAGCTTCATCAAAACTGGTTCCCTATGCACTGTTTCAGATGCAGTGAGTTGCTCTTGTCGGGTTGTGTGTGGAGGGATTGCTAGTAATAGCGCACAGATAATAGGTGTCAAATTTTTTATTTTACCAGTTTCTGACCCTACTGGGATTTTGTGTGGCTGAGCAGGATGTGATGGGCCTGCCGTGATTTCTGTAAAATAGTTGGATTTACTAGGTTAGACTGAATGATAATATTGGCATTTTATGTATCTCTTCCTTCTATTCCTTTGGTTTTGAGTGTCTGTAATTGTGGTCTAGTAAAAAATGGTCCTTTTGTTTCTCCAAGGCAGCGAAAGAAGACTGTCTGGGTGGGATTCAGTTAATACAGCTTCAGGTGTTTGGATGTCGGTTGAGCAGTCTGAACTTCACCTCATTCTCCTGGAGAGCAGCAGACATCTCTGGAGCTCCTGTCATCTCCAATGCTATCTTAGTGTAGGGCGAAATACGTGCTGGAGTTGCCCACTTCAATTGACTGATCTAGCAGAAAATGACTTGGTGTTTTTGTTTTAAGAATTAAGAATTATGAGGAAGGAGAGCAGATAGTGGTGAACTGCTTGTTTCTTCTTTGCAGCTCTTGAAACATCGTTCACGGAAGTCTAAAATTAGTTGAGATTAAATCTAACTCCTGACATTAAAAAAAAAATCCTCTAGGTGAGGCAGAACTAAGAAGGGTGAATTTTACATCTCATTTTCAGTGTAAGGTAAAGTATTGTCTTCCAGCAAATCAGGTTGGTGGAATCTGAACCTGCCCAGCAGTATTAGTGCATAGTTTGGCTGCTTTAGTCACAGAAATACAATTTGTTAACTGCAGAGTCAGTCTGATCCAAGTCTTTGAGTTTAACCATGATGGAGGAGATGCAGAGCCTGCAAAGGCCAAGGCTGAGGTGTTCCCACTGCCTCTGTAGTTACCATGGGACTTGTATGAGAGGTTGGTACTGCCGATGTCTGTCCTGTGGACTGCAAAGAGAGAGTCACAGGATCATCAACATGGGTAGAGAAAACCTCCAGTGCTGCCTAGCCCAGTGTTCTCCTTGAAGTGGAACTGTTGCCAGCAGTAGATAAGGGCAGCCGTGGCTTTGCGTAGCTGGCTCCTGGAAAACTCTAAGATTACTTAGCTCTCTGCTGACCTATTCCAGGATTGCACCACGCGGTGGGTGTAAAACTCTTTCTGATTGTCCAACCTGAACCTCCTGTGGTGCAGCCTGGAAAGGTAATGGTAAGGAAGGTGCCTGAGGAGGGTTTTTTATTTTGTTGCTTTCCAGAGATTTGGCATTTCTGTCACGACACTGCTGTTTATTTCTGTAGAGGTACTCCAATCGTAAAGCCTTCTGATAGTGCCAGATAAAGGTGCTATTATAAGCAAAACGAAGACAGCATCAGTTAATGTACCAGTCTTCAGACACATTAGCAAGAAATAGTAGTTACTTGTAATGATTCGCCGGCGATCATCTGTGCAGGACTTGTGTTTTGCTGGGTAATGATGTTGTGGACTCTCAGAAGCATTGAAAAAGAATTGTTTCTTAAGCGATGTTAAAAATAGTCATCAAATCATGACAAGGACATTCTTAAAATGTGGTTTTAATGGACATCTTATCTTTGGCCTGTTCCCTTGGGAACACTGAATTTCAAGAACACTTTTCCTGTAAAGTTCATTGTCTTTCTGAGTCTTGCCTTAATCTCAGTGGTTCAAAAATGAAATGGGAATTACATATGTAGTCTGAGAATTATAGCAGAGTGGTTTTATAATTTCGGTACCAAGATGTTTTTAATTACAGTCATTTATTGAAGTCATGTTTTCTTCTCATGGTCAGTCATTTGGGGTTTGGGGGGATTTTTTGGTGGGGGAAAAAAAGAGAGGGATATTTCTGCAATCTATCGACAGGATTTCTTGATATATTTAACACCTGACTGTGTGTGTAACTCAGTTCCCTGAATCTTAGACATAAATACATTCATATAGATATTAAAATGGGGAAAATACAGTTACCCTGACAGTAAGAAGTTAACAACTGTGTCCTGAAGGATGTCTGATTCAGCCTGCCAAAAAGATAACCGTGGCCAAAAGCATGAGATGTTTGTGTGCCTGCTCTAACCCTAAAGCAGGGAGCTGAAAAGCTGCGTCTAAAGTTTCTGAGTGAGTGCTGCGTTTGTAAAATACTGTGGGAATCTTACAAATGGGAAAGCATGAAATGAGAACATCAAACTTGCTTCTGCTTTTTAACCATGGAAGATAGATTCTGGTTCTTGAGAAGCAAAAGGCAGGTGTTCGGATCTGGGTTTAGGACAGTTGCAAAAGCTTCTTAATGAGTTGGTCTCCACGTGTTTGACACGGTGGCATCTGCCAGCTTATGTTCTTCTCAGAGGCATTGGGAGTGAATTTGGCATTGCTGGGTTTGGAAGAGGGGTGAACACAGGGGCTGGGAAAAGAAACCTTTCCATTAATTCTGCTGTCAGGTTTTTGCTTCGCTTAGAGCCTGATTTAGAAATTTAAACTCAATTTGTCAATTATATAAACACAGTCTTTTGCTCCTAATTGCTAAGAGAGAGCAAATACACTTCCCTCACAACGGCCACTGCGTACTGAGATGGTGCAGTGAAGCATCAGCCTTCTGTCAGGGAAGCTAAGCTTTGAAAGGCAGCCTTAGCAGTCTGTCTTTGGTCTGTCTAGATCAGCACAGCACAATAATATAGGGGATGCCTGGACTGGCACTTTGTGATCTGTTAATTCTGTTGATAAGGGAAGAACCATATTTTCCCAGGCTACGAGTTGAGCAATTTGAGTTCAGCAACAGCAAAAAAACTGAAAAAAGGCTGCATTTTTCCTTGCTGGTCAGGTCCATATCCAGAGTGCCTCCTGCAGATACAGCATCCACTGCTGAAACCCAGGGCAGTTAGTTTGAACACTGCTGCCTTGCAGCAGCACTCAGCCACCTCACAGCTGAGATAAGCTACTAAAGCACAGCTTTACATCGGTTTTCCCTGCTTTTTGTCAGCAGAGCTCATGTTTCACACCCAGTCACAACCCTGACTGATGCAGTCCTACTGCACAAGGCATGTGGTATAGGGCTTGACACAGAGCAAGATGGCATTTGCACATAGAGAAGACAGCACTGCAAGTAAAGGCTCCAATTCAGCAGAGCCCTTAACCACATGTTTAAATATCACTGAAGTCAAGTTAAATTCCTTTAATCATGTACATAAGTACTCTGTTGAACGAGGGCCTAAAAGTAGTTTCCATCTCTTTCCACATGATCAAGGTCTTTTCATATTCTGCTGCATGCAATAGGGATTTCTTCACAGTTATAGAGCATGAGCAATTGCTGTGACTTTTGGAAGACTCCCTCAACAATTTGGATTTGCAAAGCTGTCATAAATAGTTTTCTGTAGAATGCCTGTAAGACAGAATGGAAAGGAATTTTCTCAGCTCTGTAATTGCAGGGTAGATTTAACACATCTTCTCCCCTGTTTTCCAGGACCACCTGTTATTGCCAGCCACGACACATAACAAGACCAGAAGACCAAAGATGTCTATAGTGTTGCCAGCCGTAAACATCAATGGTAAGTATAAAATGTGAAAGAGAACGATAGGAGGATCATTTCAAAGAGACATGCCTGACTTGCATGTGGAAACCAAACTTAGATCAAACGTCTGCTGTTGCAGCTTCAAAAAAGAAGTCAGACTGGTCATTACTGGGCCTTAGTTGCCAAGGGTCCTCGCTGGGGCCGGAGTGCTGGCAAATCACCAGTGCTGGGTCACCGAGGCAGCATCAAGAAGCTGCGTGACTTGGCCAGCGGTTCTGCAGTATCTCATTCTAGCTCCTTCAAGGACAGGGGTGGTGCCATCCAGTCACAGCGATTTATACACAGCTGATTAAGGGTTACTTGAATGTGATCTAGCATCTCTAACTTGGCAGCTACAAAGATCCCACTGAGCATGGAGACTGTCCTCATCCTCTCGTTTGGGTTCCTCCTACGCCTGCTTAGCAGGGCAAATTCCTTGGCCGTACTGGTTTGTTAGGATGCTGACTGCCTTCTGTCAGCTTGCTCAGCTGTTTACCTCTGTTATACAACACTCAGTGTGAGTGGGACCTCTCAGCCCTGTGTGGTCAGGATTAATAATAATCATGTTACAGTGCTGCAGAGAAAACAGCTTTGCACTAGAGGCACAGGCTTATTACCGACAGCAATGTTCTTCATCTGCATTTTAGTCCCACATGAGAGGCGGGACATGCACTGTATAAATACATCATTAATTCATAGGGTGAGAAACTGATGAGTTAGGACATGTTGGGCCACAGGGTTACTGTCGCAGTCATCAAACGCATCATGAACCCTGTAACAGTATAAACTTTACTTTTGGAATATCTGTGCACGTAATGTTTTTTTAAAACTTAAGTGTTTTACAGTACGAGTGAATCATAAACCCGAATGTTTCCGATAAATTCAAGCATGCCAAAAACTTCGTATAATGTGAATTTCTATAAACTAAGGGAGAAAAAATCAGTTCAGGCTTTCAACATTTTGATAATTACATTTTCCCATGCAGTACAGTAAGTGTTGAGTGTGATAATGTCTAACCAGCTATCTTAGGAGAATTTTTGTTAGATGTATCAGAATTATTTTTGGCATTTATCTGCCTGAAACGCCTCTTTCATATCCATTACAAAAATCCTTTTCTGGCTGAGCTGAGTTGTCACGTGCAAATGGACACACTATCAAGTGAAGATCAAATGCTATTTCTAAATTACAAAGTATTTCTTCTTACATGTTTCTGAGTCTTGTTGTACTTCAAATAACTTTTCAGCTGTTGGAGTAAATATGTTTTGGAAAATACACATCAGAATCCAGTGACAGATCTTACCCTTCATTACTAATGAAACATTGTGAAATTAGTTTCTGGAGTTCTTTGGGATTTGTCTTCAGAACATCAGCATAATCCAGGAAATAAAAAAATGTCCAGGGATTTGGGTAGAGATGTTGAAACAGATGAGACACAAGGATAGCATTAAGTAAACAGCGGCATCAAACACCGCTTCCTTTGTGACACTCGGCCAGGTATTAGGAAAAAAATTACAAGGTGCACAAAAGCCAGTAGGTAACCTGGCTTGATTTTTAATTTGATTATTAGTGAATTACCTGGAGGAGACGATTCCCTAGAAGGTTCTGCCTGAAGACTCCATTTCTCTCCTTTGAGAACATTGCTCCTCCACCCTGTTCTGCCTCTGTGGGGACTGAGCATGTCCTGAACTAGCATCTGGAAGTTAGCTGAAAACAAAGCTTTCCTCCCAGCTGTCTGCTGTTCTTTTAAGCCCACCTTAATTCTTTGCCCACCTGCAGAGAGTTGGCTGCTAGAAGAGGACGGGTGTCCCTGGGAGGAATTGGCAAAACTTTCAGTGAAAGAACTTGTCCCCTCCTGCCTTTTCTTGTGCCTCAGCCAGATCTCTGTGGAAGAACAGAAACCTTTTCCACCGCCGCTCACTTGCCCGTCCTTTTTGCTGCCACAGCCCTGGCAGAGGAGATGAAGGGAAAGCAAGTGCAGTGGTCTTTGCTTTGAAACTTTTCTGGAACTTCATCACTTGCTTTCTTCTGCAGGATCTTTATTTGTCTGTGTCCTAAAGTTCACCCATGACATTGTTTCCAAACACGAGACACCTAACAGTTCAGTCGAGAACTCTTTGAACTGCTTGGACAGTCTTTTCCCAGCAGGACTGTCACCCTTTTCTGGTTGCACCTTGATTGCTTGAGAGCCTTCTGAGCTCGGCTAGAGGCTCTGCCTTTAGGTGGCTTCAGCCATTCCCACCACCAGCTGCAGGGACAGAAACAGGTACAGGCAGAGATTAGGAAGTAAAATGAGTTGTCAGTCACTGTCCTATGTGACTTTGCATGGAGGTTAATGACATGGTTCTGCGAGATTGGTCTGGCAGTTTTCACCAGTGCACAAAGCAGAATCAAGTGTACAGTTTGAAGAGTTTTTCTTGGAGGGAAGAGTTGGGGTAAATCCGGCCAGTGACCGTGCTTTGCAGCTAATGGCAAATCTCAACAGAAGATTTTGTGGGAGGTGGGTGCGTGTATGTGCCTTCAATAAGATGGAAGAGGTTTAAGAGAACAATATTGTACAAAGCAGTAGCAGTTACTCATTTTCAAGGTAGAAACTTGATAAAAACTATTGAGTTGTTGCACGTTGGAAGAGAGTAAAAATGGCAATCACCTTGTACCTTTCTCCTGTGTGCTCCTTCTGGTCAGCCTGGATTGCCCAAGCTGCTCTGTGAGCGTGAGAAGCCAGCAAAATCCCCACTGAGGGCTTCTGTATGGGTGCACAGAAACATGTTTAAATATTTAAATATGTTTAATATGTTAACGTATGTTAAATATATTTAAGTATGACTATTTTTAAAAAACATAGTAACTCATTCCACATCGGTACATGTTAATCCTCGCTCTCTTAGCCTCTTTTCCTTCTTCCCCACTCTGTTCCAAGCCCCTTTCCAAGTTTGCTGGGCCACCCCCCCCAGTTCACAGCCAGTACTTGCTGTCAGCTTCTCCATTTCTGCCTCCCCAGATGCTCTCGCAGCCCTTGGCCTTTCTCCCCTTTCCCTGCCGCTGTCCCTCAGTACAGCCCTCCCCTTGGCCCCTGCAGCCAGCCATGCCCATGTTTTGACCTGCCTTTGCCCAACAACAAAGCCCCAGCATTTGTGGGCACAGGCAGCACTCGGAGAAAAGCCGCCTGATGGTACCTAAGGACCTTAGGGGTGGTAAGCCTGGAGGGAAGAAGCAGAACTGGTTAGTCCTCGTCCCACTGTACATGGCTTTGGGGGCACCATTGGTGTGCTTTTACTGAGAAGTTATTCCAAGAAGAAATAACTTGCAGTTTCTCATGGGAATGAAAGCCAACTGCAATTTAGAGTTAAACTCTGGCTTTTGTTTTCAAGCAAGTCATGTTTGTTATGCTGGATTGCAGCTATTATTTTAGAAATCTAGCTATGCACTTGAGACCAGTTAAATCTCCAGTAGATTTCATTCCTAAATTTGCTTTTTTTGTAATTCAGAGTCTTGTTGGCTCATTACACCCATTCCAGATTGACATATAGGCGGTGCCTTTCTTGAAGTTTAAATGAAAACATCTGCCATTAACCTTCTATTTACTGAACTGCTGTCAAAAATGCAGTGGCTTGTAACATCGATCTCTGGATCAAAATAATCTATAGAGCACAGCATAGCTAAGCTGCTCTTCCTTCCCCAGGCACAAGCCTTTTGTCTCTGTGGGATGCCTGCAGCTTTGCAGTGCAGCACACACCACCAGTCGTCCTCTCCTTGCAGCACGCAAAAGTGAGAACCTAAGTACGGTCACTCGGTGGGGGAGATGGCAGTCATCGTTTAGCCCAAGCAGCCACTTCCACTTCTCCTTCACATTAGACTAGGCACTCTCACAGCTTGCACTTCCTCTTGGTAGGAGCAGCTGTAAACATCTGTGGAGGTGTGTCCTCACCACGAGCACTGGTGGCCTTAGCCGCAGCACGAACACCAAAAAGGCCTTTTTTATTCTTAGGATCCCCGTGCAAAACAGTTCCCCATACGAGAAAGTCCTTCCAGCATTTGCTCTCTCTGAATTGAGGGTTGGTGTCTGCACTCTCAGCCTAACAAAACCAAGAGATCCATGGGAGTGGGAGGGCCCTGGTGAGATCTGAGGCTCATTTTCTGGGAATTGACAGCCATGACAGAGGGAATTTTGACTTTTTTTACAAATGTTCTGGATAGGTCCTTAGTCTAATGTCACATACTGGGACTTACCTTCAGTCAGCTTTTGAGATAGCGGTTGTGTGCCTGACTCCTGCATGGTCCTGGCTTCTTACGGAGCCCTTTTCTCTTAAGGGTTGCTTTTTATCATGAAACACAAGCAGCAAAATAGCCTCCTAAAGGCAGAAATTTACCGTGAATGCGATGGCGAGTTTTGCAAAGGCCATGTGCTCTGTTGTGTTGGCCAGCTTCTGATCATGACTGCTTCCCTCAGCCCTCCTTCCTAGTACCTGTCATCACACTGATGTAACAGACTTCAGAAGTGCTCTGAAATAATACACATTCTAATTAAAAAAATCAATAACAAACCTAGTGGTAAGGCTTTTTGATCAAAACTGGAGCGATTTCTGCCATCAAGCGGATTATTTGCATGCAGCTACAAAGAACCTTCTTTCAACTGACAGCCATGTGCAAGCCACTCACAGATGTCCAAGGCTGGTAGCAAACTGCCTGTGAAAAATCCATAAGGCAAACAGAACCCACACAAGCTGAGAAGAAAAATAAAAACCAAAGCTCTTTGGGAAGTGACAATGTTCTGTAAGTTCCCATGTCTTGGAGTTGAATAAATAAAGTCTTCAACTTCCACTGCCTTCAGGGTCAAACAAACAAAAGATGCCATTTCCATCTTTTGGCGCAAGAAGCAGAATTCCCAGTCAGTCGGTGAATGAGGAAGGTCTAAACCAATACATGCCGCTTAGTGGCAGCTGCCTTCCCTGAAGGCTGCTGCACAACGTTTTGGGTAGGAGGCTAATGGCTGCAGCTATGTCTAGCTGTTGATGGTTTATTCTTCCCTTCACACTTAGAAACAGAGTCTTTGGTCTGTGGCTCCCTCTCTCAGCTGTGGTCCTTGGCCCCAGATGACTGAGAAGCTCGTGCCACTCTAGTTGGTACAGAGGACACATCTCTCAGCTACACAAGCATGATCTGTAGAGATACTCCCCTCACTGTTTCTGCTTCTATACCTGGATTTAGCAGAAAGTGCTGAGAACTCGGCACAGCCTGACATGCTATGGTATACGAGCAGGCAGAAGGCTCCGGGAGCTGTGTCTGTAGGATTACAACCTATCTATCTGTGAGATGAAGGAAGGGTGGCTGCTAAGGTTTTTTAAGAAGGTCACTGAGAATTCTTCAAAGCATCAGGACCTCTGAACCAGGATGTAGGAGAATATATCTGAGAATGTCTCCATTCTAGAAGTTTGCAGGCCATTTTGAAAGTGCCACCCTTGTGCTTCTTGAGCTGCCAGCTGGGGGATAAAAGCAGTTTGGTGAAGCCTGACCAGATAAAAAATCAGAGCTGTAGTTAGCTCTCAGTTAGACCTCGCTGCAACAGCTGCTTACCAAGTCTGCACTGAGAAGCAGGGAGAGTCTGCTCTCTCCTCTGTGCAGTCACATGTCAGCTTACTGTGGCTCTGCTGTAATTAGGATGGTTTGCTAACGTCACATATAATTCAGCTCTCGTGCCCACATAAAGCCATGCTGTAGAGATCAGGATTGAAATCATGGCAGAACGTGTATTATCAAGGAATTTAAACAACAGATTTTAGTCCTATTGTAAGGTGCTGCTATTTGCACTCGTGTTCTCTTTTCAAAGTGACGTAAAAGCGCAGTTCATCAAACCAGAATACTCCCCTCCCAAACTTTCCTACGTTTCTTTAAACATCAGAAGTGATCATCGCCTAGATTCAGCCTTTAACAGAAGTTTTCAACAGACTTTGTTGTCTTTGAGAGACTTTGCTCTCCCCAACCATTGCCTGTTAATATATGTTGTCTTTGACAGGAAGGAGATTAAATTATTCGGAAAAGTATGAAAGAAATCATTCAAGAATCCGCGCATAAAAGTAATGGAATCTGTGTCACTCGAGTTCATGTTTATTTAGTTAGACAGGAAGCGATCAAGAAATGAAATCATAAAGGCTTATTCCCCCATGACTTTTCATAACGAGCTGTTTACCTAGCTTGCTAAACGAGTAACCATTTTTATGTATTCAAAAGAACAGGAAGATGATTTCAGAGGATCTTCTGTGCCTTTTTGTCCCTTTCCTGATGTGAAAGAGAGTATCTCTTGGGCTTTGTGTGATAGGGCAGGCCAAGCCCCAGTGCGACTGATCGTCCCTGTATCGACGGGATAAATGCTACAGATGGCATTTTCTTGGGAACACGCTGTTCGTGAAGGGGATAGAGGATGACTCATAAATTAATTGGACTTCATACTTATTCTTTCCAACGTCAGCGTCAAGTTATTACACCAGATTGTTTTTTCCTTGTAAAAGACACACTTCTATAAAATCCACAAAGCAGAAGGAAAAAGAAACCCATGGCATTAGGTGCCAGTATGGATGGAGTTCCAGAAGGAACCGAATTCGGTTTAGAACTGACCCTGTTGGCACCTGGCTGCAGAGACCTCGTCTGCTAGCTGTTTGTGAGCCTGGATGATGGTATTGCCATGCAGGCACGCTCTGCCACCAGGCTTCACAGAGAGCACCGCGCCGAGAGCCTTGCTGCAAAGCAGAGAAAGTTTTCATCCCAATCTGTGAGATTACCGTCGCCGTCTCAGCTACACTGAGCTGCGTTTGTGCAGCACATCATAATTCTAGCCCCGAGCCCAGCTGATCTGCCTTAATACGTTTTCAAATGTTGTAAATTCAAGATTACATAATTCCTATTAGTGCTAAATTATAGGTGGCAAACACAGCCTTATGTTTGTGATACACAGGCCAGCTCTGGTAGCTCTTTATTTCTGCAGTGATCTGAAGCATAATTATCCATAATGAGCTCACCCTGTAAAAACAAAAAAACTGTCCAGAGCTGGTAGAGGAGGTTCACTTTTAAGAGTTCTGTCTCGAGAACATCGCTGGAGTAAACCTAGGGATTAGTAAAAACACAGCAGTCCAAGACGGTCTTGTTCAGTGTTTGGATTGCAGTCTCTAAGGAGACAGCCAGCAGCGCCAGGAGGCCTTCGCCAACTTCTCGTTCTCCAAGTCTGTCCTCCAGGCTGCAGCTTTCCTCACCCTCTTCATACAGCCCACCTTCTCTCTGGCACTTCCCGGTGTGCCTCCTGGGCCACCTCGGGGCTCGATCCTTTGTAGCAGGACTGCTGCAGGGAAGCGTTTGAAAAATACATCCTAAGCACGTGAAGAACACTTTTGGTCATCCACCACTTCACTATGAATCATCTCCCTCCATCCTGTTTTATTCTGTAGTAGCCCCTGGTGAAGAGACTCTGGCATATCCTGTACAGCACAAATGCCTTCGGGGTGGGTGCAGATGAAGAAATGATTGCCAGCCCTCACCGTGAGAAAGGGGGCACCTCTGTTTCAGAGCAGACCTTGTACATTAAAGCTGTAAATCTCCTGTGGCTGTAGCTGGGAGACAGAAATCTTTGAAACGGACGCCTCAGCTGCGTTAGTGTTCCACGTTCAGATGGGCACTCCGCAGCTTGTGTGTATGGTTTTTTTTAATTAACTTGAATCAAAACAGCTCATGTGGAGGAAAGTGCTTGCCCACACAGAAGCTTTGCAGTGATGGTGTTAAAAATACTCTTCTACAGCAAGAGCTGATCACGGTATCTAAATAAATGAGGTAATTTTATGTATCCAAGTGAGACAGGTGGAAAATTCAGCTCACACTCTGGATACCATTCAACTTATACAGCCATTTCAACTGTAAGTGAATACAGACTCTCAGCACCCTTCACTCTTAAATCAGTTAGACACTTTAACACTAGATACAAACGATATTGGGTGGTAGAGAAGGTCCCTGTCCATGAAAAGGTGATGCTGCCTCTTGAAAAAAAATGAAGTCAAATAGTTAAATTAATTTTATTGCCTACAAACTGAAATGGTGAAGTACATACTACAGTTCAAAGGCTAAATGAGAATAGGAAAACATGTTCAAAATAAAAACCAGCAGGGTAAAATCTGGCAAATGTTATGAAGATTGATTGATTAAAGATTAAAAGATCAGTGCAAAAGTCTTTAAAAGGGCCCTAAACAAACTAATGGGCTTAAGTAACACATTCAAGTTGATTCATAGAAGTAAGAAGATATCTTTTAAACAACAGACATTGAAGCCAAATGAGGGAAGAGAAAAAAGACAGTGATTTCTGGCAGACTAAATGTCAAACCATGAGAAGTCAAGCCAGAAAAAGATACTAAGGAACAGCATGCCTGAGGCATAGAAAAATAATAAAAACATTTTTCAGAGGAAGCCTGCCAGGGAATCTCTAGTGCCTGTAGAGGACCAAGGTGTAAAAGATCACTTAAAGTTGAAGTCAGCACTGTTGGAGGAAAGAGCAAGAAGTTCTTGTGCTGGTGTTAACCACTGAGGCTATACAACTATCAGGAGAACGGCAAGTCACAAATAAAGCAAGCTTTTTAAAAATGGCCTCAGGAACTGTGAAAAATCACGTCTCCCTTTTGCACAAGCTGGGAGAATCTGTGAGTTGAGCATGCCCTGGTACACATGATATACTGGGAAGAGATAGCACAGCTTCTGCAGACTAAAGTCCTACCTTAGCACTCCATCCGGGGACAGCGAGGATAAGGCTGGTTTCTTCAGCACAAAACCATTCCTGAGTGTTCAAACAACTTGGAGGTTCTTCAGAGACTGCTAGAAGGAAGCAAGCTTTTGAGAGACAAGAGGGAGAGCTCACTGGTGGGTTAGTCTCTCTCTAAAAGGTGTAAATAAAAGGTGCAGACAGGTGGACACATTTTGCAATCAAGGGGATGTTACCGGCAGACTCACCTGCAGCTCTGTGTTGAGGAGGAGGGAGTGAAACTCTGTTCAGCAGGTGAAACTTGGTGTGAAAAAAAGGTTGTTGCTGACTAAACACACAACGGCAGGTTCTAACCAAGCTGTTACTGCTCAGAGGGGCCACTGTGTGTTCTTCCCTGAAGTGCTGGCTTAGCTGAGGAAGAAGAGCACTGTAATTTATTAGAGATTCAAAAACTTATTAGAAATATATTAGAATTCAAAATGTGAACCATCTTTACAGCCTTGCTGAATCCCCATCTTCAGTACTACACATTTTTGGTCATATATGTTTATAGACATACATAAAACAATGAAAGATGCAGCAAAAAAGTGACAGGAATGAACCTTCAGTGTAGCAGCTTCCCCACCACAGCAGCTATTGAATTAGACAGCAATGGCTGAGGGAGGGGTTGTAACAGTACCTTAAGAACCGGGAATGCTGTCGGTAAAGTAGCTAGGAAGCAGTTATTTATTATTTCACCTATCACCAAAAGTACGTGCTTGCCCTGACTTTTACTTGTGCT